>OY796880.1:10746789-11365567 GCA_963680785.1 Diplosoma virens
AATTGTGATAATTTTTTATAACTAACGACAACAATACTTAAAGAATTTTTTAAAATAGAAATGTTAAAGACCAGTTGAAGACATAGAAATTGATATGCTCTACAAGTTACGTGCATAATAATTTAAAAAGAGTAAGTTTATAAAACAAAATACACAAGTTGTGATTTCGAATTCAAAAATAAAAAAAATTGTTGGTCTAACCTTTGAAACAACAAACTTAGCTATTGAAACGTGAACAAAGTAAAATGTAGGTTTGTTTCGAAAAGTTTGCTTGTAAAAAGGCAAAATTAAATCATGCTGAAGCGTATGTTTCCGATTTTTTGAGGCACAAACGGTTTCAACTAGTTAAAATTTGTAAGGTTGACTGATTTTTATCATAAAATTAATTTAATACACCGCATTTTAGGTCACATGATGAATAAACAGTTGCTAAAAACAGATATTGATTTGCAAACCGAGCAATTTTTAACAAGAAATTTGCTATTTTTCAATCGGGACGGTTTCAACTTGAGCGAATCTTGTGAAATTTTGTGATGCTAAACACTTTTTTAACGCAAAGTAGATTGAAAACATTAAACTTACAAGGTGAAAAAATTCTTTAAGTCAAAAATCGATATCTTTTCATGAAGAGATGAGTCTAATAAATTTGACTAGTCAACTTTTTGTTAGTTAACTTTGAAATGTTTGTATTGTTGCTTAGTATTTAAAACAAACGAATCGATATTTAGTTAAACTAAAACCTTTCATGCGACTCTTTTACTTTGAAAAAGAAAAAACAAAATAAAATGAGAACCGTGCAAAAGACGAATATTTGTCTCTGTGTAACAATTATACAAAGAGTTTGACAAAATTACACCATTTGCGCAATTAAGAAAGCAATTGTGACAAAAAATTTGAGATTGAATTGTTGCTATGCGTTAAAAATAACAAAAACCTAAAATAAAGTAGAGTTTTTTTAGGATTTGGTTCCAAAAACTAACAAACTTCTGTGACACTTGGGAAAAACGTACACTTTTTTGGAGAAACTTTTTAGATTTTTTAAGCAAACTAATGTTTCCGTAACTTTAAAATGTAAGACGCTAGGAAGAAAGGTCGGTCTTTCAAAAAGATAAATTTTTTTTACGTAAAAGGAATTTAGAGTTTTCATATTAAAACCTTTACAATGTGAGGCTCTTAAGGAAATTTTTAAATAATGATAATTTTAAGAACCTGACCATAAAACCTCCGTGTGAAAACTGTATAAAATTATATTCATGGATCATATTGTTAGTATCAATTAATGAAGCTTTTGGTTAAAACGTTTATTTGGAAAAAGAAAAACTAAAATATTTTTGGTTTAACTAGTGTCAAGCCGTCTTTTTCTAAAAATTGATGTTTCAAAGATTTATTAAGCTAGTAAAAATAAAAAATTTGTTTAACTTGAATCATTTTACTCGGTTTGACCTAATGATTACCGTTAAGTTTGGGATATGATGACTGATCGTAATTGGTTGTTAATCAACACTTCGTGTCTAATTCAATGATTTTAAAATTTTTTCTTGGAATTCACCAATAAGTTTTTGCATAGCATTTCTTTTTTTAACATCTCAAGCAATGTTACGTTAGAATAAATTAAATAAAAAGTAAAAACATTTAGTCAAAAATTGTATGAAAGTCGAATATTTGCCGTTATCTAACAATTTTGGTAACTCAGTTTGTTCACCCCCCCTTGTTCGACAAAATTGCAACATTCGTGCAATAAAGAAAACAATTTTCACAACCATTTTGAAGTTAAATTGTTGCTATGCATTGGAAAAATAGCAAAATGTAAAATAAAACAGAATTTTTTTAGGATTTTGTTCTAAAAACTAACAAACTTCTGCGACATTTGGAAGAAAGATAACCCTTTCAAAAAGTTCAATTTTTACGTAAAAAGAATCTAGTGTTTCCATACTAAAACCTTTACAATGTAAGGCTCTAGAATTTTTAAATAGCAACAATTAGGCTTAAAGTTTTTGCAATTTTTAACACCTAAAAACCTCCGTCTGAAAAATGTATAAAATTATATTCGTGGATCGATTTTTAATTCAATTAATGAAGTTTTTGGTTAAAACGTTTATTTGGAAAAAGAAAAACTAAAGTATTTTTGGTTAAACTAGTGCAATAATTTAAAACTTGACCACAAAACGAAATTTAAAAGTTTAATTTTTAATACCCCTTAGACGTTTTCTTGGACATGGTTGATGTCCACACTTTTTTCTCGGAGGTTAGCAACGTTCAAGATAAAGCGCTAAATTTATTGGTTTCTTACTTTGTGTTTGTCAGCCCAAACAAAACCGTATCCTGAAAGCAAAATTTTTAAAAATCCTGCTTTTTCAAAAGTTTATTTTTAGATTTCGAGCTAGTCAATAAGGTAATTAAATAATTTCAGATTGGTTTGTTTTCATTCGGATATGACAACTATCTGCAATAGGACTTGATAGAATAAATCTTATTATATTTTCAAAAAACGACTGACTTTTCTTGGAATTGATCTTCCTTGTCTTCAATTTTCATGTTAATATTATCATCCTGGTCTTCTTTGACTTCAAATTTAATGTTAATTTTAGAAAATTTAGTTGACTTTACGACGAATTTTGTTGTAGACGTGAAAAAGTGTAAAACTTTTTAGTACAAAAGGTTGTTGTATTTGATTGGGGATCGAACTAAGTTTAATTTAAAATTGATTATTTTTAGGTCAAGCTTGAAATAAAATTTCTTTTTACATACGATTGTTAAAACTATAAAATTCTTCGCTTACTTTATTTTTACACTGGAAATTAAGGTAACCAGATTTTCAAACTCCAATCATGAATACGTCATAGATTTAACAGGAAACGCGATACGATTTGAACAGCAAGCTTCTGTGTAAGAGGAGACCTTGACAAACGTTGTCAAGGTTACAGTAGTTTTTTTGTTATTAAAAGTTTATAAAAATGACCAAAAGATAAAGCATAGTTAGAACCGAATTCATTTTTGAAACAATTAAAATGTTAGCACTAGAAATTAAATTCATACAACATAAAAATAGTAACTGTGTTTGAATTTGATTTACTAAATAATAAAAATGGGAAAAAGACGACTTTTTTATTATGAAGCATCTGTTTATTGAACACGAATAATCTATCAATAGAAATTTTGTTTAAAACTTTTAAGAATTACTTTAAAATTGACTATGAATAAAAACCAAGAAATTTTTTTAAAAATTTAACAAGGTTGTAACAAAAAATCAAGCTTGTCTAGAAAAAAGTTAAACATAGGTAAAACAAAAGCCAAGGTTGATTAAAAATTTTTTTTTAATTGAACAAAACTTATAACAAAAATCAAGGTTGTTAGAGAAAAAATTGAGGTTAGGTAGAATAAAAATCAAACTGGCAAGAGAAAAAGTTTTAAAATCGAATAAAGCTGCCTAAAAGTCAAGCTTTCTTAGGGAAAAATCAAATGCAGGTTTCTAAAATGTAGGTTGATTAAGAAAAAGTTTTGAAAAATTGAACATAAGTACAACAAAAATCAAGGTTGCCAAGAAAAAAACTTTAATAAAGGTATGACAAAAATCAAGGTTACCAAGAGAAACTATTAAAATTGAATAAAGGTATAACAAAAATCAGAAAAAAGAAAGAAAAATATTTGAAAAATTGAGCATAAGTATATAAAAAACAAGGTTGCTTAGAAAAATTGAACATAAGTACAACAAAAATCAAGGTTGACAAGAAAAAACTTAAACAAAGATATAACAAAAATCAAGGTTGCCAAGAAAAAAAAATTAAAAATGATAGATATCTAAAAATCAAGGTTACCAAGAGAAAGTAATAAAATTGAACAAAGGTATAACAAAAATCGAGGTTGCCAAGAAAAACTTAAACAAAGGCGTGACAAAAATTAAGATTGTTAAGAAAAAATTAAGGATAGGTACGACAAAAATCAAATTTGTCTAGAAAAAATTGAGGTTAGGTATGACAAAAATCAAGGTTTTCAAGAAAAAATTAAACAAAAGTATGACAAAAACCAAGGTTATTTAGAAAAAAATTGAAGGTGGGCGTGACAAAAATCAAGGTTTTCAAGAAAAAATTAAAATAAAGTATGACAAAAACCAAGTTTATTTAGAAAAAAATTGAAGGTAGGCGTGACAAAAATCAAGATTGTTAAGAAAAAAAGTAATAATAAACAAAGTTATAATAAAATCGAGATTTATTAGAAAAAAAATTGAAGATAGTTATGACAAAAAACAAGGTTGCCAAGAAAAATTAAACAAAGGTATAACAAAAATCAAGGTTGGCTAAGAAAAATTTTTAAAAAATTGAGCATAAGTATAACAAAATTCAAAATTGTTTAGAAAAAAAAAGTTTTAAAATTGAACAAAGGTATAACAAAAATCGAATTTGTCTAGAAAAAAAATTAAAATTAAACATATATATATAACAAAAGCTAAGGTTGTCTAAGAAAAATTTAAAAAAAATTGAACATAAGTACAGTATAACAAAATCAAGCTTGCCTAGAAAAAATTGAGATTAGGTATGACAAACATCAAGGTTTTCAAGAAAAAATTAAAAATAGTTATAACCAAAATCAAGGCTTTTTAGAGAAAAAAGTTTTAAAATTGAATAAAAGTATAACAAAAATTAAAGATAGGTGTAACAAAAACCAAGGTTGTCTAAGAAAAATTTTTAAAAAATTGAACATAAGTATAACAAAAATCAAGGTTGCCAAGAAAAAATTTAAAATAGTTATAACAAAAATCAAGGCTTTTTGGAGAAAAAAAGTTTTAAAATTGAATAAAAGTATAACAAAAATTAAAGATAGGTGTAACAAAAACCAAGGTTGTCTAAGAAAATTTTTTGAAAAATTGAACATAAGTATAACAAAAATCAAGGTTGCCCAGAAAAAAATTAAAAATAGTTATAAAAAGTTAAGACTGATTAGAAAAAATTAAACAAAGGTATAAAAAATCGAGGTTGTTAAGAAAATTTTAAAGATATTTATGATAAAAATCAAGGTTGCCAAGAAAAAATTAAACAAAGGTATGACAAAAATCAAGGTTTAGAAAGAATTGAGCAAAGGCATAACAAAAATCAAGTTTGCCTAGAAAAAAATTGAGGTTAGTTGTGACAAAAATTAAGATTACCAAGAAAAATTAAACAAAAGTTTGACAAAAGCCAATGTTTATTAGAAAAAAATTGAAGATAGGTGCGACAAAAATCAAGGTTGACTAAGAAAATGTTTGAAAAATTGAACAAATATGACAAAAAATCAAGCTTGTTTAGGAAAAAATTGAAGATAGGAATGACAAAAATCAAGGTTGTCTAAAGAAAAACTTTTAAAAATTTAACAAAGGTATAATAAAATTATGGTTGACAAAGAAAAATTTTGAAAAATTCAACAAGGGTGTAGCAAAAATCAAATTTATTTAGAAAAGAATTAAATATAGGTATCTTCAAATCAAGTTTCTTAGGAAAATTTTTGAAAAAGCGAACATAAGTATAACAAAAGTCAAATTTGTTTAGAGAAAAGGTTTTAAAATTGAATAAAAGTATCTAAAAACCAAACTTTCTTATGGAGAAATTTGTGGAATTAAACATAAATATAACAAAAATCAAGATAAAGTTTTGCAATGGGCAAAGAAACCTATACAAACGAACCTGGTAAATACCTAAGGAATTCCCCATGGGAAAACTGAGTATTGCACAACAAAACTGACTTGTCCAAACTTGCCCGATTGGCGAACAAACTCGGGACCACTGTTTTTAAGTTTGGAGATTATACTGTCTTCAGTGGGAATAAAACTCAGGACCACTGTTTTTCTTAGGATTTAGATTTATATTATCTTGGTTGAGAATCCAACTCAGGACTACTACCTTTCTTAAGTTTAGGTTTGAAATTGTACACCTGTCTTGGTCAAGAATCAAACTCGAGACCACTGACTTTCTTAAGATTTAAATTTATATTATCTTGGTTGGGGATCCAACTCAGGACCACTGTTTTTCTTAGGATTTAGATTTTAGGATTAGAAATAGGTTTAGGATAAGAAATAAAAATAGGATTAGGATTAGAAAGAGGATTAGGAATAGGATTTAAAATAGGATTTGGAGTAGGAATAGGATTAGGAATAGGAAAAGAAATAGAATTAGGAATAGGATTAGAAATAGGAATAGGCAAGAAATAGAAATAGATTTAGGATTAGGAAGAGGGTTAGGATTAGCATAAGGAATAGGAGTAGGATTAGAAATAGGATTAGAATTAGGAATAGGATTAGGAATAGGATTAGAATTAGGATTTGAATTAAGATTTGAAATAGGATTCGGATCCACCACTGCTCTCTCGCGCCACCATTGATGACGTCAGTGCGCCTGCGCCTGATTGAGGAGGTCAGCAAATGGATCATTATACACTACTGCTGTTGTTAGATGCTCATCACTACCCTAAATATTCTCGGAAGATTTGTGGAGATTTAAAAGTTATATCTCTTATTTTAGGACTACAGTTGGGTTATACAAAATATATGTTAAGCATGTGCCTTTAGCTGATCCGAAAAATGTCCTTCTTCCACCACTTCACATTAAATTGGGATTAATGAAGTGCTTCGTCAGAGCAAATGGATCATCAAGGTTCTGGATTTAAGTATTTGAAGAAAAAGTTGGCATTTTCATCGGTCCCGAAATTCGAAAACATTTTGCTGATGAAAATTTTCCAAAACATCTTAATACAAAAGAATTGGAAGCTTGGAACACATTGAAGTTGGTTGCAGAAAACTTTCTTGGGAACCATAGAGCTGAAAATTACATCGAAATTGTGAAAAATATGATAGAAGCATTCAGACGTCTTGGTAGTAGAATGAGTTTAAGTTGCATTTCTTGCATTCTTTCCAGTTAATTTAGGTGCTGTGAGTGATGAACACGGTGAAAGATTTCACCAGGACATTGGGGTTGTGGAAACACGCTACAAAGGAAAAAGTAATGCTAATATGATGGGAGACTATTGTTGGTTTTTACAGAAACAGAGTGAAACAAAATGTCATCGCAGTGCAAAGCATGTAAAAAGACTTGGTATTGTTTTATAAGTTCCAATGAACTCTTTATTTGTGTTATCATATTTTTCCAATTTAATGACTAAACTTTAACTGAACTAATAAACAACTTTTGTAATGTTTCAACAACGTTTATTAAAAATTTTGTCATAACTCGTATCGTTGTATCTCTAAAACCTGACGTGATAGAGAAAAACTAAAAACAGATTTGCATTTAGCGGCCAAAATATAGCCAAGATCAGCAAAAAAACCCTGAGCTACATAAAAAAAATTTTTTTGTTGAACAGTGTAATTGACTCAGTGATTATTCGCTGGTTAAACTTCTCTGCAAAAAAAATTGCCGAATTAATTTACCATTAAAAAATCTTACTTTGCCATAAAAAAATCTTACTTACAAGCGTGAAACCTACCACCATACGTATCTTCTCACTTTCGGTTCGGTGAATGACAGGATCAGCAATGCATTTGTCTTGCTTCCTTTCAAAATTTTGTGATTTAAAAATTTTTCTTAGCCCAAATTGCTTGAAAGTGCGCTGTGCTGTTATTTTGAAGACCTTTTAAGCTTGAAAATTACAAAGAACTCTCCTTAAAAAAAATATGAAGTAGTAAATATTTGCAGATTCTTTGTCTTGATCAATACATTTCCACAAAATTATTGTGGAAATTCGGCACAAACTAAAAAATATTCGGGTTAACGCGATTTTAAAACTAAGTAATTACGACGTGAAATGCACTTTAATTCTGTTTATATGAGTACCGAAAATAGTTGCTACATAAATTCTAAAAGTGGAAACAACATTTTTTGTCCTCTTTTATTAAGCTTAGTATTGTGTCAGCTCATTTCGGCACAAACTGCTTTAACCTCTGATGTTCTAATTAGTACAATAGACTGTAGAGATTATGACCTGGCTTCTTGCAGGATGGTGATCAATACTTCAACACAGGTGACCTAATGAAGATCGACACCGAGTACAAAGTCTTCTTCTGTGATCGGATCGGTGACACTTTCCGATGGAAGGGCGAGAATGTTTCCACCAATGAGGTCGGTGATACAATCGCCCAGGCTCTCGGTGTCCAGGAAGTCAACGTGTATGGGGTAGAGGTCCCAAGTGAGTTTGGTCCTGTGCCGCCAGGCTGCCGTTTATAGTAATATAACCTTTGTTTTGTTCAGTGATGGCTTTGATAGGGTGCGAACGGAGCGACCGCACCAGGCCCCCCTAAAATACATCAAAAAGTGGCCTCCCCTACACAAGAAGTTGCTCTATTTCTTCATAGTAGCATTAGGACGCAATGGCATGTCAAAAAGAAAAGAAAAAAGGTTGAAGATCAGCAGCATGCCCGGCTTCTTCTTCTTGGGTTGTTGTCACTTGTGCTTGTGGACGTAGAAACTTTTTTTTGTAGAGATCACAATGTCTTGAGACAGTAAAAAGTGCCTCTCCATGTTTTCGATCACCCAATAATGGCCCCCCTAAATTGAAGATCTTTTTTTTAGAGATCATTTTGTATTCATACACTAAAAATGCCTTCAGCTACCTTTTTAGTGCATTAAATAGTGCCCCCCCCTTACTTTTCTTGCACCAGGTCCCCCTTTCTATAAGGTCATCACTGGTCGCATTCCACCAACATCGCTTTCGTTGTTTGCAGTCATGTTATTCACAACATCACTGGGTTTACTTAGAACGATTTTGATTATTATTACAAAATTGCAACAGTGTTAGCCATATGACTAACCCTAAGTCGAACACGCAAGTTTTCTTACAACAAACAAGCGTAAATATAATCGCAGTGATATAAATGTAAAAAACTTCCACTTTCTTTGCACGACTTATGCTTGCGAGCAGAGCGAAGAATGTTTATCACACAATTACAATTCATCCGTAAGCTGTAAAAGCTGCTCTGTGATTTAATGTCGAACCAAGTTTTTTGTTTGCGGCTGATCTACCGTATTAAATTAACTGCTTACAGTAAAGTTTTTCAATGAGCGATAATAAGATATAATTTTTTTAATTATTTGAATTATTCTTATTGTTTGAAGAATGATCGAAGCTAACTTTCTTATTGATGTTTTGTTTGCAGCATGACTAGTGGTTTTCTTTGTAATGACCGATGGTTTTCTTTCATGCAGAACATGACGGCCGAGCTGGAATGGCTGCAATTGTTCCCGAAAAAGATTCTTTCGACTTCGAAGCTTTGTATCGTCATATTTGCGATGCTTTACCAGCTTATGCAAGGCCTTTGTTTTTGAGGTATTTCAAATCTATTTCGTCAATTGTGAACTATTTGTCTATGCTATGCTAAACTAATTGTCTATAACAGTGCTTTTCAACCTTTGAAAGAATGGTTCGTACTTATTTGTTTCGCAAAAATTTCATCCGCACCATGGCCTATTAAAGATACTTGATCTTGAAGCATCTTTTCGATTGAGGAGGTAACATTTAGCAGCAGCTATGGTTGAATCTTCAAAAATGTTAAGAGCTAACCCAACATTTTGTTTATTATTGTAGGGATACAAAGCTTTAAAAGTTAACTTGGGTGCTTTTCGTAAGTTAGCATCCAGTTTGGCATCACTTTCATAAATTGTTTTCAAATCATCCCAACTAATATATCCATTTTGAGAAACTACACTGGCAAGTTCACCAATTTCAAATGAAAAAGCAGGAAATACAAATTTTTTAGCATTAAGCAAGTTGTTTCTAATGTTTTTCACAATGTGCACATTGTCAAAAAAAGATATGTTTTGGTATTTTGCTGGTGTTTAAAAAATAATGGATTGTCAGAATTATGCATTTTTTTGCAAAATATTAAAAGCACTTACGTTACTGGTATGATTGTCAGTAACAATAGCACGAACAATAAAACCAATAGAAGAAAGTGAAGAGATGTATCCTAACATTTCTTCAGCCAACTAATGTCCATTGAGTGATATTTCTGGGCATGCTTTGATAACAAGTGGAATTGATTTTTTTATTCCTTGTATCACAAAAACAATGATACCTTTGTACAAATTTCCTTTAGTATCGCATCCAATAAAATCACCCCGCTACATTGAGCACATTTACACAATTTCATCTACCATCATTATAATGTTCTTATCAATTTTGTTTTTTTCAAGTAGAAGTTTTGCAACTTTAATTTCGTCAACACTTTCTTTTGTTACTCGTTTCAATAAAGATATTGATGGTAAGGGAAAATGTTCCAAAAACAAACGGTAAGCTTGGGAAGAAGTATAGCAGAGCAAAAGAGCAAATCGAATCATTCTAGTGGAATATGGTGGACGACCTTTTGCTTTGTAAAATTGAATTTGGTTCATTTCATTTAACAAGATATTTTGGGTGGAATAGATATTACCAAAATATGAAGGAAATTTTCAAGCATACTATATCTGGTCAAAATTGCATTTCTTCCATTAATAGACCACTGTGGAAGAGGCACTGGATTTCTTTGAATTTGGAGATACACATGCATGTCATTACTAATTTTAATTGCTTTCTGAACAACAGGAAAGTCACTTTTCTCATCAAAAAGAATTGTGTAATAAATAATATAATCTTTAGTTTGATGGCATAATTAACCAAGTGGTGCATCTTTTGCAGTAAGATCATTAAAGGATTTAATGATATCATTATTTTCAAAATTACCTAGTTCATCTTTTTGAAATAATCTAATTTTGGGAGCTTTAGAATTATAGAAGCACATGAAAAAACAGATGGACATTTTAATGCTTTTTCTGTATGAATGGTAGGAACAGGTAGAAGTTCCCACTTTAACTTTTTTTTTGCCATCTTTAAAATGTTTTGCACAAATGATTGAACTTTGCTAGGTTTTCAGTTTTTACGATTAACAAATTTTATCCACCGTGCAAGTAAATCTGACTTTTCAACTTTGTGGGATTGACTACTATAATCTGACTTACAACCAAACACAACACAGGCATTTGGCATGTTTATTAATTTGCTTGCTTAGATATCTTTAAAAAAAAAACTAACTTATAATAATTAGAAACATTAAATCTACGTAAACATTAGAAGGTAACTAAATTTAAAATAAACAATAACATAAAACTAAAAAAAAATCCAATAAGCTAAATTCTATTTAAAACTACCAATAAAAAAATTATAGAACTAGAAAAACGAAATGTTAGCATTATTTTTATGCAGCTTTTATCCATTTAAACCATATTCTTGATCCATATCATTGCAAGCAGAATTGTTTTAAATGGAAGTTTAATTCTTAAATTGTTTAATAAGAATTGTTAATTATTGCTAAAAAATAAGTACTATATAAATAGGAAGTTTTGGGCATTTAAGAAATACTAATTATATCATTCAAGATGACCAAAATAAAATTCAAATGAATTTCTTATAAAAGATTCTTATTTTAACCTTAATATGCATTTTATTTTATTTAAATACACTCTTTAACTAAAGTTATACGAGTAAAAGTAAACTGCTGGTAAACTAGCAGTTTACTATAACAAACATAAAAATTTTTTCATGATATACAATAAAAAGCCCAACTACAATACTCACCTGAATATCTTATTAAGCAGCTTGGTAAAATATTAAAAAAATAAAGATTTAAAATATTAATTTTAATTTTAAACAATTTTTTTAATATTGTAAATTTTTCTTTTAACGCTAGAACTGAATTTATTTAAGATTGCATGTCTTTTCTAATCAATTACCGCTATTTTAGTTTAATTATTTCGTTCTATCACTTATTTATTTTACATATGGTATTTTAGTCTCAATCAAATTTAATTTCAGTACCGCATTGTATGTTTACAGTAAATTAACTATAAATGTTCAAATTGTACTTGTTTAAAAGATTGAAGAATCGGCTTTTCCTAGTTTTTAGCCCTGTTAGCAAAAGTGCGGAAAATGTGACATATCCGGCCGGATATTAAGTAGGCCGTGTCCGCACTAATCAACCATAGTTAGTTTGCAGCTATTTGTTTTCCCATTTGTGAAATAACAATAAAAGGTTTGAAATAAGAAAATCGTGCATTGTTACTCATTTGATTGGAACCGAATTTGCAATCGGTTACAATCGAAATAAGTCTACAATCGGCTTTAAAGTTTAGCGTTCATACACAATTGCTGCTGAATAACCGTAAAATCGGTTTAGATATTAAAGAGTTTTGTTTACTACCGAAATAACTTTAGGGAATGGAACATAGTTGAGTTTATTGTTGTGTCATTGCAGCATAGATTAATAGTATTACGTAATTTGTTTACTAAAAGGATTCAAAATCCACAGCTTTGATTTTAATTCTGCTGCTTGATGACTATGAAAGTAAGCTTCGAAACTATGAAGCAGAGTTTGCTCATGAGAACTGGCTGCCTTGATGAGACGCTGATCCAGATTCTGTTCTGTTTCTTCCCATTCACATGCAGACATGAAGATCTGCAGCGTCTTCAAAGTTTTTAGATTGTTATTGCAGATTTCTTCTTCCAGACTTTGAAGTTTTTACTTGAATGATGCAATTTGTAGGTCGCTTCAAATAGATTAATACTATTTAGGGAGAGAGAGTATACTTTTTTCAACCATACCACAATCATGTAGGGCACCGAAAATATATTCATACCAAAAGAAAACAAAAAGAAACCATAAACGTTTTCGGCTTGCATTAGCTTCAGATAAATAAAATGTTATGAAACTTTGCCTTTTAATTTAAAGATCTAGGTCAATGACCTGATTACGCAGTTGTTTATGAAATTTGTCACATGAGGTTTTCATAAAAAGAATTGTTGAAAATTGATTAAAAAATATAAACGCACAATAACAACCGCAAAGCCGATACAGCACGCAAAATCCTAATAACAGAAATAACAATCTAAAATATATTTAACAAAAACGATGATCCATTTGCAAATAATTGTCGATTAAGTCCAAGGTTATGTTTTTGATTAATACAGCTTCGCGAATTTTAGTTTCAAAATTAGAATTACATTTTTTAATTATCGTCAACGAATTTACGTTAAATTTTGTATTAGCACAAATATCGCAAGACATAATAGATCTTTCAGTTTTCAAATGAAAGCCCAAGTGTTACTGACCATAATGCTCAAATGACGAGTTGATAAACTTATGTAAGTCAAGCTCGAATCACACGAACCAGAAAACAGATAAAACAATATTCAAGCAGAGTGCAAGCGGAACACGAGTCTTCAATTGAAAATAATGTGATACTTTAAAAGTTTTATAGACAGGATTTCGAAGTTAATTTAAGTTTGAGTTGATAATCTTTTGTAGTTTATTGATAAACCGTCTGGAGTCATGGCCAAAATATGGAATATTAAGATTATAAACATGATCACGATATGCAGAATGGAAATATAAAAATTTTTTATTGAACTTGAGAGAAATTTTTCAAAAAAAAAAAAGTGGGTAACCATTAAACACAAACATATTTTTTAACACCCAATTCTCATTAAAAAATAAAAAACTGTTGGAACATATTAATTGTCTGCCATTTCTCTGAACAACGCCTATTCTTTGACAAGTTCATGAAAACGATGATTTGACTTTGGGTTTTTTTGGTATTGTAATTACAATTTTAATGACGTCACAAATCAAATCGGCAAGTTGGCTTTTTTTTTCGTTGACAAGTTTTTTGGCTACCCTTGCTTCATGGTGTTTGATGCAGCGAATACATAAGAGCAACAACCCTGTTATGAACTGTGACCATGGCTCTGGCATCGTCGGTGGACACAGCTTTACATTTAGACCACATCACTTTATGTTCTAAAAAGAAATTGTCCACTTTAAAAATAGCTTTGAAGCAGTGGTGTCTATGCCAATAGGAAGATAAATCAGATAGTAATCTATAATTTTCCTGCGTTCTGTGTCTGAAAAGCGAACATAATTAATCGATTTCGACCGTACTCTGACAACTCGACCACGCTTCCTTATTATTGATAGAAATAAAGTCATAATTCACATGACTCTTGGGTATTAACTTTAAACCTATAACAGTACAAAATAAACACTGAAATGTTTATGAAAAATAATGCGCTAGACCTACTAATGTTCACAATTTTGGTATACACATGACCTTATTTGAATTGTAGCACAACAAAAACTTAAATAAGTGTACGATTTAAAAAAAATAAATTTAAGAATTAAATTAAAAGAAATCATACACAATTCTCATCCTCACCACAATTTTTTTAATCTGCATAAGTGCGTACCGCCTCACAGATTGAAAAGCACTTGTCTAAAACCTTTATAGTATTTTCGCTGCTCTTTTTTGAAAAGTCTTAACACAAAGCGATCTCTTCGTAGTATTCTTCGTATGACGCCTCTCATACTGGCTTTGATATTCTGGTTTTAAAACAATTTTTCTTGATTTTTCAGAATGCAAGAAGAGTTAGAAATTACCGGAACAAACAAGCAGAGAAAAGTGAATTTAAGAAAGGATGGATACTCGTTGGAAAATGCAGGAAACGATAAGATATACTTTATTGACCATAAACTAAAAACTTACGTACCATTTACCCAAGAAATGCAAAAAAATGTGGATAACGCAACAGTTCGTGTGTGATCGCTTGTACCACTCAGCAAAATAACTTTGTGTGAATGCTTGCTACCAATTATAACATGAAGTGAATAATTTCGTGATAATCAGGTGTTGTGATGATTTTTATGATTAATTTGGCGGATCGTAGTATAGTATGTGTTCTTGATATTACCTCCATAAAAAGAGTGATTTTTTTTACTACGTATTTGATTTGAAAACGTTTCTTGTAGCTATTGTATAATATTTAAATATGTTTTGATTATATTGTAAGCACGTAATGCTTTTATTCTTTAGTTTAATTATAATTTTGAAGCTAGTTTAGTTTTAATCAAATATATTAATATTGTGGCTTGTATTAATTTGCTTTTCTGTATGTCGTTAAACAACTAATTATTTGTTATAATTGCACTTTTTTCAAAGAATTCGCCAAGTTGGATGCAATTTCTTCGAAAAAAATTTGCTATTAAACTGCCAGATATTATAAGTTGATGCTTTTTAAGTTTATTCTATGATTGGAGTCGGTATTGCTTTTGTAAGAAACTGTTTGCAAATTTTTTTGTTTGCTTTTATAATAATGTTTATATTAGGTGTGTTAATATGTGCGTTTGTAAAATGCCTTAACAGATAAAATATGCAAAAATAAAATGTCTTGTTTTTACCTTACTTAAAAATTTTAACAATATTTTTATTGTTTTGATTTGCGTCTAAGAACGTTTCTGCTTGGTTACCTTTAAGGCTGAAGTTTTTTGAAGTTGATTACTATTATATTCACTTGTAATTCGTGGTTCTGAAAATTGCTATTGATTTTCACTGCACAAAAAAAACACAAACTTTAACTTATTTCCTTTTTTGTTTCTGACCAATTAGAACCAACTTCGGTTGGTATGTACGAAGCTTTTTCTGTTGTTCCTCATACTGCGTTATCTTGTTTTTATTTCATTGGTCAGTAATTTTGGTTGATCTTAATTCACAGGGTGATTATAGTTTTGGTTAAATAAGTATGATTCACAATCACTGACGTTATGTACAGGGTGGCGCAAAAGTCACTCATTATTTTGAATCAGTAATAACTTTAATATTTAATAAATTTTTCTATTTTCTTTTTTCAGAATTTTGCAGATATAACATTGACAATTGATCATGGAACAATTTAACACTAAGCAACGAACCAAAATTATTGAGCTTTATTTTAAAAATCATGGTTCCATATATTGTCATTAACTATTGACGAAACATTGTTTTTTCATCGCATGATTAATGAAACTTGTAAAATCTGCTTTTATAAACTGGCTAAACTTCGAAATTTTCGTTCATTTTTAGAAGCTCGGAATAAGATTATGCTGGTAAAATGCTTTATACTATCACGTCTTCATTATTGCAATTCTGTTTATGCAAATGTACCATTGTATCTTGTTCATAAACTAAAAAGAGTACTTAATGCATGTATCAGATTTATTTGTAACATTCCCATGAATAATCACAACTTGCTTCCGTACTATAAAGAGTAAGGTGATGCAAAAAGGGGGGGTTTTGAAAATTTTTTGAAATTTTAATGGGGCACCCTCTAATCTGATACTGTTTGCCTCAAAAATACTACATACAAAATTTGAGGTCAATCAATTGATATTTAGAGGTTGCTACCAGCCTTTAAAAATTCTAACATTAAAGTAAATTTTCATTTTTTTGCTACATTTTGGAGACTAATTTCCACACCACCTAATGAGGTATAGTCATGGGCGCGTTGCTTTTTTTTAAGTGGAAACTCCCCAGTAGGCCTATCATAACCACTAGCATGTATCATCATGACGATTTATTTCAGTGACATAATTGTTTTCTTGTTTTTGTCCGGTAGAGAAGATCTGAACTTCTTCACTATTTGCAAAAGGTACTGCTTTTGTTGCTCATCATTTGTGAGGATCTTGTTATATTCTCCATTAGCTTCACTCCTCTTTCTGCTAAATCATTTGTTACTTTCATATTCATTACAGTTTCACGTGCTTTCAAATATTCATCATTAGAGTCCCAATTTTCTGCGTTTGATTCAAGGAAACTGCACGGGAAGCCAAGGATTTCAAAAAAGACTTTAGTGTGTGAAGTCACAAAATCATTAAGCTGCTTCTGTTCAATTACTGCATGGTCAATAGTGGTTCGTTTGATATTATTCTGCTCAGCAGGGTTCTCCAGAGCTTCCCTCATTTTGTTCTTCATCTCAATGGAGATCTCTTCATCAAAGAAAGCAAGTGCTATAAGCTCTTCAGAAAGATACCAGAGATGGTTTGAGAACTTTTTGAGTGCAATTGTTGCAATTTTTTCTTCGCTTTCTTTGTATTTGACTAAAGTCTTTAATAGTTGCAAGTCAAGCCGAGGAGCATAACGAGGAACAGGTGCTGTATACCAGGATCTAATATAAACTTCAACTGCAAAGCAACAGATGTCTCTCAGACCTTTCTCTTCCGACTTTGTCAAAGTGAACTGCTGTTTGAACATCCAGATCTTCATAGAATAGATTATCTTTGCCATCCATCGGGCTCTATGACAGGCTCCTGGTTTTTTGAAGCGTATTCCTGAAGATGGGATTCCTCCAACAAATATTATACTCAGTTCAAGCAATTCCTTGTAATCATCGCGGGGTTGGTGCTCTTTCAGCTGGTTATTGGCAAATGTTATTGTATCATCTTTTATTTTGGCAATTTTGGTGGCTATGGTTTGGTCATTCTCAGCTGTCTGGAAGGATTCTTTATTCAGTTTATCCCAATTTACTTTAAAACGTTTAAATATTTGTATATTTGGTCCAGATGAAGCTGGTAATGAGGTGGACACAACTGATTCTAAAACTATCTCCAAAATATGATGACAACAGGCAAGCCAAAGCATATCTTTGTCCATTTTGTGCTCAAGTGAAACACAAGCTCCATTTTTACGGCCAGTGTTCGAAGCTGTTGTGTCAAAACACATGCATTTTACCTGATTTAATAGACCACAGTCAAGAACAAGTTTAAACACAGCGGTTGAAGTGTTTTCTCCAGTGCCACTGCTGAGTTTTGGTACACCAAGGAGCTGATCAACTCCATTTCCTGAAACTAAAACTGGAAGCCTGTCAACAACTTCTTCTCCCGAAATATCTTCCAATAGTTTGCCATCCCAGTGGATAGTTAAGAGAACATCATTTTTTAATTCAGCTTTTAGAGCTTCTGAAATATCTTTGCGAAATTTTTGCCTTGCACGCCTGATGCTTGAATAACTGACATTAAATTCATCCGGATCATGACCTAAATTTTTTACAGTGGGAATCATAATCAATGAAGCACTTCTATCACTGACTTTAGCAACATCAAGAGAAGCTAGTAGCCTGTCATCCATTAATTTGACTTTTTTTCTTGCTGAAGAGATTCTAGATGTTGATGGTTTGCTAGGATCAATTGTGTACTCTTCGTCTTCATCCTGGCTGGAGTTTTCTGCAGAAGTAATTGATGATGAGCCACTATCAGTAAGTTCAACTGTATTTTCAAAATCACTCATTTGTCTTTTTCTTTTAATCTCAAGTTTCTTTTCATTTTCACTTGCTGCTTTTTGAAGTTGTGCATATTTTTTATCCACACCAGCCATTTTTCCTTCACGCTTAGGCTGCCTTTGCAACATCAAAACTTTTTATCTTCTTCATTGTCCATTAAGTACAGAGCATCAGCATGGGCAATATCAAATAATTTATCCAAGTCATGATCCCATTTCTTTTGTTTATTTAGCAAATTTTGACTTTGTTTTTTCTTATTTTCTTTATTTTTCTTTAATTTCAACCATTCATTGTAAATAGAATTCAATTTCTCAATTACATGTTTTTTCAGTTTTGTTGGAATTCGCGCTTGTTCCCAGACTTGCATCACATCTTTAGCAGTTGATGTTAGAGCTTCTCTAACAGTTTGCTTACAATTTGTTTTATAATTCATGAATAATGACATTGCTTCTCTTTTAGATGGAAGAACAGAAGTTTTTAATGCTTCTATGGGCTGACCAATTAGCCATATATCTGTAATGCTTCTGGTTGGATGGCGAGACGCCATTGCTTACTGTGTATTAAAATGAAGATTGCTTACTGTTTATTAGAACAAAGAGAAGCACAACCTCCTTCTGTGACAGCTGTGAGGGTACTGAAGCTATGACGCTCTGTCTTACAATTGGCTCAAGTTGTTGTGGGGCTTATAGCAGGGGGTTGAGGTGGGGACAAGTTTGGGAGAGGAGTTCTTCTACTGTATAAACAGAGTGAGACTAGCTTTTAACTCAATGATAGTGTGAAAATTATGCGGCAGTGATGAAATTGCTATTTTACAGTGTGTGTGTGTGTGTTAGCTGTCCATCGAGTCCGATGATGACTTGTCTCTAGCACGGATTTTCCGTCTCCAGTCTGCTCTATTTGTTGAGAGTTTCTGCCAAGATCCAAGGGGAATATCTTTATCCTTGAGATTGCGTTTGATAGTGTCCTTGTATCTCAGCTTTGGGCGCCCTATTCCTCGAGTACCTTCAGCCAGTTGAGAGTAGAGGATGAGTTTCGGCAGTCTGTTGTTGCTGAGTCTATTGACATGGCCTGTCCATCTGAGGCATCTATTTATGAGAGTGTCGTACATGCTTGGCAGTTCAGTTATTTCCAGGATCTTTGTATTGGAGATATGCTGCCACCAGTTGATGTTGAGAATCTGCCTGAGGTGACGCATCATGTATACGCTGAGCCTGTGAGCAGCGACCCTGTACACCACCCAAGCTTCTACTCCATAGAGGAGAGTTGATAATACTATTGCTCTGTATACTGCACACTTGGTCTTAATGGTCAGGTCCTTGTTTTGCCACACACGGTCTCTGAGTCTGCCAAAGGCTTTAGAGGCGTTTGATATGCGTAGTTCCAGTTCAGCATCATGCTTGTTGTTATCTGACACAGTCGTGCCAAGATATTTGAAGTTCTTCACATTGTTAAGATTCTCGCCATTTATCTGAATGTCAAGACCTGGATCTGTCGAGCCTGGAGGGGGTTGATACATCACTTCAGTCTTTTTGATGTTTATCTTTAGTCCAAAGATGCGGGCAGAATCAGCGAATCGAGTTATGATATCCTGGGCATCTGCATGACTGTGTGCAACAAAAGCTATATCATCTGCGAACATGAGTTCACGCACGATAGCCCCTGTGGTGCTTCTTGAGGATTTGAATTGGCTGACATTAAAGAGATCAGCCCCAGGCCGGCATTGTAACATGACTCCTTGATGATGATCTTTGAAGGCTTGGTTTAATACCACTGTGAGGTAAAGCGAGAACGCAACCCTGCTTCACACCATTGTTCACGCTGAATGGCTCCGATAGTTCTCCTTTCAGGCTAACTGATGCTTTCATTCCCTGGTGTAGGGATGCAATAAGGCTTGTGAAGTGGTCAGGGCAGCCGAGCTTCCTTAGGATACTCCAGAGTGCTGATCTGTTCACTGTGTCAAAAGCCTTGGTGAAATCCACAAACACCATATACAATGGCATTTGTTGCTCGATACACTTCTCCTGTATCTGCTTGAGAGAGAAAATCGTATCCACAGTGCCTCTTCCAGCACGAAATCCACACTGGGCCTCCGGTAGTAATGTTTCTGCATAAACGCTCAGCCTGTTTAGTAGAATGCAGGCATACACTTTACCAGGGATAGATAACAGTGAGATGCCACGATAGTTCCCACACAAACGCCGATCACCCTTTTTGAACAGAGTGATGAGCTGGGCGTCCTTCCAGTCTTGAGGTGGAGTGCCTGACTTCCAGGAGTCAAGTATGATTTCATGGAGACACTGTACCAGTGATTTTCCGCCTAGTTTGATGACTTCCGGGTGAATTCCATCAGAGCCTGGAGATTTTCCACTACTTAGCAGGGAGATGGCATCGGCCACTTCTTTTAGGTCAGGAAGCTCATCCATCCAGGATTGGACAGGGTGCTGCTTCAGGTCACGAGTGACATCGGGGGGCACTTCATTTGATTCATTTAGGAGGCTGTTGAAATGCTCGGTCCACCTAGAGAGGAGGTCTTTCTTTTCTGACAGTAATGTTTGGTTGTCAGAGGAGAGCAGCTGGTCAGGATAGTTTACTCTCGGTCCCCATACAGCTTTCAGTCCTTGATGGAATCCTCTCGTATCATTCATGTCTGCTAACACCTGGAGCTCAGCCGCTTTGCTCTGCCACCATTCATTCTTTAGCTCACGGCATCTCTTTTGAAGGAGACGGGAGTGTTGTTTGAACCTCGCTTTGGTAGACCTGGTGTTACGGTTTAACATTTCAGCGCGTGCCTGGTTTCGGTTTTCAATCAGTTTGCTTAGCTCGGAATCATTCCCGTCAAACCAGTCCGCATGCTTTCTTTCAACAAAGCCTAAAGTGTCCTTTGACACCTCGTACACTGTTGACTTGAAGGATGCCCACTTATCCTCAACTGTGCCCGATAGATTTGGCAACTTCTCATTCAGTTGAGATTCTAATTCATCCCTGGTGGTACCACATTTCAGCTTGCCGACATCTAGCTTTTTGAGACGCAGTCTGGACCTGCGTATCAACCTCCTTACTCTGAGTCTCGTCTTGGCCCTTATCATTATATGATCGGTGCTACAGTTCGCCCCTCTCACGGCCCTTGTATCGTGAAAGTCACCAATATCACGTTGACGTGTGATAATAAAGTCAATGAGATGCCAGTGCTTTGACCTTGGGTGCATCCATGAGTTTTTATGGGCAGGTTTGTGTTTGAAGCATGTATTAGTTATCACGAGTTGATGCTCAGTACATATGGACAATAGGAGCTCACCGTTTGAGTTTGCACGCCCAGTTCCGAACTTTCCCAGCACTCCATTCCAGATTGACTCATTTTCACCAACTCTGGCATTGAAGTCACCTAAGAGAACAATCTTGTCATCTTTCGGAATGGGCTTCAGGATGTTTTCTAGCTGCTTGTAGAACTGCAAGATTGTATTAGGACTGTTCGTCATAGTGGGAGCATAAATTGCGATGATGGAGCAGAATCTTTCGCCATTCAGCGGTAGCCTAAGAGTGATAATACGATCATTTACAGGTTTAGGATCTTCTAACATTTTAGTGATGACAGCATTACTTATGGCTAGGGCAACACCAGACTCACTCTTTCTTCCAGATGTTCTACCACTCCAGTAGATTGTGTAGCCAGCTTCTTCTCTAATGCTGCCAGTGTCACCAAAACGAACCTCACTTAGGGCACAAATGTCCACTGAATATTTTCTCAGCTCTCGAGTTATGATGGCACTTCTTCTTTCTGGTCTGTCAACTCGTTCACGGTCGAGCATCGTTCTAACATTCCATGATGCAAAGTTCAGATCACAAGTAGTTTGGACCTTTTTATCCTGGGCGACGTCCTGCCAGTATGGGTTTCTACGTTTGCGAGACTTCATGATCTGTTTGAGACTTTGCTAGCAATAGATTTGTAAGGCTACTCGGAGTTTTGCTAGTTGTCAAAGCAGCCCTCTCCACAGGATGAGGGGGTTCTGGACTGGCAAGGTGAGACCAAGACGAGTACAGCTCCTCATCTGTCGCAGCGACAGGCCAGGCGTACAGTGATTACACAGATACACTGCCCTCACAGGTTGTCACATTCCTGGTGTTGTTTATCAGAGTTTCACCTCTCTTAGATCCCCATATGATTAGCCTGTTTCCAGTTTCCAGTGGTGCCCGCGAGGAGGGACATATGGAGTCTTGGTGGAGCGATTTGTACAGCATACTACATCGTCACACCCTTGGCAAGCTTCCGGGTTATCTCCATTAGCTTTACCACCACCACCACCTATTTTACAGTATCTGATTAGTAAATATAACTAGGTTATGTAACTTATATTTAATAATCTGAAAAATAAAAAAAAGAACAAAATTACAAACTTTGACCTGTGGTGGCATACTCTAAATATTATTAGAATTGAAAAAAACATTACACAGGGTGTTTTTATACAAAAATGAACAAAATTAAGGGGTGCCCTACAAATTTTGAAATGGTCACCATTTTTGCATCACCCTAATAAAGAGTGTTATATATTACCAAACCAGTATCATAGAAAGTATAAATTATGTTTAATTGCTTTTAAAATAGTTAATAACTTAGCACCTCAGTACCTCACAGATACTAACTAATTCTATAGACCCTTGCGAGAAAATCTCAGAATTGGAAATGACCGTTTCATTTTAAATTCTAGACATCATATTCAAAATAGTATATATCATAAAATGTGTGTTTCTTGGAATGCGTTACCATATGTATTGCGTACTGAAACCTGTCTTACAAAGTTTAAAAAAGATCTTAAAACCACCTATTTTAAAGATGTGTTTTGCGATATGCGTCAATAATCTTCTCTTTCATATTTTTAATAATTGATATTTTTATTTTGCTGCATATATTGCTTTTGAATTAATTTTTTTTTATATTCGTAAAGGTTTTCTGCCCTTGCGTATGTATGTTTGTTTTTATCATTTAGAAAAACCGCTCTGAGACCATACAAATTTCCTTTCAAGGATTTGGGTGTGGAGCGGTATATAAAAACGTTATTATTATTTAGTTTGCACTTTAAACTAAAGTTCAAAAATGTGAGCTGTCCAAGTACTCGCCGTATTTTTGCTTGCTTATTTTTTGAATCATGCAAATGATAAATATGACTATAGCCCTCAGCAATTAACCGAAAATCGGAGTCGGGTAGCCAAAGAAAAATGCGAATCTCCACACCAACTCCAGCACATGTAAAAAAGCGACTCAAGCTTCAGCATACTAAAAAAAAACTGCAAACAAACACATTCGACTCCGACTTCCGACTCTGACTTCACTCTCTGGCTTAAACTGTAACAACTTTATGTAAAGTCTTGTGTCTCGTCTCGGTCTCGATACTCCAAAGTCTCGTCTTGTCTCGGTCTGAAAGCACCGTGTCTCGACTCCACCTCTGTGGTATGGCTATCTATCGTGACATTTTTGTCATAGCTATGACAAAAAATTTTAAACAGCTATTTCTTTTGACTAAGCTGTTTTAATTTTGCATTTTATTCACTTCTAGTATATTATTTCAACAAAAATTAAAGTAGCGCGGAAAACGCAAAAAATAGACGTAAAAGGTTTATGGCAGTCTGTACCTATGTAGCCTACTTGTTGATTATACCAGTGTTTCTCAACCTTTTAAACATGGCGGATCAGAAAGTTTGAAAAACAATTGCTGCCGCCGGCAGTGGGCATAGCCGTATCAGCCAAATAATTTGTGGAGAGCAATACAATTTTGCCAGAATCATGATGTAGCATTTTAGCATTTCACGGAAAAGACTAAATGTCTACATTTTTGTCTGAAAAAACTGGTAACGGTCAAAAAAAAACGTCTTCACTTTACATTTGTATCCAGTTTCTGCACCTTCTTATCGAAAAATTGGTGAAGACTAAAAAAATAAAGTTTTTACTTTATGTGTGTTGCCAATTCTCCAAAGTTTCTAGTTTTAAAAGTGGGCATTTTTGCTACAAAAGTAAAAACATAATGAGAAAGCCTAACCTTTAGATCATAGTGCATCCATCCTTTTGATGATCCATTAATTCCCTAGTGCAGTGATTCTCGATCTGTGTGCCGCAAGAGATTTCCTCGTGTCCAGCAGAACTTTTAAAAAACATTAATCCATTGCTTCGTAACCTTTTTTTGTTTTAATTCGTCAGGGGGTCGAGTGGTTAACAGCGCCGGTATTGTAATCTACATTGTCTCGGTTCACAACCTACTTGAGCCATTTTATTGTGTCGTCGGGAAAGACACTTTAAGGCAATTTTCCATGCTTGGCAGTCCTAACAAGCAGTTCTAAATTTCAAATATATCTATATATAAAAAAAACAAAATCCAAAATAAAAAATTTCATTTTATTAGTAATATCCTGGCATCTTCGAAACAGGTTGGGGTAATTGCTTGCCCTATGAATAGCACCTTTTTTGCTTTCCTGAGAGTCAAAAGGGATAAATTTAGAGATGAAATGGAATGAATGAAATAAAACAAAAAATATAGCCTACTTTAACCTCAATAAAAACTTTTTTGTTTGCTCCGACATAATTGATTTATTTTTTATTTTTTTAGGCAAAAAAGCGAGATTTTGACCCTATAGAAGTTACTTTCAAAAATATAAAAAAATTAGACTAATAATCTATTGGTTCTACTGATCGAAAGTTTTCACACTTCTTCGACATTAGGCACTACGCTATTGAGGACGATCTGATGGTTTTATATCAGTCTCGCAAACGGGCCCAATTTTTATGCCCGAACCCGACCCGAGCCCGAAAAGGCAAACCCGAACATAACCATAAAATTTATTTCAAGCCCGAATCGGGCCCAATTATTTTGAAGGTTTGATTTGGCGAATATATTAGCTAAAAGGCAGCCTAAGGTTTTATTTTCCAAGTGTTTGTAAAACTAAGACTAAAGAGCATGATTTTTACAAACACTCAAAAAACAAAAGAAAATTACATAATTCAATTTAATCTTTGTTTATTAAAGAATTAATTATTTCAATCGCTTCAACACTAGAAGGGGACAACAATGCTTGTCTTTGAGATATTGTGATTCCACACAAAAAAAGTCTCTTTCCGACTGAGCGCTTGCAATTTTCTTGCAACTTTTGAAAGAATCGGAAACCGCCTTTGATGCGATCGCCAAAACGTTAAAGGGTTTTTATCAGTTGCTTTGTCGATGCAATCTTTGTAGGCTTGAAGTTCCTATTAAAAATATGTATAAATAAAATGTACTGGTGTCAATCAATCAATCAATAGATTATAATTCAGCCTTATGTTTTAAGGAACATTAAACGTGAATTATTCACTGCAAAAGCCACAAATAAAGCAAATTACTTTATTACATACATGAACACTTACCATTGGAGCGAAATAGAAAAAATAATAAAACACACCTGGCGCAGAATTTGTTCATTGCTATAGCTGTTGTTTGCAGAATGGTTGGAAATAACTCTGCTCCGTGCACCATCTCGAAATTCGTTAAACGGATCTTGCAAAACTTTTGATCTAACTCTTTTTTGGGGTGGAGCAAAATCTTGACTATCCTGAAGATCAGCAGCAACCTGCTCCATGTGTTTCAAGACCCAGTTGTCTATATCTGAAAGTAATCTTATCTTAAACACCAGTTCTTTGTCTGTTCTGACGGGCAGAAGTTCAAAACGTTTAAAATGAGGATCGAGAAACGTTCCTAGCCAGTGATGAGCTTTCAATGACGTTTCAAAAAATGATTTGTTTAGAACCATTAAAAATTCTTTTTTTAACGTTGCAATAACAGGATTATCCGTTGGGCATCTTTTAACCAGTTTAGCCGCTTTGTAATATGTAAGAACCGCAAAGTTAATTGTTGGTTTCAAATTGAATTGCAAGACTTCAAATAACTTACTAAAATGGTTGCATAAATTTTAGAATTTCTGAATTTAAGTTTCGATTTACCGATGCTATAAGCAGGGCACAGTCTCTGAGCGGTTCAGAAAGAATTCTCATCGATGTTTCATAACTCACATTAATTGAATGAGCTCTTTCAATAAGACCTGTCCATCTTCTGGTTGAGGATCTCTTTTTGATAGACACAGGCAGTTGTTCTTGTAGTCCCGCGGCTTGATTGCAGTACCTTGCTAGAGCTGATGCATTGTTATCGTAGTCGAGCAATTCTTGTTCTAAAATGCATGCTCGACTCCACATGGATGTAAAGCAAGTATGAAGCCTATGCGCCATGCAATCAAGTCACGCCGAATTGTTCAAAATGCCAATTCGAAAAGCTGCGACTACATTCGCTCCATGATCTGTGGTTGCAGTTATTTTGGAAACATCAATACCTTATTCACATAAAATATTTTGGATAGTTTTTGCAATATTTCTGCAGTATGACGTTCGGTTCCAAAATGACGGTTGGCTAAACACTGGTGCTTAATTTGAAACGATTGGTCAATCCAAAATGCATGCACATTAAGATAGGAGTTATTATTGTAGTTAGATGTTCATAAATCTAAAGTTACAGCCATAGATTCTGCTTCTAGTGGCTCAACAAGAGTAAGCTTCAAAGATCTTTCTATTTCCGCAGCTTTTTCTCTGGAAAATAAAGAAATAGTGTTTCTACTGTACAATAAATCTTTCACCTCAAACACTCCATACTTTTCAGCAATATTTACAAATGTTTGTATGAGAGTGCTAAGGCCATCATTATCCAATGAGTTGAAGCTATGATATCCGCGAACGCAGAATTGCAATTCTGCGTCTTTAATTGCTAGTTTTTCTGATTCACTTAGCTTCAGTATTTTTTTATTAAAATGGGAAGTAAGCAGTTGTTGCTTGTATTGGCTTTGACGAGGCTTACAATTTTCAGCATGTCGCTTAATGAGCGAGGATCCCGTCGTTTTCGAATCATATTTCAAAACTGATTTGCAAATGTAGCAAACTACAATTCCATCCAAGGAGCTTAATGTGGTATCATTCTTTGTTTCAGTATCGTTGGACAGAAAACACCGAGCAACAACTTTCATATTTTTCCGAAACTCAAAACGACCCTGAGCCGGTAAGAATTGAAATCTTTCTGGATGATTTTGCATTTCTCTGGTCAAATTCTTATACATTTTCACTGGATAATATCAATTGTTTAACATACTGTATATAATCTAAGGTAACTACAAAATGTTGATCAGCAAACAAATAAAAGGCTACACCACTACAATATACTTATGTCTGACATATGAAACTATACTGGAATACTACGTCTCAATTCGCAGACAGAATGCTTAATTTTAGTCTACTTTACTATGGGGTTTTGCTAATAAAATATGTATATCATGAAATTCCTTATTTTGATGAAAATTATGACGAAGCAATTAATTTACAATATTTCAATAATCTCTCTTTGTCAGAGAAACAAATACGAATATAAGCCAACAGAAAATTTTAATATATCTTAAATATCGCTTTAACAAATCCCGCATATGCAACGAATTATTGTTGAGATTTATTATATACGATAATAGATATGCAACTAATGAGATCAAGTAAGACCAACGTAAAACTATGAAGTTTAGTCTGATCTGGTGCTTCCGGTATAGTTTGCAAATTTGACTTACTACTTTTATATTCTCTCTTTCAATACGCTTTATCATAAAAACTTGTACTCCGCCAGAAAAAAACAAAACCTTCAATTGTTTTATGTAGCCTAATTTAGACAGTTTGAAAATATATTTTTACTTTACCAAAGACATCTGTGGCCCAAGAATATAAATTTAACCATCATAGCTTTTTTTTTCTCCCCCGCAGTCTTACTAATGAGCTGTTAATCTAAAACCTCAAAAAATATTAGAATCAACAGGTTTGGCTGAACAAAATTAAAATTTTGCTGTGGTAAATCATAAACGGACCGAAAAACAAAATTGGAGTTTTGTTGGTTCAAGAAGTTGCGATGTAAACAAATCTCTGTTTCCAGGGTTTTTAGATAAAGCCTTGTCTTTTTAAAAATAACGTCACTAGCGTCCTGCTGATTTAGACCTTGCATCTGTTAACATAATCAAATTTTTAAGTAGCACTAACCACTAAACAAAACTAATATGTTTATAAAGTACCTGTAACAAAACTGTTTGATTTGTTATTTATTTTGACTTATGAATAACATTGCTGCAAGCGTAAGGACTATGGTACGCTTAGTAATTAGATTTGAACAAAAGGTTTAAAGCTGAAAACCTCTTTAATCAACAAAATCAACTAAATTCAAACATCAACTTAACATCACGAACCAACGATATCACGTCGCTTCGCCGACTACTACAAGTCTAAATCTTGAAACACAAATTTCCAATCGCTACACAGGCTAACACAACCAACACTAATCAACCGACCACTTTGCTCTACTAACAATTTCTAATAATAATAATCAAATTTTCTGCGCGCTATATATATACTCGGTAAAAATTCTGGACAATTCCAAGTCATTCATGAAACGTCACAATTATTCCAGAAGTCTCAAATTTGATCTAGAACAGGGTTTTCCAAACTTTTAGTTGATCGGTACCCTTTGGACACTGTAGCAGGTTTGCATGTACCCCCAAAATGTTGTGACGTTTCTCTAAAACAGAGTGGTCCAACTTCTTCACTCTTGTGGGCCACTTTTCGAAATTGTTCGAGCTTGTGGGCCTCAGCCGGGTAGATATTGTTCCAAATCATGGTATCTTCTAAAAAAAAAGGTCTTCACTTGGAATCAGCCTTCGATTATTCCTATTTTGTCTCAAAATCATGGTGGCCTCTAAAAAAAAAAGGTCTGAATCAGATACAAATTTTCCCAATTCATACCGAAAATCAAGGTGATCTCTAAAAAATAAAAAGTCTTCCCTTTTCAGCAGCCACAAATTTTCCCCATTCAAACATAAAATCACGGTGATCTGTAAAAATTCTTCCCTCTTAATTGTCCTGTTTGATGTAATTACAATCGACAGGATTCGAAAATTTTAGACATTTGAGTCTATTATTTCTTCCGGACGCGGAATTTAACTTAAATAAGGATATTCTCTCACATAATAATGTACCCCTTGAGAAGCCTAAATGTACCCTTAGGGGTACATGTATTCCAGTTTGGGAACCCCTGATCTAGAACTACCATTGCCAGACAAACACAATTACTTAACAATGAGAATTTAAAATGATAGAAAACTTCGAAGATCCTCTGTCAATCACAATCTACAACTACTGAGTGTGTGACCTAAAACGTCACAATGAACACTTTAAATAGAAATAGAATTTTACAAGCTTTTGTTCAAATCAAAAATTAATCAAATTTTGTGATTATGAAAAATAAAATAACGATGCAAATTTAAGCCCCAATCAAGCTCGAACTTTTTAAAAAACTTAACCCCAAACCCGGCCCGAACCCGAACCCGACCCGAAAATCCCGGTCCGATTTACAACTCTGTTTTGGATAGTAAAACCCGATGGTGGCTCAGTATCATCGTTGCCAGCATCTGATCTGGGAAATATTGCTGGCTTGATTTATAAAAAATAAACGTCGGCCCATCTTTGTCTGACCCAAACAGGAGCGTAGCCAGAAAAAGTTTAAAGAGGGTCAAAAATTTGTGCTCAAATTTTTCAACAATAAACGAAAATTGACAAGGGCAATCTAAATTTAACTTTAAAAATGCAAACTTTTTTGCCAATGTTCAGTACATTCGTATTGAGTAATTGAAAGTTAAAATGTAAAAGAAGAAAAAAAACTACAGTAACCACCGTGATCCGACAGTTGATCAAACGACATTGATCGAACGACACTTGATTGAAACGACATTTGATCGAAACAACACTTGATCGAAAAGACACTAGATCGAATAATGAAAGAGAAAATTTACAACTTTAAATTTGTCCCGGTTTTGTCAATTTTTCGTTCTAAAAACATAGTGATCTCTAAAAAAAAGGTCTTTCCTTTGCATATGTTCCTAATTCTCCAAGAGGTCCTCCAGGGTGGAACCAGAGTACAATACCCCTTATAAACGCTACTGATTGCAATGTAAAAAGAACGCAAAAATCACAGCAATAGACATACAACGAAACATAAGGATGACAAATGTTGCCCCCTAAAAGTGCTTTGCCCATGGACCTTGTTAAGAAACCCCGACCTTGACATTGACATAAGATTATAAAAAATAAAAACAAACTGTCTTTTTACAAACATATAGTAAGAATGGTCAAGTCAATCAACAAACAAGTGCCGACAGACCTGTTTCGTCCTTATTAGGACTCGTCAGCACACTACAGCTTGTTGTTGACCCCAGCTGAAAAAGTTGAAAACTTAAACAGCTGGCACAACTTTCTGTTTGTAGTTTTTACACCTCAAACATCCAGTTGTGGATCTGAACGCTGGGTAGGTAGTGCAATGAAAACAATGTTCCACCAGCGCAACTGCAAAAGACACCGCTAAGCCGCAAGGGTATACTGGCGGTGGTTCCAATATGCTAACCACATCGAGTTAGCTAACACGGAGACGGGTTAAGACAAGCAAAACCCTGCAGTTCCCATTACAAACATATAGTAAGAGTGTTTGTAATGGGAACTGCAGGGTTTTGCTTGTCTTAACCCGTATCCGTTAGCTAACTCGATGTGGTTAGCATATCGGAACCACCGCCAGTATACCCTTGCGGTTTAGCGGTGTCTTTTGCAGTTGCGCTGGTGGAACATTGTTTTCATTAAACTGTCTTTTTACTGATGGCCTCTGCTTTTTATGCATCTAATTTACAGTAACAAATTGATTGTTTAATTTCAGGATCATACCAAAGTAATTTTTTTTTTATCAACTGTTATTTTGATCAATTGTCGTCTTGATCAAGTGTCGTTTCGATTAAGTGTCGTTTCGATCAACTGTTGTAGTACCAGTACAGGGGCGTATTCTCCATGAATGCAAGGCATGCATTGCATGCCTAGAAATTTTATAAAAAAATAATTATATAAAAAAAATAAAAAAATAATCTTGAAAAAAATTCTCAAAGTATAAAAATTTTGATGATATTATGTTGATTATTTTTTTGAAATAACAGCATAAATACGTTTTATCGATTGCAACTCGGATCATTCAGTACAGCTTCAGCTAGAGCTTATCACTAAAATACAAAATAAAATTGGAAACACGCATGCAAAATCTAAGTTGCATTTTTGACTCTGTTGCTAGAAGGAATTACGAGACCTACCGGTAGTTCTAAGAAATATTATAGATGCATATTCCATTGCAGACATTGTTTTATCCGAATATTTCTTTTCTTTTGCGAAATTTTTCTTAAATTAAAATTTAAATCTCCGATTATTCAGCAGTTTGATATCGTATCTATGCATGCAGTTTTGATATTGCATGCACGCCCATGTTTATAGAGCGTGACGTTGTTGAAGAACTGAAACCCATAACCACTTTCGCAAGAACAATGTACATGAGCTTCATAAGTACATGCATGAAGGACAGCTGTATGAAGGTTTCCGTTAAGTAAACAAATTGATATTATTATTCCTGACTATACCATATTCCACTGCATCTGTAGAGCTATCTTTCTTCGCATTAAAAATAATTAAAACATATTTAAGAAATGCACAGGGTCAGAATAGACTTTCTAATCTGTCATTGATGTCAATTGAAAAGTCTTTGTTGAAAAGGCTGATGAGTACCTCAGTTTTTTATGATGATGTCATAACTCACTTTTGTGGAAAACGCCGTAGGGCAGAATTACTTTTTAAGTAGAAGAATAGCTATGTTAATTGTAGTTATTGAAGTTTTTTTTTCAGTTACATCCTCTGCTTATGGTTTTTTACAAATTATATTTATTTGTTATTAACTGTCCGTTAATGTGCTTTTTAATGTACTGGGACGGGATTGTGAGTTTTTCTCGCTCGTAGAAATTTTCTCGCTGTCTAAGAGGCCATTCTACGAGAGAATTAAGAGCGAGGTGATTTTGGTATTATGACTTTTTCTCTTAATCGCCTTTCAGATGATAGACGCTGAAGCGAGAGTTTGCGTAAAAATTATAGAAAAAAGCAAGCTTACTCAGCACTTTTGCCTACTTCAATAAGACAACTTCGATACAGGAAAAACATTTTATATTTGTCATTATTGAGAAATTCTAGAAAGTAGAAACTATTGTTTTTACCTTTCATTAACTAAAGAAAAAACTTCGTGTATTTACTAGGATTATAAATCGCAAAATTTTAAAAATTGCTTGTTTTATCAAATATTAAAATTGAGCTAAATTTTGAGACTGATGACGTCATCATTTCATCATCGCATGCCTGACCTGAAAAGTCACGGTACGCCACTGTACCAGTAACCACACATAGGCGTACACCAGGGATGTCCAACCTTTTTTCATAATGGGCCAAATTATAAATTTTGTTATCGTCGGCGGGCCGCCAAAAAATCTTCACTTTGAATTTTACTCTCTTTTCTCGATTTTTGTCTCAAAAATTTAGTGATCTCTTAAAAAAGGTCTTCACTTTAAATCTGACTCTGTTTTCACACTTTTCGTCTCAAAAACGTAGTAATCTCTAAAAAAAGTCTTCTCCAGGGATGCGGTTTGTTAAAATTTTGAAGCAAATCAGAATCCAAAATTGAAGTACGAGTTAAAACAAGAGTCTGAGTCCAAATCCCGAGTCCGCATCCCTATCTAATACTAAGAATTGTCCCTTTGACGTTTATGGAAGAAGCCAGCCAAGAACTGATATAAGTTGAAAAAAAATCCATCTTTTTCTTCTGGCAATATTTTTGTTCTGTACAAGTATTGAACACCAAAAGCGCCCAAAATCGGGAAGGCAGGGAGCAATTACCCTTGCATTTTTCACCCCTTTAAATTGCCCCTGCCCTTTTCAAAACAGAAGTATAGCCTACTGGTGCGCAGATACAGAAGCTTTAGTTCAGATTCGACCCTACAATCATAAAAACTTGACCAAAATATTAGATCGGTTGAAGGTAAATGCTATTTTTTGATTATGGTCTGCACCTTAAATTTGAGGCAAAAGCAGCGACCATGGACTCAATTAAAAGTGATGACCTTTTTTTATGTATTAGACTTCACCTAAAATTTGGGACGAAAATGGAGATTTTTGCACTCTGATTGAAAGTGATGATTTTTTTTAGCCATTATTAGATTTTTGCGCTAAAAACGGTTGCGAACAAAACGGGAATTTTGTAAAACTTTTTTATTTAAAAAAGTGCTGTTTTAAAAATAAGGTACTTTTTTTGAATTTTTTCTCCTAAAAAAATGGCTCGCCACTTCCCCTGTTTGATCACTCGGTGTAACAAAAAAAGCGACGACCTTGATCGCAACATAGTAAAAAACAGTTATAAAATTTAGAATAGTAAAGGGAAATAATATGAAGAAAATTATATTCTAACTTCTCTTTCATTTTTTATTCATAGTTTGGCTTTTTTTCTTAATAAGTATTGATAGCAATAATCTGCAAAATCTTCAAATCGTCGACAGTGCATGAAATCTTGACGTCGGAATTACAGACTCGCTACTTTTTTGTCGAGTCCAAGTCTGAGTTTGAGACCAGCTATATTGTATCAAATTGACTGATTTCGATCCGAGTCCGCTGGTTTTTATTTTGAATCTCATTGTGGTTTTTTGATTTTTGTCTCAAAAACCCAGGGATCTCTAAAAAAAAGGTCCTTATTTTGAATCTGACTCTGGTTTCCCGATTTTCGTCTCAAAAACCCAGGGATCTCTAAAAAAGGTCTTTATTGTGAATCTTTCTCCAGTTTCTTGATTTTCGTCAAAAAAGTAACATGCCAAAAACAGTTTTGAGAAACTCGCGATACAACGATGATAATATAACTAAAAAATTTGAGTAAGCAGTGGGCCGAAAAAAACATTAATTGGGCCCAAGGTTGGACATCCCTGGCCTACATAATGTTAGTTTTATGAATTAATTTTACGATTTGTTACAGAGTAAATTTTTCAGGAACAACATCAATCATTAAAGATTGTAAACAAATCATTGTAGAAAATAGAATAACAGTTAGGCTATAAGTGAACCGTATAACCGACTTTGTCATAGCTGTAGAGTTTACACTTTGTCAGCGAATAGGCGCATATCATTACAAAAAATGTTGCTTGTAACAAGCTTACAGAGAGTTTTTGGCAATTTTCTGACCCCACAATTTATTAAAGGTACAGAAAACATAGCACATTATTTGCAGTAATGCGACTTTTTGAATATAGCCTACCAGCTATAAATATGTTTTAAATGAATTTTGTTTAGATAAGTATCTTGTCCTTTAGCAGTGCAGCATTTTTAAAAAATCAAATGCCATTTCAGCTTCCTTAACTGGACGAAAAGTATTTTTTAGCATATGAAGTTTATCCCCATTGGTTGATCTGTTTGGAGATAGGCTAAATCAGAGTTATAGCATTCTGACGCTATATTAGTTCAATCTAAATTTCTACGCTTTTCTGTAGAGTCACACTCAGTCGACTAAGAAGTAAAAGTGCCAGAGGTTGCTCTCTAAATATCCAAAGGCCAATCTATTGCTTATTCATTTTTATTAATTTTTTCCTTTTTTGCTTTGTAAAATAGCTAAATAGGTTATTAAAGAATTTTTTTGTTTTCACTCATTTTTGTTGTTTCCAAATTTTTACTGATCATTTTCAATCTTGCAAATGTAATAACAAAAACACTTGAAGCGCATAAAGAAATCAAAACTTTTGACGCAGGTATCATAATTGTGACAACAACGTGAATCGAATGATCTAATTTGTTGCAGTTTTTACCATTTTTTCCTGATTGGGGTTCTTCGCAAGCATTTTTAAATTTCAGTATACTTTCATAGGCTAAAACAAAAACTTCAAAATAAAAATTTAACCGGACAGCAATATTTTGGCATTTCCAAATCCAGTAAGGCAATTACTTGACATTTGCTCTTTATGGCGCTTCTGACGCTTTCTTGCCAGTCAGGAGAATATGAGAGTTGAAAAAATGTATACTCGGCTTGAAATATTTTTTACGTATAATTTGTTGAAGCAATCTTAAGTCGGACTTTGACAGGAAAAAACACAAACGTTGAAATTAAATTTGAATTGGCACGGTTTCGGACTCAGGGCATAGAGTCTATGCTCAGGACTCCGAATCGCTTGAATAGGTTTTCGAATCCGCACTCAGCAGTTATTGTATCCTATGCTATAATAAAATTATTTTGTTGTCCGCCACGAATAAGTTAAATTTAAATTGTTCTTATTTCGTACTTGCACATCGTTACACTTTAAGAAGTGCAATGGTTGTGGGAACAAAAAAGCATTTCTTTTTATTCCAAAAAAGGTTTTTAGAAGATATTCTGCCTTCCAATTTGCTTTTTTTTGCACTAAGTTTATTTTTTATTGAAAAATGTGTATTACTGCAAATTTTTGAGAAAAAATCTTAAACCAAATTAAGAAAAATCGGCTTACTACCAGAAAAAGTAGGTTGCAGGAGCAAAGATTACAAACTCATAATTATTTTTGTTTTTGTAATTGCCAACAAGATTATGATTAAATAATATCAGTATTATAGTGAAGGAGTGAACTTGATACTAAACTGGATGGGCTGCTTTACTGGTATTAAATGTCAGTTCACTATTCATATTTATACTAACAAAAAGTTTTTAAATTACTGTTTGGAAATTGAATCCTGCAGCCCATTTGTGTCTCATTAAATTGCTCAAGGTTGTTTAAGCCAAATAGTGTTGAAGATTAGGGTCTCTTTAAGAAGTCATTGTATGTGACTTTTGTTGATGAAACTAATCCGGATCCCCAATGTTGTTACTATTATTTTTTTTTCTCTTGGTTTCTTTTTTATTCCATTATAGTGCAGTAGGAGGGATTTGGGTTAGTTTCACCAAAAAAAATGCTTACGATGACTTCTTGAAGAGACCCTAAAATTATTTTTAAAAAAATTATGAAACAAACAGAATTTAATTAAAAAACAACGAAAAATTTAACTTAACCAATTGCTACAAGTTAGGTAAGGAATATACATAGTACTGGTATGCTAAAGATTTCAAACTGCTTAGTTTTGTTATATTACAACAAAGAAAATTGTTATTTAAAAAGTGGTAATATTAAAACTGTCTATCACATTAAAACATAAATGTATTTAAACTATTATTGAAAAGCTTCATTAAGCCAAACAATATGATTGAAAAAAAGTTTAAGATATCACTGTATCATCATTAGTAAAAGTTGTTTACCACTTGCTTAGATACTTGGATGTCAAAAAGTTTAAGATTTACATTTATCTTTTTGTAATGTCTTTTTGTATTTGTTGTTTTGTGTTTTTTGTAATCTTTTTTGTAATATCTTTTGTAATTAAAGATTAATGTTAAAGCCTTAGTAAAATCATTTAGAAAATGTTTGAATTAATGTTGTTATTAAATCAACTATTTATCTGCTTGACTTCTATGCAATGTCTGAGGTGTTCAGCTAAAAGCAACCTAATTTTGAATATGTCAAGGTTTTGAGGTTTCTTAAATAAGAGACTGTAGCTGTTGTTTGTTAGTAAAACTAACTTGGAATTCCCCCTACAGCAATAGGTGGCAATAAAAAAGAAACTGAGAAAAAAAAATCTCTCAAGAAGTGATAGTAACCACAGGGGGATTCTGGGTTTAACAAAAATCTCTTGTTTATGAAAGAGACCCAGATTTTGCTTTTCAATTTAAAGTTTTTGATTTTTTAAAACTTTTATTCAGTGATATAATTGTATTTTAAAGCCATTTAGCTAGATTTTCAAATAGAGAAAAATGCTTTTGAGTGTCTTTTGTAAGAATAATGAAGGAATGAAATGAGTAAAAATTGAATCAAGAGTATTTTGTTTGTTGCTTGAATGAAAATATGTCATAACTATTTGAGTAGAATATCAAAAAATGTTTAAATTCTACATAGTTTAATATTTACTTATGCAAGGTTTGTTAAAATAATGATCTTGTTTATTGTTTGCCATTTTTTTAAATTTTAAAGAATCCCCAAAGTTGCAAAGTTAGTAATGGCAAAGAATGAATACGACCCAAAATGATTGAAACGTAAAAGTATCATAACAACATGATTTATTAATTGATTATTATAAAATGTAGCTATGAATAATTACCTTAAAATTACAAACAACCATTAAAAACTACCCATAAGTTTCATTAGACAAATTGATGAAATTTTCTATGAAGTTTTATGTTCCATTTTTCAACCATTTCCACATAAAAAACTGCACTTTTTAAAGCACATTGCCAATAAGTTTTGATGGCTTATCATTCCAGCTAAAATTTAATGCTTTATTACAAGCATAATAAATAATCTTTATAATTCTGTTTTATAGGTGCTCATCTTACGGTTACAGACTTTTGTATCATTGCCTGAGAAGCTATTACTTTCGGGTTTTGAACTACCTGAGTCTTAAGCAAAAAGTATGGTGTGCTACTTTTGTTTATTAATATGAGTTTGCCTCCTTTCACCACCTTTTTTTCATGAATAAAATATCCCTTAATGGTTTGATTTGCCTTACATTGCAAATTGAAATGTTTTGTATGAACAATGATGGCTACAAAATAGTTAACCATTAAAAATTAGTACCAATATGATTCATAGTTTTAGAATTACCTGTGTTCTCGCTACACGGGCAACCTTAATTGTATGCTTGTGCTGTCAACAACAAACTGAAAGTTGTATGTTTGAATGAGTATTAAAATTTTATGCTCATATACAATATTAAGGATGTGGGTTCGCGACAATTTGGCGGGACCAATTTGGCGGGGCAAATTTGTCGGCAAGCCAATTTGGCAGGAAAATAAATAAAAATGATTCACCTTCACTAGCGTTGAAGCAACAGCAAAAAAGTTTTGTTATGTCACAAAGGCAATTAAAAAGGCAATTGTAAATGTTCAGGTGATAATAGCGAAAATTTTAATTTAAAGTTGTTAAATGCGTTAAATTTAGGGATGTTTCTAGCCGTGTATTTATCTATTTAAATTTACAATAGCTTAATTTCAAATATTTAAATTAAAAAAGATACTTGAATAGTTAAATTTTCGAATCACGGTCGTTTAATATATATCTTTTACAAAAAAGTGCAATAATGTAGCTTACTTCAAAGAGGACAGGTTTGAAGTTTTACTGGCGTACGAAGTTAGACGTCATAATAAGCATTTTACTGTAACTGAACAAATCTATTCTGGTTGGCACGCATAAACAGTTTTATTTTAACTATTTTTTTTTCGTCTATAAGGCTCGTCAGAAAGCAATCAAAAATTGGAAAAACAAATACAAAAAGTAAAGCTCAACAAAGCGATAAAAAGTCGGCAAAAGAACTTAAAACAAAAAAAAATTACGGCAGTGATTAAAAAGTTAAAGTGGTTACAATTTGTTTAAATTAAATATTAAGGCCCGTTTCCACTACGAGCGTGGAAAAAAGCATTCTTTGTTTGTTTTATTGCTTTTTTTCTGCGCTCGCTTCAATTTTAACCGCTCGCCTCAATCGAAGACCAATAAAAGAGACAAAGAATGCTCTTTTCCACGCTCGTAGTGGAAACGGGCCGTTATTGTGTAAATTTTTTTGACGTCATAATGAGACATCATAATAAGCATTTTACTGTAACTGAACAAATCTATTCTGGTTGGCACGCATAAACAGTTTTATTTTAACTATTTTTTTTTTTTAGTTCTAACAGTTTGTTTCGTCTATAGTAGGGTTACCATATCTGAATAGACGGAATCCCGGACAGACATAGGCGCACCAACAAAAGGCCTTCACCTCGAATCGATCTCCGATTTCCCTATTTTCGTCTCAAAATCAACGTACTTTCTCAAAAATTACACATTGTTTTCAGTTGGCGCTAAAATCTCGGACCTTTAAGCTCTTTTTAACAATTTTCCCAGACGGAGATTTTATTACTAAAATCCCGGACATGTTCGGGAAAAACCGGACGTATGGCAATTGGCAACCCTAGTCTATAGGGGCTTGTCAGAAAGCAATCAGAAATTTGAAAAACAAATACAAAAAGTAAAGCTCTACAAAGCGATAAAAAGTCGGCAAAAGGACTTAAAAAAAAAAAAAATTACGGCAGTGATTAAAATTATTAGGAATCAAGACTGAAGATTAGATCAACCCAAATAGCAAAGCTTGCAAAATAATATATAAGGCGGTTGCAAATCGTGTTTGATTAAATTTCATTGTGTAAAGTTTTTCCTTGGCTTACGCTAAAGTTTCCAAATAACGGACGAATTTATTGGAACAAACAGAGTGCCCTAAAAATGCTTTTAAAAAAATTAAAGATTTTTATTCGTTCTATTATTCTATTGTACAAACCTGATTGAATTTTTGCATCTTTTGTTTCGACTTGTTCCCGTTGTATTGTTAAACATTTTCTCATACTGGTAATCAGTATTTTTCAGAAGTCGTTAATTGCACAGCTGCGATAAATGCAACGGAATTGTTCTAAGTTTTCGCAGGCGCGAGAATTTTGTAACATCGCAAATGATGGCGTTTATGGTCAGCACGTAAGTAACAAATAAGCATGGCGATTTCAAATCCGCACAACAATAATTTTGTTCAGTTACATTATGCAAAGATTAAATACACATTTATCCCGCCGAATTTCGCCGTTTATCTGTGCCCACAATCCTAGAATCATTAATCATGATATTAGCTATAATAAACTTAAATTTGGAAACAATAGCGTAAGCAACGGAAAAAAATTTACACAATAATATTTAAACAAATTGTAACCACTTTAACTTTTTAATCACTGCCGTAATTTTTTTTTGCTTTAAGTTCTTTTGCCGACTTTTTATCACTTTGTTAAGCTTTACTTTTTGTATTTGTTTTTCCAATTTTTGATTGCTTTCTGACGAGCCTTATGGCCCGTTTCCACTACGAGCGTGGAAAAAATCATTCTTTGTTTGTTTTATTGATTTTTTTTGCGCTCGCTTCGATTTTAACCGCTCGCTTCAATCGCAGATCAATAAAAGAGACAAAGAATGCTCTTTTCCATGCTCGTAGTGGAAACGGGCCTTTATAGACGAAAAAAAAAAAGTTAAAATAAAACTTTTTATGCGTGCCAACCAGAATAGATTTGTTCAGTTACAGTAAAATGCTTATTATGACATCTAACTTCGTACGCCAGTAAAACTTCAAACCTGTCCTCTTTGAAGTAAGCTACATTATTGCACTTTTTTGTAAACGATATATATTAAACGACCGTGATTCGAAAATTTAAACTATTGAAGTATCTTTTTTAATTTAAATATTTGAAATTAAGCTGTCGTACATCCAAATAGATAAATATTCCGCAAGAAACATCCCTAAATTTAATGCATTTAACAACTTAAACTTTTAAATTTTACAATTTAAATTTTTATTTTAACATTTAATTTTTAATATTTTACATATTTTACAATTTGACATAAACATAAACATATTTTACAATTTAAATGTTAACAACTTTAAATTAAAATTTTTACTATTATCAGCCGAACATTTACAATTGCCTTTTCATTTGCCTTTGTGACATAACAAAACTTTTTTGCTATCGCTTCAACACTAGTGAAAGTGAATCATTTTTATTTATTTTCCTGCCAAACTGGCTCGCCGACAAATTTGCTCCGCCAAATTGTCTTGCTTCGTAAGGATACTACCTGCTTTTATCATGTCTGCTTGAACACTACCACATATTCAAAATTGAAATTTAGAAGTATGTTCAGCAACACTAAAGAAACTGCAGTTCTTGTTATATTAGTTGGCTAAGTAAACCGTTTTTAAGCTGGACCCCTTATGGCTTGTCAAAAATATTTGCTGGCCAAGTAGAGAAAACTCAGGAGTTAAATTTTACTACTGTAGATCTTTTTTTAGTCTTTACATAAATCCATTTCTGCACTTGTTTTTTCAAAAAAAAATTGCAAACCACTGATTACCTTTACACTGGCCATGGGTTAAGATGCTTCTATTAATGTATAGCAGTATATTAAGCACTATAAAAAAAAATTGACTGTGTAGATTGTGAAATCCAATGCTTCATTTACATATTGCTTTAAACTCCCAATCCAGGCATTGCCCCAGTCTAATAGCAAAAAAATAACTGTTGACTTCAGTCTTTGTCTAATTAAAAAATTTTGAAAAAGCTTTATCATAAGATTGTTCTCATTCTATGAGTATCTAAATAACATACAATGTAGTCAATCAGTTTTCAAGATTGTAAAATGTTATTAACTTTAGTATATACCACTTTTAGCAATTTGCTTTTTACAAAGTTAACTATGTATTTATTTTTAGTTATTTTTTATCTCAGTGATTGAAATTGCTTTTAGGTTATTGATATTGAAGAGAATGATTTCAACATTGAAGAAGTCAATGATGATTCTATTTTTTCTATCAAAGCCAAGAAAAGCTTTTTGCAATCTATTTTAAAATATTTTTCTAAACCAAAACCTTCCATTGATAAGGCTATGATTATTTTGCATGTTAGTGCAATGTCATATATTCATAAAATTCCATCTCATCAAATACCAGACAGCCATAATTTTATTCACTCTGAAATTCTTGATGACATTTTTTGACCTAACTGGAACATTGATTAAAACATAGCTGTATCACATTGATGGTTATTTGAAGTATTTTGATTGGTGCTATTTGACTTTTTAATTTTAAAGTTATTTAACTGTTTTATTTGAAGTTTAAAGTATTTCTTACTCATGTTTTAAATTCAAACCTCATCCTGTTTCATTTTTCTGTTTTTTTATGTCTTTTAATCAATTAATTTTAAAGTTTTGACTAGATTTTAGATTTTAAAAGTTTTTTGGATGGTGCTATCAGAGCGGTAAAAATGTAACAGAATTACTTAAATTCAAAAAATTTATTTTAAAACTAGTGTGGCAACATTTTTTCTAAGTTTATAATGATTCTTAAAAGTTTTAAGGTGTATTTTTATTAATAGAAAAATTAGTGAGTTACTAAAAGCAGTATTGTGCAAATTTTACAAGCATTTAAGAAAAAAATTTTTTATGTAATGGTTAGTAAAATTTGATTTTTTTAGATCAGTCAAAACAGTGTATAGTATATGTAAGAATTTTATTTGAGCAAAAATTATGCTAAGTCTGCCATATTTATCAGCTGCTGTATTTGCTAGTATTTTGTTTATCTGGCAACTAATCAAAGCACTTTTTCCATGGCTACCTGATGATATTTATTACATAAAAGTTATGTTCAAATGCTTAAGTAATTTATCACATCTCCAAAAGAAGAATATTCACTTTTGCACAAAGTAAGAATAAAAAGTTTTCAAATGTTTAACTTTTATTTGATGAAATCTTTAAATTTAACATTTGCAGAATAATTGAACATGGAAAAAAAATACCACATCAAAAGTTTGTTTTATATGAAGACAAGACATGGACTTATCAAGAAATGGATCGGTGGAGCAATCGTTGTGCAAGAGCTTTTAAAAATTTGGGTCTGGTCTCTGGAAATAAGGTTCAAATGCTTTACTTTTTAAAGCCTTGTCTGATTATTAAGCAACTTGTAAAACAGACAAATTAAAAATTAAGTTTGAGTTGCTTAAAATTTTGGGGGCTGTACAACTTTGACCAGCATTGCTAAAGTTCACATTTTTGTCTCAAAAAACCAGGGATGACTAAAAAAAGGTCATCATCACTTTGATAAATTTTTAATAACTAAAGAAAAAAATGGGGTACACCAGTTATAGAGCACTGATTTATTCAAAGTATTTTTGATATGCTTCTTTCCAACCACATGCAGGCCACATTAAAATATCTTTTGGGCAACATTTAGCTTGCAGACTGCAGTTTTCCCGTTTCTCTTGTAAAAAGCCAATGTTAAAAATTTATATTTTTTATGTATGATTATTTTACTATTGTTGTTGTAGTATGAATAATTTAAAATTATATTTTTTTGAAGAAAAAAAGAAATGCTTATTAAGAAAATACAATGTGAACAAATAATATAATTTTGCTATATCAAAAATTACATTTCAACACAAAGTACACAGCCCTATTATCTTTTCATGTGGTTTTGATTTGCGAGCAGAAAATAGCTAATTTTTGGGTCTTTTAAAGAAGTCATTGTAAGTGATTTTGTTCATGAAACTAACCATGATTTCCCTGTAGTTACTACCACTTTTTGAAAAAATTATTTTCCTCTTGGTTTCTATTTTATTACATCCTGGTGCCTGGTGTTGTAGGGGTATTGTGGGTTAGTATTACTGAAAAAAAATTGCTTATGATCGATCACTTCTTGAAAAGACCATAATTTTCATTGTTTTGACTAAAAACCAAATAGTCAATTATAAGCTTTCAAGCATGTATTTGCATTCTCTTATTTTCAATCTGTGTCGATAGTGCAAATTAACAAAAGCAAGATAAACAAAAAAGTTGGTTCGAACCTCGCAGTCGTCACACTAGCCAGCCCCCAGATGAAACGTGTACTGGAAGGACCGTTGAGATCGGTTGATCCAAAGTTTTGTGTGACGTGCTGCGAGTGCAAAAATTCTTTACAGTTCGTCAGCTCGTGGATGAGGATCTGTTGCTCATGACTATATTCCGTCCTAAAGTTGCGCCATTTCTCCGGGAGCATCCTTGTTTTGTCTCCAAGCGATAACTTATTCACTTAAGTGGGGGTTTGAAGTGCCAGAAATTGCCTTTTTTTTTTTTAACTTGTTTGGCAATTGGAATTTCCTCCACTACTAGAGAACAAAACCGGTCCCAGGAGTATCCAATGGTTAGGATATACTGGAATGCAGTCGACGAGTTCTGAAAGGTTCACGTCTAGCGAAATGAGGCTTGTTCTTCTTTATTCTTCTTTCTTCGCATAAGATTGTCCTTTTCTTCTTCACAAGAGGCGTTGTTGTGGGTCACCAATGTAGCGATTTAGTTATAAATAAGGCCTTCTGCTTTTGAAAACAATCTTCTTTTTTTTATAAAGTCGATGAAGTTCTTTTTATTTCTCTATAATATTTTTATTTTTCTTCCTGACCAGACTATAGATCACGTCGGGGTCACCAATGTAGCGTTTTGGTTATAATATTAGGCCGCTACTGCCTAGCTTGTTCTATTTCTTTCTTCTATAACTAAAAACCAAATAGTCAATTATAAGCTTTCAAGCATGTATTTGCATCGATCTCCATTCTCTTATTTTTAATCTGTGTCGATTGCCATTTCACACGGAACATAAAAACTGCGAAGGAAGACTTAAGGCGAAAAAGCGCGCAATGGAAAAATAACACGTGACAAGAAAATAATCACAAAGAAAAATAGTGCAAATTAACAAAAGCAAGATAAACAAAAAAGTTGGTTCGAACCTCGCAGTCGTCACAGGATCATTTCGCTTAAGTGGAATAGTGACTCTACTTAGAAGCAAAAAACAGATCAATATCAATATAAGTTAATTACAGTAATTTTACATGTGACACTGTACTGCCCAATTGCAATGTTCCAGTAATACGTCTTTCTAGTATATAATTAAGATATCACTTCAATTGTGGGTTATGAAATAACCGCCACTTATTCACAATTTTGAAAGTGAAATAAGATTAGGAATTTCTGAATAAATATTTTTTGCATGCTAATGCAGAGGGCTTTAAGTTTAGCTGTTATCAGTTTTATCCTTTTTTGTTGGTTTTTCAATCTAACAACGTTTTTCTTTAGATAGGAATTATGATGATGAATGAACCTGCTTTTATTGCGTTATGGATTGGATGCAATAAGATTGGTGCCACAGCTTCTTTTCTAAACTACAATCTTAGGCAAAAATCACTGTTGCATTGCATTGATATATCAGAATTGAAGGTTTTAGTTATTGGAAAAGATAGTGTTTTACTTGAGGTAATGAAAAAAAAAATTAATTAATCTGTTGCAATTTACAGATGTCGACTTGAAATACTGTATTAGCATTTGTGATGTTGATTATTTTTTAAGTTTTATAAATTGTTCAGGCTGCAAAGCAAATTGATAGTGAATTAAAGGAAAGAAAAATCAAAGTTTTTGTTTATGGGCCATCAAGTTCTGATTATGAATCATTAGCATCCCTTGTTGGTATGTTCTCTAGTTTGATTAATTACTTATATGTTAATATTACATAGCATTTGTTTTTAATGGAGTAGAATAAAATTAAGTCGAAAAAACTAGATAAAAGTAGCTATAATCAAGATATTTCACTATTTTTAATAGAAAGCTATTTTTAGATTTTGGCCTATTTAGCTACAAAGTTTTTTTCCTTAATTTTTTTCCCAATTTATCATTCCAAGGAGAATTTGTACTTAATCAAAACTGAATATTTATTTACTATTGGAATTTCTCTTTTTGATAATATCTCTGTATTATCTAAAATATCATTACTTCTTATTTTGCTTCTGAGATTTTTTTGCATGTATTCCAAGTACTTTTGATTGTTTGTATTGATAAAGTTCTTATTGTAGATGAACAGCCGTTTGAAGAATGCCCTTACAGTTGGAGAAAAGATGTTAATTACACTGATCCAATTTGTTATATTTTTACATCCGGGACTACAGGTTTGATTCATTTAATTTAAGTTTTAATTTATCCATCATTCGGACAGTTATCGTGTTTATTACATGAAAGTTATTTGTTTTCTTCTTGGACTACAATTTTTCTGAAATTATCAAAAATGGAAGGTAGCAAATTAATTTACTTAGTTTTGTATCGGTCTTTTATCAAATTAATACTAGAGTACGCTAAAAAAGCGAATTCCAAGCAAAGCTAACGAATTAACACAAGCATGACAAACCCATTTCCAAACTCTTGACTCTCGAGTCTAGCATGCTTGTGTTAGATCGGTGCTTCTCAACCCCTGGGTCGCGACTTAAAAGTGGGTCACCGTTAAATTTGATCGGGTTGCCGACGACTGGGGTGCCGGAAGCGGGGGAGAGGGGAGGCAGGGGAAATCACTAAAGATTACTGCGTTTTTAGGACGAAAATAGAGGTTTTGGACACGGATTAAAAGTGATCACGTTTAGTTTACTTATTATTTTTGCAATAAAGTCCGTAAAAAAGATTGGGTCGTCAAATCTTTGCTCTCTATTTCCGCTTAGCATTTGGGTCGCCACAAAAAAAGATTAAGAAGCAAATGTGTTAATTACGTCGCGCAGTGCCTTTCTTCTTGAACTCATTGCGAATGATGTTTGTTGTTTAAGGTTTGCCAAAAGCGGTGGTTGTCAACAACCGAAAGAGTTGGAGCGGTGGGCAGTTAGTGGGCAATATGTGCTGTGGGCAGGCCAATGACGTCATTTACACGGCCATGCCTCTCTATCATAGCGCAGCGTCGTTAATCGGAATAGTTGGCGCTGTCAACATAGGTAACGGTTTTTTCAATGCACTAATCCTTAAATATATTTATAAACTCTATTTGAATAAGTAACCACCTAACGATTCTATAAGATGAAACAGATTGCTATGGTTTCAAACTTTTTGTGTTGGTGTTTTAATGTAAATAAACTTCTCTAACCTGCTTATCGCGCACTGTGCCAGCATTATGAGACAATTCGGTTATATATATAATAGTAGAAGTGGCAAGACTGTCAGTAAGAGCTCAATGAAAACTCAAAGCAGCAAATTAAATTAAATTACAAAAGCCACGAAGAGAATTTTATTAAAACTTCAACAGTCAGTTTCGCCTTTTCGGCTCATCAGGAGGTGATTCTTGTTCAAATAGAATTCTGAATAATTGAATTTGTATAAGAATTTGAATAAGATTCTATTCTATTCAAAAATTGTATTTGAGTAAGAATCACCTCCTGATGATCCGAAAAGGCAAAACAGACTGTTGAGGTTTTAATAAAATTCTCAACGTGGCTTTTGTAGTTTAATTTAGTATATGAGGTGTGTCCGAAAAGTAACGAGACTTGGGTTATAAAAACTTCATTCAAAAATATTGAAATATACTAAAGTCAAATTTCTTTAAAGTAATCCCCTTCCACTTGAAAACATTTGTGCATTCGCCTTTTCCACGATTCAAAACATTCTTGGAAGGCATTTTCTGGGATCTTTTTGAGCTCCGTCGTCGCAGCCATTTTGATGGAATCGATGTCAGAAAAATGAGTTCCCTTCAGAACAGATTTGATCTTAGGGAAGAGAAAAAAGTCACACGGGGCCAGATCGGAGGAATATGAGGGTGTTCCAAAGTTGCAATGTTTCTTTCTGCGAGAAACTCACGAATACTCAGGGCTGTGTGAGCAGTGCATCCAGTGCATGAGAAAAGGACATTCAGGACGAAAGGACATCGGAATGCCCTTTTCTCATGCACTGGATGGTCCCATGATTCTCAAAGTTATCTGGTGAAGCGTGTTGGGGCATCTCTGTGGAACTCACTTGTAAACCATCCTTGCACTTCAGCTTTATTTTCACATTTCCAGAATGCTTTCAGAACAAATTTTTTTTGCAGGAACGTAAGCCCAGTATCCGCCATTCTTAATGAAATCTAGTCTAAAATAGAAAAAAAGTTTATTAGCTATTTAAAGTCAAAGAGTGTATACATTATTTTGGGACACCCTGTATAAGCATATTGTATATACCTGTATGCACGCATGGAGTATGGCTTCTAAGGCGGCCTGTGAGTGGGGCGCAAAGGAGCAGACAACTTAGCACGTAATAACATCTAGCCCCATCTATCACCATCCAAATAGAGCCTGTTCTCTCAGATATTGACGAGAGACTGGTGACCTAGCTGACGGAAACATGTCCGGCCATTTAGTGGACCTTCAATTTCCATTCATCTTTCCCAAACTAAGAAGAAGAATATATAGCTTAGAAAAAAAAATTTTTTCGAGTTTTTGAAATACTTCGCGCCACCTTGTTAATTTTTATAAGCGGGTTTAACTTTTCAATTATTGCTTTGACATGTTACTTTAATGTTGATCATGTTAAAAACCAATTGCGGCAATTAAATAATCGACTAAAGCACATGCACAGACGTTTTAAAATTTCGAAGTCGTACAAGTTAGGGTGATAGACGTTTTAAAGTTTTAATTCTTAACATTCTATTAATTAAAATTATACTTCAATAGAAAATCAACCAAAATAGAATGTTTTACTACTATTTACCAAACGAGCAATTAATTAATCTCCCAAAGTTACCGTACTTCGTTCGATCATCAATCTTTTATTTCGGCTTATGGTTCAGGTTGTACAGTCGCGCTACGGAAGAAATTTTCCGCCTCTCAGTTTTGGCCCGACTGTCGCAAGTACAAAGTGACGATTGCTCAATATGTCGGGGAAACCCTGCGATATGTTTGTAATCAACCAGAGGTGAATTATCAACCTTCCTGTTAATAGAGCTAATAGACCGGTTTAAACCGGAAAATTCTTGCTTATTAAATATTGTTTAAGTATTCTCTGTTCTTGTTAAAAGCAGAATCCAAACTTAAAAAAGATTTCAAGATACTTGAACATGACGTTGATATGATTTCGTATAAAATATTTCGCTTTCATCTTGCTAATAGACACAATGTGACTAACGAAAAAGAACAAACCGGAAAACGAACGGAAAATGTCTTTAGACTCCCGACGATCGCAACCACCAAGTCCGAGCTGTCGTGGGGAACGGATTACGACCGGATGTCTGGAGGACGTTCTTGGATCGTTTCGGAGCCGATATTTTAGTGATGGAATTCTACGCCGCTACTGAAGGAAACATTGGATTTTTCAACGTCAGCAACAAGTTCGGATGTGTGGGCACGTGCTCTCCCTTGCTGCAGGTGAGACAAAGCGGTTTTCAGTAGCTAGGCGGCAGCAACTAGAGAGTGTTTGTTTTTGTTACCCCTCTTCCAAGATGAGAAGCCATTCCTTAATTCTATGAAAAAGCCAATCTAGACTGCCAATCTTCGATGATCTCCGCTGTTTGCAAAGGTTTTTTTTACAGACTAGTGGTGTAATGTTGTTATGGTAATTTGCTACTGTTAAAAAGGTGAATAGTTTAATTGTGTGTTTTAAGCATAGTGAGCGTTGTAAGTTGTAAGTTGTAAGGACCAGGGTATACTGTTTCTTGGTACTTTGCAAGAGTGGTGATTTGTTCAGTCTGAACTGTGTCAGTTTTGTAGGCATGCGATGTGGTAATGTTCTGATCAGTAAATTTCATGTTTCGTGACCAGTGTTAAGTAACTTTGTTATTTTTCTTAAACTAAGATATTGTGTTGTAATGGTAATGTGAATTTGTTTGGAGGTTTTCTTCACATTTCTCAGGTAATGATAATGTTAAGTATAATTAATTTTATGAAAGATTGCTTATGCTGGTGGCGTTTATGTGTCTGGGTTGATCTGAATGTGAAGGTCATGTGAAATAGAGACCGTAACCTTTTTAACGCAGTGTGCCGGTTTTTAAATTTTGTTAAGCTTTGAATTAGTATTCAAATTATCAGCTTTGAATTAGTATTCAAATTATCAGCTTTGAATTAGAATTCAAAGTATTTTTGGACTGCAAACTATTTCCATTGCTTCAAGAGCAACGGTTTTGCACTGTCATGTTTCTGAGACTAGTAAAGGGAAAACAGACGGATTAGTAATTCAACCTAATTACTATTGAATATTTATTGAATTCAAATGCAGTCATAAAAACAGCTTTTATGAGATCATTTCCTTGCCCTTTCCTTTTTAATGTTTCGACTATATTTGGACATTGGACTATAACAATTCCCAACAATTTAAAATGATGTTTTCGTGTTTGTTTCCATTCGTTTCCAGTAATTTTCGCAAATCAACAAAGTTATTTACCCACAATAAAAATGCCTCGAAACCTATCATCTGCAGCTGGAAGTCACCAGTGTCGATTTATTCAAAAAGAGACAATTTAATTAAAGTCATCGCTGCTATCTGATTTGATTAAAAAAGATAGTATTGGGCCGTAACAGTAAATATTTTGAATTTGTTGCGAAATTGAATCGTTTAGATCGCGCATGTATCCATCAATATCAATGGAATTAACTTTGTAATTTAATGAAAATTTCTTCAGGTGCTTGAAGTAGCAAAAAGTTGCAGTTTTTATGTCCTACATGTAGGTTTGTACATTGAGTTTGTCTACGAAATCTTTCCATGGCTCATAATGGTTTATTACTGTTTTCCTGGATCATAAACAAAAGTTTAAAGGTTTGCAGTCATGGCAGTATACGAGCAGACCTTTGTTTTGTTGTGGTTAGTGTTCGATTATTATTTGACTTAAGTATACTACCCGTAAGATTCTCTTTGATAAAGTGACAGGTCGGGCAATAAATGCGCACTTAAGCAGCCTACAAGCTCACCCTAGTAACACCAGCCACCTGATCCACCAGGGAAAATATAATTCAAGTAATAAAACAAAAAAACAAACCAGAATAAGATTATCAATAAACAAATTGCTACAGATCACATAAGGCTACTAAGACGACGATTTAATAGAACAGTTGACCATAAATCTATAAAATAGAAAACAAGACTTAAACGATGAATTACTTTTGATTGCCAGTTCCCGAAAGCTCCTGCCACGCGCTTGATTGCGACAAAATTAAACAACCAGTCACAATTGCTGGTTGAAGTAACTCTACAACCCGGATATAAAAAAATTTCCACAAACAAAAAAGGGACAACAAAATTATGTGTAGATTAGCCGTAACAGGCAGCAAAAAACTTTAGTTTTGCGAGTCACTTTTCATCCTCCAGTTCAGGTAAGGCTTTGCCTTGCTCGCTGGTAAAGGTTCTTATCTCAGAGCGACATTAAAAAAATCTCAACAAACTTTACCTTGACGTAACCATAGAGGCACGTCATGGTATGTACTCGGCATCTCTTGAAGCAAAGGTCTAAAGTTTTTGTGCTTTGTCGCCGAGCATGCAACAAGATAACTTACTGTCTTTGCTGCAGTTGAGATTATGTCATTGAATGCTGAATTGGAAATCTTCACACAAAGATTTTCATGGTGAAAATGCAGTGGAGCTTCATCTCAGCATGCCCAATCTTTTTCTCAACAAGATTAACAAAACATTGTTCGCCAACCATAGCCGGTGCACCGTGTGTTGTAACTGCAAAAACACTTTCTTTATAAATGAGTTCAGAAGTTGAACAAGCTTAGATAGATGACTCGAACATGTTCAGCCTTCCTGAATTATCATTTCACAAATACAAAAGTTGGCAACTAACGGGATTAATTGTCACAAATACAGAGTTATTGAATTTTAAAACATCAACACATCACATGAGCGTGCCAGGAGTTGCTGACTCCTGATGTAAAAGATGTCTTTGTTTTTGTATCAGTTGTTTAAATTGAGTAGCGTATAAAGCTAAAAATAGGTGGTTATTTGGCGAGCGATAGCTTTAAATGTAGAGTTGATTTGTTCATTTTGTTTGCCCCATTTGCTGGAAGTGAGTGCTTTTAGAATGTTAAAGTTTGGTTTTGCTTTATTTATTGTGACATTTCTGTGTTGTAAAATGTTACATTTGGGTATCGAGAGCGACCTCAAGAATTTTTTGAGTGTTTTGTTGTGGGTAGTGTTTGATTATTATTTGACTTAAGTATACTTAATTGTTATTATTTGATTTAAGTGACAGAGTTGTGCTAAATTCAGCTGGGTCTGCTGTAAAAAGTGAAGTTGTAATTTTGTGTGTATTTGTATAAGATTATTTGCGGTGAATCATTTTTGGATTTGCGAAGATTATGATTAAATAAATTGCATGGCCTTAATGGTGTTTGGTGTGAGATGCTGTGATTGTTACATGATTGGTAACAATGTTGTGATTTGTACGTCTTTTGAGAGGAGTGAAATGTCAAAGGTGTAATAAATGTAGAATAAAGTTGGGGACAGAACTCAATCTTGTGTTTACTCTAGTTTCGATTAAGTTTCCAGTGCGTGCGATGGTATTTTGGTATGCGCGACTATTTAGTTTACTATAAACTTATTGATCATGTTTAAAATGGTTGATAAACTATGTGAGTTTTTGTATGTTCATTATGTCAATGTCTTGCTCATGTCTAAAGCTATTGCAAAAATTTGTTGTAGAGACTTTGGATTGTAGACGCCGTTTGTGATTTGGTGGCAGATGTGTAAAGCAGTGTGGATTAAGTGTTTATGGTTGCATCTATGTTAATGTAAGACGAGTGAAATATTTTCTGTTATGCATTTTTTCTAGTGTTCTTTTTTGTGCTGCGTGATTTGAGTTAGTAGTTTGTACCGATGTTCCGGTTTTTGTTTGTTTTGAAATGGGAATAATTGTGGCACGTTTCCAAAGGTATGGTATTTGTGTTAGTGTGGAGAGCAATGCTGTACGTTTTTCTGATGCAATTAGCCTAAGGTATTTATTTTCATGTTTGTGCCATGGGGTCCAATGGAATTGTTGTTTGTGCTGTTTGAGATAGATATAACCGCACTTAAGTAATGTTAAATTGTACGAGGGGCATTCAAAAAATACGCGGAATTCTCCCGTGACAAGAGTGCCAGCAAGAAAAAACGTATTTTAGCATGCTAGCCATAAAAAGCATGTTCTTTGTGATCGAATAATTGCTCACTCATTTTGCGCTTGTTAACGAAGTTGTCAAGAGCTAGTTTATTTAAGGTAGTTTTTTAACCCATGGAGCGTGAGGATTCCGAGGTAAGAACCAACATCAAATTTTTGGTAAAGCTTGGTTGGAAAGAAATGGAGATCATTCAAGCTCTGCAGACCGTTTATAAAGATAATGCTTCGAAGAAAACTTGTGTTTACAAGTTTTTTTCGGATTGAAAGATTTCGAGATGGTAGAGAAGCAGTTGAAGATGATGAGGGTCGTGGAAGACCAACAATCTCAAAAAACAATGAAAAAATTGATTTTGTTAGGAGAAGATGGACGATTGACGGTTTAGCAGATAGCTGAGACTGTGGGCATATCAGTTGGTTCAGCTTAGTCGATTCTGCGTGACGATTTATGCCTCAGCAAGCTTTCGGCGCGATGGGTGCCAAAAGCGTTGCGCCCAATTCAGCTCAATCTCAGAAGTGAATTGTCAAGGGCGATTTTGCTCAAAATTGAAGCAGATGAAGACCGCTTTTTTGATCGAATTATCACAGGAGATGAAACATGGGTCTACCAGTATGATCCTGAAACAAAACAGCAGTCCAAAAAACAGTGGCTCCTTCGTGGATCATCTGGCCCAATCAAATTCAAGTCTGAGAAGGCTGTCAAGAAGGTAATGGCAACTGTTTTCTGGGACTCGGAAGGAGTTGTGCTAGTAGGTTTTTTAGAAGGTAAAAAAACAGTTGCAGGCGCTTATTACGTAGGAGTTGTAAGGAAATTGAGAGCAATATTAGCTGAAAAGCGTCCAGGAAAACTCTATTGTGGAATTCTTTTCCATCACGACAACGCCCCAGCGCATTCTTGTCGGATCGTAAGAGATGTTTTGAGAGAATTTCAGTGGAAATTGCTGCCACATCCACCTTATAGCCCAGACCTTGCCCCATCTGACTTTTTTTACAAAACTCAAAGAACAGTTGAAAGGCGTTTATTTTAATGACACTAATGAGGCAAAGCAAGCAGCAAAAACATGGATCACAAAATGGTCAGCAGATTACTTCAAAACTTTAAATAACAGATTACTTTAAAAGTGGCATAAAAGGATGGAAGCACCGCCTGGAGAAGTGCATCGACCTTGATGGAGACTACGTTGAAAAGTAGATTGATTGTATCAACAAATTATAAAAAATTATAAAATTCCGTGTATTTTTTGAATGCCCCTCGTATTTTATCAGCGGAAGAGCTCTTGATACTGCGGCCTATGTAATACGGGATGTACAAGTAGTGATTGATTAAACTGAATTTCATCCATAATACATATGCTTGCACTGGCAAATCTTGGAAAGAGCTCAACCAGCGAGTACTTGGAGCAATAAAAATAGTAAAAGTGGTCTACTCTGATTCTTTTCAGTTATGATTCTTATTGCTCTAATACAGCTTGTACTATATATGATACGGAAGTTATGTTATACGGATGAGGGGTTTAAGTTTAATGGTTTAAGTTAATTTAATGGAGGGGGGTGTTTAAACGGTCTCTTTCTCAGATGGTCGGCGCAGCTTCGGTCGTAAAGTTCGACCATGATAAAGAGGAAATGGTGCGAGGACCTAATGGGCGGTGAGTTTCAATGGTTTGGTTCAGTGTTTCCAAGTAGAAATTTTAAATATAACTTTAATTTAATATTAAATATAAATTTAAATTTTCTCCACTAAGTTTCATCACGCTCTGCTTTGCCCAAGCATTTAAATTTGTAATGCACAATTTGGAAACACCAAAGTAAACTTATCGCTTGCGTTGAGAATTATCCAAAAAATAAAATTAATAAACTTATACACTGTACTTGTAATGCCGACTAGACAATTTTTGATGTTAGTTTAAACTTTAAAGTTTCGCCGAATAATTTGAATTTGCCAGAGATTTAAAATGACGTCTGCTTTAAATTGATAACTTCCTTATGAATATTTCACGTATTATTTTGTTTTTAAGAGCCATACTTTGTGAAGTCAACGAGCCTGGTCTATTGATTGGAAAAATTTCCGAAAGGTTTGCAATTTCAAGGTACAAGGGAAAGGAGAGTTTGACGGAGAAGAAAATTTTACGCAACGTTTTTAAAGTAAATTTCTCTTGCTTCTACGTGTCAACAATTTTGTTTTTTTTGCATCCGTTCAAACAAGTTTCGGATCGCATCAAAATCAGCACAGCAAAATTTCTTTAAAATTAAGGTTTTTGATAAATTCTTTAAGATATTGTCTGATTAAAAGATTAAAAATTGTTATAACATTAAAAGATTTTTTTTAAATAAACCTTAATTTTAAAGAAATTTTGGTGCCGATTTAGTATGTGATCTACACAAGAAATATGATCTACCACTACCAACATCTAGTACGTTCAAAAAGTATAAAAAAATAATTTATTTAATACAATCATACATAAGAATATTTAACTAAATTATGATCTATATGCAGTGCGAATGTCATTTAGAAAAGAGACAAAAAGATTTTCTTCATTTAAGCGTAAAGTTTTCCAGCAAATAAAGTCTAAGTGCGATTGAAATGTTTGCATTGGAACTCCTCTCATCTTTTTGAGAATACGAATTTTAGCTTCTAGCCAAGATCGTTCAATGTTTTGTGTATGTGTCTATTTTGAAGATTAATTTTCAGGTAATCTCTCTAATCATTATTTTATCACGTACTCTCTCATCGTGGCATTTTTTAGGTAGATCACAAGCTAAATTAGAAATGTGTAGGTAGATCACATACTATACCGGCGCCAAAATTTTGCTTTGCTTAATTTGGTGTGATTCGGGTTGTTTGTGACTATCTGTCATGATGGCTTTTGAGCTCTAAATCCATCGAATAAAGAGTTTTTGGACGAAGATTGAGTTGTGTTTTTAAAAATCAACAAACTTCTTGCCTGATTGGTTAAAGGATAACAAATTATTGTTCATAAAGGTGCCTAATTGATTTGCCATTGCTCCCATTACAACTTGACATGATAATCGTTTTTGCAAATACTTAAAAAATGCCACTTAACAGAAACAACAACTATTTTTTGCCGACAGCTATTTTTGAAATTTTGTATCGTGACCGCGGCTTGTGACGTCACTGTGGACTTTGGCCGTTTAAGTTTGAAATTAAACAACGATTCTTTATGACTAAATTTTTGCGGGTGCGGTTTTGATCGCAGTTTAATGTTAAGCATCAAACAGTTAGCTATTTTTCGCGTTGTACGTACTTAGATAATTGACTTAGTGATTACTCGCTGGTTAAACTTCTCAGCAAGAAAAATTGCCGAATTAATTTACCATAAAAAATCTTGCTGCTACTTTAGCGTGAAATCTACCGCCATATGTGGCATCAATGCAGGGGTTAAATGTATGGAAATGTATGTTAAGTAATACAGTGGTAATGCTAACGGGAGGTAGATCTCACGCAATAGTGTGATAGAACTCGCGCTAAAGTAACACCAAATCATTTATTAATACGTTTATAGTTACTATATTATCAATATACTATATTACTATATTATTGTCGATCCAAACCTCATATTGGACTTTCATAGTTGCCCAGATTAACGTTGGTTTTGCTTACGCCGACGCTTCACGCGTTTTCTCACTCTTGCATGCATTAATGTCAAAAGTGCAAGTTTTAGAATTGGCAGCTGCATTTAGTAAAGCGCTTTTACGCTAAGCATAACGCTGGTGTTCTAATTTGTTCTAGATTGTTCTAAATTGTTCTAGTTTGTTCTGCTGAAGCGGAAGCCTTTAATACAGATTGTAGCGAAATAAACTGACACATTTTTGAACTTAAAAAGGTAGAACTAGAACAATGAATTAAAACGTATGTAGCGTTTTAAAACGTAGGTAGAACTAGAACAATGAATTAAAACGTATGTAGCTGCCCACTTTGACAAGATCAGCAATGCATTTGTCATGCTTCCTTTCAAAATTTTGTGATTTAGAGTTTTTTTTTTCCTACCATAAATTGCTTGAGAGTGCGTTGTGCTGTTATTTTGAAGACCTTTTAAGCTTGAAAATTACAAAGAACTCTCCTTAAAAAATAATATTAAATAATAAATATTTTCAGATTCTTTTGTCTCGATCAAATACATAAATAAACACAAATAAATACATTTCCAGAAAATTATTGTGGAAACCCGCACAAATTAAAAAACACCCGGGTTAGCTCAATTTCACAACAAAGTAATTACAAACAGCAAATGCATTCTCTAAAGAGACCACAATGTAACCGATTAAATGTAGTTTCAATAAGTAAAATAGGAGCAGTAAAAAAGCGACTAAAACAAATTAACAGAAAAGAAGATGATTTTGCGACAGGCCTGTTTCGGTCTTATGGACCTCATCAGGCATAACTTATCGTAACCTCTACGGAAAATAGGCAGCGCGAAAATTTAAGGTGAGAATTCCATGAAATAACTCCTTTGCAAACGGAAATTCTACAATTATAATCTACAATTACGAGCTTAAATATTGACAGTCAACATTAATCACCAATCAAAAAGAAAATTGAAATTTGAATTTCGGATGGCAGCGAACCATTTGGAATAAATTTCTTTGAGAGGGACGGTGAAGCAGCACTGAAAAGGTATATGAAATTTGAATTTTGGACTTCGTCGAATTAAATGGAATAAATCACTTTGGAAAATTTTACAGTAGCCCACATAGAAAAGCACATCAAAAAAAACTAATCCGTGAATAGCTGATAGAATACGAGTATCGGACAAGAAAAGTCAAATTTGAAAAACTTAAAATTCATAAAATTTATTTAAAATCGTTCACCATGAATTTACGATAAGTTATGCCTGATGAGGTCCATAAGACCGAAACAGGCCTGTTGCTTAAAAATGGTCTTCTCTGTTAATTTGTTTTAGTCGTTTTTTTGCTGTTCCTATTTTACTCATTGAAATTACATTTAATCGGTTGCATTTGTTATATCTTTGGAGAATGCATTGTGCTGTTAAGAATTGATTTTCCACATGTTGCATCCGCTTCGGCCTGGATCCTTTTAAATGTTTTTTCACATTAATAGCGTTGATTAAATTATAGCAGCGTTTTTTGAATCTCAGTGATTAAGTAATTACGACGTGGAATGAATTTTAATTCTGTTATATGAGTACCGAAAATGGTTGCTACATAAATTCTGAAAGTGGAAACAACATTTTTGTCCTCTTTTATTAAGCTTAGTATTGTGTCAGCTCATTTCGGTACAAACTGCTTTAACCTCTGATGTTCTAATTAGTACAATAGACTGTAGATCATGACCTGGCTTCTTGCAGGATGGTGATCAATACTTCAACACGGGTGACCTGGTAAAGATCGACACCGAGTACAAAGTCTTCTTCTGTGATCGGATCGGCGACACTTTCCGATGGAAGGGCGAGAATGTTTCCACCAATGAGGTCGGCGATACAATCGCCCAGGCTCCCGGTGTCCAGGAAGTCAACGTGTATGGGGTAGAGGTCCCAAGTGAGTTTGGTCCTGTCGGGCCAGGCTGCCGTTTATAGTAATGTAACCTTTGTTTTGTTCAGTGATGGCTTTGATAGGGTGCGAACGGAGCGGCCGCACCAGGCCGCTCTAAAATACATCAAAAAGTGACCTCCCCTACACAAGAAGTTGCTCTATTTCTTCATAGTAGCATCAGGACTTCAATGGCATGTCAAAAAGAAAAGAAAAAAGGTTGAAGATCAGCAGCATGCCCGGCTTCTGCGTCTTGGGTTGTTGTCACTTGTGCTTGTGGACGTAGAAACTTTTTTTTGTAGAGGTTACAATGTCTTGAGACAGTAAAAAGTGCCTCTCCATGTTTTGGATCACCCAATAATGGCCCCCCTAAATTGAAGATCTTTTTTTTAGAGATCACTTTGTTTTTATACACTAAAAATGCCTTCAGGTACCTTTTTTTAGTGCACTAAATAGTGCCCCCCCTTTTTCTAAGGTCGTCACTAGTCGCATTCCACCAACATCGCTTTCGTTGTTTGCAGCCATGTTATTCACAACATCACTGAGTTTATTTAGAGCGATTTTGATTATTATTACAAAAATTGCAACAGTGTTAGCCATATGACTTTAAATAAAATTGCTTGTTATTGTAAAGTCGAACACGCAAGTTTCCTTACAACAGACAAGCGTAAATATAATCGCAGTGATATAAATGTAAAAAACTTCCACTTTCTTTGCACGACTTATGCTTGCGAGCAGACCGAAGAATGTTTACCACACAATAATAATCCATCCGTAAGCTGTAAAAGCTGCTATGTGATTTAATGTCGAGCCAAGTTTTTGTTTGCGGCTGATCTGTCTACGGCAGTGCTTTCCAAACTGTGTGTCGCTTTTAGTACAGTGGTGTGTCGCCAACTGGACTTGAAGCAATATTTGACACTAGCTATTTACAGTTCCACAAATTATGTTATAGGGGCTTTTGACCAATAATATATTTTTTAAAAGCAACAATATATAATAAAAAATTTTTCCCTTAATATTTTTAAGGTTTTTGCGAGCAAGCTCATATATCTCATTAAAATTGTAAGTTGAGAATTTGCTGTAAAAGCTTTTTAACTAAAATTAAATTAAGAGGTGTCGCCAACAACGTTCCCTCTAAGAGCTTGATTAGTGTGCGCGGAATGAAAGGCCGTGTGAGCAGCGGCGGATATTCAAATTTAGGGTTCCGAAGCAAGGACCTCAGATTTGCCTATTTTGTTCCCGAAATCGAGTGTTCTCTAAAAAAAAAAGTCTTCACTTCGATTTCATCTCCGATATCCCTATTTTGTTTCCGAAATCAAGGTGTTCTCTATAAAAAAAAAAAGGTCTTCACGTAGAATCAATCTCTGTATTTCCCATGTTTTGTTCCGACTTTTCGTGGTTTCGTTCTATTATCATTATGAAGACCTTTTTTTTAAGAGAACACCTTAATTTCGTGAACAAAATAGGCAAATCAGAGATGAAATCGAAGTTAAGACCTTTTTTTAGCGATCACCATGATTTTTGGACTGAAAACTGAAAGATGAGATGAAAGCTATTTGAATATCCACCACTCTGTGGAGCTTGCTTCTGATTGAAAGGACGTATTTAGCTTGTCTTGCCAATATTTATGCAGTGCGCGGCAAAACAAAAGTACTGCGCATGCGCGCAGCCGCGCAGTTTTGAGGGAACGTTGGTCGCCAATTTATTTCTGGTTTAAAAGTGTGTCACTTACACAAAAAATTTGGAAAGCACTGGTCTACGGTATTGAATTGCAACTGCTTGCAGTAAAGTTTTTCAATTGCTCTTAAGTTTATTTTTCAATCAGCGACAATAAGTTATAATTTTTCAAATTATTGAATAATTTTCAAATTATTTGAATTATTCTTTTATTGTTTGAAGAATTATCGAAGCTAACTTTCTCGTTGATGTTTTGCTTGCAGCATGACCAGTGGTTTTCTTTGTAATGACCAATGTTTTTTTTGTGATGACCGATGGTTTTTTTTGTAATGACCGATGGTTTTCTTTGTAATGACCAGTGGTTTTCTTTGTAATGACCGATGGTTTTTTTTGTAATGACCGATGGTTTTCTTTCATGCAGAACATGACGGCCGAGCTGGAATGGCTGCAATTGTTCCCGAAAAAGATTCTTTCGACTTCGAAGCTTTGTATCGTCATATTTGCGATGCTTTACCAGCTTATGCGAGGCCTTTGTTTTTGAGGTATTTCAAATCTATTTCGTCAATTGTGAACTATTTGTCTATGCTATGCTAAACTAATTGTCTAGAACAGGGGTCGGCAACCCCCGGCACGCGAGGTGATTTTATACGGCACGCGGCGTCGTGAATATTTTTTAAAAACACATTTACGGACCTTTTTTTTTTTTATAGATCACCCTGATTTTGGGAGAAAAATAAGGAAATCGGAGATGAAATCGAAGTGAAGACTTTTTTCTTTTTTTAGAGAACATCCTGATTTTGTCAGAAAAATAGGGAAATCGGAGATGAAATCGAAGTGAAGACATCGGCACGCAAACGTATATTTTGACATTGAATTTCACAACTTGGCACACTGGAAAGAAAACGTTGCCCACCCCCGGTCTAGAACAGTGCTTTTCAACCTTTGAAAGAATGGTTCGCTCATATTTGTTTCGCAAAAATTTCATCTGCACTATTCAACCAGAGTTAGTTTGCAGCTATTTGTTTTCCCGTTTATGGAATACAAATGGAATGTTTGAAATAGGAAAATCGTACATTGTTACTCATTTGATTGAAAGCGAATTTGCAATCGGTTGCATTCGAAATAGGTTTACAATCGGCTTTAAAGTTTAGCGTTCATACACAGTTGCTTCTAAATAACCGTAAGATCAGTTTACATATTAAAGAGTTTTGCTTACTACCGAAATAACTTTAAGGAACAGAACGGAGTTGAGTTTATTGCTGTATCATTGTAGCATAGATAGCTTAAGCTGCTATTAATAGTACTACGTAATTTGTTTACCAAAAGGATTCAAAATCCACAGCTTTGATTTTAATTCTTCCACTTGATGACTATGAAAGTAAGCTTCGAAACTATGAAGCAGAGTTTGCTCATGAGAACTGGCTGCCTTGATGAGACACTGATCCAGATTCTGTTCTGTTTCTTCCCATTCACATGCAGACATGAAGATCTGCAGCGTCTTCAAAGTTTTTAGATTGTTATTGCAGATTTCTTCTTCCAGACTTTGAAGTTTTACTTGAATGATGCAATTTTGTAGGTCGCTTCAAATATATTAATTCTATTTAGAGAGAGAGTATACTTTTTACAACCATACCACAATCATTTAGAGCAGGGGTCGGCAACCTTTTCAACGCAGTGTGCCAGTTTTCGAATTTTGTTAGCTGCGCGTGCCGAACTATTTTTGATAATACGTATAGTTACTATATTATCAAAAATAGTTCGGCACGCGCAGCTAAGAGGTGCCAAATTGTGAAATTCAATGTCAAAATATACGTTTGCGTGCCGATGTCTTCACTTCGATTTCCCAATTTTTCTCCCAAAATCAGGGTGATCTCTAAAAAAAAAAAAGGTCCGTAAACGTGTTTTTGAAAAATATTCACGACGCCGCGTGCCGTATAAAATCACCTCGCGTGCCGGGGGTTGCCGACCCCTGATTTAGAGCACCAAAAGTATATACCAAAACAAAACGAAAAGAAACTAAACGTTTTCGGCTTACATTAGCCCTCTTCAGATAAATAAAATCTTATAAAACTTTGCCTTTTAATTTAAAGATCGAGGTCAATGACCTGATTACGTAGTTGTTTATCAAATTTGTCACACGAGGTTTTCATAAAAAGAATTGTTGAAAATTGGAAAAAAAAAGATGCAAACTCACAATAACAACCCCAAAGCCGATACAGCACGCAAAATCCTAATAACAGAAATAACAATCTAAAATATATTTAACAAAAACGATGATTCATTTGCAAATAATTGTCGATTAACACGTTGGCTGCCAATGTATCACCGGTGATATATTTTAACGATTTTTTTCGAATGAGAAAAAACTTATGTGGCGTATAGAAAAAGGAATTTTGCATTGCGAAATTTAAGGCTGGCAGCCAACGTGTTAAGTCCAGAGTTTTGTTTTTTGATTAATAAAGCTTCGTGAATTTTAGTAATTACATTTTTTAATTATCTTGAACGAATTTACACTGTATTTAGTATTAGCACAAATATCAAGACATAATAGATCTTTAACGGAACTTGCAGTTTTCAAATAAAAGCCCAAGTGTTCACTGACCATAATGCTCAAATGACGAGTTGATAAACTTATGTAAGTTAAGCTCGAATCACACGAACCAGAAAACAGATAAAACAATATTTGAGCAGAGTGCAAGCGGAACACGAGTCTTCAATTAAAAATAATATGATACTTTAAAAGTTTTATAGACAGAATTTCGAAGTTAATTTAAGTTTGAGTTGATAATGTTTTGTAGTTTATTGATAACCGTCTGGAGTCATGGCCAAAATATGGAATATTAAGATTATAAACATGATCACGACATGCAGAATGGAAATATAAAAATTTTTTATTGAACTTATAGAGACATTTTTCAAAAAACCAAGGTGGGTAACCCTGAGACACAAACATATTTAACACCCAAACTTCATTAAGAAATAAAGAACTGTTGGTACATAATAATTGAGCTCTGTGCAATAAGCAAAGTATTAATCCGGATTTCCGTTTCTTAGGTAATTTGCATTGAAATTTAAAAGTAAACCAGTTTGTATATGTTTGTGCATATCCGACAATATTGTCATAATTAACCTTAATGCAAACATCTAAAAACGAAATACATTGTAATGCAGACTCCATAGTAAATTTTATATCATTATACTAAGAATTGAGCAAACTTGAAAAATTTAACGAAGAACTGTCCGTATTAAACGCAGCAAAACGATTATCCATAAACCGTCCGTATAATTAGGGTTGATATACACAAGAGTCTAATATTTTTATTTCCATATGTGGCAAAAAGAAATTAGCTAGTGTTGGTCCAAATGGGGATCCCCCACATCAATTTCCCGCCCTTGTAGATTTGTGTCGAGCACGTCAAGCATACCGAATATATCAACCAGATGAGCTGGCCGGGAAAGCCAAAACAAATCTTGAATCAAATAAGCTCTATGATCTTATCGTCTATTAAACTACACAACGAGTTCCTCTCGCAGTTTTCACACTCTTCCCAATACTTTTCCACGGAACAGCCACCTAACTTCAGAATGATAAATAAGATGCCTATCTCTGAAACGTTCATGAAAACGATGATTTGATTTTGGGTTTTTTAGTATTGTAATCACAATTTTAACGACGTCACAAATCAAATCGGCGAGTGAATACTCACAACCTTTGGCGCGACTTGTTTTATACTGCACCGACGACAAGCCACCTCAACGTGGTGGTGCAGTCCCCTTCCCTACACTGGGGAGGGTCGAAATGGCTTGTCGATTCCCCGAGGGTCTCATCCTCGGGCGATTCTCTTTCGGACAACTCTTCTCATTTTTTATCCCTGCTGTCCAATGCGCGGTCACATGTGGACAGCACTCTTAAACCCAACTGACCGCCCCCTACCCCTTCTATTTTCTTTCGGACATCTCTTCCTCGTCCCTCCTTCCACCCCAAACCTCTTCATTACTCATCCCACTCACCGCTGATTCTTATCTCTATGCTTCTCCTTATCAGCGGTGACATTCACCCCAACCCTTGCCCTATAGACCCCTGCTCTGTCTGCTCCCGTAGAGTCACCTGGGGAAATAGATCAATACAATGTACCGGCTGTTCTCTCTGGGTACACCTCTCCTGCTCTGGTCTTTCTCCTGCTGACTTCCGCAAAATCTCCCCAGGACACTCTTGGACTTGCCCAATGTGCCCATCCTCTTCTCAACCCCTCCCCTCCCTCTCACACTCTAATCCCGTATCTTCATTCTTTTCTGTATATCCATCCTCTCACACTCCAAATCCCCCACCTCCACTCACAAACAACCACAAAACCATATCTTCAAAAACTAAACCCTCCCCCAAAACAACCTCGAATAACCCCACCTCTCTTCCTAATCACCCCCAACTAATTTATACTTACCCTCCCTCGGCATTAACTACTCCTTCTCCTCAAACCCAACATACCACCTCTCCTCTCACACAATCCTCTTTCCATCCTTCCTCTCCCTCTCGAAACAACCTCCGAATCATACAGTGGAATGCTAATGGGATTCGCCCGCGTCGTACTGAACTCCTACACTTTCTCTCTCATAATCAGTACGATCTCATCTTCATACAAGAGTCACACCTCTCCTCTGACTCCACCTTCCGTATACCCGGCTACAAAACCCTCCAGAAGAACCGTATCATGACGAGGAGAGGAACCACCAACTCTACGGGAAACCTAGGAGGAGGTGTACTGATACTTGTCAAAAACGGTCTATCTTACTTTCCACACAATCCCTCTCCTCCCTCGACCCCAGCTCCGATTATTTAGCTATCGCAGTTAAAATAAAAGGAGCCGCTCGCATACATCTTTTCAACGTCTATGCCCCTCCTATCCGCTCCTCTTCCTCCGACTCTCGCCCAAAATCCTTCTCACCTTTTCTCCTACCATCATCTCCTACCACTTACATCTTTGGCGACTTTAACAGCCATCATTCATCCTGGGACTCCCACTCACCGGAAGACCAATCAGGCAAAGATCTGTTTGATTGGCTCCTCTCTTCTGATCTTTTACCTCTTAATAACCCCGAACACCATACCCTACTACACCGTGCCACCGGAAACCGCTCTTCCCCTGATCTTTCCCTAGTTCCTGCCCGAATAGCCTCTAAATGCACATGGCAGACCCTTCCGGACCTCGGCTCAGATCATCTTCCTATCTCCATCACTATTCCCACTTCCCCTATAATTAACTCTTTCCACCGCCCCCCTCATTTAACTATAATAAAGCTCGCTGGGATGATTACCTTACTTATATTGATACCCACTGCCCTACTCCCTCTAACTTTACAACACTTTCTCTTTTTGAAGCCACCCACACCTTTACCAAACTCGTCAATGATGCTGCCACTTCTGCCATTCCTTTCGGCAGCATCAACCGCCCTGCTAAAGCCTGGTGGTCTCCTGAAGTCGCAGATGCCATTGCAAAACGCCGAAAGGCATTTGCAAAGGCACACTGTTCCGAAGAAGACCGCCAGCACTATATCGCTACTTCCAGATATACCTCCACTGTGATTTCTAAGGCTAAAGCCAAGTCATGGCAGAACACTTGCTCTAGCCTTTCTCCTAAAACCCGTCCCAGCGAAGTCTTTTCTCTACTTCGCTCCATCTCTGGCTCCCCCTCCCCAACTACTTCTGATCTTCCCAATTTCCCAAATTGCCATACCCCTGTAGATTGTGCCAACCATCTCTCCTCACATCTACGAGTACAGTCCCATTTCTCTACCCAAACCCCAAAACCTTTTCGAAGCACCGAGAAAGCCCAAATGAAGCAAATCAGAACTGCACACTGCAACACCCTGCATTCTACTTTCTGTTCACCATTCTCCTCAATTAAACTCTCTACACTCTAAACCTCAACCTCCTCAGGCCCTGATCAAATCACCTACCCTCTTCTATCCCACCTCCCACAATCTGCGTTAAATTTTCTTCTATACATCTTCAACCTTTCTTGGTCAACACACACCTTCCCGTCTGCCTGGAAGCAATCAACAATCATCCCCATTCTCAAACCCGGAAAACCCTCTGACTCACCTTCTTCATATAGACCCATTTCTCTCACTTCATGTACCTCCAAACTCTTCGAAAGAATGGTTTTAGGACGACTAACCTATTTTCTCGAACAACAAGACATTCTCTCACCCGTGCAAGCTGGTTTTAGACCTGGTAGATCGACTGTAGACCAGGTTCTCCTTCTCTCACAGTCAATCGCAGATTCCTTCCACCAATCTAAGCCAGGCCCACGTACAGTCCTTGCCACTGTGGATTTTGCGAAAGCTTTTGACTCAGTTTGGCACTCTTCCCTTCTCTCTAAACTCCTCTCATTAGATCTTCCCCTTTGCTTTGTCGAATGGATACGATCCTACCTCTCAGATCGCCGTTCGAAAGTCCGTATCTGTAATTCATACAGTCGTCCTTTCCGTCTCCAAAGAGGAGTTCCCCAAGGTTCGGTTCTAGGACCGGTTCTCTTTATACATCAATGACCTTCCCACTTTCCTTCCTGCATCTGTTAAGACCTCTCTCTATGCAGATGACCTAGCCATCTGGGCCTCCTCCCCGAGTGTTGAGTGTGCAACCGCTGTAGTACAAGCTGCCCTCAACAGACTGGTGAAATGGTCCTCAAAATGGCGCCTTCCTCTCAACCCCCTCAAATGTGAAACATCCTTCTTCAGCTTAGACCCCTACCAATCACGTATACAACCTTCCCTGCACATTCTTAACACCCCTCTCAAATTCAACCCTCATCCAACCTTTCTCGGTGTAACCTTCGACCTCACTCTTTCTTTCAAATATCACGTCTTATCCTTACGGAAAAAGTTTCACAGCCGATTCCGTGCTTTCCGCTCCATTGCCTCTGCCTCCTGGGGTCCATCAAAAGAATCCTTATGTACCCTATACAAAGCCTTCATTCGCCCCATCCTCACATATGCTTCTCCAGGCTGGTTTCCCTTCTCATCTCCTACTCACATCACCTTCGTGGAGAGGATGCATAGATCTTTTTGTCGAGTAATCACAGGTTGTCTATCGTCCACTCCCATTCCCCTACTTCATATAGAAGCACTTCTACCTCCACTACGAGTCACCCTCACCCACCAATCCCTCTCCTTCTTTGAACGAGCCCTCCGTCTACCTCCCACCTTTCCCATAACCTCTCTTGCAAACTCTAACCCCCGTACACGTCTCAAGAAGAGCTCATGGAGATCCTTCTCCAGATCACATAACCTAACCCCTAATCTACATCTTACCCGTGAACCACTAATCCTCTGCCCTCCTAACCCCCCTGGTCTACCCCATCTAGTTACACAATCTCACTCCACCTCTCATCCCCATGCTCTCGCAAAGACCCCCCTCCCTTCGCAACACTACAGCTACCTCCCATCTTTCCACTCTATCTCACAGCGATATCTCTGCCTGGACTGACGGTTCAGTACCTGGCGGGCTGGGACAGGGTGGTGCAGGGATACACATCAAGTGTACCAAGTGTGTCACTGCTACCTCGCTTTCCTTCTCGACTGGTCTCTGGGCTACCAGTTATAGTGCTGAAACCTTCGCTCTCCTACATGCTCTTGAGTGGTGTATCTCTCACTCCAAGACATGTAATTTTGAATCTATCACCTTCTTTTCCGACTCTTCATCTGTCCTATCAACTCTCTCTACCCCCCTACCATATTTAACCCCCAAATCCCTATCCAATACTCAATCTCTTCTTAACTCTCTATCTCAATCCAAGGTTGTCCATCTACAATGGATACCTGGTCACTCATCCCTCCCAGGTAACGACTTAGCTGACTCTCTAGCTAAAGCCGGTGCCTCTTTCGATCCCTCCAGTATATCAGTGTCCCTCGCACCCCTTATTTCCTCCCAACGACTATTCCTCTACACCAGTTGGAGACGCAGTGTCCAATCTGGTTTCTTTCAACACCAAATCCCTTCAGTATCTCCCGAGGAGCTTACTCTCCCTCGCTCCGCTCGCTGTGCTCTCTCCCGTTTACGCTGCAACGGACACAGCACTCTCCTTAACTCTTATCTCCACAGGGTTGGTCGAGCCGAGACTCCTTCATGCAGCAACTGTGGTTCTGAACCACAGGATCTCTCACATTTCGTGCTCGACTGCCCTGTACTAGACCCTCTGCGTCGGGCCATTTTCGGTCACACCCCTTCTCTTCTGGACCTTTGGTCCCGTCCGTGGGGAGTCGCCTGACTATTAGGATTCCGCGAAATTGATCCGCGCCCCCATCCCTAGGAATGGGTCGGGTAAAACCACCACCACCACCACCACCACCACTTGTTTTATAAGAGCAACAACCTTGTTACGAACTCTGACCATGGCCCTGGCATCGTCGGTGGACACAGCTTTACATTTCAGCCACATTACTTCATGTTCTAAAAAGAAATTGTCTACTTTAAAAATACCTTTAAAACAGTGGTGTCCATGCCAATAGGAAGATAATTTAGATAGTAATCTATAATTTTCCTGCGTTCTGTGTCTGAAAAGCGAACATAAACAATCGATTTCGACCGTGCTGACAACTCGACCACGCTTCCTTATTAGAAATAAAGTCATAATTCACAAGACTCATGGGTATTAACTTTAAACCTATAACAGTACAAAATAAACACTGAAATGTTTATAAAAAATAATGCGCTAAACCTACTAATGTTCACAATTTTGGTATACAGATGACCTTATTTGAATTGTAGCACAACAAAAACTTAAATAAGAGTACTATATAAAAAAAATAAATTGAAAAATTCCGTCAAAAGATATCATACACGACTCTCATCCTACCACAATTTTTTTAATCTACATAAGTGCGTACCGCCTCACAGATTGAAAAGCACTTGTCTAAAACCTTTAAAGTATTTTCGCTGCTCTTTTTTGAAAAGTCTTAACACAAAGCGATCGCTTCATAGTGGTCTTCGTATGACGCCTCTCATATTGGCTTTGATATTCTGGTTTTAAAACAATTTTTCTTGATTTTTCAGAATGCAAGAAGAGTTAGAAATTACCGGAACAAACAAGCAGAAAAAAGTGAATTTAAAAAAGGATGGATACTCGTTGGAAAATGCAGGAAACGATAAGATATACTTTATTGACCATAAACTAAAAACTTACGTACCATTTACCCAAGAAATGCAAAAAGATGTGGATAACGCAACAGTTCGTCTGTGATCGCTTGTACCGCTCAGCAAAATAACTTTGTGAATGCTTGCTACCAATTATAACATGAAGTGAATAATTTCATAATAATCAGGTGTTGTGATGATTTTTATGATTGATTTGGCGGATCGTAGTATAGTATGTGTTCTTGATATTACCTCCATAAAAAGAGTGATTTTTTTTTACTACATATTTGATTGAAAACGTTTCTTGTAGCTATTGTATATTACTTAAATATGTTTTGATTATATTTTAAGCACGTAATGCATTCATTGTTTTATTCTTTAGTTTAATCATAATTTTGAAGCTAGTTTAGTTTTAATCAAATATATTAATATTGTGGCTTGTATTAATTTGCTTTTCCGTATATCGTTAAATAACTAATTATTTGTTATAATTGCACTTTTTTCAAAGAATTCGCCAAGTTTTGGATGCAATTTTTTGAAAAGTTTTTGCTATTAAACTGCAAGATATTATAAGTTCATGCTTTTTAAGTTTATTCCATTAGGTCATCCCATAAGTTTTGTCCGAATTTTGAATAAAGAAACAAGTAACCAGTATGTCGTAATTAATCAAAATTTAATCAATCATGTATATTTTCTGGTTTTCTGCGACTTTTTTCCAGCTATTTATGAGCTTATTAATTCCATTATTATAAAACTCTTTAGGTTTTGAAGCAAAGAACTCAGCAATGTCAGTTTTGACCCCCTCATGGCTGGTAAAAATTATTTTCTACACTTGATTCTGTAAATTACAAAACAAGTAATAGTCTAAAGGAACAAGGCTTGGAGAATATGTTGAACGAGGAATCTTCTTCCAATCAAGCTTTTCGATCTTTTGTGATGTGATTTTTGCAGTGTGCGGGTTGTTTTCTGCAAACCTGGTTCAAATGCATCCCTGAAGTTCTGTCCGAATTTAACTTCTGAACAATTAAATAAAATTTAATAGCGTTTTGGAATGTCTAATAGAATTAAAAACCTTTTTTATGTATTTAGATTACAAGATTGTTACCACTTAATGCAACAATCAATGCTTATTGCTCAAGTCAGCAATTAAAGCGTTTGACTCAAGCTTTGCAGAAAACAACCCGCACACTGCAAAAATCACATCACAAAAGATCGAAAAGCTTGATTGGAAGAAAATTCCTCGTTCAACATATTCTCCAAGCCTTGTTCCTTTAGACTATCACTTGTTTTGTAGTTTACAGAATCAAGTGATTACTAGCCATGAGGGGGTCAAAACTGACATTGCTGAGTTCTTTGCTTCAAAACCAAAAAGTTTTATAATAATGGAATTAATAAACTCATAAATAGCTGGAAAGAAGTCGCAGAAAACCAGAAAATATACATGATTGATTAAATTTTGATTAATTACGACATATTGGTCACTTCTTTTCCTTATTCAAAATTCGGACAGAACTCATGGAATGACCTGATATGATTGGAGTTGGTATAGTTTTTGTAAGAAACTGTTTGCAAATTTTTTTGTTTGCTTTTATAATAATGCTTATTTCGGGTGTGTTAATATGTACGTTTGTAAAATGCCTTGACAGATAAAATATGCAAAAATAAAATGTCTTGTTTTTACCTTACTTAAAAATTTAAACAATATTTTTATTGTTTCGATTTGCGTCTAAAAACGTTTCTGCTTGGTTACCTTTAAGACTGAAGTTTTTTGTAGTTGATTATTATCATATTCACTTGTAATTCGTGGTTCTGAAAATTGCTATTGATTTTCACTGTACAAAAAAAAAAACAAACTTTAACTTATTTCCTTTTTTGCTTCTGACCAATTAGAACCAACTTCGGTTGGTATGTACGAAGCTTTTTCTATTGTTCCTCATACTGCGTTATCTTGTTTTTATTTCATTGGTCAGTGATTTTGGTTGATCTTAATTCACTTGGTGATTATAGTTTTGGTTAAATAAGTATGATTCACAATCACTGACGTCATGTTGTAACGCAGCGACAGTTTCGATGATATATTTGCAATATGATGCGATTCCCAGAATTAATTGATGACGTCCCCACGTCGAAGTTTAATCATCTTTAGCTTTCTGTTTGCCTGAACAATACTTCAATAAAGAAGCATTGTTAACTGAAGCCAATAGAATAGTTTTTTACTCGACGGAACATATTTGTAATTTCCTCTATGATTAATTTTTGTAATTAAACAAGTTCCTGTTATGTAATTGCTTGTGATAATCAACTGCAGGTCAGTGTAGCCATGTTTTTTGTGTTGGTATCTCTGTTGTTATCTTTGTTTCTGGGTTGGCAGCTTGTAAAGCGGTTATTTCCCTGGTTGCCCGGTGATTTACTTTATTTAAAAATTGCCCGAAAAATGGTTGGAAGGATAAAACCGTATAGTGCCAATCAATTGAATATGGCAGACAGGTGCGTTTCCTCTGTTATTTAAAAATTCTTTCATATTTGCTTTTTACTTTTTTAATTAAAAAATTTTGTAGTTGGTTCAAATTACTATCAATTTCAATTCTGTGGTGTGACTGAAGCGAATCATTGATGAATGAACTGTATGGTTTTTAACTTTTATCACAAACTTAAATTTTCTTGTTTGTCAGTATGAACATTATCCGGAAGAAATTCCATACAAATAGCTGTAGACAGGCTGATTTTCAATAAAGCTTTGAATTTGAACACTAAGTTTACGATTTCTTGATAAATTTAATTGTCGCTTTTGTCAACCTTAGAAGTTTTTGTTCATAAAACTTGGCATAGCAATTCATGCTTTAACAAGTAAATTAAACAAGTAATTGACACTTCAAAAATCTAAATTTTTATGCTTTAAACCTAGACCCTTAAACATGTTTGGTTTTTTAGATTAGAAGAATTAGCAAGAAGCCAGCCTGATAAAAATTATCTTCTATTTGAAGATGAAATTTACACATACCAAAAAATGAACGAATGGGTGAATAGAACCGCGCGGGCCCTGTATGACCTGGGACTCAAACACGGTGACGAGGTATTTGCTGTTCTCTGACGCCTAACAAACTTTCGTAATCAAATTGAAACGTAATGTTGACGAAACGAATTATTCTTTGGAAGAAGTAGTGGCCGTCGCACCAAGGCTTTGAGCGTAATACACAGACTAATAATTTTTTGCTTTATTTGATTTCAATTTGTCCCGCATGCATTATAATATCCGGCTGACTCGGCGTTATGAGCTTGGCGCCGCTGCGAAGATTATTAAAAAGTTTGCCTGCCCGCCTGTGACGCAGTGGAAAATACGATTACAACTGTCTCCGTTTGATTAAGTAACTATATTAAAAAGTAATTGCTGACATGAACTGATGCCGTTTAACCGCTTAAACGTGTCGCAAAACAACTCTCTATCGTGCAACAGATAGCATTGATGATGGACAATGAGCCGGCTTACGTGGCAATCTTGCTTGCTGGGATCAGGCTTGGCTTGACGACCGCACTGATCAACCACAACCAGCGATCTGCCGTGCTTCAACACAGCTTGAGTTTGCTCAACAGTAAGCTGGTGATCGTCGGTGGCGAAGACGAGCTAATACAGGTAGAAGCTGCTTTTCATTCCTTGTTGCCGCTCGCTGCCAGCTGTAAACTGTGTGGACTTTGGGCCTTTTTTTACTCGTAAATTTTAATATTTCACAAACTTACTTGTGCTTCTTCTTGCTTCTTTAAATTTAAATGGGCGCCGAGCTTACTATTTTGGTCATCTTGACGAAGCGGAAGTGACGCTTTAAATATTGCAAGTCTGGTTTTAAAAATCCACGATATTTACCGATTTAAAACTGATCATTGCGTTTTTTTGTAAATAAATTATTCTAGTTGAAACTAAGTAATGGTTTTATTTACTTGAAACGGAAGTAAAGTTTGCCACTTTTAGCTTCTTCGTCTGCGAGAATCACATTTTGTTTATCCCTTTATGAACTGGCGTTGTAACCTTTTGTATAATCACGCTTTATTTCACGTCGTGATAGAGCAGGGCCGACAGTGATAAATATTTAATTTTGATCTTATTATTGATTAAAGAATGTTTGGTTCTTGTTTTGGTTCCTAGCGACGCTAACGTTTAATTTTGGTCAACGAATTTTGCTCCATCAAAATATCTCCGAATCAGTCCGTTTAGTCGTTTGTTTTTACAAACCGCCCGCGGCTTGGTCCGCTTACGCTCGTTGCTTCCTGTAATTTAAAGCAACATTTGTTGAACTGTTTAATATGAGCTTGCAAATGGATTAGTGTCGGTAATCGACTGCACTTCGTAGGCCGTTTTCGGGATTCAGAAAAGCATTGACGTGCCAGTCATCAGCTACTCCAAGGAGGTGGAGAAAAAGAAGAGTCTTAAAGACTTGATCGGTAAAACAGCTGTTACGGTCACGTGTATCCCTCACAATCACGCTCTAAACTGAACCTGTTTCAGACAGACAATCGTCGGGCAGTTTGGAAAAAGACTTGAAGCCATCTTTTCCGCTCACGGAAACAGCTCTTTATATTTATACATCCGGCACCACAGGTAGCGCATTCAGCGGATTAAATTCGACACTTCGCTGAAGACGCGACATTTAATTGGAACTTTGCCGGTTTTTTCACTTTAAACAACATTCTAAACACTTCAAAATTTAATCAGTGCTTGTTTTTGTTCTTGTTGTTTTACGGTATAGACAAGGTGGTCCAATCACGTCGTTCTTGCGGGCCACTTTTCAGAATTGTGTCGAACTTGCAGGGCCTTAGTTGGTTGGAAACTATCTCAGAATGCGAAAAACGATTGTTAAGATTTTTTTTCTGTGTTGATCTACCCGCTGTCGCAGTCTCGGTCAATCTGTAGGGAAAGCACATCACTTTAAAGTAAAGGGAAGCACATCAATTTAAAGTAAAAGGAAAGCACGTCACTTTAAAGTAAAGACAACAAAAATTTTTACTTGTCATAGATTTTTCTTCCCAAAGCTTTTCATCTGACACTCTTCAGGGGAAATCGTCAGAATGAAGCAGAATTGAAACCGAACTGAATTATAAAGGGAAAGCAGAGTTCTCATTGGCTGAAAGAAGTTAGCCAATGAGAGAAAAGATTAAGAAATTTTCAAAGAATAGACGAATTCTTTTTGCTTACACAGAAGGGGATTGAGAGATTTAATGAAAATTGCTTCAAGAGCAGAAAGGTGAAAAGAGCGACCTCGAGCGAGAATAGAAAATTTTTCATTGATTTAGTTCGGTTTCAATTCTACTTTATAATTCAGTTCGGTTTCAATTTATAATTCAGTTCGGTTTCAATTCTGCTTCATTGTGACGATTTCCCCTGAAAAGTGTCAGATGAAAAGCTTTGGGAAGAAAAATCTTTTACTTCACGCAATCTTCAAATTCTGCACCACCAAACGTCTACGTATTTTACTTGTCAATTACAGAAATAAACGCTTACGACTACAGTTTTACATAGGCTTTGTTAAATTTTTTTGGAAAAAAAATTCAGTTGTCATAAAACCAGTTGAATTTTGAGGAATTTGGTTTGCCATCCCTAACGTCTAGTATTTACAATTTTTCTTTGATTTGAACAAACCTGTTATAAATCGAGTAAATTAAACCTTGGCCAAACTCAATGTAATTCAACGGATGAATATGTCGAATTATCCTGTGACAATTTAAAATTGACGTCGTGAAGCTTTATTGTTTTTTGCCTGTGTGCAGAAAACAATACTCAGTTACTCACATATGCATGGTTTTATTGTCGCTTAAGCGCTAAGCGAAGCAAAAAAATTAATAAAACAAACCGAGAATACTTGATTCCACGCTCGTGGTAAAAACGAGCCTTAATTTAAAAAATGGTAAACTTTAGCCAAGCAACTGTGAAAAAGCTAATTTGCCGTCGTAAGTTTTTAGAAATTAATTTTTAAATGATCATTTTAAATCAGAATTACGAAATGTAGCAACAAATGGAGTTTTGTTTTGCATTTCTTCGTTGTAATTCTAATATTCCGGTTTATCCGAAGCGGTTTTTAGAAATAAATAGATTGAATATAAATACCGTCTTTTAATAGTTTTATCCCAATAATTGATTAAAAACTCTGATGCAGGCAAGCCCAAAGCTGTTAAAATTCCTCATATGAAAATCCTCTTCATCTCTCAAACCCATTTATTCTTGGGTTGCCTCCCTGACGACATAATCTATTGCGCCCTTCCCTTCTATCACACCGCAGGATGCCTGGCAGGGCTTATGTGTGCTCTCAACGCAGGTGGGTTGGTACCGTAGGGGGTTTGCTGCTGTTGATGACGTGGCAGTGCTTGTTGTGTGTGGCGTTCTTGTCCTTGCTTTCATTAACGAATTGAATATCAAATTCTTTTCTTTTCATATTGTTTCAAACATTTTATAACGTTGATTGTTGGGCTCACTATTGCTGATCGTCGTCGTTTCGATTTCCATTTCCAGCGTGGAATGGAGTGTTCTTTGTTTCTTTCATTGATTTTTTTTCTTTGCTTAGCGCTTAAGCGCGAAAAGAACGAAGAAAATCAATACAACCAACAAAAAATAAGCGTTGTGGAAATGAACCCAATCCTCGGTTTCATAACGAATTCAATCCTGACTTCTTTTTTTGTGCATTTTCTCAAACATTTTCAAAAGTTGATTGTCGGGTTCCAGGCCTCACTGTTGCTGTGCGACGTCACTTCTCTGCGAGTAACTGCATCAAAGATTGCATCAAGTTCAATGCTACTGTGCTTCAATACATCGGGGAAACGATGAGATACATTTGTTTGCAGCCTTCGGTGAGGATCTAGTCGTCTGTCAACTTTGTTGCTCTTCAAAAAAAGTCATTTATGGTTTTTGGAGACGTTAATGAATTCCAAATTTAAATTGTTTTGCAACTTTTGATTGCCATTCAAAGCAATCACGTTGCTGTGTTTCGTCATAATCTATGTTCACAACAGAGTCCGTATGACCGGAAGCACAAATTACGAGCGGCATACGGCAACGGAATCCGTACCGACGTTTGGAAGACATTCCAGCGTCGTTTCGGACCAGACATTCGGATTTTGGAGTTTTACGCCGCCACTGAAGGAAATGCTTCTTTTATAAACTTATATGGCATCCCAGGGGCCGTCGGAGTGTGTTCCCCCCTGATGAAGGTGTGTTTTTCAAATGAAATTCTTATGAGCTTGTGTCAATTGAACGACTCGCTGATAGAATAGAAGCGAATTGCGCTTTTTTTCGTCATTAAAACTTTTTCTAGCCTAAAGAAAGTTGAAAACTGCTACGTTGTGTTGAAAGTAAAACTTGCGTTGAACTTTCACGACACTTGTCTTCATTCAAACTTAGATGTTCAGCTGTTATTTCTTGTACAAGCAACGAGTTTACTTTCTTTAAAAATACAATTTACGAGCATTTTAACGCACTATTTGAGTTGGTTAGTACAGTATGACTAAAGTTTATTTGCATTGCAGAAGCTTGAAAGCGAAAACATGGTTTGCGTTTTTGTTGAAATGATGAATATGAACAAATTTTTAGGCGCTGTTTAAAGTTGCTTTCGTCCGTTACGACCACGATAAAGAAGCTCCGTATCGCGACGCTGCTGGAAGGTTAGAAGATTGTTTTTGCAGTTAGTTATCAAATCTGTTGCATTTCTGTTGCTTATTGTTAAAACTCATCACAGATTTTTGCCCCAAATTAAGGGGCAGGTCATGTTTTTCTGCTGGCTGGGGTTAGCCTTTGTGTCTCCCCACACCTGCTCCCGTTTTTTTATAACTTTTTCTCGTGGCAACTCTCATTGTTTTGTCATAACATTTTTCATCCATCATTCTTTTTATATTTTATTGTAATTTCGATAGCCTTCGCTGGAGATTTTTGGCTCATTCTTTCAACGTGCGCGAACTATCTTAGTCGTTCCCAACTCAAGTTCTTACCTTGGTCCAACCCTAGTGATCTTTGTAATCTTTAGGTATCCATAAATATCAACTGGTAATAGCTTCGCTGATAATCTTTCACTGGTATCGCCCTAATGTGTGCGGACCCTGTTTTTAACATAATGTGTAACGCAAACTGACATTTTGTAATTATTAACTGATTGTATTTACCCGACATACACTTATAAATTGGTGTCTCTTGCATTTTTTCACAGTACTTGATACATCCAAACCTCCCCCCGTGTCTTGTTTATTTGTCGTGGGTTTTCTATTAGGATTTGAAGTTAAAATAACTTGATTTCTAGTCTTTAAACTTTTTAAATTCGGAAGTCCACTGCAGAAAAAATCTTGTTGTTTCTTTGTAATGTGTTTTACTGTTACCCCCACCTCCCCCCACTATCCACGTTTAGTCTTGCTCTTCCGTTACTTTTTTTGGTCGCAGGTGTGTTGAAGTGGGACCAAACGAAGCGGGCCTTGTCATTCGTAAGATTGCCCCGGAATCGATGCATTGCGACTACAAGGGTAACCACGAACTGACGGAGAAGAAGATCATTCGCAACGTATTCAAGGTGAACTTGGTGCTTGCTGTTAAAAGTTTTTGTTAAAAGTTATTGTTTTTTTAAATAAGATTTTTCACTGATTCCAACTAATCGCTGCAGAATCAAAGTTATATTTTGCAAAAGTTAACGCAAAAACATTAATTTCTGCGATGATTCTTAAATAAGTCGTCATTTCAAACTCTGGTCTTGACAGGTTGAATGCCACATTCCAAAATAATTCCTATTTAATCAGGAAGGCGACTCCTATTACAACTCCGGTGATTTACTCCTAAGAGACGACTCCTACTCCGTCTACTTCTGCGATAGACTTGGCGACACCTTCCGGTGGAAAGGCGAAAATGTGTCTACGAACGAAGTGAGTGACGTCATCTGCTCGTTTCCTGACGTCAGCGAGGCGACTGTTTACGGAGTAAAAATAAAAGGTGAGCCGAGTTAAACGGTTTCTTCAATTATTGTGTCTACACGTCCACTTTTTGCTTTTTAAATGTGTATAACTTATAGCTAAAGCCCGCTAAAGTCGATAAAGTCAAAATTTTTTTAGGTTTTTGTTACATCATGAAACTTGTCCAGCAGCATTAAAAAGTTTTATCAGTGAAAATAAAGTCAAATTTTGTCAAAATTTACCTCATCAAATTTTAAATACAAAAACCCATTTGCTTATTTTTGCAATTTTTCGATCGGCTGTAAATACTTTTAATCTTTTGTTTTTTGCATTTTCTATTTATATCTTATAACTTTTGCGGCTTTGACCCCTTAGCATCAATCTTAAAACTTTTCGGCTTTCTCTTCTTAAGTTCTGAATCATACAGCCGAACCTCTTGGCAAATTTTAATTAAGAATCTTTAATCTGTATCAGAAACGTGCAACTTTTTAAGCCAATATCCGTTTTAGCTTATCAAAAAAATTACTGGCCAAATAACTAAAGCACCGTCGCCGAATTTGGCGAGTGAAAAAGATTTTCTCGGGTCTTAAGGAATATTTTTATTTTCAAACTCTAGTGAAGACCTTTTAATTTTGGTTTGCCTAAAAGAATTTTTTTTGGAAACGTGATTGCCCTAGGCCAATTTCGTTTGCCTTATTTCAGAAAATACCTCACGGGCCGCTCAAAACCATTACCCCATGGGGTATACGCCCCTGTTCTGTGTAGTAAAAGTGTTCACCAATTTAAAACGGTAAAAATAACGTATTATCCTTAAGTAAATAAAAAAATGCGTCTTTGAATGTGTGCTAGTCAGCTTGGTCTAGTGGTTAAGAGCACTGTATTGGTGGCTAACGTGATCGACACCGCCGCGGTTCAAAACCTAATCGTGTCATTCCGTTGTGTCCTTGACAAAGACTCTTTACGGCACGTTTTTCTGCTTGGGACTCATTAGAAGCAGCTCTAAATTTTATTCATGTTTCGAACAAGCACTAAAATACCAAATGAAAATTTCAACTGAACACAATACTTTGGCATCTTCGAAAGCAGCCGGGGCAATTACTTGACAGTTGCTCTATCTATGGCGCCTCCGACGCTTTCCTGGGAGCCAATAGGATAAAAGTAGAGAATAAATATGTGATCCTCTCGACAGTGGTGGAATTTTCTATTTAGGGGATTAACCGCAGGGTCCGCGGCCTCTGGACTTTGGTCTCAGCACATGGTCTTTCACCTCCCCTCGAAGAACGTACTAAATTATGTCATTTTATTGTTGTTGCATTAATGTTTAAAAACAAAACTGTTATTGTTGATATCTTGGTTCTTACCAATTAGTTTAATCTTTCCCTGGCTTTACGAAATCTTATAATCATCAATTTGTCAAATATTTCGACCCTGTTTTCTTAACTCTGAATCGCAATGTTATTGAGTGGGACTCCACGTAGGCAATTATATTTCATGTATTGATGTTTTAGGCAAAGACGGTCGGGCGGGAATGGCTGCTGTCACTTTTTCTACAGATTCGCACGAAGATTGCATGACCGCACTCTATCAGCTGTGTAAAGAGAACTTGCCGAAATACGCGATTCCTCTGTTCGTGAGGTGAACAGTTAGTTACTTTCGTGTTTTCTATAGCCAAATCGGTCTTACATGTGCTGATAATTTTAATTGATATAAAATCAAAAAACTTTTTAATATTTTAACCCTTCTTGGTCAGGATTCAGGACCAACTGGACCATACCAACACCATGAAACTGACCAAGGTCAAGCTCAAGGAGGAAGGGTACAACCTGGATAAAATGGGTTCGAATCCCGTTTACTTCCTGCATCCACATCATAGTTGCTATGTTCGACTCACTAAAGAAATAGTGGATGACATTGAAAGTGGTGTATTAAAAGTGTGAATTACCTCCATTATAAAGTTTTGTTGATTTGAACAGTTCGTTCGCTTTCGTATTTCAAGCCAATTTCTCTGCCATTTGAGCGCGATATATTACGTTTTTTCAATGAGATTATCAAGCAATTTTTCGGTGTAGTTAGAGCAAGTGGGTTATTATTATATTAATTACTCTATAATTTGTCGTTGCACATCATGTTAATTTTTTGTCTTTGTATTTCAAAATATTCATTACATTTTTTGTTTTTGGTCAAAAATTAAGCCTTCGTGCTTGCATCTGCATTGTGTAATTAGTTTGATTTTTATTATTATGCAGTTTTGTTGCAGAAATCATCAGTTGTTTTTAAAATGGTTTTTGTGAATAGGTTGAACATAAAGATTGTTTTTTTTTGCTATCTTAACCATTTTAAACCGTTTTTAAGAACACATTTTTGTGTATGATTTTTAAATTTTTATTTTATTATAAAATTAAAAGTCCACTTGCGTGTATATTTTCGACTCTTGTTCAATCTATTTTATATCTCTATATCTTTGTGAGCTTACTCATTAATTACTAATTTGTAAGTTTTTTTTTTCTTTTAAAATCAGTTTGCTTTATATACATTTTAATCGTTTTAAAGTAAACTTTACATCGTATAATTAACGTTTTATGAAGATTGTTTCGCAGTGTTTTACTTCCTCATAATAGTCGTGACCTTATGTACTTTTAAGCGTGTTTGTTGATCAAAAAGTTCGCCTGCTTCAATGTTGTTCAAATACTTGCAAACAAAAGAACCTATTTGAGTAATTTAAGAAACTGATTCATACCACAGTACATCCTCACCCATTCGCAGTTCACCGTTCGCGACCCTGCGTGCTTGCGGGATTTGCTCTTAAAAGTTTTTGTCATGATTTCAACAATTTCGTGAATTTCTTAGGCCATTTTTTAGCTGAAAAAGTTTTTGATGTATTATATGTAATTATACTGTACCCCTGTATTATTTACGCCCTATGATGCCACCAATGTACTATATTTAATTATACTGTACCCCTGTATTATTTACGCCCTATGATGTCACCAAGATTCGTTACGTCACTGAAACCGAACTGAATTATTTACCCTATGATGTCACTATGACGTCACCAAGATTCGAAGGGAAGAAACGTTACCCAGCGAATAGCGAGAGGATTCTATATTAATTTTCGTTTTAAGATTTAGTAAATTTTGGAACATATTTAATCGGTTTTTAATCAAACTTTGTAGAAAGCAGCCGAAAAAAAGGAGAAAATTTTTAATAAAATGATATGAAGTGTTGTAAGTTTATTATTCTTGATTTAAACGACAAAACAAGGAAGAATAGATTTAATTGGTAAATCAAATAGTTTCTAAATGTGTTTTCCAACTTTTTTTGGCTATGCCTTACGTGATCATCTCTAAAATCTTAATGTTCTCCTTTGACGTCCCCCGATATCACCTCTTAACACTGGTTTAAAAGATGACGTTGCTTTACCAATAAAATTTTTTTTGAATTTGATTTAGTTTCGTTCTCGATCGAGGCAGTTGTTTCTGTAGCGTATTCGGGAGTTTTCACATATTACATAAATACAAGAAAAAGAATTTTTTTAATGCTTACAGTTAATTTTTCTATTGGAAAAAATCAGAGTAAAATTGTTTAAAATGTTTCATGGATAGCGAAAACTGTCGAGGCTGAATAGCTACTGTTTTTATTTTGTCAGGCTGTGAATAATAATCTTACTATTAAAATAATGCACAAACGTTCAAAAAATCGAAACTAAAAAAAAGAGCTTGCAAAACATCCTCACCGACGTTGAAAACCATTAATTGATCTCAAAACCTTGCAATCATAATTACTAACTCCTGAAGAACACGTGCAAGAAAACGCACCTGAATTAGACATTGGCAAAGACAAAATGGACATTGTAATTCAAATGCACTCTTGTAAATAGTTGGGAATATTTTGATCGACTGTACAGTGCTGCTCAAAAATAAAACCTCAATGCTGTACTAAGACCATTAAAGCCGTTTGTTGATGTTTTGAGAGGGAACAAAAAATATTTACGCAATTTAAGGTTTCTTTTGTGTTTGCGGTTGCTTGTCGTCGTTTGGAAGGGCATCCACTTCAAGTCAGACTCAATCAGAACTGGAGCCAAGGGTTTATCATTTTACTACTCCGTGCTGTTATATAACCCCGTGATCAAATGCTGGCTCAATTGTTTGACGTCGTCGCAAGTTACAAGCGCTAATGAAGCTAATATTCGATATTTATTTAGTTTCTAGTTTTGCACCTTCTTAAAGGGTATTACGATTATGATTTTTTTTTGTGATGTGAGCTGTCTGCGATAAGCTGATCGTATTAAGAAAAAAAAAAAGATTTTTATTGTTTCTTTCAACCTCAATAAAAGGTTTGATATGCTTTTATGTAGCTGCTAAACTGTAGAACGCATCCTTGCGCTTGCACCACGTTGATTTACTCTTGTTAGCCCAATGTTTTAACAATTCTATTGCCTGTTTTATTCAGTTTGAAAAAAAAAAACAGAAAAAATAAAACAAATGAAATAAAGTTTCAAAAAATAACTGTGACGGAGTCGCTAAACTGCCTCGTCCTTCCAGCTACTCACAAACGCACTTCGCGACCAGCACCAAACTTTGCGGTTTTATTTTATTAAAACAAAACAAAAATTGCGACGCTAGTCGGAAACGGTTTTTTAAACAATATTGCACAAATTAGTTTCAACACGTAGACACATTGTCCACACACCAACAATGTTAGGCGGACGAGCAAAGAAAATTAACAATGCGATTACCAAATTGCTACCAAATGTAGCAAATGTCCAAGGGGACTAATAATTTTCAGCAGCTAAATTCAAATAGAAAGTCTGCAATTAAAATCGGATTTCTCATCGATCGCAAAGCTTATCTGACCAGTTCCGAAAGCAAGAGCTATGTCCAAAACACAAAGTGGCAAGCAACCCTTGCCCGATATAACAATTACAACATGGCATCGCTCGATGCCAAACAGCTGCGCAAGAACGCGCTAAAAAGCAGCGCTGATTATTTAGCGCAAGAACAAAAGGCGTGGTGGTTCGAAACTCGTAGCCAATTACCAACGAATTAAACATTAACGTGCGACGTAACAATAGGCACTTGTTCATTATTTTGTTTTTACAAGCAAGATATACATGTAGATTAGCCTACTTGGCTATATCTTGGGTGCCACAGTTGTTAGATTTGCTCCTATTAAATCTACTTAAACAAGTTGTTTACATGCTTAATTTTCCAGTTTCTTCGAAGTTTCATTTTTTTCATGTGCACACGAGGTTAAAAAATTCCTTTGTCTCGCCTTTTTCTTCCTTTTTTTTGAGTCAAGATTGTTGGCGAGCAGTCGTGTCGGGAAATATTCTTCGGAAATATTATTAATATTGTTATTATTAATATTATTTTCGTTTCGTTACTAATACTAATACTGTCAGTGGTTTATTGGAGTGTGCTAAGCTTAAAATTAGATTCGTGAACTGTGTTGGTTAGTAGCATCCAGAAACCTTAGTATATTATCCGAATAAATCCCAGCAGCCTTAACTGGTCGCAAGTTTTTTTTTTTTTTTTTTTGAGAATTTATTTAGTGACTTGATACAGTTAACCTATTGTTTCGAGTGCGTTGGAAATTTAATAACTTTATTATATTTTTGGTTTATTTAGAGGCAGCGCGAAAGACTCCAGAGTAAGAATGTTAATTAATTACAGTAGCTTCAGATTATGAATTTTAATTGAAATTTAAGCTTAGCCTAACATAGACTCACGATATCAGCCTGTTACAAAATTAAAACAAATTAACACTTAAAACACGTTTAATTAGTAGTGTAAAATGCAAAGATCCCAAGCAGAGAATAGTCCCTTAACGTTTTCTGACTAGAACCGTAGTAAGCAAATTACGGCCCGCAAGATAAATCCGGCCTACTAAGTAGGCTATTCAATGTGAACGATGTAAAAAGGCAAAATAAAATCAATTTTTGGTCCTAACCTTTTGCTACGACATAGAAAAAAAATTTCTATTCCTGTTTGGTGCAGAAATGACACTAAAACTTAAATTTCGTTTTTTTACTTAATGATGCATTTTTAAACTTCGAAAGGCATATACTAGTGCTTTCAAGAAATATCACTTTTATAAAGTAAAAAAATAAAGTTTTAGATAATATAGTGATAAAGTATATAAGTCGACTTTATTCCCATTTATAACTTAATATTGCTGTTGACTACGAAAATTGAATTTTTTCATAACCATTTAGTCATCCCGAAATTGAGAAAATAAATTCGAAATGATCCTTTCTGTACACCTATATTTTGGTAGCCAAAATGCAAACATTATTGGGGGCTCTTGACTAGGATTTGGCAGCGTGGTCAAGTGGTTAAAGCACCGGGCTCGTGACCAACACGGTCTCGGTTCAAAACCCACTCGCTCCATTCTGTTGTGTCCTTGGAAAGGACACTTTACGACACATTCCCTGCTTGATGGTCTTGGCAAGCAGTTCTAAATTAAAATCATATTTCTATTAAATTACTAGCGGACAGCAATATCTTGGCATCTCCGAAAGCAGGTCGGGGTAATTGCCTACCCTATGTATTAGCGCCTCTGTCGCTTTCCTGCGAGTCAGGAGGATAAATATAGAGATAAAACAAAAATAATAAAATAAATAAATAAATTTGGCCTCAGGCCCATAATTTTGAATAGCAATTACTGCCTGTTTCATATCTAGAAAGTTCGAAAGAAATTTGAAGCCCTATACCAGTGATGGCAAACCTATGACATGCGTGCTAGAGTTGGCGCGCAAGGCCATGATTGCTGGCACGCGCGACACAGACCGTATTTCTTCGAATAGAATGCGCGCGTTCTATTTTTTTATTGCGAATTTTGTGCGCATTCTAAAGAAGAACGCATTCTAATCAACGGCGCTGTTGTATTTTGATTCTATTAAAGGAACAAACGATCAAACCTTTCTATCTTGATTAAAGAAATTTAATCAGGTTCATGTACACATACATCCCACAACAAGGGGTACACAATACAATAAACTTATAAGATAGAAACATTGTTTTTTTGTGCTTCCTATTCAAACAGAAAAAATAATTAATTAATCTTATTATTAAATCAAAAGAAATATAATCAATTAATCAGCATTTCTCTTTTATACTTCTTAATATATATATATCGAAATCTCGTCACCAAACCAAATTGAAGTTGTTTTTACCATAACCAAATAAAATTCTTTATCAAAAATAAAGGGACAAATAAATAGGTATGCCAATTATTAACAGGCGCATATGATTTTTTCATAACAAACTCATGGTCAACTTTAAGGGTATCGTTCTCTATTCAAAATTAGCTTCGATCAAAGGCGGCTTACGATAACTACTTTTTTAAAAATTCAAGTTTTTTGGATTGTTAAAAAAGCGAACATAAAGTTTTTCTACGAAAACCTTGAAATGTTGATTTGACCAAAATATAACTTTTTCTTCACCAAGAATTTTTACACCAATTTGGTTTTAAGGAAACTAAAGTTTGTGGCTCCCATCAATGCATTTCTGAACCCATATGAGCAGCAATAAAAAAAGTTTTAAAGTTTAAAAAAAAGTTGTAACAAAAATAAAATAAATTAAAGTTTCTCTGCAAAACGGTGAAAACCAGGCAAAGTCAGGCAAATGAGCTCGTGTTTGCCTACGCAATGCACAATGCTGCATATGACAGTTTTTAGTGTGGATATCGAAACCAAAATATCTGACTCAGTTCATATTTCCTGTTAAACCTTTCAAACAAAAACTATAATTCCAATGCTTGGATTACAGCGTGGAAGTTTTCTGAACTATTTCTAACAATTCGTGTAGCTAGATTTTGGTTTGTAACGAGCGCGATATGTTCCTTAACTTTATAAAACCAGGGTAAATGAAATACTCCCCGCCGGCTATATCAGGTCCTTTTCGTAATAAATTTACTGCGGACAAACAAATGTTTTAAATTGTGAATGACGTCATTTGATTAACACTGTTTTTGAAGCTGTGTTTTAAGAAAAATGTAGAATCAAATGCGTTTTCTGGGTTTATCAGGCTGAATGTTTGCGGTTTATCAGGCTGAATGATGGTTTCAGTAGGGTGCGAACGGAGCGGCCGCACCAGGCCCCTTCTAAAAAACGTCAAAAAATGGCCCCTCCTACGCAAGATATTGCTCTATTTTTTTATAGTAGCACCAGGACGGTTGCATCCCTAAAATAAAGGTTTTTTTTTAGAGATCACTTTATTTTGCTGCACTAAAAAGTTGTCCCCACGAAAAACGATGACTTGTTTCAGAGTTCGCTTTGTTTTGGAACGCTAAAAAATGGCCTCCTACTGTTCTTGCACCAGGTCCCCCTTTTTGTAAGGCCATTACTTGATATAAACAGTTTAGCCATCATTTGAATAAGATATAAGTTTTCGACAGGAAAACAAGGTTTTATTTTGCAAGGTTTTTTCTTAATTTTTTTGCATTTTGAAACATTTCCTTTTAGTAGGAAGTATAGTAAATTGCTACAATATTAACTTAACCATTTTTATTGGTTACCAAACAGCTTACCGCCGTTGCTAACCTGAGCAAATAGCAACAAGTGGTATATTTTTGTGTTACATTAAAGTAAGCTTAGTTTCCAAAAACTAAGTATTGACACAATTTCTTAAATTTTGAAAAACAATTGTGTTATTTTGGAAACATCAAAATTTTTACATTGACGTAAGGTAACTTTTGCGAGTTGGAATAATGGCACGATTTATTAACAAGTTATTTTTTGCAACATTGAAACATTGTTGGAAGTAAATAATGAATTGCTGCAAAGTATGGCGCTTATTGGTGATATTGTTTTAACTGAACGAGCTAAATCAAAGTCGATAAATATACGTGGTTATAACTAGGTTTACCATACGTCCTGACTTTTAAAGTTTGATGCCATGCGTCCCGCCCGGTTAACTATTAGGCCGCGGTATACTTAAAATGAAAATCAAAAAATCTAATATGAAAATCAAAAAATGAACACTATTTCATAGCGATGAAAATCAAGAAATCCCAGATAGGTTCAAAGTGAAAACTTTTTTTAGAAAACAGTACTTTTTAGCAACAAAATTTTATTCTTTTAACGAATGTGCAGGTTTACCACTTTGGCGATATGGTATGCCTGGTTATAACTAACAAAAAGCATAAAGATTTTAGGCTAAAACAATCTCTGTTGATCTCGCAGAATTGAAAGAAAAATTTTTTTCTTACTAATCTCTACTGTGTATGTATTGACTTATTAATCTGTATATGTATAGACAAACTCGACAAGACATGCTTTTTTTAAGGAAGATCCAGCTAGTTCGAAGCTTGGAAGTAGTGGCGTAGCAAGGAGTTTTGAAAGGGGAGGGGGCATACAACCACAATCAAATGTGCTTAGTGAAAAAATTTATTCAAGTGGTAATATAAATAAGGTCTTCACTTTGAATCAGTCTTAGATTTTATAATTTTTGTCCGAAAAAAGAAGTGTTATCTAAAAAAAAGTTTTCATTTTAATTCACACTTCAGTCCCGGATTTCATGATTTTTATCTCTGGAGATTGATGATCTCTAAAAAAGAAAGGGGGGTCTTTATATGGAATCTGTTTTTGTTTTCTGGCAAGATTTCTGCTCAAAAAGTATTAGTGATCTCCAAGGAGGGAGCCATGGCCTTAAAATTATTGTCCAACCTATGGTAAGCCTATGTATTGATCTCCAAAGGGGTGCCATGGTACAATACCCTCTCTCTAAATACGTTAATGCTTGGAAGTAACAACTTCTCTGCGCTAGTCCAGTGGGTCTCCTGTGGCGGAATGACAAGTGCCTCAAACTGTAAAGCAAGATAATGAAGAACGTTCATCTTGCTTGCAGTGAGGTCTTCGATGTTCAGCGGGAGAATAGTGGGTCTTCGAAACTTGTGATAAATGTGCCCGAAAAAGGCAGTTTCTTCCAAGCACTGCTCCGTCTTAAAAAAAATTTTACCAATTTGTAGGCTTTGGACTGACATCGGGATGACTAGATATTTTTCTGTTTTGGTAGTTTTGGTTTTGTTTTGTCGAAACAGCCAAAACGGACTTATCTACGGCGTAAACTGCGAAAAGCAACTAAACAACTGGGCCATCCATAGTTGCAGGCTTGCAGCGTTATGTTGATAAAACGATTAACAAGACATTTATTAACAGAGATACAACTTGAGCAATTTGTTTCAGGAAAGCATAGGAGTGCGGAGCGGAGGAGCCGGGACAATTGCTTTCCAAACAGAATCAGATTTTTTTGGGCACTGAGTATTCATTTTGTGGCAGAATGATTATACTGCATTTTGAATAAATAATGCAGATTTTCAATTTAGCGCTTAAATATCTTACAGCAATAAATTAATGTAGGGATTTTTCCATTTTTACGAGTCTTTCAAAAAAAGTCTTTACATGAAACCATGAAATGATGCGAAATCGTAATTCGGAGGATGGCCGCATAAAATTTGGGCAAAATTGTTTCGCTGCCCTCCAAAAAATGATTTAGTATGGTACAGCTATGAATGGAAGATAGTAGTTTATTTAAGAGTTTGTGAATTATGTACGCCTATCACACAATGCCGTCGAAACACAAAGTCAATTCAGCGGTAGCTCTTTCACGCTTTCAAAGGAAACAGGTGATGATTCGTGCTAATGCAAAGACAAAAACCAACCGTGCTATGACTTTTGACTTTTGAAGGAAAAATAAAATAAATATCCTGCTCTTTTTAAACTTTCAAATTTTTGTATTTTGTATGTTTTGGATTTGAGTAGATTTTTTAGCGAAAATGTTGTAATGATGCGACTGCTTTTGAAAACTTTGAACAAGAGTCTCTTACAAAATTTTACGATTTGAAATTTAACCTTGCATTTTCAGAAAAATAGAAAATGTTGTTTGTGGAATCATAAAATCGCACTTCTTTTATGAAAAATGTTCAATCTCGTTCTGGGTCTCGAAGCATTTGGTCTCGATTACGTCACTGAATGACTGATTTAGCAGACTCGGGTTTCAATCTCAAACCTCTAGCGTTGGAAACGGGAGAAATAACTTCTCGATTAAATTGCATTGGTTTTAAACAAAATATTCCAATTTTTTCTAACTGCTTCAAAAGTGACTCAAGAACAGTAGAAGCTTAACCTTTTCATACCTTAATTAATTTGTAAAAATATTAAAATTTAAAAAAATGGTAGCGTTACATACAACAGACAGACAACAACTGACTAGTTGCTTGGTTCAAAACACTATTGAGAACCCTGCGTAGCAACATGCATAATCAATATTTACTTTTGTATTTTATGGGGGGAAAATAAGAAAGTTTTAAATAACGTTGTCAAAGTGGTGACATATGGCATGAAAAGGTTAAGAACCACCACCGTAGTCTAATAATTTCTTTTTTATATAACTTATTTTTTGTGAAAATGTGTTTTTGACAATGATTTTTAAAAAATACTAAGTATGGAAACCGGTGAAAAAGAACTAAGAGTTTCTTACAGCAAAGTGAAGGCCCGCCATTATTTGAAGGAATAATATTAATAACAATAAAGCAATGCAAAATCTCACTAATGAACCTTGAAACTATTAATAAATGAAAAACATGAAAAAATTTCAAAACTGTTAATTTACATTTAAATGATGTTGCTGAGAAATCATATACAAGCAAATATGATCATCTTAACACTATTCTCCTCAACGGCTGGGCTTCCGAAGCCCGGCCTTTGCAAAAACGTTCGTAATTATTTCATTTTTTTAAATAATATTCTAAAATTTCTTAACTTTTCCAAATTTGAATTGTTCAATAAGATGGCACTATTTTTCGGTGCCCCCGGACAAGAGTTAACGGAGAAAATGGACGTTTGTAAGCAAATTTATGAGTATTTGCTTGTTTTTGCAAGCAGAGCGGGGAATTTAATTTCATCCTTTTATTAAGTGACATGAATTTTACCAAGAATTGGTTTTGCGTGACAAAGGAAATTACGTTGTTTGCCAGACGTCCATATGCCTTAGGCGATGTAAAATTATTTTATGTAAATCCCATTTTTTTTGAGATTTTGGCAAATGCTTGAAAATTCTATTGCTTGGGTTTTACAAACAAAAAACATAAAATAAAAGCAAGACGTCTGACGATTGAATTTCAATTTACGACAGTTCTAAAGTCTGAGATTTACACAAATGACTTCCTTCCTCCAAAAATTTTCAAGCCAAAGTTTAAAAAATCGATCCTTATTTATAGCAAACTGTTTGATAAATTTATTTCGAAAGTTAAATGAATACCAAAAAAGCTCCACTCTAAAAATTCGAAGAATTTTTTATGTAAACGTAAAGGCCATTTTTGTACTTCATTTGCCTTTCGCAATTAATTTTATGTTTGAACTCAAAATGTTATTAAAAAAGTTTTGATATGACTCCTGGTCTAATATGATTATTCCATTATATTCCGACGTCTGTAGTTTTAAAATAACCCGCTAATTGGAAACCTATGAATAAAATAAACTTAGATTCTTAGTTACGGATGACCTGGGCTGTTTACAAGAGTTTTTTCACGTAAAACCAGATAAAACTCCGGGCCCTAATTTTATGTGCACAAAGCTCATACTTTAAGTTAGAGATGCTTTAAATTCTTAATTATATAACTTTCTCTTTTCCTGCTTACGTCAACTCCAATTTCAAAAATCTACAGAAGAGCGCTTGTAGTCGTTATTTAAAAGACAAAGAAGATTGTTGAAGACCCAAAAAGTTATTGACAAATTTATCAACTTTACATTCCCTGAAAAAAATTTGAGACGCTTACCTACGTACGCAACGAGTTAATTAATGGTTTTGATGCAAAAAGTCAAACGGACCACTTACCAGTTTTTTCAAACCTCCAGCCATCTGAGCTTTACAACTAGGAGCGACTCTTGTTTTAGCTGAAGGTTGTACTCTTGACCTGTGCTCCACTACTTTTTCAACCTGCGGCACACTTTGAAAAATTTCAAAAATTAGCAGAACACCTGGATCAGGTGAAGAGCTAAATTTTGAACGCTTTCCGTTGCCTGAAGTTTCATTTATCTTTCTAAAAAAAACTTAAAAATTTTAATTTAAACTCTAAAAATATAGTGATAACTTTTTTCATTTGAAGTTAGCAATTTGCACATATAGCGTTGGGTGAAAATCGATCCAAAAAAGTTATCAATTTATTTGTAGAGAGTTTTTATGTTCACGAAATAAAACTTCATATGAAGAAAAACATTTAAAATTTAGTAAAAACCAAAGAAAAGGTGACAAACCAAAGAAAAGGTGACAAACACAATGTGATGTACTGTATAATGAATATTTTAAATTTTTCGATTGCTACTTCAGAGAAACATAACTGTATCTCTATTTCAAAAAGTATGTTTGTCATTTTTTCGCAGCACACGAATTTCAGAGCACTGCTCTTGACCCTGACTATGGTCTATTTATCGGTTATCAAATGCCTGCCAATAAACACGAAGGTCTAAACGCTTTTTTGTGCCTGCTGCGCAAAAACTTGAACAATCTTGCTGAATTAGTACATCAATTAGGCATTCAGTACATGAATCATAGATCGAACACAGAGTACTGTGAAAGTACATCCGGCCTCGTGCTTTCACTATCAGCGCCTGACCTTACCCGTTCAAAATAGTGTGCTCAGAACAGTTTGATTTATGCTTAAACGCCTTCGTACGGGTTAAGGACAACTGGCCGCAGCTAAATTAACCAGTCGGCTGCGTCTAGTTGGGTGCGCCCAGTCAGTTGCGGCCTGTTGGCCCATTCCGCCTGCACACTATAGCTGCGCGTTTTCATTTGTGCATGGACAAATGAGGTTTCGTTTCTTTCTCTCCTTGCAAATGCGGCGCCATTGCACAAACAGGAGATATATCGTTGCATCGCAGTATCACATGCATTGGGGATTACAAAAACCATGATGTTGGACAGTTTTGAATGAAAAAATAAACGGTTGTGGCTTGGTACATTGCTAACAGCATTTAATCCAGCCCATACAATAGCTATTTGCAGTAAAAACATTTAGCACGAGAACCAGTCCTATTGAGTTGTTTTACTTGAAGTGGCTGCTTTTACATGCTACAACTATTTCGGCATGGATTTGGCCTGTTTCACGTAATGTTAAAAAAGGGCCTTTACAGCTTAACATCTTCTTTTCAAAGTTATCTTGTAGAGGCCTTGTGGTAATCAATATCTTCTGAAGATGATCAATCTAATCTTTCACTGTGTAAAACAAAAAACGCACTTTTCAATTAAACATGTTGGAACCAAAGTGTGTTATTTTATCCCGTATTCCATTCGACACTTTTCACATAGCAAAATAAAAAAATATATCTATTTTTGTTAGCCAGATTTGCTTATTTTAGAATTTTGCTTTAAGGTTTTTACTTGTTAATTACTTTTTTACCTTATCGCTGCTTGTTTTCAAATTATTATTTTATTATAATTTTTTGTCATTTAAAATGACACAATAAAAGTAACTGCTTGACTTAGACACCTTATGGTTACTTCCCAGTCATGTTGTCCTTCATTTAATCACAATTATGTATTACACTGTATGCAAATATTTGTAAATGTTTAGTGACAAATAAACAAATGCGAATCTTCACAAATGTTAGAATATTATTGTTTAAGAAATCTTTTATTGGGCACTCTAGTTTTTATAAACTGTAATTTAGAGTTGCTGATAAAGACTTTCAAGTAGAGAAAGTGCCATAAAATGTTTTTCTTAATAGAACAATAAAGTGTGAAAAGAAACAAACATATACGATCTTGATCCATTCCCATCAAAATGACACTTCTAACCTCTTGCCAGCCCTAATTCAACCGTACGATAAAAGAAGGCCTTCGTCTAGCTTATAGTTTGATGTTCAACGAAAAATTAAATTGATCTTGGGCGAAGGTGATTTCCGTGCGAGTGACTCTAGTGTTGTAACATTTACACCACGAATTTATGTTTCAAAGTCTAATTTTAGGAAACGTTGTTGTCTCTGCTATGATAATGAAATTGGACCAGGCCAGAAAATGCCAAAAAAAACATGAACAAATCATGAAATCAGTGTCAATCTTGCACGTGTTTGCGGCACTGCTTAGAAATTTGTGCTTCATGCTTTAAACAATGCCGAGATATGTTCCACGGCTAACAGTAACAATTATACAGAGTATTATCATTTTTCTCAAGTGTTTTTTTAAAGTAATGCAATGGCATAGTTTTAATTCCATTCCGGTAATTAAAAAACTCTATTCGTGCCGGTGAAATACATTACGAAAAAACAAAACGATGTGCATGTAAACGATGATATATAAAAGATAAAGTTTTGTTGATATTATAATATTTGTAAGTCGATATCTCAACACTGCTAAATATCAAAACATAGCCAATTTCAAATTCTTTTATGTAAAAAAAAATATATATATATATATATATCTTTGTTTTTTTATCCTTTTTTAAAAAAGGCAGCAATAACTATTAATAACTACAAAAACATGTGAACAAAACATGTGAACAAAAGTAATTGAAACTGGTCTAAAATAATTTTCATACTGCGACCAAAACAATGAAGCAAGCTTCTCTTAGCTTCTTCATTGTTTGTAATTGTCGTGCGCGTTGACGTCACTCTTTACGTGCAATTTTTAATTAAGTTGACAACTTTACAACATCGAATCCGTTACAATCGCATTTCACGCTAGTTAAATGAGTGTCCAAACGGAAAAATTGAAGTGACCTTGCTAAATTACAATTTTGCGTACTTTGTCAAATGAATTTTAAAAAACTTTTTTGCTCTAACAAAAGTTAAAGAAATGATCTTTATTTTGCTAAAGTTTCATAAATATAGCGTAAGTAGTTTTGGAGTTATAAATCATTGATTTGGTGGGCTTCTGAAGCCCAGCCGTTGAGGAGTCAATAGCTCGAAAAAACTTGAGGAGAATAGGGTTAATATTGATGCTCTATGAGTGTCAATATTACAATTAATACCATAAACTATATCATAAACAATCATTTTGTGGACAGCATGGTTGGAGGCGCCATGATTGTGATCGATATGGTCTTGGTTCAAAACCTACTTGGACTATTCTGTTGTAGTGTATTCTTAGAAAAGACACTTTACGGTGCTTTCTTCTGCTTGGAGGTATCAGCATGCAGTTCTAAATTTAAATCATATTTTATAGAAAAAAAAAAAAAAAATTAAAAATTTCAATCGGACAGCAAATATCTTGCATCTCCAGAAGCAGGTCGGGGTAATTGCTTACTCTTTGCGTAGCGTCTTCAAAGTTTTTCTGCTAGTCAGGAGGATAAATATAGAGATAAAATGAAATAAATAAAATACTGTTTTAGCTCTGCCGCAAAAAAAACACAAATAGAAATTAAGTAATTATTTACGAGGGTCAGTCAATAAGTAATGAGACTTTTTTAATAACTCAAGTTTGCAATGACTGGTAATCAAAAAATGCTTTTTTATTTTTCAACATAGTCTCCCTCCTTTGCAACACACTTGTTCCATCTTGATATTAGATTGTCTATTCCTTTGGCATAGAATTCCGTGGACTGGGTCCTTAGCCAGTTGCTCACAGCAGCCTTCACTTCTTCATCAGTCTGGAAGTGAATTCCCCTCATACTCTCTTTGAGTGGGCCGAAGAGGTGAAAATCAGATGGTGCAAGGTCTGGGCTGTAGGGTGGGTGTGTTAGAAGTTTCCAGCCTAAATCTTCAATTTTGGCTAGGGTTCTTGCTGCTGTGTGGGGCCTTGCATTATCCTGAAGGAGAATCACACCTCTTGATTGAAGTCCTCTCCGTTTGTTCTTAATGTCTTTTTTCACTTGAGTTAGCAGCTCACAGTAGTTCTCTGAGTTCACAGTATTGCCCCTTTCCAAGAAACTGATAGTGATCGGCCCATTTCTGTCCCAGAACACAGTGAGCATGACTTTCCTTAAACTTTTCTGAGATTTGAATTTTTTCTTCACTGGGGAAGAAACATGCTTCCACTCCATTGATCGTCGTTTCGATTCAGGTTCATAATGAAAGACCCAGGTCTCATCAGTTGTCACTATTCTCGATAGAAATACATCTCCCTCCTTTCTGTATCTGCGTAGTGATGCTCTGGAAGCCATCAGGCGCTGCATTTTGTGATCATCCGTTAACATCTTTGGAACCCAGCAACAGCTGACTTTTGAAAAACGCAGCTTCTCACGCACAATTGCGTACACTGTGCCATGGGAGATGTCCAAGTTTGTAGCAATTTCATCTAAAGTGACCCTTCTATCAGATTTGATCAGGTCTTCAACTGCCTGTACTGCTTCTGGGGTAGAGACATCCACAGGTCTTCCACTTCTCAGATCATCAGTAATGCTTTCGCGTCCATCTTTGAATGCTTGCACCCATTTGTAGAAGTTTGCTCTAGACATACAGGAAGGACCATATTGTCTTTGCATTCTAGACAGAATCTCACATGATTTTACACTCTCTGCCAACAGAAATCTGATGACTCCTCTTTGTTCCAAGCATGAGCTGTTTCCTAGCCTAGTAGTCATTTCAATTTATCGTCACACCTACAGTAATCTGAAAATAAACAAGTTTTGTTGTAAATAAGATGACAACTCCATTCATAATCATCACATAAAATTTTAGTTGCATAACTCCAAGAACACCAAAGTAATTGAGAAAGTCTCATTACTTATTGACTGACCCTCGTAGTAAGAGAAAAGCGGAAAAGAAAAAAGGAATGACAAGTGACAAACGGTATAACATACAATCACAGAAACAAACCGATTCTTTAGTACAACTAAGCATGCTAGAAGCACTGTATTAGCTGTGACTGTACCCAACAGTTTAAGTCAGAATGGAAAATGGGCAGCCTTACAGGCGCTTTACATGTCATGCTCTCCAAACGCGCTTGAGCTATAGCTTTTTAACTGCCGTTTAGATTTCAATATATCCATTACGAATTATTAAGGTACAAGTAGCAAACAAATTAAAACGATAACAATTTAAAAGTGACGAATGTCTTAAAGCCTATTAATCTGCAATGGTTAGACTATATGCAGTTCAGTTGAATCAAGTAATTTTAGTTAAAACTCTGCTTAATTGAGTTATTGGAAAAAAGATCTCTTTTTTTTTTTTAAATTTTTAGATATTTATTTATAGATAAGACTTTTTTCCATAAGTCTTCGCTTTACTTTCACTAAAAAAAAAACATTAGTCCTCTATTCGTCTTTAATTAAATTTGAAGCAAAAACCTGGTTTTGTTGTCATAAAAAAACACAGTAAAAAGATGACCTAAATGATTTTCATCTAAATTTTAATTACCCAAGCTTGCTTAGTTTGTGATTCCCCATTGCTTAAATATTTGAAAAGTTTTATATAAAAGCAAACGCTGAAGAGTTAGAAGAGAAAAATTAAAAAATAGATAAAGAAATTGCAGGTCAAAGTAAATACAGTAATCCTTCGCCTAATCGCTCTTCAAGTTTCGCGCCTTGGCTATGTCGTGGGTTTTTCAAATTATATACATATATAAATGTAAATTTTAACATTAACATTTTAACAATTGGTATGACTAAAACTGTATGTAACAAAAGAAACTTAATGATTTTTCCACTTTACAATATGTTAGTACATATAGGGGGTGTGTAACAACTGATATTTCCGTGTACGGTACCAGTACTGTACACTTCACGTAAAACAGAGTTTTGTACATTACAAATTAACTTTTTTTTAATACAAAAGTGTTTTAAAAAGTCTATAAGAGTGTAGGAAAAGGTAGTGTACAGATGTAAAGTGGTTTAATAGGATAAGGAGGGTTCATAAACGTTTAAATTATACGATACTTATACAATAAATATTTTGTCGCTATTTCGCAGATTTTCACCTTTCGCGGGTGGTCCTGGAACACATTAACTGCGAGTAACGAGGGATTAATGTGTAGGAGTAACTAACTACGTGTAACTGATATATGTTAAAATACAACAAAAAAAGATATATATAATGTTATTTAGGTTTCATGCATTTTTAAATTGATATATTGAAAATTTTTGACAAAAAATTGGATATTCTATCAAACAGTTTTCAATAAATTCGTAATGATAAAGTGATCTCGAGAAATTAAGTACAATTATATTGAAACAAAAAAAGATTTTAACGGATTTGAAAAAACTTTTGGAAAACATATCAATAAAAATTATGGAAAAATTATCAAAACTGATTAGCGATTATCAGTTAGATTTAGAAAATGAAAAACAAGTTCACATAATTGATGAAAAACAATTGGTTGATGACTTAGAAAAACTAAAAAACCCTTTTAAAAGTCCTCAGAATACAACTACAAGTTTATCAAAAAATTCATCTAGTCAAAAATCAATTTACAAAACTAATCAAACAAAAAATCCTAACTTAACCCAAAATGACAATAAAGCAATTGATGACAAAGAATTGGAAATCGTTAATCAACTAAAACTGCATTGCATGGAAAGAACCGAATGTTTATTGCAACAATCAACCAAAGTACTTCAAGAATGTTCACCAAAAGAATCAGGGAAATCACTTCATAAATTAGGACTTGTTTATTTTGACAAAAGTTCTTGTGATGTTGATCTAAAAAACAGAATGAGAAATTTAATTAAAAGTGCGGCACTCATGAATGCAGCAATAGTCAGACAGACTAATAATTGCAAAGAAATTGGAAAAGATTTACAAAAATTGTGCAAACATGTTCTCAATATTTCAAATGCATCAAACAAACATGCTGATTTGATTGACAAAGCACTTGAAGTGCAAAAAAGTATTGTTCAAATGAGAGACGAAACAAACAAACAACTGAAGCGAATTTCGACAATTTCATTGAAAAAAGTTGATCAAAAATTTAAAACAATCTTAGAAGGTGAAAAAATATTCGCTATGGAAAATCTTCAAAACCAAATTACCTATGACTACAAAAACATTTTGGCAGATGTTGCTAAATATTGTGGAAATATTATGGGTGAACCTCCTTGTAAATTTGCCATTGCAGGAATGGGATCTTTATCTAGAAAGGAAATCACTCCTTATTCGGACTTTGAACATTTGATTCTTCTCGCAAAAAAATTATCAAATGATAATGATCTCAACTATTTTAGATGGTTTTCGGTTGTATTTCATATTGTTATTATTAATCTGCAGGAAACAATTCTTCCCAGTGTTGCTATCTCGAGTTTAAATGATACGACAAAGCCAGATGGGGACTGGTTTTATGATTCGATCACAGTTCGAGGTATTTCATTTGACGGCATGATGCCACATGCCAGCAAGTTTCCTTTGGAAGGACTCATTAAATCTGTTCAAGAAATGGGAGAATATCTTAAATGTGATAAAAGCCTGAAAAATGATTATCATTTAAGGGAGATGCTTACAAGTACATGCTTTGTTTATGGTGACGAAAAAGTATTTGGCAAGTTTCAAGACTTGGTAGCTGATTTTGTTACAAACCAGGAAAAATCTGCAATAGTTAAATTTGTAAAGAAACAAATATCTTATGATTTGTACAAGTTTGCCACAAAATCAAATGTTCTTCAAGTGCAATCTCATAAAGCTTTCAACGTTAAATGTGTAATTTATCGATGCACAACATTGTTTATAACAGCACTGAGGCAATTAAACAAAATTTACTTGAAGTCCGACTCGTCAAGTTTTAAAATAATTGAAGAACTTGCTTCCAAAAACGTGATTACAGATTTTGAGAAGCAAAAACTACTCTTTGCTGTTGCATTGGCTTGTGAAATTCGCTTACAATGGTACATGACCAATAAACATCAACAAAACAATGTTAAAGGATTGAACAAACTGGTAGATCTTGTTGGTACACATAACATTGTAAGTTACTTTCAAATAGCTTATGCTTTGCAATGCGATATTTCAAAACGATTAAACTTGAAAAAAGTTTATTTTTATTCAAATCTTCGTCTTTTTAATGTCAGTTTGTCATGTTGTTTCAACAATGACAAACAACTGGTGGCACAGTTGAAAAAAACTGAATTGCTAGAACAAACAAATGAAGAAAGACTTTACAACTTTGATGAGTGTTTAAAGTATTTAGAAAATGACAAAGAAAAACCTGATGCAAAAGAAAAAAGTCCTGATGCTTTGACATTACTTCAAAAACTAGCTGATGATCTCTACGAATCAAAATGTTTTGACGATGCATATGAATTTTATAAAAAGTGCTTGGAAAAACTTAAAAAAAAGGAAACAAAAATATTAAATCATATACTATCAAGCAAAATAATAAAACATTGTAACCACAGAATGGGAGTTTGTTTATTGTACTTGGACAAGCATCAAGAAGCATTTCATTCATCCAGAATTGCTTTAATTAAAAGAATCAAATCATCCTTAAACATTAATCTAGATCTGGATGTTGCAATCACAATGAGTAGATTTGGATGTTGCTTGATGATTATGGAGTTGTATACCAAAGCTCTAATGTACTTGAAGTGCTCTTTAACAATTAAAATGAATTTCTCCCAAGATATAGAGTCGGACAATATGGTTGCTGATGCATTGTATGAGATTGGAATATGTTTGACGAATAGACAAGAATTCAATGAAGCGATGAAATACTTCAACAAAGCTTTGCAAATTCAAATAAATTTATCTAAAAATGAAGAAATTGAAAGAGGTGCCGCTTATGTTTTATTAAAAATTGGTTGTTGTTTGACAAGTATGAACGACCATGATCAGGCCATGCTGTTTCTGAGGAAAGCTCTGGAAATTGAGGAAAACACGTCTCGTAATATCGAAGCCGACCAAGACATAGCAAGTGTTCAGCATGAAATTGGATGTTGCATGTTGAGTATGGGCAAGCTTGATAAAGCAAAGTTATGGCTAGAAAAAGCTTTAGATATCAAAGTTAAGATTTCATTGGACGTAGATTGTGACAAAAGTATAGGAATGACCTTAGAAAAAATTGATGCTTGTTTGCAAAATGAAAATAAAACAAAAATATGTTTTGATGATCTTCATGTTTCTACAGCAGCAGGAGATATTAAAGAACCAAATCAAGCAAGTACTCCAAGTTTGGATGGAAATCACTTAAGTATTCGACAAAACATACCTTTCCAAAAAAGTCCCACATTAGGGCCATATTGTTGATCTCCGTCGACTCATCAAGCTGAATGGCAAATAAACGGCTTTCTTCAAATCGTGCAATAAGTTGCTCGCGTTGATCTTTGCTGATTTCGGAAATTCGCCTTGCCACAGTATTGTTGAACAATAAAATTTTTCGCTTTTCATTCGCCTCTTTTTTGCCGTAAACAATTGCGCTTATTTTAATTGCAGCTGGTGGAATAAGTTCTTCGCCGATGTTGTATAGTTTCTTACATTTTGCATTAAACGAGAAAGGCTCAAACGATGCTCTTGTTTACTTCATTCATTTACAAATTCACTTTCAAATGATTGTCTTTGTCTTTTCAATGTTCGCAGTAAGTGATGAAAACACTCCACAGGCTTATTGCGGTGAGCTCATGCTTGTGTGAAGATGTCGCTTCAATTTGGCAAGCTTGAGACTCTCACTTGCCAACACTTTATTCCAACTTAAACAAAGTGGATGGTGTTCACCGTTTTCCGATATGAAAGTGAAACCTGCAAAAAACTTTCGTTATAAGTTTTCTTTTTGGTATGACTAATCTCGTTTTTCTCATTAAACTTGCACTTTTTCGATGTGCAAGTCAGTGTTGTATCTGCCTCAATCGCTGTTTCAACATCATCAGCAGTAGGCTTATTGCTGTTATCGTTCAACTTTTTTAACAAGCTATCCATTGATTAAAATAATGTGATTAAAAATTCAAAATTAACTTCACTTAGTAAAATCAATTCAAAGCTAAATAATAATAATATTGATTTATTAATGATAACTTTTAATTTTTTATTATTAATCAATAATTTTTTGCTTTCGAAAACAGTTCGAAAACGTTTAGTTTTTTCAATAAAAATGTTTGATACCTAGCCTCTCGTCTGCCGAGTTCTTAAGGTGTCATAAACCTAAATGACGAAACAAAAGTTATGTATCCAGTTGTGTCACGTGATACGAATGTGGAAACGCTCATCCGCTGTTAATCAGCAAAGTCCCACAATTCAGTACTAAAGCTGGGCTTAGTTGCGTAGAATCTACTGCTAAATTGAGAATGATGTTTTGCACAATTGCACCAGTTTTAAACGTGTGAAAAATACAATAGTTTATGCAGTACTTTGTGTGAAATCGGTGTACTTCCTGTGATCCCCAGTTTGGGAAGCCCTGCTTTAAAGTAATCAGATTTGAAATCTACGTACGCCAGACAAAATTTCCAAAAGAATCAGATTTAAAAGACATCTTTAATAATTTGTCAGAAGAAATGCTGCAAACTTGCGATATAACTTATTACTATCAAAATAATTTTTAATTTTTTTGTTCAAAGTACTTAGTAACCATGGAAATAACACTTTTTAACTTTTAAGGTAATTTACACTTTATTTTTAAGTTTCAAAAATTGTGTACAGTAAAATAATTTCAAAGTTTTAAAAATTTGGCTAAAATCACAATTTTTCGGGCCGCGATAGTTAGCATTTTTCAGATAGCGATTATTTCTAGACATAGCCTACCATATTTTCGAAGTAGTAAATTGGAAGATTCATTAAAAAAAACTTCGTGCCTAAAAAGTAGTAATCTCTAAAAAGAAAAAAGGCCTTCACTTAAAATTGTAAAATCCGGGACATAATAGTTAACCGGGACGGAAATCGGGACTGCACTGGCTAAAATAGAACGTAGAGTAAAACTAGCCATTTCCGAATGTGAAAAACAATTTTTAAGACCTTTTTTTATATTCATTTGATTTTAAATAAAGTAGAGGTTGTTAGGACTGGGGGAGAAGAAACGTTTTTAGAAGAAACTTAATTTTTATATGATTTAAAATTCTTTAGCGGGCTACATGTGGTTCGCGGGCCTTGGTTTGGACCATCCTGCTTTTAACGATTCTTGTCTGGACTAAGGGTTTGCCAATGGTGAGCCGGAAAAAAACCAAAAAGTCGCTAAAAATATGTAAGCCTATTCGTTTTTAATTGATAGCCAAAACGGTTATTTTCCGACAAAAGTGGATGAAGATCTTTTCGATAATTTTCCTTTCATTTTCGTATAAAAAAAACCCATAAAAGTAGTTTAGATCGCAAAAACTTTAAAAGTAGTTTTTTTCCGGAGCGCCGGAAAAGTGTTTGCAGATTCAAGGTTTAACTATAGCAACTGCGAATAAAAACTGCAAGACACTTTGTTTTTTATAAAGCCTTCAAATTTTTCGACAATTTCGGAGATGCCCGTTACGTGGCAGAAGAAAATATGTAATTCGAATTTAAAAATTTCTACTCAAACTTGTAAATTCAAGAATTACACAACAATCAACAACTAATTGCTATTTCAAAAATCTACGGCCATTTATGGATGTTTCGTTACTGAAATTATATACGTTTCTGTTGAGTCTTAAGAAGGAGCAGATTAGACAGAAGAGCTATAGTGCAATTATTCAACTCAGTTTGTTCTTGCTGCTTTAGCTTCTTTAGTTTAGAACGAAATTGAATTGCATGATTGCACAATAGCTTTTCTCATTTAACTATTAAACATCTTTTACAGTATTCATTTAAAGTCTTAAACCAGGGATGTCCAACCTGCGGCCTACTTAAGGTTTTTATGCGGCCCACTTCTAACTCAAATTTTTTAGTTACATTTTCTTAACCGTATCGAATCCGATGTCACTGTTGTCATAGCAATTTTTAGGAAAACAAAGTTAATCCATCAGTTGATTGCTGCGTCGAGTGACTTTCAATCAACTGATCTATGAAAATATTGTGGGTATAGTTTATCATAAAGACGCTTGCCCCAAGCATCATTTTTAGTATTTCCATTGTTTTGCAATTAAATTAATATTGAATATGTTATTTCCACACATTTTTACAATATCAAGTGATAGTTGTTAATGATTTACTGGTAGTAAAGATAATAACTTTGAACCAATGCGAAGTGGTTTGAAATAAGATTACTGTAGTAGCAGCAATGCTACTTGTGGTAAAAAAGAGAATTGTGTAGATTTATTAGGAAGGTGGAAAAAAGGGTCAGATTTTTTGAGATTTTATGTTCAATTTTGGCGCAATATTCAATTAATTGACAATGCGCAAAGCGTCATACAGGACACTGTCTGTAACGCGAGTGTTAGCGCTGGGACACCAGACTGGTACGCAGTACTCAGCTGTGAAGTACTCCAGAGATAGGGCATCTGTTGATGGTGTTTTAGCAGCAGCACCTCATTCTGAGCCTGTAAGTTGCTTCAGCAGTGTGACGCGGTAATAGAACTTTTTTCTTAATGTCACGAGATGGTGACGGAATGTGAGGATCTGTCCACAAAATAAGTGGGGTTAAACAAAATGGTGAAAGTCTAATGGTATTGTGAACATTTGGCTCACGTATGGCCTTTCCGTTATTTCAATAAAATGCTGCCGTCACAGTCTTTGTGTGACTAAGCCGCTCAAAGGCCTTTCAGTCTCCAGAAGAGCGCAGCAATGCTAGATTGTCGGCGTAGGTAAACTTTCAAAAAATTCTCGAGGACAGACGTAAACGTAAATATAAAGATGTTGGATAGGAGAGGAGCCCAGATCGACCCCTGAGTAACGTCGTTTTTCAGAAGGTGAATCCTGCTTTACTTGCGGTCACTAGTAGTATTTAAAGGTGAAACTTTGGGTTTGGACATGCTCCGTAAGTATCCTAGCCATGTGCTTATCTGGAAGAAGTCTCAAGTAACTTGCAAGTAAGGCCAAGATGCCATACAAAATCATATGCTGTCGTCAGATCGACAAATCAACAAAAAATCCTTGATGTTTTTTGTTAATAAGATGACTTGATCCACGGTTGATTTTTCGCCTCGAAACTCAGTCTGCTCTCTAGGGAGCATGGATCTATAATTGGTGTGACGCGGGCGTAGATAAGCTTTTCGAGAGTCTTGTTGGAGACAAAGAGAAAAAATATTGGTCGATAACTCTTTGGGATGTTTATTAGTTTTATCATCTTTGGGATTGTGACTACAAGCGATTTTGTTCAGATCTTGAGAGTTTTGAGTCAGTGCAAGTAGGAAGAAAGGAACTCACGTAACCAGGACTTCAAAGCAGCTCCAGCATGGATATTTTTAACACTAATTAGCCTACATAATGATTTAAATAGTTTCACATTCACTGAGATTTCTAATTAGTTAATTAATTTTAAATTTATGTTTTAATTCTCGCTATTTGGTCATGGTATCTAACACTAAAAAATGAAATTTCATGGACATTTACTTTTGCGGCCCGCTTAATGTACTCAAATTTATACTTTGGCCTATTATGAAAAAAAGTTGGACATCCTTGTCTTAAACCAACGGTTCTCAAATTTTTCCGAACGTCGACCCCTAATTTAATTATAAACTTTTTTTGTCTTGTATCCTAGCCTAACAGTTACTACGACGAGGAAAAATTAGATCAAAATAATTTTTTTTCTAGGAATGCATTAGAAAATAATACACAGTACAAAAATATGCTATAAACTTTAGATGCATAACATAAAACATTTATGTCAGTGCACGAAAACGATTTTCTCCATTTTAACCTGAATAATACAAAGAATGAACATGAAGGGTTTTGCCTAATTCACGATAATTTTGATTTGAGTAGACTCCGCACTCGGGCTACTCAGGCTCAGACTGATTGATGAAATGAAAGCTGGCATTGTTTAAATTGAATTTGTTAAAGTCGAAATTGATTTTTCTACTAAACTCAGGCTTATTACAAGACATCTGTATCGAGATATCGTCAGTGTGGTTGACATTGCAAGGCATCGTCGGCAGTGTGGTCGAGTGGTTAGAGCGCCGCGTTTATAATCAATATGGTCTCGGTTCAAAACTCACTTGCGCCATTCTGTTGTGTCCTTGGGAAAGACACTTTACGGCATTTTTCCCTGCTTGATGGTCTTGGTAAGCAGTTTTAAATTAAAGTTATATCTTTATTGAATTGCAAGCAGACAGCAATACCTTGGCATTTCCGGAAGCAGGTCGAGATAATTGCTTACCCTACTTATTAGCACCTCCGTCGCTTTCCTGCAAGTCAGGAGGATAGATATAAAGAAAAAAATAAAATAAAAATAAATCTGACATTGTATCGCATAAATAAATAAAGTTGATACAATGTCAGATTTTTTATAGTTTATAAAGTTTATACGATGTCAGACCGTACTTATTAGTCGTTCTGTATGGTTTATAGTATAAAGATTTATAGTATATGGTTTATAGCATAAATCTTTATACTATAAACCACTTACGGAGTATATTATAAAACCTATATATCATAAGCCACCAACTCGTGCTTCAGAGAAACAGCTATAGATTAGCGCAGACGAAAGACAAATAAGAAATTTACAAGCGCGTGTAGACTGTCGAACTACACAATTTTTCGCTTAACTTTTATGTTCAACTCGGACTGTAAAGAAATAGCCGGAGACTAAAGTGAAAAATTGTCTTGCATTGTGACTATTGTGACGCAAACATTCATTAGTGGTTGGGTAACCGCAGACAAGGAACCTAAACGGAACTTTGTTCTCTGGTAAGGTAAAAAGTTGATTAACAGTTTATAGTTTTAGACACCCTACATTTTAATTCATTACAAAATTTTAGCCACTACCTTTAACCTACAGTAATAATCTACTGTGTAGTTGCAATGTATTTGCAACTGGTTACATCAGTATCAAACACAAGCCCGAGTACCGAAAAAGTCCAGGAGTCGCACTTGTTTTAAGTTGGAGTTTTTTTGGTCTATAGTAAACCCCACCAGTTATTTATCGTCTCCCTGGTCATTGATCCGCGATCCCATTAAAACTTTTGATTATTTATCAAAACTTGGATGGTCCAAATGTCTCCTGGCGATTAATAGCGACCGTTTTGAGAACCACTGATTTAAATCAACAATAATTTTACGTTTTTCTATCTTTGTCAACTTAAAAACAATAAAGTCTGATGTTAGAAGTAACAATGTTAAAGGTAACTATTTTTTATTGATTGCAAACAGAAATTTCACTGCAAGTTACAAAAAAAGTTTGAACTATCTTTATGAGAGTTTACAGAAGTTTGAAAAGCAATTTATATATTTTTGTGCCCATTATCCACGAACTGCTGAGAAGAACACTTATATTCGGTATGAAAAAAAAATAATGGAAATGATGGTGATGACGACCACGACGACGACGACGATGATGGATCCAAAAGTGTTAAAAGTCAAGCATGTGTCAAAACGACGAGCAGATTCGGGACTATTTGAAACAAAAAAAGCTACAAAGTTTTTTCTGTTTCAAATTCTACGAAGCTAGAAAATTTTCCTAATTGATTTTGACAATTATTATTCACGGCTCTGCAGCTTCCAAAACACAAACGTTCATTGTCCTGTAGTGTTTCAAACTCTGAGTCTTTTGCATGCTTAGTGAAATAACTTGTAATTTGAAGAATTTTTGCATATCAGCATTGGGTACTGCCGTAAGACTGGACTCGCCGTAGCTTTATGATACTAATACCGGAATGCGTTAAGGTTTTTTTGCATTGATTGTTTTTTTCGATGTTCATTGCTTCTATTTAAGTTGTAGATCCTTAGTTGGAATTCCGAATTTCCAAACGAGCGTGCTGGTATTTTCTTGTGGAAATAAATTTGAGCTTTAACACTGCAAATCAAACCTTTTTCATCAGGCTATGTTTCTATGACGCGACCATAAAACCCAGCCCTGGTTTTGTCTTGATCAACTATGCAAACCATATCGTTTACACAAGCGTTCCGTTTTTATCGAACCACTTCTGAAGACTGCTTAGCGTCAGCACATATTTACAGAACCAATTTATCCTAAACTCATCAACTAAATATTGAATCGGGCGCTAACAATTTGTGCACGAGGCATCAGAGGCCACAGGCAATACCGGTGGAAAATAGAAATCTAAACAAATCACTAACAAATTGTTTGGAATACAAAGTTTAAAAATTGTTCGGAATAGAATAACAAGTTGGTCCAAATCTTTTACAAATGAAACGGAAGAAATGTTCTCAAATCAATAACTTTTTCGAATTCTACTGAAATTGCAATTAGTTCCTCATTCATAAAAATAGCCTGCATTGTAAGAGAATCACATACTTTCCAAACTGTACAAATAGAGTTTGAGCCCTGGGATCCTGGGCAATCTTTAAGTTTAAATTCCCGGGAAATTCTAATTTATTACATTTGAGTTGAAAGTAATGATTTAAAGAAGAGATGCTCAATACCACGTTCGATTGCGACCTAAATGAAGAAATTGGATACAGATTGAAAGTGAAGACCTTTCTTTCATTCGATATTTAGTATATTTTTCAGACGAAACTGTGTAACATTTTGCTGTCTCCGTGATACATTTTGCAATCCCGAATTCCAGGGTTTTCCGGGAGTTTTAAATTTTTTTCTGAAAAATTTCTAGGTAATAAAAAGTCCGGGAAATCATAAACCTATTTTAGAATGCCATTTATCTAGTGAGAAATTGTTATGCGGCACTGGTTCTATTGATTAACAGCTTTTCTTAGAACTCATTCGGCGCCAAAAAAGTTCGCCCCAGTATCGGAATATATGTGCGCAACCGTCCCCCTACAAACAGTAGTGATAAAATAGAAGAATAGCACCAAAGGTTATGCAAAAACCTCCATGAGAACCGCTCGCGTCATTCTACAATAGAATATACAGCTGTCGTCGTTTCAAAAAGTTGTTCTGCTTCTGAAAAAAACCTTTCAAACAATCAACTCCGGTGCGGAAAAGGTGGTTGACCTATTTGCAGACAAGCTGAAGGTTAGCCACTTCCAATTTGCTTTGATACAAGATCTTTGCCGCCAATAATCAGCGGAATAATCAATTAGTAATTGCCAAAGTGCCTTTTGAAGCCATAAGCTGTCCTTTACAGCATTATGCAACTGAAACAAACAACTTATATTCTTTTGCGGACGGATCATAAATAAGTAGTCTCACGCTGGAGGGCGCTTCAGTTTAACCACTTTCCGCCAGAATTTTTATTATACGTTCATACCCCTGCAACGGTATTTTTTTAGTAAAATTTGCAAAATTTCAAAACTGCGTTTTTCTATAAAATTTTTACACAAGAACACTCAGTTGTTAGTTTTTTTTGTGTTTTTATTGAAAAAATGAGAAAAAATTATAAAATACAAGAAAAAATTAAAAGTTTATTTTTGTGTGGAAGTCCTTGAAACAAGGAAATATGCATAGGGGAACCTCACATTTATCACATTGAAATTTGGTTTCCTTTCTTTTGCCATGTTTTAGACAAACAATACATCTTTTGTAAAAAACTGCTCGGCCATCAGGTGTTGGGTTGTATTCAGGGAAATGCCCACCTTTTCCTCTCAAGCGATCAGGAGTTGGCAATGATTTAGGACGGCCTCGACTTGAGTAATCTGATATTTCAGCCACCTCTAACAACTGACGGGCAAGATCGACTTTGAATTGTGGCAAAGTTATTCTCTGTTTATTTTTACGTAGCTTTTTGAAAATTAAAAATGCATTTACTACTGCAATATCCAAATTAGCAAGCTATTTATATAATTAGTTTTCTTTAATTAGTGAAGAAAGTTGAACCTTAGTAACAATTGCAGACCTGCAATTAGAAAAACATTAAACTAAGAGCTTTTCCCAACCTTTAACTGAAGTAAATTTCATTGCTGTTTATACACGGTTTCCGCACTGGCGGCAAAAACATTTGCGTGATATCACGCTTTTCGTTGAAGCGGCAGAAAAATTTTGCGTGATATTACGCTCTCCGTTGTTATGGCAAGACAAATATTTGCCGCATTTGCCGCGGCATTTGCCGCTCTCCGGCGGGAAGTGGTTAAGTCCATTTGAAAAAACTATTCATCAATGAATTGGTTTCTGTTTTAAAAGTCAGAAAGCTATTTTAGTCAATTTAAAGTGTAAATCAAAAAACAATGCAAAACAAATTGGTAATCAATTTGATACCAAAGAACCAAATAACCAATAGCAGCGATAACTAGATTCGTATCATGAATTAGTAAAGGAAAAGTATAAAAATAAATCAAGTAACCACAAGCTAATTATTCAGAGAAATAGTGCTAGACTATCCTTCGACTGTATTAAGGCAATTATTGGGAAAAGCCAAGAAGGGAGAGACAAGAATTTTGTGAAGTTTGGAATTTGGAATTCTTTTTTGGAAATTTGGAATTCCAACCAAGAATCTACAACTTAAATAAGAGCAATGAACATCGAAAAAAACAATAAAAAAAGAGTTGAAAAGTTTGAATTTCGGACTTTATCAAACCAAATGGAATAAATTACATCAAAAAGAACCTTGAAGCTGACAAGATTTAAATGATCGAAACAGCTGTCTGGCAGAGGATTTGGCACCTCTGTCTAGATATTTTTGTTTTTATTTTTTATATTTTTAACCAAAACCTTTATTTCCCATACTTAAGTTTTTTCAATTTCAATTTCTGCAATTGTCTTGCTTAGTACAAATTTTTTTTCAACTCTTCTCTGATTGGTTCTCTTTCGATGTGCTTTTCGATATTACCTCAAGACACTTTCAATGTAATTTATCCATTTAATCCAATGAAGTCCGAAATTCACATTTTATCAGCTCTTTTCGTTGTTGCTTCAAAGTTCTTTTCGATGTAATTTATCCAATTTGATTTGATAAAGTCCGAAATTTCAAACTTTTTAAACTCTTTTCTGATTGGCTCTTCTTCAATGTTCATTGCTCTAATTTAAGTTGTAGATTCTCGGTTGGAATTCCAAATTTTCAAAAAAGTTACTTTACGGAATTCTTATCTCTCCCTGCTTAGTCTTTTCCAATGATCATCTTAATAAAGTTAAAGGATGGTCTGACACTATTTCTCTGATTCATTAGCGGCTAATTTCTTGATTTATTTTCTTACTTTTCCTTTAAAGTATAAATATTTTAGTTTTTGCACCTTCTATCTTTTATTAAAATGTTTATGACTATCAATTGCTGTATGTTGTGTACTGTAGTGGTTAGGGGCGTTAAATTCAAGTTTATTATTTCAGTTCAAGCTCAAAAAATTAACCACGAACTTGATTCTACTTACATTTATTCACTTATTTAAATAAAAATAAAAGTCGAATATTAGCACTCATGCGCCATTTTCAAATAAACCGTAATTTCGTCATGTTTGGAAATTGTGAAACGGATTTCAGTTAGGAAGTGTTCGTGGTTTGCGTTAAATTCAGAATTTGTGCTTATTTTTGTTTTATAGTTTTTAAAACCGTATTCATCCAAGGTGTGCGTCTTTATATCTCAACTTCACATATTGCTACCAGTCAATTTCGTCGCAATAGACGTGTAATTTTTTTACGTGTTCTAATCTCTTATTTGCAACACGTAAGATTTAATATACAGAGAATCAAGAATCAATGTCAAACTCACTATCTACCAATTTGCTAGTTTATACCAGTGGATACACAACATAAAGTGATTAACCGTCATAAAAACTTTAATAACAGATATAAAATATAAAAATAAAATGCTTAACCTATATCTTATAATAGCCAAACCAGGACTTAAACTGGACAGAACAACTTTAAATTGACTTGCTCTAAAGCCTCCTTTGACGTGAAACCATTTCATTGTAATTTATCGGTAAAAGGAGTACAAAGTTACTTGCATTGATCTTTTCTGCCTTACGTGAAAAAAGAATAAAATACTCGTACAAATACAGAAGTAAAATAATATTAGAGCCAAATCTTTGGTGTGCTCTGGCAACAACAGCACCATATATAGAAAGATTTTCGCGCAAATGCAACACCAGACGTGCTACTGATGCTGTGTTGTAAATGTTAAATTTAATTAATGAGTTTTATTAAACAAAGTGATTATTTTTAATCTCTTTTTAATGAGCTTTCACGAATGCATATAGATAGCCTATATACTTCTAAATAATAAGAATTTTGAAAAAATGGGGTTGTTATGCTACATTGGGTTGCCACACTGGTTCGGATTATGAAAAAAAATTGAAATTCATTGCACTAAAAAAGTGTTTTTAGTAGTAAATAGACTTAGATATAAATACCGGCTTTTAATAGTTTTATCCCAATAATTGGTTAAAAACTCTGATGCAGGCAAGCCCAAAGCTGTTAAAATTCCTCATATGAAAATCCTTCTCATCTCTCAAACCCATTGATTCTTGGGTTGCCTCCCTGACGACGTAATCTACTGCGCCCTTCCCTTCTACCACACCACAGTGTGCATGGCAGGGCTTATGTGTGCTCTCAACGCAGGTGGCTTGGTGCCGTTGATAACGTGGCAGTGGTTGTGTTGTGATGATACGGCATTTTATTTATTAAAGTTTTAACTGGTCCTTTGTTTCATTAACAAATCGAATGTCAAGTTCTTTTCTTCTAGTGCTGTTTCAAACATTTTTTAACGTTGATTGTTGGGCTCACTATCGCTGATTGTCGTTGTTTTTCTGCAAGTAACCGCATTAAAGACTGCATCAAGTTCAACGCTACTGTGCTTCAATACGTAGGGAAATATTTTTTTAGCATTTTCTTTTTGTACTTTATTTAGGTATTCTATAACCTTTGCGGCTGCAATCTCTTAGCGTCAATTTTAAAACTTTTCGCCTTACTTTTTTTTTGGTTAAATAAACGAAGCAACGCGGCCAAACTCTACAAACGAAGAAAATTTTTTTAAGTTTTAAAAAAATAGTTTTAGTTTCAAACTCAGGTGAAAATTTTTTTTGACTCTACTTTGCATAAAAGAATGTGTTTTGGAAACGCGATTGCCCTATTTAATTTAACTCATTTTGCAAAACACCGTGCAATTTACTCAAAACCACTGCCCATGGGTTGGACACCGCTGACCTATGTAGTAAAAGTGTTCACCAATTAAAAACGGTAAAAATAAATTATCATTTTTATGCAAATGAAAAAATGTGTCTTTAAATGTGTGCTTGTCATAAAAAGTCGCGAGCTTGGTCAAGGGCAGAGGTGTGCAACCTGCGGCCCGCGGGCCAAATGTCACCTTTAATCTTCGCTAGTTTTTTAGATGCAAAATGGAGCAGAAACAATTGGTTGCGACCAAATGTCACACAAATTTTATAAAAAGACCTTTTTTTTTGAGTCTTCACAAGAGGCAAATCAATCGTATTTGTTTTTTTTCTACTACAAAATCACAAAAAATTCTTTATTTTAAATCTGGGTGACATTTTCGCTGGCACGGCTATGATCCCAACAACGCCGGCACGTGGTTTAAGTTTGTTCTGCGCATTTGGCCCGGCAGCGCGAAAGGTTGCACACCCCTGGTCTAGAGGTTAAAAGCACTGTATTGATGGCTAGCGTGATCAACACGGTTGCGAATCAAAACCTACTTGGGTCATTCTGGTGTGTCCTTGAGAAAGACATCTTACGACTTTTTTCTGCAAGGTGGTCTTAGGTGGCAGCTCTAAATTTTATTTATATTTCCAATAAACACTAAAAAACAAAATAAAAAAGTTTAACCATAGAGCAATATCCTGGAAGTTGGGATAATTGCTCGACAGTTGCCTAAGTATAGCACCTCCGATACTTTTCTTTGAATCAGAAGGATAAACAGAGGTCAAAATAAAAATAAAAATGAAAAAAATATGAAAAAAACATTTACATCAAATTAGTGAACTTTTTTTATAGACATTAATTGTTACATAAAAGAAAACATTTTTGTAATGTTCCTGATTGCGGACCATTAATCTACAAAATAAACTGCGATTTTTATTTTAAAATTTTTTTCGTCAACAGTGAGATAAAAATCTCCCTCTGTATCATAAATTAGTTAGATTGGAAATTTTTCGGACAGTATTAGTCTAAATTTTTAGGATATTTTTAGAAATTCAATTTATTTTTGGTGCAATTTACAAACTCATTTTGCAGGGTACAATTAACATGTAACAAAAATAATTATCAACTAAGAACAGTCTCCCATACACAGTATCAATTAGAAAAAAACAGCAATAATGAACAAGAAAAACACATATCAAGCAAAAAACGATTAACAGTAGGCAGCATAAGGCCTTGTCTACACTATGGCGTAGTTTCTCAGCAAAAAAGTGTTTACTTATTATATTTCTACGCCAGCTCTGGCTTAGAAATATAATAAATACTTTTACGTTGAGAAACAACGCCTAGTGTAGACAAGGCCTTATGAATGCAATTTAGTTTTTATTTCAAAATTTTTATTGCAAAATTATGTCATTAATTTTTTTGTTTCTTCTGGGTTGGAGTATTTTCCTGCGTGCAAAACCTTCCCAACATCTTTTTAGTACAAACTAAACCGACACCGCAGTTTTTAGAAAAATAAAGTTTGCTTCTGATGCGCAATATCGACTCCAACAAGATTTTATTTGGTTTCTGGTTTTGGTCTTTATAAATGAAACTATGGAAAAAGCCACTCGACTTGCATTAGACACAGGAACGAACAGACATGACAACGCATAATCCGCCATATCTTTAAATTCCTAGTTCCCACAGCATTTGCGTATAAAGAAACTTTGTGCCAGTACTGTATAATATCATGGGGAACTTGACCATCTAATCTACTTTTCCATTCAATCTTTTGATATTGTGTTTGGATGCGCCTTGGTCACTTTGCAAGTGTGAAAAAGGAAAATCTTCAAAACGAGTTGGATTGATCTAAGAAAAAACTTTTTTCGCAAAAAGATTTTGAAAAATATTTTTGGTACTAGTGATTCTTTTTTTCAGCTCATTTAAAGGTTTAAGCAAAAAATCACAACATCTAACTTTCTTATACGACGTTACATCTTTACGTTTACAGTCTCAATACTTTTCAAACAGACCTCTTGGATTACTGGATAACCTTACTGCCTTGCTTCTTTTCAGCTTTTTTAAAAACACGTTGGACTCTGAAGTAAAAGTCGCACCATAAGTAACCCAGAGCTCTGTAGGAGATTTCCGCTTCTATCGTAAACTCTGGTACGGATGCTCTGGTACAGCTGGTGCCGAGATCGTATAGTTTTTCAGGATGGCAATGATGGGCATGAAATGCAGCATTAAACCTTATGCATTCTGTAATTATATGGTATAAAAATAAACAGTAAAGTTTGGTATCATGGTTGTTCATGGTATCTGCAATTATTTTTGCTTCACTCTCATTCTTTCTGGCCACACTCCAGGCCGTTAGTTAAAAGTACAACTTTAGTTTGCTCTAATAATTTAAAATATTCTTTGGCATACTTTACAAAAGACATATTTGATTGGGACTCTTGATTGGCTGACCGCGCTGTATCATCCGTGTAAAGAGAACTTAGCAAAATACGCGATTTCTTGCTTGTGAGGTAAACAGTCAGTTACTTTCGTATCTTCGAGCATACTAGCCAAATCGATCTTACATGTGCTGATAATTTTATTAATATAAAATCAAAAAAATTTTAATATTTTAACCCTTCTTGGTCAGGATTCAGGACCAACTGGACCATACCAACACCATGAAACTGACCAAGGTCAAGCTCTAGGAGGAAGATTACAACTTGGATAAAACGGGTTCAAATCCCGTTTACTTCCTACATCCACATCATAGCTGCTATGTTCGACTCACTGAAGAAATAGTGGATGATATTGAAAGTAGTGTATTAAAAGTGTGAATTACGCCATGTTGAAGTTTTGTTGATTTGAACAGTTCGTTCGCTTTAGTATTTCAAGCCAATTTCTTTGCCATTTGAGCGCGATATATTACGTTTTTTCAATGAGATTATCAAGCAATTTTTTGGTGTAATACTAATGAATATGTCTTGGTGTAACTGGAACGAGAGGAGTATTCTTATATTAATTACTCTACAATTTGTCGTTGCACATTATGTTAATTTTTTTGTTTCTTGCATTTCAAAAATTGAAGTATTTTTTACATTTGTGTGTTTGGTCAAAAACTATGCTTCCTGCTTGTAGCTGCATTGAGTGATTAGTTTGATCGTTATCATTATGCATGGTTTTATTGTTGCAGAAATCATCAATTGCTTTTGTCAATAGGTTAAACATCAAAGATTAAATTTTTTTTGCTACGCCAACCATTTAGAATCGTTTTTAAGAACACATTTTTTTAAAGATTTTGAAAGTTTTATTTCATTATAAAATTAAAAGTCAACTTGCGTGTATGGTATTTTCGACTTATGTACAATCTTTTTTATACCTCTATAATTTGGTAAGCTTACTCATTATTTCAATCATCTGTAAGTTTTGTTTGATTTTAAAATCAGTTTGCTTCATATTCACTTTAATCGTTTTAAAGTCACTTTACATCGTGTAATTAACATTTTATGAGGATTGTTTTGTAGTATTTTATTTTATCTTAATAGTTGTGACCTTATGTACTTTTAAATGTGTTTTTTATCAAAACGTTCGTTTGCTTTCAATTTCTTTCAATTTGCTGGTTCTAATATTTGCAAACAAAAGAACCTATTTGAGTAATTTAAGAAGCCAATTTATACTACAGTACATCCTCACCCATTTGCTGTTCACCGTTCGCGGCCAGAATTTAGTCTCCAAGTTTTTTTTATAATTTCTGCCATTTTGTAAATTTTTTGGGCCATTTTTTAGAAGAAAAAGTTTTGGATGTATTATATTATGTAATTATACTTTACCCCTGTGTTGTTTACGCCCTGCAATGCCACCAATTGTCTGAGTAAGACTGTCTTTAGAATGTATTCGGGAAGCATATTGTAGCGTATACAACATCATCATACAAAGGCATTTTAAAACTGCATAAATAATTTGCAGATATTTGAGATTCGCAGAAGGGGAAGAAATATAAACCCCGCGAATAGCGAGAGGATTCTGTATTAATTCTGGTTTTAAGATTTAGTAAATTTTGGAACAAAGTTAATCGGGTTCTAAACTTTGTAAAAAGATGTTAAGCAGCCAAAAAAAAAGGAGAAAATTTTTAATGGAACAATAGAAATTGTTGTGAATTTATTATTGTTATTTAAACGATAAATCAAGGAAGAGTAGATGTAATTGGTGGATCAAATAGTTTTTAAAAGTGTTTACCAACTGTCGCGTAATCGAACCCGGACTGTGCGCGCGTGTGCTTACGCCTTGGCAGTTACGCATATGGTAAAATTCCTGTGTTTTTATTTGCTGTTATCGCATTTAGTAGATGCAGCGTCTTTCAGTTGAATAAAGTTAATGTTTATTTGCTTGCATTAGTCTACAACAGTAACCTTTTTTTGGCCATGCCTTACCTAATCATCTCTAAAATTCTATTTCTTTAAAAACCAGTGTTAAATGTGACGTCCCCCGATATCACCACTTAACACTGGTTTAAAAGATGACGTTGCTTTACCAATAAAATTTTTTTGAAATTTGATTCAGTTTCATTCTCGAGCGAGGCAGTTGTTTCTGTAGCGTATTCGGGACTTTCACATATTACATAAACACACAAAAAAAGTTTTTTTAATGCTTACGGTTGATTTTTCTATGGCAAAAAATCAGAGTGAAATTGTTCAAAATGTTTGATGGATAACAAAAACTGTCGAGGCCGAATAGATATTCTTTTTATTTTATCAGGCTGTGAATAACAATCTTGATATTTAAATAATGCTCAAACTTTCGGAAAAACAAAATTCAAATGAAGAGCTTGCAAAACGTCCTCTCCGACGTTGAAAATTTTTAAATTGATCACAGAACCTTGCAATCATAATTACTAACTCCTGAAGAACACGTGCATGAAAAGGTAGAAGCGAAATGAACATTGCAATCCAAATGCGCTCTTTGAATTGTAAATAGTTGAAAATATTTTGATCGACTATTTAGTGCTGCTCAAAAATATAACCTCAATGCTGTACCAAAACTATTAATGCCGTTTGTTGGTGTTTTGAGAGGGAACAAAAAGTATTTACGCAATTTAAGCTTTCTTTTGTGTTTGCAATTGCTTGTCGTCGTTTGGAAGGGCATCCACTTCAAGTCAGACGCAATCAGAACTAAAGCCGAGGATTCATCATTTTACTACTATACTACCCCGTGATCAGATACTGGCTCAATTGTTTGGCGTCGTCACAACTTACAAGCGCTAATGAAGCTAATATTCAATATTTATTTAGTTTTTAGTTTTGCACCTTTTTAAAGTATATTACGATTACAATTTTTTTATGGTTTGAGCTTCCTGTGATACACTGATCATATTAAAAAGAAAATCGATTTTTATTGTTTCTTCAAACCTCAAAAAAGGCCTAATACTTTTAAGTTGCTGCTAAACTGCAAAACGCATCCTTGCGCTTGCAGCACGTCAATTTACTTGTGACTAAATATGTTAAATCCATTGTTTCAACAATTCTATTGCTTGTTTTATTCAGTTTGAAAAATAAAAACCGAAAAAATAATACAAAAGAAATAAGTTTAAAAAAATGAGACATTTGTTAATTGTTTTGTTTTTGCAACCAACATGAAGATTTCTTGGCTATAACTTGGTTGCCACAATTAATCTATTATTTCAAGTGCACTGGTAATTTAATAACTTTATTATATTTTTTGTTTATGTATAGGGTGACCATATTTCCAAAGTGACGAATCGGGACGTTCGTTAAAAGTAGGGCTGCCATATCTGAATAGGTGGAATTCCGGACAGACATAAGGCGGTCCAACTAAAAAAATTTTGAGAAGGAACAAAATACATTTATTTGAGATTCTCGGATTTTCCTATTTTCGTCCCAAAATTGTAAATTTTTAAAGAGCTGGAGTTGGAGGACGAAAAAAATTTTTCGACTTCACAACCCTGGTTATAAGTCACACTTAGCAACCAGGGAGGATCCAGCAGATAAGGAGTGACCCCCTGTAAAATTTTCAAAAATATTACATTAAAAATGGCTTTTAGCAATCGTAATTACAATTGCGAAGTTAGCATTTCATAATGCCTTTTCTTGCCTGCAATTAAGTGTAGAATAAGATTGAAAATTTTTTATTCTTTCTCTGGTTACACCCAACTGCTGACCAAAGCACTTTTTTCTGTTATGTTAGTTCGTATTATAAGTATTGAGAATGTATTGGAAATAACAAGTGTTAGCTTTATAAAGTTCCCACAATTCTTAAAGAATCCCGACATTTTAGATAGGGTTAAATTCAAATGAAGACTTTCTGTTTATTTGAAGGTCGCTGGACTACCAAAGCGATGAACAATAAAACGCATTTTGATGCATTTTTTCTATAAAAATTTTTTTTAATGTTTTGTTAAATTTTTCAAAACAACTCCCGAGCCAAAACTTAAGTTTAATTTTGCAAATAAAAAGCGAAATTTGGCCGTCAGTATAAAGCCAAACTTATTTTGAGTTTGCACGTCAAATTAAAGTCCAAAAAGTGACCTTTCCAACTACTCGCCGTGCTTTTGCTTGCTTATTTTTTAATCATTCAGATTATAAATTTGACTATAGCTTACAGCAATTCACCAAAAATCGGCGTAGGAATGGCCAAAACAAATACGAATCCCTCATTAACTCCAGCACATCTAAATAAGCGACTATGGTTGATCGTATTTTACAAAAATACTTCGGTTCCGAATTCAACCAAAAACATGCGACTCCGACTTCCGACTCTGACTCCACAACCCTGGCTTAAACTAAAACAACTTAGGTAAAGTCTCGTGTCTCGTCTCGGTCTCGATATTCCAAAGTCTTGTCTCGTCTCGTCTCTGTTTCGCTACTACAAAGTCTCGTCTCGTCTCGTTGCGGTCTCTCTACCCAAGTCTCGTCTCGTCTCGGTATTAAAGCACCGTGTCTCGACTCCACCTCTGTGCATTTGTATGGAGCAACTTTCAACATTGTCATCACATGCAAGTTGTTGCGATCTTCTAATTGAAGGAAGCACAAAAAAATTGCTAAGTTTTCTATACAAGGATGTACTGGTCAATTTCCACAAAAATGCAGCAGTTAACAAGTCGCACAGGAAAAAGCGGAGTTTTGCATCCTGGTTGTTTAGGTACCCTGATCCACGGATCCAAGAGTGTCGCTCCTAGTCGGCGAAGCTCAGCTGGATGGATACTTGAAAGTATGGGTAAGTGGTCCGTTGGAGTGGGACGCAAGCATCCAGTGACTATGAGCAAGGCGTCATTCAGAACACTGTTTATGAGGCAAGTGTGAGCGCTGCGACACCGAACTGGTGCACAATGTTTTGGCACCAGCACCCCATCCTGAGCATACAATTGCCTCAGCAGTGTGACGCGCAAAAAATGTTTTTTTCGCAATGCCATTAAATGATGACGGAAGATGAGCAATCTGTCCAATTTCACCCCGAGATAAGAAGAGGTTGGACAGAAAGGTAAAATTCTATTGTTGTTTTAGACTTTTAGCTCACGTTATTTTTTTCCACACATTACCCCGTCCTGAAAAGGACATTTGCTGATTGGCAGACGCTTGTTGAATGGGTAGATACCTTTCCGTTTTGGTAGTTTTAGTTTTGGTTTGTCATGTTTGAAAGCAGTAGCAGACTTACTCACGTCCCAGGTTGCGAGAAAACACCTGTTATCTGGGACAATACATTACTACCTAGTGGCGTTGCGCAAAAAGTTATCCTCGTGCGTCACACTGCTGAGGCGACTTGCTGACTCAGGATAGGGTGCTGGTGCAAAGTGCGGCGCACAGTTGCCTTATCTCTGATCTACTCAACTGCTGAGTACTGTTCACCAGTCTGGTGTTGCAGTGCTTACACTCGCCTCATAGACAATGCCTTGAATGACGCCTTGCGCACAGTCAATGGATATCTGCGTCCCACTCCAACGGACCACTTAGCCATACTTTCAGGCATCCAGCCAGCTGAGCTTTGCAAACAAGGGGCAACACTCTCCTTGGCCCACCGTGGATCTATGATCAGGCTATGATCTAGATGCCCGTTGATGCCAACTGCAAAGAATCTTTAAAACAACCTTGCCAGACTTGGCATCCGCGCTTCTGAGTGGACAAATTATTGATGGAACGCAAAGTATTGTGAGAATACTTTCAGGCTCCGTGTTTTTATGCTCAGGACCAGTGCCAGGCTTATTGGAATGAGCTTACCCCAAACAGCTTGAGTTAAGCTCAATCGCCTACGGACTGATGTTGGGCGATTTTATTCCTCCATGCACAAATGGGTTCTCGCTACTTAACCAAACTGCGAGTGCGGCGCTGCTAAACAAACCGCAGACCACGTTCTAACAGCGTGTCCCATACATCGGGCACCACATGGAGCACAACGTCTGTCGGTTTCCGACGACAAAACTCGATGCTGGCTTAACAACATCACTGTCAGCATCTGATCCAGGCAGTACAGCATCCTGGGGTAGTAAAAAGATAAACCCTCGGCTCAAGTCCTGTTTGTGTCTGACCTAGAGTAAATGCCCTTCCAAACGACGACGACGAGCTCACGTTTAGCCTCTTGGTTATTTAAACAAAAAGCTGCCGTCACCGTCTTAGTGAGACTGAGTTTCAAACTCCAAGTCTGGGAAAACGCTGAAAGGGTATTCATGTCTTGAAGTCCCCTCCAGGTCCTTCCAGTTTTCAGAAGAGTACAACAATTCAAGATCATCTGCATAAACAAATTTTCTGGAAATCGTGAAGGAATTGTACGTATGTATGTTGAAAAGGAGGGTATCAAAGATGGTTCGCTTGTGGACAAACGTGACAATGTCATGTTTCTTGCTTAAGGAATATCCAGCTAGTTGGAAGCTTGAAAGTACTAGCTTCTCTGTAATAGTGCAGTGCAGTGGGTTTCTTGTAATAGAATGACGAATGTCTCAAACTGTATAGCTAGATAATGAAGAACGTTTATCTTGCTTACAATGAGACCTTCAATGTTCAGCTGGAGAATAGTGGGTCCTTGAAACTTGTTGGCAATGTGCCCTGAAAAGGGCATTGTAGAAGCCGCAGCTAGTGGGCGTCTGACCTAAGACAACCCACTGCAAACTATTAAATTTGACTTGGATTAAATGCGTCAACTGATTTGAAAAAATTACTATACACTGAACAAGCCCTAGATGTTTACGCTTGTATTAGTATTTTATTATTGCCGGCCACGGCGGGATCGTATCGACGATTTAAATCGTTAGTCCACTTTTTTTGCTTTACGATACCACGAATAACCTTCCGACACACTAGCGCTGGCGACGACATGTTCATCTGCCACGACGACGATTTTAACTGAATGAATGGAAACCGCCATCGAAGCAAACGGCCACACCGCAGCCAGTGAAGCGTATAGAATAAGCCAAAAAGAGAAAAAAGGAAAGGAAGCAGCTATTTAGACGCAACATACCGGCCCCAAATATCTGCTGCGGATATTTTAACAAAGTCTAAATTGCAAATAAATTTAAGATAACCTGACCTATCAAAAGGGGCAAATGACACAAACGTGAGCGTTTCGCACTGAATAGCATAAAACAACATTAACTAATTAAACAACAATAAATTGTCCAACGTATCTGGATACGGATGAGTTTAGTCCGAGCCTTCCAAAAGGCATAGTTTTCGTATGTTTCTGACGATCGAAGAGCTTTCAGTTCGTACACGAGCAGAGCGCACCACCCCATCAGGGCCAGGATAAGTCTCTTCGATAATTCATTTAGGCCACTGACATCTGCGCGATTGTTCACCAATAATCAACACTAAATCATTTACTGAAAAGATGCGCTCAGAGAACAACCATTTTTGTCGTTGCTGCAGCAAAGGGAGATATTCCTTGAGCCAGCGGCCCCAGAACTGATCTGACAGCAGCCCAACGAGTCTCCAAGACTTTCTATAACCGTCAGCTTTCGTAACACTCTCATTGGTAGGGAGGCCTCAAGATATCCTTTCAACAAAGCATTTGGAGTCAATGCTTCTACGTCTCGTGAGTCTGCAGCAACTTTGATGATGGGGCGACCATTGAGGATCCGCTCGACTTCAATCAAAAAGGTCGTGAACGTCTCGTCGGTCATCGTTACTCCTCCAAAAATTGCAGCAAGAGTTCTTTTCACTGATCGGACAGTTCGCTCCCAAGATCCTCCCCGATGGCTGGCTGCTGGAGAATTGAAATGCCAGCGGATTCCTCGTTGTGCGAGTCGGGACAGCAGAGTCTCCTGGTTCCGCCTGTTAATAAAAAGCCGTAGATCTCGCTCGGCAGCGGTGAAGTTAATCGTCCACCTGTTGCTATAAACGTCGGTTGGGACACACCGCCGACAGGAAAACCCGTGGAAGGCCAAAATAAAAGAGTTTATATCAAGGGAGTATGCACATTCCAAGTGAACCGCGCGCGTGGCCATGCAAACAAATAAACACAAGTAGCGTTTTGAGCACCTACAGCCTATTTTAGTCATATAGGGGCCAGCATAATCTACACCCACACATGTGAAAGCTGGTTTACCGGGGGACACTCGTGGCTTCGGAAGAGGGACCATTATTTGTCTATTTGGTCTGGGGTTTTTAATTTTGCACTTGAGACATTTTCCAACTACTCTACGAACGGTCGCGTTTCTCTTTATTATTTAATAAAATTCTTGTAGCGCGCTCAACGTATGTAGTGGACCTGCATGGCCTTCCCGTTCGTGATAATGCATGATAATGAGCTCGGTCACGTGGTCTCTTGCCGGAAGAAGTATAGGATATTTTCTTTCAAGAGGTAAATTCGAATGCCGGAGGCGACCTCCAACGCGTAATACACCCTTAACCTTGACGGGGCACAATTTTCGCAGGGGTGATTTACGTAACTCTTTTGACATGTAAGTAATAGCAAAGTTCTCGTTATCCTCTAACGAACTTAACTCACTTGAGAAACTACCTTTTTGAACAAGTTTAATAATTTTAAAATTCATTTGTTCTTTTGGTAGAATCAGAGGCAAGTAAAACTTCAACAAATACAGAAGGCGTAATATATTTATTAAAGAAAAACTCAACGATGTTTCGTCCGTTACATCGGGCGGACTTCATCAGGTAAAAGCAAAACACAACGCGCACCGTATTTAAAAACCAAGAAGTTAAAAACACAAACTACTAAACACAAGGTGAGAAGCGAACATACATAACAATTTAATAATTACTTAGTGCAAAAGAAACAAATTTAACAGGTTGAAAACCCACATTCGTTGAGATTTTTTATATTGCTATATATTTTTGGAAAAACATTTCGATCTTTATCATTTATTGAATTTTTTGTATTATTAATATATAATAATTCTAAAAATTTTTGTTTATCATAGTCAATGTTATAATTAGGGTTGCGGAGTCGGAAGATTAAGATCCGACTCCAACTCCGACTCCGAGAATTTCTAAAATGCCGACTCCGACTCCCGAATTTAACTTTAACTACGACTCCGACTCCCTACTATGGGCAAATTATTTTTCTTAAATTAGATTTAACTAAGCAAAAATCATTCTTTCGAGTTATTTGCACAAAATAAGTCAGGTTTTTTAAATACGTAAAAAGATGTTTACTTTAAAAAATTATGTATATGAGTGTATATAGATGTATAACTGCAAATTACTGGTGCTCTTCAGAAGAGTGCTCAATAGCTTCAATAGTCAGAACGATTATTCCTGATTATCAAAACACAAATATTAAAAAAACATTTTATTAAAATTGTCCAACAGACTGTTTCACCAGTAAGGCTCATCAGGGGACACAGTTAAAATAAATTTTTAGGCTTCAGATGATCTTAGAAAAATAACGCTACCAAAAGTTTGGGTTTAAACGATTATTTTACTAAAGTAAGTGATTGATTAGCAAATAATTACTTTTGTTACGAGATGTAAAAAAAAGCATGCTGTAATGTTGCACATAGATGTAATCTCAAACTTGGCCAAGCTGCCGAAAAGATTACCGGTAAAGCGTAAAAAAATTTATGGATCATTAGTTAAAAGAAAGCGTTGTAGAAGAATCTTTTTATAAAAAAATGTTTTTATAACACTCTCTCTTAACGAATGATCCATACTAATGTTTTATACAGTATAAAAAATTTTTTTATAACACTTGCTCTTAACTAATGATCCATAAACTTTTCTACACTTTAATCTTTTCGGCAGCTTGGCCAAGTTTAATACATCTACGAATATGCGCAACATTACAGCATGTTTTCTTTTAACATCTCGTAACAAAAGTAAATATTTGCTAATCAATCACTAACTTGAGTAAAATGATTTTTTAAACCCAAACTTTTGGTAGCGCTATTTTTCTAAGATGCGAGTTTTCATCTGAAGCCTAAAAATTTATTTTAACTTTTTAATTTTACATAATTTATTTCTTTCAACGTAAATAATATTACTTTTTTTAATTGTTGGCCTCACAGGCGAAGCAATTTGTTGGAACTATTTTAATACAACATTTTTTTTTGTTATATTTATGTTTTGATAAATACGTATATACATATAATTATATTATATACACAACCCATTAACTATAATTCTTACTGTGTTTGAATAAAACATTAATACAAATCACATTTAGAAAACTAACTCGAAATGGCATAATTAACTCGAAATTAAATATGTATTCTATACTTAATGCTTATTACATTTTCTGAACATCAAAGTATTTTATGGATAATTATATTATCTCCAGTCTATTTTACAGTTATTATTTTTCCTATGGTAAATCGAACTCGCAACAAACCTTAATATTAATACAACTAATGACTTTTGTAGGGCCTGAGTGTAGGACTAGATTCTGAGTGTTGTCTCCTACGTGTAGGACTACATCTAGTCGGTTCGAAATTCAATGAGGTATGCATCACTGACGAGCTTTAACAAGTGCAAAACTCGAGTTTTGTGCTTCTTGTTTTAGGTAGCTTAGTTTTGTTTTTATCAGTAGGTAATGAGGTTAAAACGTAAATATGAAAATTTTATAATTGTAAAAATTTTTAAAAATGTTAGTAATAACTATGGAATTTATTGACATTGAAAATTTGAAAACAAAAGTTTATAAAAGCAAAAGAAACAAAAAACCATACGTAAAAGAATTAAAAATTTAAACCCACAATTATAGACTACAAGAAAAACAATAAAATGTGACTAATTTTAGAATTTTCCTGAATCACCGCTGCATATAAAGAAACTCCAGAGAAAAATGTTGACATTTCCATACCAATAATAAGCTCATCCTTATTTCTCTTAAATAAACTTCAGCCATTAGTTTGATGGCATGAAGTCCATCTTCTTCACAGTAATTCATGGTTAGGCCTATATATTGATAGTAAGAGTATATATGTGAATTTTGTCGGATTTTGTAAACAAAATAAAAGGGTGTTTGTAGTTTCTATCTCATGAATATTTCAATTATTGTAATTTTGTACGAGACTAAACATGCAGGCTCTCTGCCGTTTATTGACATTCATATTAGGAGATTATTAAAATATTCACCTTGGTTCTAAACTTTTGGTTGATATTTTTTTGAAAGAATAGAGCAAGAAGAATAAGTTTTAATTTTCAAAAATTTTAATTTAATAATTTGCTCGTAAAAATAAAATTGCTTCTGTGAGTTTCTTCTTTATTGCAGCCCTTTTGCTCTGTTCTGATGAGCCTGAGTGATGAAAACAAACTTTTAACACTCGCTTCTTTTGGAGGAAGTACTTATTTAAAGACACGTCAAAAATAAAAAAAGGGGGGGGGGCATTTTGGAGGCTGAAACAGATTAATGGCATTTACATTAATTTCAATGGAAAAATTCTCTTTGTCATATGAGCAAATTGAGGTACGAGCTCGGTCACGGAACGAACTAAACTCGTATGTCAAGGTACCACGTATTATAGAAAGAGGCTGCTCAGGATAGTAAATTGATTATGCACCTGGCATTTGCTTCCTGTCATTGGATTGAAGAAAGAGAAGCAACTAAATCGGCTGCCCGAGCATAGCATTACGCAAAATACTATTTGCTTACAAATTAAAATGTAAACTTTTTATGAGTCGCGGGCTGTGTCGCGCGATACGCGGCAAGGTTCTCTTAAAAAGATTACTGCACTGCATCCACTGGCGCGCGCGGCCGCGTAAATTGCGCGATTAACATCACTAATATGTAAAGAAATTGAACATAAGGAGTCGGAGCCGGATAAAATATTCCGACTCCAACTCCGACTCCGACTCCTAGTCTACTTAACAGTCCGACTCCGACTCCAACTCCGACTCCAACTCCGACTCCTTCCTAAAACCTCCGACTCCGACCGACTCCGACTCCGCAACCCTGGTTATAATTCAATATTTCAAAATTCCCAAAATCAATCCTATAGTCACAATTAAAACAATGCTTAACCAATGCAGTTTTTTTTATTTAAATCGTCTTCTTTTAATTTAGCCAAATTAATTGGTTTCAAATCACGTTTATGTTCCGATAAGCGAGTATTAAAGCATCTGCCCGTTTCACCAACATATACACTCGAACAATCTTTACACGGAATTTTATAAATTGCACCACGCTTATATATATCATCCACAGAGTCTTTTATTTTTGGTAAAATATTTTCAACTGTTTTTCATGGGTAAGTATACACATTAATATTAAATTTTCTCAAAATTCTAGACATTTCATCACTCAGACCTTTGATATATGGTAAACCGACATAGTTAGATATCTTTTTACTCATGCATTTTCTTTATCACAACAAAAGTATCATCAATGTAACGTAACCAAACGCGAGGTGGGGATGCAAAATCTTTTAGCATTTTATTTTCAATAGATTCCATAACCAAATTAGCCACAATGACGGAGATAGGTGAACCCATCGCAACACCAAAAATTTGACGATAAAATTTTTTACGAAAACATAAATAAGTGTTTTGTAAACATAAATCTAAAGCATTGATAATTTCGTTGATATTCAATTTACATCTAATTTTTAATTCGCTATCACATTTCAGACGATCAAAAATAATTGATTCAGCTATATGTACAGGAATTTTAGTAAATAAAGACACAACATCGAAAGAAAGCATCAAATCGTTATCATTAATTTTAAAGTTAGATATTCTATCGATCAATTCGAATGAATTTTTTATTGATAAATTATTAGAATTTATTAAAGGTGTTAATATTTTAGCCACAATATTGGAAAGATTATATAAAAATGAATTAATGAAAGAAACAATCGGTCAAAGAGGCCAGTCTGGTTTATGAATTTTTGGTAACCCATAAATGCGTGGCGCAATAGCATCAGTACTTCGCAAATAAAAATATTCTTTTTGAGATAAATGATCAAATTTATATAATTCAAAAATAAATTTATTTAATTTTTGTTCAATATTTTTCGTTAAATCATTTTTTAATATAACATACGTATCTTTATCGTTTAACAATTTAAAAATTTTTTCTTCTATTTATCTTTATTAATAATAACGGTACAGTTACCTTTATCTGCTTTTGTAATCACAATATTTGTATCATCTCGTAAATTTTTCAATGCCTTTTTCTCTTTAATCGATAAATTTGGAAAACTCTTGTGTTTCTTGTTTAATATATTCACAACTTTGCTTCTTATTATAGAAGATGTATTGTCAGGTAAGTTTTTTAAACCTTTCTCAATATTAGCCAATATTTCAGTTTTTGGAATATAATCCTGTGAGACCAAAAAATTTAAACCTAATAATAACACTTCTCTTTCATCTTCTGATAAATTTTTATTAGAAAGGTTAACAACCCAATTATCTTTATCTCTTATGTTGCCATTGATCATTTTTTTATTTGAATTTTTTGTCTTGTCGTACTTCTGTTTAAAATCTTCTTTCAATTTTGCAATTTTATCCATAAGTTTAATAATATCTGTTGTAGCTCCCTCTAGATCAACCGTGGTCAATATGCATTTAGTTGGCACGGAGAAAGTTTTAACGTTTTTGACTTTGGAAAGCAACAGACGTTTACAATGCCTCAACCAGGCAACCGCGTTTCGAAGCCGCACAAAGCATGAATAGTGTTCTAGCAACCGGGCCATAGGGTAGTTAATTTCTTCTCTCTATACTTTGGCAACATGATTTATAGAGCACAGCTCTGGGTCCTGAGCATCTAGTGTCACCAGACCAGGAGGGTCCTTAGGCCATGCAGAGTACTGTAGCCATAAAAATTGTGGACCTTCAAACCACTCATGACATGAAATAAGACTTCTCGGATCGACCCCTCTGGATGCAAGATTAGCAGGATTAAACTTAGTTCCTACGTGGCGCCACTGACTAGGCAAAGAGCTAGATTGTATCAAGGCTATGCGATTCTCAACAAAGGTTTTGTACCGTCGAGCTGTGCCTCTGACGTACTGTAGTACTGCTGTAGAGTCTGTCCAAAAAGTGCACGGTTCTTGGGAGAGTCGCAGTTCACGACACATGAGTGAAGCTAGCTCGACGCAAGCAACAGCTGCGACCAGCTCCAACCGTGGCACAGTTATAAGTCGAATGGGTGTGATTCTAGATCGAAAAATAACAAAGCTACAATGCACTCGTTCTTGCTTATCTACAGAACGCAAGTATATCACTGCTCCGTAACCTGACTCACTGGATCAAAAAAACAATGTAGCCGGCTACTCACTCCCTGAAAGTCTGATGGCGTAAAGCAGCGGGGTACTTGCAAACTACGCAACCCTTCAAGGCCTACCAACCATTGTTTCAACCAAGCCCTATCTTCCAAAGAGACTGGATTGTCCCATCCCAGTCCTTTTGGACATAACCCTTGCAGAAAAATTTTTGCCGGTAATAGAGCTGGCTGAATAAAACCTAACGGGTCATAACACTGGCTAACAGTGGACAAGATGCCTCTACGGGCAGCTTTTCTTTTTTTAAAATCTACTCGTACTCCCAACATGTCCGTCTTAACGCTCCACTGTACACCTAATGCCTTTTTCTTTTCAAGAGAACCGAACGCCTTATGTTCGAGAAAAGATTTCACTTCTTCTCTAGGCAGCAGCTTTAAAACCTCGGTTCTATTGCTTGCAAGTTTTGTTAGGTGAAATCTGGCACTCCCTAGGAACTCACGTACGGCTTGTACTAACATGGTAGGTTCATTTACTGATTTAAACGAAACCAAGAAATTATCTACATAGAAATTTTCCATGACACTTTCAATAACATTAGCTTCAGCGCATGTCAAGTTGTCTACCGCACATCGTCTAAACGCCAATCCACAAACGCTAGGGGACGACGTGGCCCCAAATTGGTGAACAAGCATTTGGTACTCCTGCGGCTGCGCATCGATATTCCCATCGGGCCACCAAAGGAAACGTAAACTATCGCTGTCTCGCGGACTGACACGAACCTGGTGGAACATTGCCTTAATGTCTCCCTGGAGGGCCACAGCTTCGCTCCTAAAACGCAAAAGTACACCAATGAGGGTTCTAGTCTGGTCGGGACCCTGCAATAGCTGGTCGTTAAGCGATGTGCCTTTTTACGTAGCGGCGCAGTCGAATATCACACGAAACTTAGGTCCAGTGGCGTGGTGCGGTAAGTACCAAGTCCTAGAAGTACACTCGATTTCTTCCTTTGGTATTTTACGGGCGTAGCCTAGCTTTATGTATTCGTTCATTTTTTCTTGGTAGTTCTTGTGAAGGTGTGCATCTGTCTTGAGCCTTTTTCAAAGACACGCTAGTCGTCTTACAGCTACAAATTTGTTGTCAGGGAGCTTTAGATTATCCGAATTCCAGGAAAGAGCCATCTGATAATGTCCCTCTACCTTGGAGACGGATTTCTCCATTGCTGCCAATGCCTTACGGTCATCTACAGAAGCTTCATAACCAAACCTTTCATTCTCGGTTACAAAGTCTACGTCATACATCTTTTGCAATTGTTGGTGTAGAACGGCGTTATCAATTTGCACAGAGTTTATACTAAACTGTAGTAAATTATCTGGCTGCACGCGAGTGGTAGGCCCAACAAGGCTCCACCCTAGCAGGGTTTTTTCTACATTGGGACCCCCGAACTATTTATTCTGTACTCTAAAGTTCGGTGAGCTTCGGGAGCATCTGCACCAATGAGAAGTTCGACTTTACCTTTGACATCTGGGAACGAAATTCCCCTTAGCACTTCAGCGTGAATTATTTCATCCCTAAGTGAAGGGATGCTCTGCTTTAGCTCAGGTAGGTAAAGACACTAAGAACCGAACATAAGTTCATGATAGCTTGCTCGCAATAGCCTCGCACATTTAGACGGGTCTCAAAACCTTGCTTACTATCCACCCCACCGAGAGTAGAGAGAGTGTATTGCACCGACTTACCTCTAGCACCCAGTCTCTTCATAAGTGCATTGGTACAGAGAGTGATATCAGATCCTTCGTCTAAAAAGGCGTATACTTTCTCGTGTTTACGACTAGTGTCACTCCACACAGTCACCGGAATCACCTTTAATCTTACGTTGCGACTGGCCTTGGCTTTAGCATTAATGGTTCCACAAGTGATGCTGCTCTGGCTGCAACTATACTCCGGCATCCTAGAATTTAGATTCTCTTTTCCGGCTGATACTACTGGCCTTATACCCAGCGAACCACCGGCCCTGTCAGACGTCTCCCACTCCTCCCTGAACGAGCCAGGAACCGTGTGACGAGACTTAAGCGACTCTCCATGCAGTAGACTGTGATGCCGACCGTCACAATAACGACACCTCGTCTTTGACCTACATTCGCGAGCAATGTGGGTACCCAAGCAAATGAAACAGAGTTTAGTTGTTCTTACGAGATTCCAACGATTTTCAATAGATTCCTTTATAAATTTATCGCATTTCCAAAGTGCGTCAGAAGTTTGGCAGAAAGCACACGATTGTTCTCGGGGGTCGAGAAGGGCGTTATTTACGTTCTTAGATTTGTTTTGGGCCGCGTTTATTGAAGCCTTCCTGAACGGATGTAAGTTGCGAAAGCTCTCAACCGATGACTTGTCAACTCGTCGGCTCATGAGCTGACCTAAATAACTTCTCTTCACTAAAGCACGTCGTTGTTTAAACTCAGACAGCTGTGTAAACGCAATAGGTTGACCACGCTCTAACTGTAAACTGACCTCAGCCATAAACGTATCTTGCAAATAGCGAGGGAGGCGTTTAAATATTTTTGAAACAGTATGCTGCGTGTCCAAGCCAGCACTGGGCGTGCCACCACAAGATATCTCACAGTTTTTCATATCCCACGCCAACTGTGACAACGCATCGTATCATTCTGCTTTACCAGCGGTCCCTCCGTCAGCTTACTCACATACGCGTCGACAATCGCGTGCTCTTGACCGTAGTACATCTGAAGTATTCTACGCGCTTCAAAGTACTCTTCCTCAGGAGAATTTGCCATTATGCAATTTTCGATACTTTTGCGAGCCTCACCCGCGTACGAGGATATTAAAAGGTCCAAGCGAACAGACATATCAACATTGCCCCTGGCAGTATAGGTGTCAAAATGTCTAAAAAAACGCCTATAATGCAGGGGGTTGTCAGCAAACAACTCTCGCTTATCCTGCGGTACAACCTAACGGCGGTTAATCTGACACGTCATCAAATACAAAGCATCGACTAGTCCTTACATGTTTTGCTCATTCTGATGCAGCGTCTGGCTGTCGTATGACGCATGCCCATCGGCCACAACTGGTTCACCACGTGGTTGCAAATGACTAACGGAATGGTGGGTCAGTAAGTTTCCTGAATTTAGATCGGGAGGACCAGGGCTCCAATATTGCATTGGGCAACGTTTAGCTGGTTGTTCAGTAACAGGAAAGTCCCTTCTAGGTAATGAGGGATTGTAATTATCAACATAATGCGGGTCCGGCTTATTTAAGAAATCGCACGAGTCACCTTTGAAACTATTACTATTATTATTACTGGGAGTAAGAAAGGCAGGGGGAGGAGGCCAATAATCAACGGTTATTAGATCAGAAGAGCAAGGGTTCTTGTCATTTACATTGCTTTCCACCTCTTCTTTGCATCCAAGTAGCATGTCCACCAGTGACCCTTGGTGCCCAGTCACTGGTAACGGTCGTTGTTTTCTCGGGCCTCGACCGATTCGGTATGAAGTCAGATTTTACAACGCGCACATAAAAATCACATACACAAATATTTGAAAATAAGATTAAGTGGTGAATATGTGAAAATAAAAATGATGTAAAGTGTGAACCTGGTACTCTTGATTTCAATTTTTTTTGTGAAACAACAAAAAAATTACTGAATGAGGAGAGAGTAATTTATCAACTTTAAAGTATTTCTGTAAGTGTTTCCAAAGCTATCAAAATTTTAACGCTACAAATGGTTGATGATGTGATATTAAACTGAGATAAAATATATTACCTGCGTCTGTATATTTTAGTTTAGACTACATTTTTCTATGATCTAATTTGAAAACAATCAAGTTTTATGAATTAAAAGTAAATAATTAATTACCGTAGTGTAAACTACAGTTACGATCTTCTTCTTTTGGCCTTTCCCTTCAGTCAGGGGTAGCCACACGTATCATTTTTCTCCAAGCCGTTCTATTTTTAACATCCGTCTCCTTCGCACCAACTTCCCTCATATCCTCTCTCACAACATCTAAAAATCTTCTCTTTGGTCTCCCTCTTTTCCTCTTTCCCAGTAACTCAATTTCCATCATCTTTCTTCCTACATACTCTTGGTTTCTCCTCATGACATGACCTTACCACCTCAGCCTGTTCTCTCTCAACTTTATTCCTAACCATTCTACCTTAACTGATGTACTCGTTTCTAATCTTGTCTTTTCTCGTCACTCCCATAGCGAACCTCAGCATTTTCATCTATGCAACTTCCATCTCTTCCACGTGTTTATTTGTGACCGCCACCGTCTCAAGTCCATACACCATTGCTGGTCTCACCCCTGAACTGTAGACTTTTCCTTTTACTCTAGCTGGTAACCTCCTGTCGCAGATTACTCCCGATACTTTTCTCCATCCGTTCCATCCTGCCTGTACTCTCTTCTTTACCTCCCTCTCACAACTACCACTTTCTTGCACCGTTGATCCTAAATACTTAAATTCCTTTATTTTTGGCACTTTTGTATCCTCCATCTTCACTGTTTCGTTGTCATTTCCTCCATTTATCCACAGATATTCGGTCTTTGACCTACATACTTTCATCTCTCCTCTTTCCAATGCATATCTCCAGTATTCTAGTTTCCGCTCCACTTCTTCCCTGGTCTCTTCGCAAATCACAATATCATCAGCAAACAGCATCGTCCACGGTGATTCTCTCCTTACTTCATCCGTTAGCCTGTCCATTATCACTGCAAACAAAAACAGACTTAACGCTGATCCCTGGTGCAGTCCAATCAAAACCTTGAAATCTGTAGTTCCTATTGTTACGATCTACAAATATTAAATGCTATAAAACCATACAAAACTATTGTTAATTATATTTTCTCTCCTAACGAATAGGTGAAAAATAATCAAATTTCTAATTTTATTTATCTAGTTTCCTATATAGATTGCAATCTTATCTTTATTGGACAAACATAAAGTAAGCTTAAAATCTAGGTTAACACAACATTAAACGTTAGGCTACATTAAATACAAAGGGCCCGACTTATCATCGCTTTGCAGGAATTTGATGACTATGGATCACATAATAGATTGGAAAAACAAAATTGATTTAAAGGTTAAATTGGTTACGACTGTAGTTTTTTAAACGAAATAACGGCGATGGCCCAAACGCCAACTACACCGTCGGTTGACTCTATTCGAATAAGTAATCACACAACCTGCGGCTGACCTCCCTGCTGAAGCACACGCACGGTTCGCAATGAATGAATGTATGCACAAACGAAAGCACGATGCGAACGATAGTACGAGGTAGGAAGGATAGCACGATACGATAGTACGATAGTACGGTTCTTCTGCAATCACAGAAGCACTTAATATTAATAAACAACCACTAACTGCTGATAGTTTTATACAATTATTATAAATATCGACGATGAACATATCAGGCTTGTTGGGCCACAATACCGCTGGTCGAGGTGTTTGGTAAATAATATTTGCTGAATCTTGCCACAGAATTAACAAAATACTTCCAGCATTAACAATTAGCATTAACTTACTCAAGTACACTTATTCAAATAGAATGTAAAAAATACAAACAAATCAGAAATTTAAAACTATAAAACTGAAATTAAAACGTCAAAATAAATATAACTAGCTAATTTTTTAGCTGCTTCTTATTTAAATTCCATTATGCTTTGTGAACAAATTACACGTTTTACGAAAAGCGAAACAATGGGCATTGTGACTGAATTACGAAGCACATGTGTGAAATTAGGTTGCCCCGTAAAAAACTGAAAAGGCAAACGAAAATAAGGAAAATGTTAAACTTAAAATCTTACAACGACAATGATTATTTACAGAAAGGCGGTTGATAAATTCAAAACCTAATCTAATAAACAAAAACGAGGGCAATTTTTTCTGCCTTGTTTTGTAAAAAAAATATTTGATTCTAACTAAGTATTTCAGTTTGTATTGTTGTCAATTTATAGTTTGAACAGTTAAAATTTTAGTTAATTAATTTGTTTGCTTTGTTTCATCAATGTTTTGATCGTGCGATGACTTTCGGTGTTTTATAATTAGATTTTTTTGGACTTGTTTTTGCTGCTCAGAAGTGCGGCATTCGTTAGAAGTTTTTATTTCTTCAGTGATTGGTGTGCCTTTGTTTCTTGTTTATATAATTTTGCGTGGTAGCAGTCAATGAAATAACTCCCTTGCTTTTTGAGGTTGAGTACATCTCTACCGGTAGTGATGACAGGCTTTTAAGCAGTTGTTACTCTGAACATTTTAATGTCTTTGATAATGCCTTGAGTGCCAAACGACGAAACGTCAGTTTCAATAACATACCTTGCTTACATTTGGTTTGGTATCATCTTCGGTAAAGCATTCAAAGTGATAAACCCAATTAATATTTGGAGAGCAATGTCATTACATTTTTAGTTTGGATTCGTTGCACTAAAAGGAATCGCGAGATTCTGGTAATATTGTTATTGCATTCCATTTCTCTTTCCAATAAAATTTAAAAGTAATCATTTTGCTGATTTAAAAAATCTTAACCACGCCAAAGTTTTCACAAGTTCTTCTTTTTTTGATTGCGTTTTTTTTTCAGTAGCTCTTATTTAAAGGTTTAAAACGAGTCATAACAGAAAATTAAAAAATACAAGGTCATAGTATTTAATACGTTTATAATAGCAATGCTTTTAGAGTAGATAGAAAAAGTATTTGTCTGTAACTGTTTTACATTGACCGAGCAAATATATAAAAGTATTGTCAAAGCTAATTGAATACACCAATAAATATCGCAAACATCTAGTTAAAAATTTTTAAAATATTTATTAAAAAAATTGAAATTTTTGCTTATCATTTTGAATAAAAAGTTAAGTTTCTTACTTTTTTCTACAGAACTAAAAGTAAAGCCTGTGAAAACAACATTTTTTAAATACAACTCAGATTTGGTTTCGATTTTTATTCTGAGCATATTTAATCTAACATTTTTCTCTTTACAATTTTTTCTATTTTAATTATATATGTAAAAATCTTGAAGTAAAAAACTCTATGCTTTGAACCTATACATAGTATGACCCAATACACAATTCTTAAAAATGATTTTGAAGTTTGGACCAAGCAATGATTTTCTTACTTTAGCGCTACCTAACGGACAAAGACAATTAGATTATTTTTTTCAAGAAAAACCTTTAAAAAATTTACAGTTTATTGTATTAGATCATAACAGCCACACCGAATCATGCTAATTAACTGTCATTTAATCATCATATTTTGGTTCATGTTGAAAATCAATAAATAAACGTTAAAGATTAAATGAAATATAAAGAAACAAAACAAATTTTTATCTAATTACGATCACTAAAATGTATTCGTCCAATATGATCTGTTAATCTTTAATTTTATGGTTATTGTTATTTTAACTTTTTTTGGAATAAACCGATATTGGGTGTATCAAAAACCACTCTTGAAAATTTATTGTACGAAGTTTTTTTTTTGGTGATTAACTCATTCAAAGAAAACTGATAATTAATATATAAAAACAGCTTAGTGCTGATTGAAGTACGCTTTTTGGGCACACAACTGGGGTATTGGCGCACACAACTGAATTTACAAGGTTAGTTTTTATACTTTTTAATTAACCTGTTTTATTCATATTCGTAAATTATTTATTCAATCCTAGATATTTAAACAAAGAAACAAATATTAACTGCCACTTGCACAGTTATTGCTGGAGGTTTATGCTGCCAATATTTAGAATATTATAAATTATTTTGTAAACCTTGCTATGGGCTTAATAGCACTTGTAAACTAAGTAGTGCATGACCTAAAAATTTCAAAATTTTTTTGTTACTCTTGTACTTTTGTTACTCAACATAATGTACGTTACAAAAACAAAAAAAGCAAGAAAAAAATATTTGTTTTCAGTTTTTGTGTTTTGATTATTTTATATAAGCTATATAAACCTAAGTTAAAAGTGCTAATTAATAATTGTTTATTAGGATTTTTAAAAAATATGGCTTATATAGAATTGTTTATTAATTTACTACCAAAAAGTGTGAACCAAATCTAACTTATAAAATAAATTTGGCTACGTCGAAGACACACAATGCAAATTACATAGGTACATATAAATAGTAAACATATATGCATAAATATAAATCAAATAGAATTCATTTTTATAAAAATAAGATTGGCTTATTGAAGATAAAAATACGTAATATATGTATGTTATTATACATATATACCTCGTAAATCAATCATAAATCAAATGTAATTTATTTTTGAAAAACAAGTTTGGCTAAATCAGAGATATACTCATAAAATGCATATAACATATATAATTTACCTACGTAAACATACATGAATAAAGCAATTATAAACCAAACATAAGTCATATTTAAAAAACCAACTTGGGCAATTAAAGATATAAAATATATCTAAGATGTTTAATTTACTTGTGTAAGCATACATGTATAAAGCAATTATAAATCAAGTATAAATCATATTAAAAAAAACAATTGGACCAAATCAAAGATAAAAGGGACATAAAATATGTATCATTTACTGATGTAAACATACATGTACAGTATAAAACAATTATAAATCAAGTATAATTCATATTTAAAAAAACAGCTTTGGCTATTTTAAAGATAAACAATATACACGTATCTATTAGATAAAACCACGATTTATCTCTGTACAAATTTGCTTGGCAAAATCAAAGATATTGCAAACATGATCAGAGATAAATTCAGTAAATTCTACAAGTAGAATACCCACAAAAACATGAATGATTCAACTGCAATGCTACAACGCAAATTACTAACTGGAATCTCACGTGGAATCTGGAATGAAAACAAAACGCACGCTTGTATAAGAACACGTCACGTGACGCGAGATTATAAACAAATTTTCTCGAATAACGTGGATTTCTCTGAATAGCGATTAAATTAAAGTCACACTTTGTAACAGCCAATCAGGAATGAGCCAGCGAACGATTACGTTACGTTTAATTAATTAGAACATTCCAAACGCATTTAATGAGCTTTCGAGATAAAAGAGACAAAAGAGAAAAATAAAATTGCGCAGACTATAGAAAACTAGTGCGCCAGCACGCGATCAGAATCAAAACGAAATAACAACTAATTATCCATAAAAAAAACAACCTGCAAATAAATTAAATAGATTAAATTAAGTGGAGGTTTACCGACTATGAAATCACTATTAATATGAAAAGATCACAACATACTAAAATTTAAAGCTACTGAAAATGAAAATTAACTACATGTATATCTTTGTTATACAAATCTCTGTTTATTAGAGGGGAAGAAAAACGTTTCAAGTAGAGCATTACGAGGTGAAGGATTCGGTGTTCTATCTACATCAACATTTTGAGAATCATTTTTATTAACGTTTTCATCTTGGAAATTATCAACAAACCTTTCTAAAATCTCGTCAAAACATTTGTCTTGAGCAAAGTCCAACGAAATTGTTTTAATAATTTTTAAAGCATGTTCCATGTACAACTTTGCCTCATCATGCTTGTCCATACTCAACAAACAAAAACCAATTTCGTGATAAATAATTGCTATGTCATGGTCGACATCAAAGTTCAGAGACATGTTTTTTACAATTTCTAAAGCTTTTTTGAAAAACAACATGGCTTGGTCATAGTTGTTCATACTTGTCAAACAACAACCGATTTTTGCTAAAACATAAGCAATACGTCTTTCTATTTCAGTGTTTTCGCATGATTTTACTTGAATTTTCAAAGCTTTGCTAAAATATTTCATGGCTTCATGAAATTCTTTTTTATTTGTCAAACATATTCCAATCTCATGCAATGTATAAGCAACCATATTGTCCGACTCTATATCTTGTGATAAATTCATTTTAATTGTTAAGGACCACTTTAAATACGCTAAAGCTTCTGCATGGAAGTTCATAGTCATTAAGCAACATCCAAATCTACTCATTGTCAATGCAACATTTAGATCCCGATTTATATTTGAGGATAATTTGATTCTTTTGATTAAAACAATTCTCAATGAATTAAATGCTTCTTGGTGTTTGTCTAAATACAACAAACAAACTCCCATTCTGTGATGAAAATTTGCTATCATGTTTTTTCTTATTTTTTTGTATAAGTTTTCCGTTTTCTTTTGTTCAAGGTTTTCCAAGCACTTTTTGTAGAATTCATAAGCATCGTCAAAACATTTTGATTCGTAAAGATCATCAGCTAGTTTATGAAGTAATGTCAAAGCATTTACACTTGTTTTATCTGCATTAGCTCTTTCTTTGTCGTTTTCTAAATATTTTAAACACTCATCAAAATTGTGAAACCTTTTTGAATTTTGTGCTATCACTTGTGTTCTGTTTAATTGTGCAACAAGTTGCTTGTCATTTTTAAAACAACATCCCAAACTGATATTCAAAAGCTCAAGATTAGAAAAAAAATGAACTTGTTTCAAACTTAATCGTTTTGAAATATCGCATTGCAATGAATAAGCTATTTGAAAGTAGCTAAAAATGTTATTTACGCCAACTAGATTAACTAGTTTGTTCAATCCTTGAATATTGTCTTGTTGGCTTTTATTGGTCATGTACCATCTCAAGCGAATTTCACAAGCCAATGCAACCGCAAACAATAGTTTCTGTTTTTCATAACCTGTAATTACGTTATTCAAAGCAAGCTCTCGAATAGTTTCAAAACTAGACGTCGCCGAAGTTTTGTTGAGTCGAGCCAGTGCTGTTATGAACAATGTTGTGCTTCGATATATAACACGTTTGATGTTGAATGATGGTTGAGATTGAACTCGAAGAATGTTTGGTTTAGCTGCAAACTCACTTAAATCATCTGATATTTGTTGTTTTAAATCTTCAATTATTTGAGTTTGGTTTTGATTTTTTAAAAACTCAGTTACACCAAGTCGAAACTGTTGATAAACGTCTTTGTCGCCATAAACAAAGCATGTGCATGTAAGCATTTCACTTAAATGATAATCATTTTTTAAGCTTTCTTCACCACCAAGATATTTCAACATATCCTTAACAGATTTTATGAGTTCGATTTTCAATGGTTTTGATGGTGTGTGCTGTTGTGTGCCCAAAGGAAACTTGCTGGCATGTGGCATCATGCCGTCAAATGAAATACCACGAACAGTAATCGAATCATAAAACCAGTCCCCATCCGGCTGGATTGTATTATTTAAACTCGAGATGGCAACACTGGGAAGAATTGTTTCTTGAAGATTGATAATAATTATGTGAAATATAACTGTAAACCATCTAAAATAGTTGAGGTCATTATTATTTGTCAAACTTTTTTCAAGAAGAATCAAATGTTCAAAGTCGGAATAAGGTGTTATTTCCTTTCTAGATAGAGATCCCATTCCTGCAATGGCAAATTTACAAGGAGCTTTACCCATGATGTTTTTACAATATTTAGCAACATCTTCCATAATTTTTATGTAATCGCGGGTAATTTGGTTTTGGAGTTTTTCTAGAATATATATTTTATCACCTTCCAGCAATGATTTGTATTGATTGTCCATTGCTCTTAATGAATAGTCAGGAATTCGTTTTAGTTGTTTAGTAGTCTTGGATCTCATTTGATTAATTTTTTTTTTTACTTCATTTGCTTTTTCAATCAAATTAGCATGTTTATTTGATGCATTTGATACAGCGAGAACATGTTTGCACAATTCTGTTAAATCTGCTTTAATTTTTTTGCTATTATCAGGATGTCTGACTATTGCGGCATTCATGAGTGCTGCACTTTTAATCAAACTCATCATATCAGGACTTTTGTTTCGATAAACAACTCCTAATTGATGAAATAGTTTAGCTGATTCTTGTGGTGAACTTTCTTGGAGTTTAGGTAACTTGTGTAATAAATTTTCTTGTTTCTCCTTACAATACAATTTTATCTGATCAACAATTTTTAATTCTTCATTATCAGTAGCTTTGCTGTCATTTGAGGTCATGTTAAGGTGGTCTTTATGACAATTTTTTGGAATTAACTCAGATGAATCTTTTGATGAAACCGTAATGACGTTTTGAGGAGTTGAGAAAAGATTTTCTAATTTCTGCAGTTCATAAAGCAATTGTTTTTTTTCTATTATATAAGCTTGTTTTTCATTTGATAAATCCAATTTGTAATCGCTAATAAGTTTTAAATACTTTTCCATAATGGTTATGATTTGTTTTCAAAAACCTTTTTAAATTTGTTAAAATCTCATTTTCTCTTTCAACATATTCAAGATTTTACTTCAACATTAAAAATTTATTGCAAAGAATTTGATTGAGTAGTTATTTTTATTGGTTTAAAAGTTTTCGACAAACCTATCCAAAAATGTTCGAAGCTGTAAATAAAATTATCAGTTTTTTAATAATATTTAACAAGATATTAATACAGTTATTTTATTTATGATTAAATTGCTAATTCTTTAATTTGTTTTTTTAAGTTTCATCTTTTTACTCTTAAACCTTTTTTTTTATAAAAACTTTTTTACAAAATCAAGCAGTGCAGAAACCACCGCCTGAACTGGCACGGGCAGGACCGAAAAAAATATTTGGCACTGAAGGGGGAAATTTAAAACAAAGACACCTTTTTTGTTGGATAGAAAGAATTTTAATTAAGGTCCATAGGCTTACCAACCAAAAAAATTTGGGGGGAATTCAATTTCGCCAAAATTTCAATGTGGACTGCTCGAATCATGACCAGCTTGTAGCATTTTACGGAGGTGACAAAATAACACATATTTTTATCTCAAAAACTAGCGGAAACTAAAAATAGGTCTTCACTTTCAATTGTTGTTCAAATTCTCGATTTTTTTTGGCAAAAAACTAACAAAAACTAAAAAAAACGTCTTTACCTGATTTAACCTTATTCTTCTCAACGGCCGGGCTTCTGAAGCCTGGCCCTTGCGAAAACGTTTGTAATTACTTCATCTTTGTAGATAAAATTCTGGAATTTCTTAAATTTTCCTAATTTGAAATGTTGAATAAGCTGGTACTATTTTTAGGTGCCTTCAAACAAGGGTTAGCGGGTAAAATAGACGTTTTTTAGCAAATTTGTGAATTTTTGCTGGTTTTCGCAAGCAGAGCGTGGAATTTCAATTTCACTCCTTTATTAAGAGACATGAATTTTACCGAGAATTGGCTTTGCGTGACGAAGCGAATTACGTTGTTTGTTGACGTCGAAATGCCTTAGGCGATGCAGAACTTATTTCATGTAAATCGCATTTTCTTTTTTTGAGCTTTTGGCGATTGCTTGGAAACATTTTACACATATACATTCTTTTGTATAAAGCAATTGCTGTTGGACTGCTTGAATACCAATCAAGCGGACAAGATTCAATCTTTACACTAAGCATATTTATAAAACTTTTTTATGACTATTCATTCGTGGGAAAAAAAATTAAATTAACTGGTTCACATCTTAGCTCTTATGCTGACGCCTTTAGACAATTAAACAAGACCTGACTTTTTATAATTAAATTTTTAATTATATTTCAAGTTGCATTTGAAGTAACAGGCCGTTTTTTGTTGAAAATTTCCTTGCAATGAAAAATCCGACGTATTTTTTATGTATAAGTTCACTTGTTTAACACTTTGACTTCCATGTCAACAAATATTGTTGACACGGCAGTTTTTAATGAGGCCGTGTCTGGTATAATTTCTATTTCTGGTATAATTTGTATTTCATTACTCTGAAACAAAATAAATTCGGATAAAACGGGTTAAAGTCAAGTGGAAATAGTTTTTTTGCATATATATTTTCAGTATTATGCAAATCTAGGAAAATTTTTTTGTGGCCCACTGAGGTATTTTTAGAAAATCAGCTTGGCAGTTAAAGTGTTAAAAAAGTTTTGTAAAAAAATTTATAGCTTTTAGATGTGGGTTTCGCAAACAGAAAACATAAAATAAAAACAAGACGTTTGATACAATTGAATTTCAATGAAACAGGGGTTTCCAACTTGTATAAATTTATGAGAGTTCTAAAGTCTGAAATTTACACAAATGACTTTTTTCCTCCCAAAAACTTTTCATGCCAAAGTTTAACAAAACGGTCCTTACTCATTGCAAACTGTTTGATCGATTTATTTCGAAAGTTAAATAAAGACCAAAAAACTTCATTCTTGAAATTTGAAAAGAACTTTTTATGTAAACGCAAAGACCATTTATGGTTTTCATTATCCTTTCGCAATAAATTTTATGTTTGAACTCAAAATGTTAATTAGAAAAAAATTGGATATGACTTCTGGTCTAATATGATTATCCTATTACATTCCGACGTCTATTTAGTTTTAAAATGACCCACTAACTGGAAACCTCTGAATAAAATCAACTTAGATATTTTAGTGACGGATGACCTGGGATGCTTACAAGGGCTTTTCCACGTAAAACCATAAAAAGCTCCGGGCCCTAATTTTATGTGCATAGAGCTTATAATCCATGTTAGAGCTGTTTTGAGTTTTTGATCACATAAGTTTCTCTTTTCCTAATTGCATCAACTCCAATTTCGAAAATCTGCGGTAGAGGGCTTGCAGTTGTGAGTCGAAAGACAAAGAAGGGGGCAGGAGACCCAAAAAGTTATTGACAAATTTATCCACTTTACGATCCCTGGGAAAAATTTGAGATGCTTACCTGCGTCCGCAACAAGCCAATTGATGGTTTTAATGGAAAGAGTCAACCGTGGATCAAGTCGTTCTGTTCATACAAATCATCGACAATTTTTTCGAGACTAAGAAGATAGGAAGTGCTATTTGTCAATCTGATAGCTGCATATGACACTGTTATTTCATTCAAATTTGATTTTAACTGCAAGCTGCTGAGGTTTCTGCTGGATAAATGCGTGGTTCGAATGATTATAAAACTAGTTCACAACGAAGGTTTCATTTTAACCGCGACAGTAAGTAAAATAGTCTCGGGTGTCAAAGTAACAGTGTTTTTCCAAAATCAATCACGACTTTTTCAACATCTAAATGCATAATCTGCTTCTCACAATATCCAGATTAAGAAAAAATGTGAGCTAAAAGTTTGCAGTAATCAACATTCACCATTGTGTTTGGTTCCGATTTATCTAGAAGTAAAACTAGACAAATCACTCAAGTTTGTCACCACCGTTTGGCATTGCGCAAAAAACTTCGCCTGTCCCACTGTTGAGGTAACGTGGGCCCTCAGAGCGGGTGCTGATGCCAAAACATCAAATACTGCAATCTTATTTTTAGTCTATTCAACAGCCGAGTATTGTAGTGTTGTTTGTTCTCGTATTACTTGGTTTATATTTAGTGTCTTGAATGAAGCTTTGGGCGTAGTTACTGGATGCCTCCGTCCCTCTCCAACGGACCACTTAACAGTTTTTTTAAACATCCAGCCATAGGAGCTCTGAAAACTAGTAGTGACACTTGTTTTGGCTGAAGATGGTACTCTAGACCTTTGCTCCACTACTTTTTCACACAGGCGGCACACTTTGAAAAATTTCAAAAATTAACAGAATACCTGGACCAGGTAAAGAGCTAAATTTTGAACGCTTTCTGTTACCTGAAGTTTCATTTGGCTGTCATAAAAAACCTAAAAACTCAATCTAAACTCAAAAAATAAAGTGATGACTTTTTTTTTCATTTGAAGTTAGCAATTTGTGCATATTGTGCACAATCGAGCCTGGTTGAAAATTGATCAAAAAAAATTATCAATTTATTAGCAGAGAGTTTTTATGATCACTAAATAAAGCTTCATATAAAAAAAGCGTTCGAAATTTAGTAAAAACCAAAAAAAGGTCTTGACATTACACAATGAGATGTATTGTACGTATAATGAATTTTTTAAGTTTTTAGGTTGCTACTTCAGAAAAACATAACTTTATCTTTATTTCAAAGAATATGTTTTTCGTTTTTCCGCAGCATATGAGTTGCAGAGCATTGCTCTAGATCCTGACTATGGTTTGTTTATCTGTTATCAAATGCCTGTCGATAAACACTAAGGTCTAAACACTTTCTTGTGTCTGCTGCTCAAAAACTTGAACAATTTTGCTGAATAAGCGCATCCGATCTGCCCATCACATGATTCATAGATCGAACACAGAGTACTATGACTGTACATCCGGCCTCGTGCTTTCATTACCAGCGCCTTTCCTTACTCGTTAGAAATAGCGTGTCCGGAACAGTTTGAGTTATGCTTAAACGCTTTCAGACGGGTTAAAGACAACTGGATCGCAGCCGACTGGAGGCAGCTTAACTAACCAATTAGCAAAAAATTGTCGTCAACATTGATATCGAAAGGTATAATTTCATTCACTCGGATAGCAGTTCAAGAGCTGGTGGTGCTGGTTTATACATTAAGGATTCTCTAACGTTTACTTTAAAAGAAGAACTTGATTTAAATATAAATTCGGTTGAAAACACTTGGATACAAGTTGAAACTTCTGATAATAAAAAACCTATAACAATAGGAGTTGTATATCGTCACCCAGTATATGTTGCTGAACAACTTGAATCTTTCAGTAAAGCAATGCAAGAATTATTTTCTAAGCTCACTAGTATAATAAGAAATTTTATATAATGGGTGATTTCAACATTGACTTACTAAAAGCACATTCTAATTCTCTTTTGTAAAAAACTACGCTGATAATCTCATAAGCTACTCAGTTAAATGCACAATCAATAAACCAACACGCTGTACTATTAACTCGAAAATGCTTTTAGATCACATTTACACAAACAATTTAAAATATTAAAATTTTAGTGCAATTGTTCAATATGATATTTCCGATCAGCTACCAACATTTATCTTTGTTCATAATACCGCGATGAAAAATAAAGTTTTGAAAGCTATTTTAATTCGTGATATAAGAAATTTTTCCTTGGAATTATTTTATAACAATCTATTGCTTAAAATGAGTAATTTTAAAGTCTCGGAATATTCGTCACCGCACCATCAATTTTAAACTTTTATCAACATATTTACTGACACAGTTAACTTTCATGCACCTTATAGACATACCACTACAAAAGAAAAAAATTAAAAGAAAAGCCTTGGCTAACCAAAAGTCTACTTAAATCATTAAACAAAAAAACAAAATCTATAAAAAATTTCTTGATCATTCAAATTGTTCACTATATCCTCAATACAAAAAATAACCTAACACTCTCAATAGAGCATTAGAATGTGCCAAACGTAATTATTACAGTAAAATTTTAATCCAAAATAAACATGATATTGGCAAAGTCTATGAAAGAATTAATGAAATTTTTAAGCTCAAAAGTAAAAAACGTGTCTTACCCAATAAAATTGTTGATGAAACTGGTAGCCATATACAAGATCCTCAATACATTGCTGAAACGTTCAACGATTATTTTGCACGTATAGGCCACAAAGTGGCTGAATCTATTTCGGATCACCCTCAAAAACTACCGATCTCCCAACTACATACCTAAAGCGCTAATTCTTTATTTATGTTTCCATCATCAACTGATAAAAAAGCCCAATAGATTGAGAATTTAAATGATAAAAAAACAGTAAGAAGCAATGATGTAGAAACTAGATTTCTTAAATATAGTAAATCAATTATTTTGCCTATAATTAGTGATTTATTCAATTTATGTGTCAACAAAGGTGTTTTTCCTAATTGTCTGAAAATAGCTGAAATTATTCCTATGTATAAAAAAGGTAATATAAATAAAGCTACCAACTATTGTCCAATAGGGTTATTATCTCAGTTCAATAAAGTAATGGAAAAATGATACTTTCTCGATTATATTCGTACCTTGAGAAAAAACAATAATTCTATGACAATCGATTTGGATTTCGACCTAATTCTTCCACTGCTTTCGCTATAAGCTCATTATATGATAAATTAATCAAAAACATAGGCAATGGCCTTTTCAGCTGCTGTGTATTTTTGGACTTTTCAAAGGCCTTCAATACTGTAAACCATAAAATCTTGCTATGGAAACTGCATAATTATTTCGGTATTAGGGTCACATGTTTAAACCTGTTTGAAAGTTACTTAAGCAATCTTTACCAATATCCTAATATTCTTGGACATTATTCTAACAATGACAAAATAACAATTGGAGTCCCACAAGGATCCTGTCTTGGTCCATTATTGTTTCTTTTGTATATCAATGACTTGCCTCTCTCTTCTAATTTTGATTCAATAATATACGCTGATGATACTGCAATGATTTTATCTGATACTAATATTAATTCGTTGATAAATCGAGTAAACAAAGAATTAAATATAATTGATTTATGGCTTAGAAAAAACAAATTATCTTTAAATTACTCTAAAACTAGCTTCATTATTTTTAATAAACAGCCAAACAAAACTTGTGACTATGAATTTAAGTTAAAAATAAACAATAATCTTATTAAGAGTAAATTCTATTAAATATTTAGGAGTTCTGGTTGATAGTAAATTAAGTTGGTCAGAACATGTGGATTATTTAAATCTTTAGTTCGCCAGGTACTCGGGACTTTTTCACTAGACTGCGTAGATATGTCCCAAATGAAATCCTCTGCTTGCTTTATTACAGTATTATTTATTCTCAAATCAAATATGGTATCTTATCGTGGGGTACAGCTTCTAATTTGCTGCTAAAGAAAGTTGAAATTCCACTTAATCGCATTCAAGGGTCATAACTAACAGATCGATATATACACCTGTTGGAATGTTATATAAATCCTTGAACACATTAAAAGTAATCGATATTTACAACTTCGAATTAGGTAAATTTATGCATTAACTGGAAAATAATGAATTACCTCATGTTTTTTTAAACTTTTTTAAAAAAATAAATGAAATCCATTCATATGAAACAAGATTAATTAAAACATCAACCTATTTTTTACCGTGTGTTACAAAATTGTTTGGCCAATTATTACTGTCTTATAGAGGTGTAAAGCTTTGGAAAAGCATTCATCTCAGCATTAAAAGCAAGCATTGGTTTTCCTTCAAAAAATCATATAAGGATGATCTTATGTCGAAGTATTGAGTCGCTTTGTTTTTTTTTGATTTTTTGCTTTAGGTTTGTGCTTTAAATGTCTCACGTAAATGTCTGTGTAAATTTTATGCGTAAATCTTGGCTAAAATTCCTTATGTAAATGTTTATGTTAATTTCTATGCTTTCTGTCATTCGGCTGTGCATGTTTCCTTGTATTACTTTTTATTAACTGACTGTATTAGGGAGCATCTGACTCGATAACGCATGTTCTTCAATGCTTCCGACCATTGCGCCAATTTTGTTTGCTTGCTGTTTGTATTTATATATATTGTTGTGCGTATTGGTGAATAAACTATCCACCTATCTGTCTATCTAACCGGTCGACTGCCTTTAGTTGTCCTTAACTCGTCTGGTTGCGCCCAGTTGGTTGAGGGCAATTGGCCCATTCTGCCTGCGGACTGTATCTGCGCGTTCTCATTTGTGCATAAAAAAATGGGGTCTCGTTTCTTTCTCTTATTGCAAATGTGGCGCCCTGCGCAAACTAGAGATAACGTTGTATTGGAGTGTCACATGCAGCGGACATTACAAAGAGCACGAAGTCGGACAGTTTTGGATAAAAAATAAACGGTTGTGGCTTGGTACATTGCCAACAACATTTAATCCAGGCAATACAATAGCAATTCGCAGTAAAAAAATAAAGCACGGCGGCCAGTCTTATTTATGTGTTTTACTTGAAGTGGATACTTTTACATGCTACAACAATTTTGGCATAGAATTGCCCTGTTTTACGTAATGTTAAAAAAGGGGCTTTATACCTTACATCTCTTTCTCGAAGTTATCTTGGAGAGACCTTGTGGTGATCAATATTTTTAGAAGGTGATTAATCTAATCTTCCACAGTGTAAAACAAAAAAAACGCACTTTTCAATTAAATATATTGAAGCCAAAATGTGTAATTTTATCCCGTATTTCATGCAATAGGCTATTTTTCGTATCGCATAATAAAAAAATATATCTATCTACTTTTGTTACCGAGATTTGCTTATTTTCTAGTTTTGGTTCTAGGTTTTAACTTGTTAAATACTTTTTTGCCTTTTCGCTGCTTGTTTTTCAAACGATTGTTTTATTATAATTTTTTGTTATTTTGAATGACACAATAAAAGTAACTGCTTGACTAAGACACATTATGATTATTTCCCAGTCATGTTGTCCTACATTTAATCTCAATTATATGTTATGCGAATATTTGCAAATGTTTAGTGACAAAATAAACAAATATGAATCTCGAATCTTCACAAATGTTAAAATATTGCTGTTCAAGACATTTTTTATTGGGCACTCAAGTTTTTATGAACTCTAATTTAGAGTTGCTGATAAAGACTTTCTAGTTGGAAAAGGGGCATAAAATGTTTTTTCTAATAGAACAATAATATGTAAAAAGAAACGAACATATACGATCTTGATCCGTTCCCATCAAAACGACACTTGCAACCTCTCGCCAGCAATAATTCAACTGCACGTTAAAACAAGGACTTTGACTGACTTATAGTTTGATGTTCAACGAAAAATTAAATTGATCTTGGGCAAAAGTCATTTCGTGCAAGTGACTCTAATGTTGTAACATTTACACCTCGAAATTATGCTTCAAAGTCTAATTTTAGGAAACGTTGTTGTCTCTGCTATGATAATGAAATTGGATCAGGCCAGAAGATGCAAAAACACAACATAAACAAATCACGAAATCAGTATCAAACATGCGATTCTTCTACGTGTTTGCGGCACTGCTTAAAAATTTTAGCTTGATCCTTTAATCGATGCCGAGATATGTTCCACGACTAACAGTAACAGTTATATAAAGTAATATCGTTTTGTTAGTGTTTTTTTGTAAAGTAATACAATAGCGTAATTGCATTTCAATAATTAAAAACTCTTTCTGCGGCGGTGAAATACGATGTGCATGTAAATAGTGATGTCACACTTCATTCATAATAATTTTAATCATAACGATGTAGTTTATTCCCGTTATAAATTCGAAGTTTTATTATAAAATAATAATCGCGCCGCCGTTGAGCGCTGCTCTCGTATTATGCGATGTAACGTCCGATGTGCTTTTCTCTTTACGCCCGACAGTATTGACGTAATATGTTTTTGATCAGCGTCACTGTAGTAGAATATTCGCGTATAGACTAGATGGTTCTAGCATAAGCGTATTCTCTAGAGAGTTGGAGAATGATCTGGTTTATTCGAGTGAGTTCGCCGTCACCTAATGTTTGTCTATTTATACGCTCGCTAAATCGCAATCGGAGAGACGAAAAAGAGAAAGCGGACGACGAGAAACGATTAAAGCGAAAAGGTCGCTTTGAGATAAAGTTGAATATTGGGGCGAGTGTTGAATTTATTTTGCGCCAGTTTTTTTTGAAGTTGTGTTCTACAGAGGTAGAATCATTTGTGTTGATTGAATCAAGTTATAGTGTTGATTTCGCTTTGCAGTTTGGCAAAGCGTGGAATAGAAGTTTCGTCGGTCGTGAATTTTGTAATACATTCGTTCTTATTAGAGACAGTGGTCTCTGTTTGTCTGTGAAGAAGAGTCTTCAACGAGATCAATCCGAGCTTTCGTTCAAACCAACTGTATAAAAGCTTTATTTCTTGAGCAGGAATAAAATAAAATTTAGACACAGCTTTGTTTCAGCGCCGGTATTCGGGTTACCTAGCTCAACTGGTTCTTTAGGATTCCCAAATAAAGTTTGTGACAAGTGATATATAAAAGATAAAGTTTTGTTGGTTTTATAATATCTGTAAGTCGATATTTTAACACTGCTAAATATGAAAACATAGCCAATTTAAAACTCTTTTATGCAAAAAAAAGTCATTTTCGTTTTTTTAGCTTTTTTTAAAAAAAGCAGCAATAACTATTAGTAACCATAAAAACATGTGGACAAAACATGTGAGCAAGTAAATGAAACTGGTCTAAAATATTTTTCATAATTTGACCATTCAAACAATGAAAAGAGATTCCCTTAGCTTTTTCATTGTTTGTAATTGTCATGCGGGTTGACGTCACTCTTTACCTGCAATTTTTAATTAAGTTTACGACTGTTACAACATCGAATCCGTTACAATAGCATTTCACGCTAGTTAAATGAGTATCTAAACGTAAAAATTGAAGTGACCTTGCTAAATTGCAATTTTGCATACTTTATCAAAAGAATTTTCAAAAACATTTTTGCTCTAATAAAAGTTAAATAAATGATCTATACTCTGCTTAAATTTCATAAAGATAGCTTAAATAATTTTGAAGTTATAATTGTTGATTTGGTGGACTTTTGAAGCCCGGCCGTTGAGGAGTCACTAGTTCAAAAAAGTTTGAGGAGAATAGGGTTAACAAAACTTGTACAAGTACATAAGTATACAGTAGTACAATGTATTTTGAAGAAACAATGAAGCAGCAGTACAATGTATTTTGAAGAAACAATGAAGCAGTCTAGGGTACTAATGATAATGACTAATTTGGCTTAAGAATCAAAATGTATTTTGACAAAATCATTCAGTGTTAATCTCATAGCCTCTGATGTTGATGTCCAATTTGCTTCTTTTTTAACTGATTATATCCAGTACAGCTGAAAACGCAGATTCCACCATCCATCTGGAAGGGAACACAATAATTCTTGCATCTAATTATTGAAAAATATTTGAGAGCGTATTCTTGATCAAGATGTACGCTAATACCCTTTTCTTGTTAACTCTTGTTCTTAGTTTCACATGCTTTTTTGAATCCAACAACGTTTCGACCATTTTTTAATTTCATCTCCTGGCTTATAATTTTCTAGGTCTACAAACCAGAGTAGATAATCCATCTCCAAAATATCCTGAAATTTTTCCCAAAATCTGAGTGAAAACCTTTAACATGAGCAATGCATGCAGTAATACACCCTAAATGTAGGAGCAGTTTTATGGAAATTTTCAAATGTCAACGGTTCCTTTACTCAAATTGTTTTTTTCAATATTTTAGTTTCTCAATGTAATCTTTTATCTTTTAAGCGCAGGTAACCAAATTTGATTTTTTTACCTTGCGGTTCGACATTCAGCATATTCACTGAGATATGACTAGGTAGTATATTTTTGATTTCATCTCAGTACAGTATTTTCAAACTTTTCCAAAATTTCTCGAGTTTTACCAGCTGGTTTGCTGTATTTACAATTAAGCATTTGGGAGTTGAACTTGAAAACGTTGATCACTTGTTCACAAAAAATCTCAAATCTTTCAAGGCTGAGGTATTTCGACAGCCATCTCACTTCTGGATGAAACAATAGTGTTTTTATGTCTTCAGTTTCAAGGAATTCCACAAACATACCCCATTATTCATTGAATTTTTTTGACAAAATTAATTGCATGTATGAAAACATTCTGTGCCAAGTACAAAGTAAAGGATAGTGTCGAGCTGAAAACATCAAAAAACCTAGCTATTCAGACATCAACCAAACACTAAAAAAATGTACTGATGCTATCTTGAGCTAGCCACAAAATTTACTTGCATGCACTTTCATCTTAATTTAATATTGCAGCGTTTAAAATTTTGAGAAACATTTTATCAAGAATTTATAAAACTCTCTGTATACCACTAGAAATTTTTGGTAGTCCACCGGTAATGAGATCAAAACAAAAATATAACACCCGTGGTCCAGCTGGACCACAAGTTAAAACCATATCAGCAATACGCGCAACACTTTGCAGTAACTCATTGTTTATTTCAGGCCAAAGATGAGTGGACAGTGTTTTTTTAGACTCCGAATCTAATCCGACTTTCTAAAATGATATCCACTGAGATAAACGATTTCAAAACTTATGTTTATGAATGTAACAAATATTTTAAATATTAATCGTGATACTAATCAAGAAAAAGATTTTTCTACCAATGTGTTTCAGAATTTCTGTGTTGTACCAATCAAAAAACACTTGATTATTTTATTTGATCGTAATTGCAGAATGCATAAGTATTTATAATCGTAATTGATTACTTTCAAATTTTTAGTAATCATAATCGTAATTGCAGAATGGGAAAGTAATCGTGATCGATTACGTTTGTCATGTAATCACTCCATCCCTTTAAAGGGCACATTTTTTCTTTTTCAACAAAACAAAGTAAAGTTATTTTTTATTCATTCAATTTGAGCTGACTTTTAACGAAATTCACTTGTTTCAGCTGAACTCAGCACACTGCTGTTGTTGCCGAACATGTCACTCTTCATGTCATTTCACTTTTATTCGTATAATTCGATTTTCCAGTGGAAATACGCTTATCCAATAAAGAAATTAAAGTTTTGATAATATGCAAATGAGTAAGAAAATAATTTTTTTAAAAATTTACAAGACCACCAGAGATTGTTTTAGCTTAAAAACTTTATGCTTTTTGTAAGCTATAACCACGTTCATTTATCGTCCTTGATTTGAACGAGCAAGTTTAGCTTGTTCAGTTAAAACAATATCAGCAATAAGCGCCAAACTTTGCAGTAACTCATTGTTTATTTTAGGCCAGAGATGACAGGACAGTGTTTTTTTAGACTCCGAATCCAATCCGAATTTCTAAAATGATAATCCAATCCGATCCAAGTCCAACAAAACATGCAAAACTGATAGTCCACAGTCCAATCAGTCCGAAAAAATTTTTCCTTGCCCAATCATTAATTATTTTAAAATTAAGTATAAGGTTTGAGGTTACTCGAGCAAAAAATTCTATATATTATAATTCTATCCAACATCTATCCTCTTTTAATCTAACTATGAAATTATGCTTGAGCCAATTACATATTTGGACTTCACTACTCCATATACAAAGTAAAAAAACTTAATAAAAACACTATATAAAATTGAGAAACAAATAATAAATTAAAACAAATATCAAGTTAAAATAACAAAATTCATGCACTCATATTATCAATCATAACTTTCCAAAAAACTTGAATCAATAATCAATAATTTATATAGGTCATACAATTATATTCATATAACTACAGTGAATTAATCACATAGCAATAACATTTTAAGAAAAAAATGAGCCTACATGTTGTTTAATTCTCATGTGTTATCAAATTTTCTGCTGTAAAAAAATAAAAATAAAAATTTATCTTATTTTCAAATGCATGTGAGATTTTAGTTATAAACAATGTTGGGATTCTAAATTTCAAGAACACGATCTATTTTGTATAGAAGTTACGAACGAAAGATTCGCATTATACAGAGATATAGAGATACATCAATTGCTTTTATATTAATAATTTTTATACTCAATTGACATTTCTACAGTGTGAACGACAGTGTGAACGAATTTAGCAAGGTCACTTCAATTTTTACGTTTAGACATTCATTTAACTAGCGTGAAATGCGATTGTAACGGATTCAATGTTGTAACAGTACTAAACTTAATCAAAAATTGGACGTAAAGAGTGACGTCAACGCGTACGACAATTATAAACGCTGAAGAAGCTAAGAAAAGCTTTTTTCATTGTTTGAATGGTCTAAGCATGGAAATTATTTTAGATCAGTTGCAATTACTTGTTCACATCTTTGTCCACATGTTTTTGTAGTTACTAATAGTTATTACTGCTTTTTTTAAAAAAGGATAAAAAACGAAAATGATTTTTTTTTTACATAAAAGAATTTTAAATTGGCTATGTTTTGATGTTTAGCAGTGTTAAGATATCGACTTATTGTAATACCAACAAAACTTTATCTTTTATATATCAGCATTTATATGCACATCGTTTTGTTGTTTCGCTATGTATTTCATCGCCACAAAAAGAGTTTTTTAATTATTGCAATGAAACTACGTTATTACACTACTTTAAAAAAACACTTGAGAAAAACAATATTACTCTATATAATTGTTACAGTTAGTCGTGAACATATCTGGGCATCGATCAAAGCATGAAGCGCAAATTTTTAAGCAGTGCCGCAAAAACGTGGAAGAGCCACATGTTTGACACCGATTTCGTGAGTTGTTCATGTTTTTATTTGCATTTTCTAACCTGGTCCAATTTCATTATCATAGCAGAGACAACAACGTTTCCTAAAATTAGACTTTGAAGCATAATTTCGAGGTATAAATGTTACAAAATTACAGTCACTCGCACGGAAATGACTTTCGCCCAAGATTAATTTAATTTTTCGTTGAACCTCAAACTGTAAGCCAGTCAAAGGCCTTCTTTCAACGTGCGGTTGAATTATTGCTGGCGAGAGGTTGCAAGTGTCATTTTGATGGGAACGGATCAAGATCGTATATATTTGTTTCTTTTTACACATTATTGTTGTATTAGAAAAAACATTTTAGGGCACTTTCCCTACTTGAAAGTCTTTATCAGCAACTCTAAATTACAGTTTATAAAAACTTGAGTGCCCAATAAAAAATGTCTTGAACAGCAATATTTTAACATTTGTGAAGATTTAAGATTTACATTTGTTTATTTGTCACTAAACATTTACAAATATTTGCATAACATATAATTGAGATTAAATGAAGGACAACATGACTGGGAAATAACCGTAAGGTGTCTAAGTCAGGCAGTTACTTTTATTGTGTCATTCAAAATAACAAAAAAATTATAATAAAATAATTGTTTGAAAAACAACCTGCGATAAGGCAAAAAAGTAATTAACAAGTGAAAACCTAAAAGAAAAACTAGAAAATAAGCAAATCTGGGTAACATAGGTAGATATATTTTTTATTTTGCGATATGAAAAGTGTCGCATGAAATACGGGATAAAATAACACATTTAGGCTTCAATATATTTAATTGAAAAGTGCGTTTTTTTGTTTTACACTGTGGAAGCTTAGATTGATCGTTTTCAGGAAATATTGATTACCACAAGGCCTCTCCAAGATAACTTCGAGAAAGAGATGTTAAGCTGTAAAGGCCCTTTTTTTGACATTACGTAAAACAAGGCAACATTGCTATAGCATGTAAAAGTATCCACTTCAAGTAAAACATATAAATAGGAGTGGCTCCCGTGCTTAATTTTTTTACTGCAAATTGCTATTGGTGCCGCATTTGCAATGAGAGAAAGGAAGAAGACCCCATTTGTCTATGCACAAATGAAAACGTGCTACTACAGTCTGCAGGCGGAATGGGCCAACTGGCTCCAACCGACTGGGTGCAACCCAAGTAAAAGCAACCTACTGATTAGTTAAGCTGCGACCAATTGGCTGCGATCCAGTTGTCTTTAATCTATCTAAAGGCGTTTAAGCATAACTGAAACTTTTCTGGAAACGCTATTTCGAACGTGTAAGGCAAGGCGCTGGTAATGAAAGCACGAGGCCGGATTTACTCATAGTACTCTGTGTTCGATCTATGATTCATGTAATTATAAAAGCTTAGTTCACGGAAGCTTAATTCAGCAAAATTGTTCACGTTTTTGTGCAGCAGGCGCAAACAAGTGTTTAGACTTTTGTATTTATTGGCAGGCATTTGATAACCGATAAATAAATCATAGTCAGGATCTAGAGCAGTGCTCTGCAGCTCGTGTCCTGCGGATAAATGAGAAACATATTCTTTGAAATAGAAATACATTTATGGTCTCTGAAGTAGCAACCGAAACACTTAAAAAATTCATTATACAGTACATGTTATTGTGTAAGGTCAAGACCTTTTCTTTGGTTTTGAACGCTTTTCTTCATATGAAGTTTTATTTTGTAAACATAAAAACTCTCTACAAATAAATTGATAACTTTTTTGGATCAATTTTCACCCAGACTCGATTGCGCACGTATGGGTAAATTGCTAACTTCAGATGAAAAAAAGTCATGACTTTATTTTTAGACTTTAGATTGAAATTTTTAGGTTTTTTATGACAGCCAAATGAAACTTCAAGTAACGGAAAGCGTTCAAAATTTAGCTCTTCATCTGGTCTAGGTGTTCTGTTAATTTTTGAAATTTTTCAAAGTGTGCTGCAGGTTTGAAAAAGTAGCGGAGCACAGGTCTAGAGTACCACCTTTAGCCAAAACAAGTGTCGCTACTAGTTGTCAGAGCTGAGATGACTGGATGTTTGAAAAAACTCGTAAGTGGTCCGTTGGAGAGGGACAGAGGCATCAGTGACTACGCGCAAAGCCTCATTCAAGATACTATATATATAAACCAAGTACTACGAGAACAAATGAGACTCCAATACTTGGTTGTTGAGTAAACTAAAAATAAGAAAGCTGTTTCTGAAGTTTTGGCATCAGCAATAAAAAAGACATCAAAAATACTGCAGGTACTACGAAAATTTTAAACAATAATAAACCACCAAACTAGAAAAAACGCTGCTATATAAATGAGCAAAACATTCAGATATTTTACTTGAGTAAATTTATTAGTCATTTAAAATAGTTTTCGTGAACTGAAAATATAAAAGCATTTTAAAACTTCTGAACTAGGGCCGCAAATCTTGTGAAATATAATGGTTTCTTCCAGTTTTTTTACATTCTTTCTTTACAGCTTTTCTTAATGCTGTTTTTTTGACTCAGAGACAAAACGTTTTTGCCAGACAACTTTACAAGATTCAAAAATTTTGCTTGTCATAGTCAATCTATCAATCTCTCACCATAAAACTAGCTTTTTCTTTGTCCTATTTAAAGTGTTTTTCACTTGTTATTTGCTTTAGTTTTTTTTTAAAACAAAAACATACCAGGAATAGCATCAAATTACTTTGTTTCATGCTAAAGCGTCGTTGAGTTGCTGGAAGTTTTCACATTGTGATCTTGTGAGATCTGTTCTGTCACAAAACTTGTAAATGTTTCTTTGTCTAAGTGGACACGACGAAGTTATTTCTGGTTTGTTAAAGCCGTGTCCACACTGCTTTGCTGCCGCAGGACTAGTAACTTAGCCCTGCCTATCCTTTGACCAGCCTGTTGACAATCTTATTAATATTTACTCAATTTTATTCCGATGTAAAGTTAAAGTCAATCTACTGTTTCACTTTCCTTGGCAAACGTACGTATCAGAGGAAATCTTCTCAATCAACTAGACAAAGAATTTCAACACAAATTACTCCAGCCTTCCTGCTGTGACAACCAAATCAAAAAAAAGGCGGATCCCAGCAAAATGCCGTTTATATACGCGTCGAGGCCACGTGTTCCATGGTCCACTAATTTCCAATGGAGCGTATTAAACAAGTAAAACAAAGGACACAGGCAATTGGCGGAACACTAAGTAACTGTACAAGAACTAAAACATGTTCAGGCAACAGAATAGATATTTGTATAGAAAAGATTTTCTCAACAAAATGTTAAACGAGCAAGGTCGGTCATTCTAATCTTTCCTTCGTATTGACCTTTCTGTTTTAAGAGGAGTCAGTCACCTTGCAAGCAGCAACATGAATTCATAAAAAAATTTCCAATAAATTGTCTTTTTTAAGCGCTCAATGAAATCACTCAGTAATAAGTAAACAAAAGCTATCTAGCGAAAAAGAAAATTTCACCTTGATATTCATTGTTCTGTGGCAACACAATCGCAAAATAACGTTAATTACGATCTGTGCGCTGACAACAAAAAACATTCTTTTAAATTGTTGCTATGGTATTCATTTGAAGCTGGAAATCTTTACCATTCGATTCTTGTAATAAACTTTGATTCACACTAAGAGAAAAAATTAAGAGGTTAAAAACGACGAGAAAAATTATTTTGTAACAAGTTGTTTTTTTTATCTATACGAGGTTTAATTTTTATTAAATTTTTCAAGTTGATTTTGCTAAATGCAAGTCGGCAGCGTGGTCGAATGGTTAGAGCGCCGGGATTGTGATCGACATGGTCTGGGTTCAAAACCTACTCGTGCCATTTGGTTGCGTCCTAGAGAAAGACACTTTACGGCACTTTCCCATACTTGGTGATCTTGGCAAGCAGTTCTGAAGTCCAGTCACATCTTTATTAAATTTCAAGCGGACAGCATATCTTGGCATCTCCGGAAGCAGGTCGGGGTAATTGCCTACCCTATGTATTAGCGCCTCCGTCGCCTTTTTGAAAGTCAGGAGGATAAACTCAGATAATGAAAATTAATTTTTCATTATTTTTGTTCAAAGTTTGTTTACTATTTTATTGTTGGTTTTTTGCGTTTTGCTAATAAATTTTTTCCTCTGTTTAAAAAATTTTTGCAGGAGCTAAGGTTGCAAGAAATAAAATAGCACAACTTTATTTATGAAACTAATTATTTTTTTAAAGATTTGATCTTTAAATAATATAATTACAATAAGTGAAATGTAAATTGTGATAAGGCGAGTAACTCAAAAAAATTAATATTTTATAAAATTCTTAAGAGTTGTTAAAAGCTAAGGTTACAGATAACAATTTACTAAATTTACTGGTCTTATAACAATATTGTTTTTTGTGATATATTTGGAGAACAAACAACACAGAAAACAATATCAAACAATTCGGTAATCTATTGGCTGCATTTTAAACTGTCTAACTCGTTAGCCTACTAACAGTAGCTTACTTTCTGAAAGATTTTGTTTTTTTAATGGACTGATTCAGAATTGGACGATGAAGAAAGGCAAATTTGTGAATTGGGCAATATATTATTTAATCACCAGAATTTTTATTTGGTGACATTTCGGCTTTTTAATAATTGCTTTAAAAAACAATGTAATGAAGTATAGAATAATACGTTTCGACTATTAAACCCGACAGTCCGATTCCATCCTAACCTACAACAAATGACAGTTCGGATTATTCAGCTTCGACCAAAAATCACCTCAGTCAGGCTCCAATCCAGCTCTATATCCGGACCATGCTCATCTCTGCCTCAGGCAGTGTTTCAACGTTGCAAAACATAAGTTCATAAGTTATTTAATAAACTGTGTCATTATTCCAAATCGAAAAAGTTACCTTTCATCAATGTACAAAAAATTTGATGTTATAAAAATAACAAAAATATTTTTCAAAATTTAAGAAATTGTGTCAATACCTTTTTCTGGAAAGAGAGTTTACCATAGTGCTGTGCTTCCCAACCAGTGGTTTGATTGCATATTCTTTTTGTTTCTGAACAATCTTATATAATTTTTGACGTCATAATCAAAAGGTTGTATTCTCTAAACCAGGGCTCTTCAAACTGGGGTTCCGACCCCTCGGTGGGTCGCGAAAGAGCTTAATGGGAGTCGCGAGAAGTTTCAAGAACATTATTAAAGTATTGACTAGAAAACATTTTAAACAGATGAAAAAATCCGCTTTAAGTGATTTTCATTAATAGCTCTATTATAGTGTACAATTATTTCTACAAGCAATATTATTAATTAATCCAAAGAAAATAAATGGCATAAGTTATAAAATTTCTTTGATCGAATTTAAGTTACATTAGTTGCTAACGTATTTGAGTTGCGGCAGCTGCTAACACGTTCAGGTTCTGTTTGATGCTGGTAACGAACGAGTTTCAAACGCAAAGGCTGATTGCCTGCCTGATCGTTGAGTGGTTGAGCATATAGTACTGTACTTAGTTCTTGCTTGGTTTCCATTCAATTTATGGCCATAAGGAGTGACTATATATTATTGTGCTGGTGACGTAGCATTTGCAAAGTGATTTTGTTTTTAATTGTTTGCCGTGGCATGGATATTTACTTGTAATGTTGAAAATAAATAACCTAATGCTATAATTTTAGTTTATCTATTGCAGATGGCAACACGGAATTCATTGCTTCTCGATGCATGGTTGCAATTTCTTTCGTGCAAAAATATTGTTGCAATACTCTATTAGAAATCGACAACTCTTAGTTCATTATTCTTAGTTATTTCTATTAGCCTATAGTATTAGTTCAAAATTTAAATATTTGCAATTTACAGTTATTTAAAAAAATGCATGTCTGCATATAGGATCTACTGTAACGATGTATATCCGATGTCAACAAGAACTGGCTGTTTGACTGGCAGTGTTTTATATTTTTTGCTAAAATGTAACTTAGTAATTAACATTCTTATTTTCCTAACTCACGTTCATTTTCGTACTAAATTTTATAAAATCATTTAATTAAAAAAGAAAACGTTTTAAGGTTACATATTATTCTGTGAACAAGTAATATTATAACAACATAGATTTTCAAAATTAATAATTATTAAACAACCCTCCTCATGGATTAGTGGTTAAAATCAAAGCATCATATCTCACCAAACAATTCAAATATTGAGAAGTCAACGCTAACTGAACAACAAAGTGGCAATATGGAAAATACAAAGACCAATCATTCTTCCATAAAAAAGAGGACATACAATGAAAGTCACTTACAGTTAGGATTTACGTATACCTGCGTAAATAATAAGCATCGGCCAATGTGCTTGATTTGTAACGAGAGTTTGGCAAGTGAAAGTATGAAACCTATAAAATTGAAGAGGCATCTAACTACAAGGCATGTTTCCTATGCTGAAAAGCTGCTAGTGTATTTTGAAAGGTTATTGCAATCAGTGCGTTATCCATGGAAACACATGTACTTACTAATTCTAAACATTTACGCGCATCTTATGAAGCTTCCTACCTAATTGCAAAGAGCAAAAAGCTATTTATAATTGATGAAGAACGTGTTTTACCAGTAGCTGTTGGAATGACTGAAATCATCCATGGCCATAAATATGCAGATGAATTTAAAAAAATTCCTTTATCAGACACAACAGTAAGTAAACGAATTGAAGACATTAGCAAAGACCACTTTGAACAGCTAATTGCAAGAATAAAAGGGAATTTAAAATATGCAATCCAGATTGATGAAAGTAAAGATATTTCAAGTAAGGCACACTTGTTGGGATATGTCAAATATTGTTTCAATAATAATGCTCATGAAGACTTCTTTTCTGTAATGCATTAGAGGGATACACAACAGGTGAAGCAATTTTTCTTAAAGTTAATAAAGTTCTCGAAGAAGTTGCACTAAAGTGGGAAGACTGCGTAGGGGTTTGTACTGACGGAGCAGTAGCAATGTTCGGAAAAAATGTTGGCTTTTATGCTGAGGTGAAATCACTAAATAGCTGAGTTATTACTTTCATTCAATGCGTAATTAATTGAGAAGCACTGGCACCAAAGAAAATTTTTTCTGAATTAAGCGTAGTATTGCAAGATGCTGTAAAAATTATTAATTACATTAAAAACTGTGCTCTCAATAGCCGTCTTTTTTCCAATTTATGTAAAGAAATCGATTTAGAGTTTAACTCTCTTTTGTTCCATACAAAAGTGAGATGGCTGTCAAGAGGCAAAGCTTTAAAAAGACTGATTGTGATAAAGGAAGTAATGCAATTTGTATAGGAAAGTAATTCGGATTTGGTAAAATATTTTCCAGATTAAAACTGGCTGTGTAAACTTTCTTATTTGTCAGATATATTTGGAAAACTTAATAGTGTGAATTTATCTTTGCAAGGAGAAAACTTGGATGTTTTCACATTTACAGTATATCTAAAATTAAAACATTTGTGAAAAAAATAAGTATATGGTTACAGAAGGTAGCAAATTCCTCATATGAGATAATTACGTGTATGGAGGATTTCATCCAAGAAAATGAGCTAGGTTTTGATGTAATGAAACCACTGGTAATCAACCACTTGATAAGCCTCAAAACTGATTTTGAAAAGTATTTTATGCCAGAATTGGATGCTAGCTAATTCCATTGGGTTCAAAACCCATTTGACGTTGGAATAGAAAAAGTAAGTCATCTCGCACTGAAAGCTCAAAAAAAATTTTCAGAACTTTCCAGCGTTTTAATTTGAAAGTAAACTTTTCAAAAAAAGTTTAAGCTCCTTTTGGGTTGATGTGAAAACAGATTACCCTAGAACAGAATAAAACTAAATATCGATCAAATTTGAAAGACCTGGAAGCAGTACTGAAATACGCCATTACCGAAATAGGGCCAAGATTTGATCTTTTGTGCGAGAATATGCAAGCACATCGGTCTCATTAAAAGTATTGTCAATTTTATTGTTTTTCATTTAATATTTTCTGTATTATTAAGATTTCACATAACTTTTATTTTAGTCCCTTGGGGTCGCTAAAAAATTTGGCCGTGCAAAGTGGGTCGCGATAAAAAAAGTTTGAAAAGCACTGCTCTGGAGAAAATTCTACTAACGCACCATTGTAAAAGCTGCAGTGGCTTCTTTGATCATTTCAGTTGGCGTTTTTGATGTTTGCAAAATTTGCAAAATTTCTTTGATTTTGCTGCACATTTTTTTAACCCACTGTAAAAAAAGCTGCTGCGAAATAAAATATAGTTTTCCAAATTTTGCAAACTTCAAAAACACCAACTGCAATGATCAAAAAACAGGCAGCAATTTTTTTACAGTGCAGTATGTCTTTTACAATGTATTTTTGAAGCGTCTTTAGCGGACATTGGCTTCGTTATTTCAAGAAATACGCATTGTTTTTGTATGAGATTTGGTGTGCTAAAAACGTTGAACGCAAAGCGTGACCTGTAGATGCAAAGCGTACACATGGGTTTCTCTTTTATGAGAAGAGTCAATTGTAATTGTCTGCTTGTTGTGTCCGTGCGCTCTAAAACCTGAACGTAAAATGTAATTTGAAGTGGCGGGTTAAATGTCACTAAAGCAAAAAAATTATAAAATTCCTGTTAAATTTTAATACCCTACGGTTTCGTACTCAAATTTAATCGTTATAATAAATTAGATAAATGGTTCAAATAGTTTGATGGAAAATAGGTTGAAAGTATTAATATCATTAAAAAATAATTTTTAAACAGAAGTTAGAGCGAAAAACTAGAAGTATAAATTGCGGACAAACTAAACCAATATTAAATATGACAACAAACTATAAAATCAGTGTATAGAATTAAAGAATAAAATTTGTTGAACCTGAATCGGAGCTGAACCCGTAAAAATTAGATTTGCCGAACCGAAACCGGAATCGGAACTTTATTTTAAACGGATCCGGTTCAACGCTCCTATTATAATTTTATATCGGCTTAGATCAATGATTCTTAACCTGGGCGCTATCGCCCCCTAGGGAGCGCTGTTAATTTTTTAGAAGGGCGGAAATACTCAGGGGGCGCTATGTTCAAAAGATGTAACAATATTTACCTCAGTGTAAATTTGCCCTAATAGATTTGCTAGATCAAGATCAATGTATATTTGACTATGTATCGGCCTACTAGCCCTACGGGAACTGATAGACCTAGTAGATCTACAATTCTACAATAGAATCTATAAAAAGTATTCTTTTATGGAATGTTTGCAATGTGATATTTAACGCGCCTTGCCTGATACGATAGATTGTCTGATTAGACAGCATTTAGCTGCAAAGCATCTCAGCGATAGATTACATAGTACCCTGCAAGCTGTTATCAAAGCAGTGAATATGATCAAAGCCCATTCATTAAATGACCGCATATTTTGCCAACTTTGTCAGGAAAATAAAGATTTTGAACGGCTCTTGCTGCGTACAGAAGTCCGATGGCTTTTAAAAGATAAATGTCTATGACGCTTTTATGACCTCTATGGTTCTGTTCTTGATTTCTTTAAGTTTAAATTATTAGATAAGAAAGTGAGTACAGATTTGGAAAGCAGAAGAGCAGATGTTGATTATTTGTCTGATATTTTCAACAAATTAAATGATGTCAACATTAAATTGCAAGAAACCAAAATGTGTCTCATCAAAACAAAGGAAATAGTAATGGCATTTATTAGCAAATTAGATTTCTGCAAAAACCGTTTACTAAGGCTAGACTTAAATCAGTTTCCTAGCTTTAAAGCCCGGCAGGAAAACCAAACCGATGATTCATATTTGTCAGACACTGATCTAGACTGCTTTTCCTCTCATCTTCAAGCACTGAAAGAAGATTTGGTGATCAGATTTAAAGACCTTAAAAATTTAAAAACACCAGAGTGGGTTGTAAATCCATTCCAGGCTGATGCAAACAATGCTGACCCAAATCTAGTTGAAGAACTTATAGACTTGCAAACTGACTTTGAAGGTAAAGTGTTGTTTGAGCAGATTGGCTATGGAGCTTTCTGGCCAAAGGAGCAAGATAAATATCCTCATCTTTGGAAAAAAATCAAATTATTACTGTTAGCATTTCCTTCATCACCTGATAAAGAAGGGATTCAGTTTGGTCTTGCAACTCTTAAATAAGCAGAAAAATAGATTAAAAATATGTAAAAAGTTTGATCTGAGGCTCTGTTTATCAAATATTGAACTTGATATACTTAAGTTGGCAAATTCTCACCAGGCCCAAGGTAGTCATTAAATACATTTTTCCTGCTTTTTTAATACGTATTTTTTTATTTATCTTAATTTTATTTATTCTTACTTTGAGTTTTTTTTTGTTTGGGACACATGCATGTTTTAGTTGAGAACTGAATGAAATACTGTCCCTATTTTTTTCAAGTAATAATAAATGTGGATGTATTTCTTCCAGTAAATTTATTATGTTCTCATAATTTAAGTTTTAATTTCTTAATTGCACAACACGTAGAATCTGATGCAACTTCACTGTATCACTTATCATCTTTAATACAGCACTTACATTATGGTGGGCGCCAACCTATGGAAATCGCTGAAAAGGGGCGCTGGGGAAAAAAGGTTAAGAACAACTGGTTTAGATGAATTAGAATTTTTTATTTCCAGGTTGGTACAATTCGTTTGGTTTCTTGCTGCATAGCAAAACAGAGACGTCATAAACGACTTTCTATAGGCGATAAATTATAGCAAAATATTGGCCTCGTGGCTTAGGTAAAGAAAGCGCAGTTTTAAATAGATAGTATGCTAAAGCAGTAAAATGAAAGATTCATTGAAATAGAGACGCACCGAAGATAACAAAACACACTCGTAGACAAAAATTAGATATAATAAAATTAAGACAATTATTTTTACAGTAACTTTGTTAAATATCTTGGTACAGTGATGCACAATGTTGTTGTTGCCGGCCGCATTACAAAATTAGTTTTAACTAATGGCCGCTAGTGTGTTATGGTAAGTTGATAAAATTATGCATTAGGTGTACAAAATAAGTAATTTTATTGATAATATGCTTTTTACTCGTACCGATTGTTATGGAACAAAATGTCACCATTTTTAATGATCGAAATTATTCAAACACAAATTGTAAAACATTGTAAGCCTTTGATTTGTTTAATCCTTCTTTAGTCTTTCATGCTTGCAAATAAACTTGAAAAACTAATCAACCTAAGCTCCTAATTCTCACACTAAATCTGCTAACAAAATTGTACTGCTGATAATTTGTACTAAAAGTGAATCAAAGCAGCATTATATACAGGGTGTAAACGCGAAATGTGGACAAATTTTTAAAATGCTATATCTCCTTCATAATTGATTAAAATTTGTTTTTGTTTGCAGATTCTGAAAGCCCATAGTTTAAACTTTTTGAAAATACTGCATTTCGTTTTTTAGGCTAATTACAGTAGTTTAACGAAAGAAATATGAGTGATAAAAGTGCAATGATTGGGAGGCTTCATGCTAGTGGGAAGACTGCTGCTGAAATTTTCAAGATTTTGAAGCCAACCGTCAGCAGATCGGGAGTTTATAAGGTTATCCAGCGGTTTAAAAATACTGGTTCATACCTTCCCAAGGTTAGAAGCACCCCACCCAGGCCTGTGAGAACCCCCAAATTGATAAACGCCATCAGGAGTAAGTTAAACCGAAACCCACAAAGAAGCGCTCGAAAAATGCCAAAAGAAGTCAATGTGAGCCATATGACTATTCAAAATGTGCTCAAAAAGGACCTCAAATGCCTCCCTTACAAAAAAGTAAAGAAGCAGCTTCTTTCTGGGGCCAAACGAGAGAAACGGCTCGCCAGAGCCCTCTTGCTCCTGCAGCGTTTGGCTGACTGTACGCAGCCAACGGTTTTGTGGACAGACGAGAAGTTGTTCACCGTTCAGGCGGTCCACAATGCTCAGAATGACAGGGTATGGAGGCAAAGCATTAACAAGATACCCGAGAAGCACAGGATCTCATTCCAGCGCCAAAAGCCTAGCTCAGTTATGGTATGGGCGGGTGTGACCTCTTCGGGGCACAAGACTCCCCTTGTTTTCATTCAGGAAGGGGTCAAGATCAACCAGCACATCTATCTGAGCTTGTTGAAGGATACGGTGGTCCCTTGGAAGGAGAAGACATTCGGTGATGCCGGCGTGACGCTCCAACAGGACGGGGCAACGTCACACAGTGCGAAAACTGTTCAAGCGTTCTGTAAACAGCATTTCAAGGGGTTCTGGTCGAAAGAACTTTGGCCCCCATCTTCACCCAATCTCAATCCCATGGACTATAGCATTTGGTCCATATTAGAGAGCAAAGCCTGTGCTATGTCCCACACCAGTGTTGACTCTCTTAAGCGAAAGCTCGTGAAATGCTGGGACGAAATAGACTCCGAAACGGTGCGTACAGCGTGCACCCAAATCACTCGTAGACTTAAGCAAGTAGTTAAGGCTAGAGGAGGATATTTTGAATAAAACTGATATGAATAAAAATGTTATTCTTTAACCTTTCGTTTGACACCTCGTTTGGAAAAATATTTTTATTAATGAAGTGTTTGTAAATGTTTTTTTATGTCTACACTTCGCGTTTACACCCTGTACATGTAATAGCTTCAAAAAAGAGAGAAATTTATGTTAAATTTGTATCGCTATGAAGCGAGTAAATTTTGAACGGCGGTCTTTAATTTTGGCCACGGTGCCAACTTTTTATAACAAACATGCATTAAAACATATGTACTTTTTTCCTACATGAGAACAATACTGTTTTTTACGGAATTTTAAATTGGTAAACATTTTTACCAATTGGATCAGTGGTTTTCACCCTTTTTTGTACTGCGACCCACTTGAAAAGGAATATAACTTAACAACCTCTTTTTTTTAAAAAATTTTTATTCAAGCATGTGTTAGCTCTGTAATGCTCTTGTGAACGGACTTTAGCAAAAATAATTTAACGGGCTTTAGCAAAAAATTTTCTCTGTTGAAATAAACTCCTTGATTGAATAAAAGAGAATATTTCCATATAACAATATCGGTAAGATGGTTGTGGTTGCATCTTGGCGACAAGCTCGTTTATGTGCGGCGTTGTTGCAATAGATTTAACTCTATTTATTCCTGGCCTTGTTCTTTATTCCCAACAATGCAGAAAAGCTAGACTCATACAGATACAGTAGGTCGATCTGACTGCGCTTTAGCCCTAGAATATAAAAAAATTATGGCTTACCAATATGCAAACAAACTTTTTCCCATAAAGTTATCTTCCGTTCTGAAGTCATCTGCAGGGCTATAAACTCACCTTGAGTAGCATTCTCTGCTTCAACACGCTAACGAAAGATGTGATTGTGTTCGTCTTTAATAATACACTCCATCCTAATCGGCCACACTTCCGAATTTCAAGTTAAAGTTTAAGTTAACAAATACCGAGATTTCATTTGTGTAGAAAAAAACGTCGGATCGATGATAAACGTGATCGGCGTTGTCTGCGTTCAACTTTTGTTCGTGTCATTCTGCTGTTTCTTTGGAAAAATGAGTGACGGCATTTTGCTCTGCTTGGCGATCTCAGCAAGCAGCTTCAAATTTAAGTCTTATTGTTAAAGAAAAACAAAAATAAACGTATACAAAATTTCAAACAGAGAGCAATATCTCGGCATCTTTAACCCTCTATCGTCCGCTTTTAGGTTTTGAATGAAAAAAGTTTACTTAGTGTGTTTTTGCAGTTGAAATCGCATTAGAAATGTAACTGAAACAAAACTTTGAACAAAAAAGTTTAAACCTCCATTTTTTTAAACGTTACAAATTTGTAACGGTAGTGAATTAAACAACTTAAGTGATTAAAATGTTGAATTTTATTGAAGATTTTGGTACTTTCTAGAGATTCATATTTCAATGTCAACTACTAGAAAAAAATTATTAGATTTCTTATTACTTTGCAACTCTCATCAAAAGCGATACAAAATTTCTTTTCTGCGACGTAAAAAGATAAGAAAAAGTCAAAAGGTAACTTGGTTAAAAAATCCCACTAATTGAAGGTTTTCCGGGTTTCCAATTAAAATAATAAAATATGAGTTGTATCAAATCTGTTGATAAGGTCAATCAAGAAAAAAAATTTTTAAGGCAAAAAAAACACAAAAATTTGAAACGTGACAAATTTGTTGAGTTGGACGATAGAGGGTTAAAGGAAGTCGCCTTAACGATTTGACAATTGCCCTAAGCCTGACGCCTCTGACTTTGTCCTGCAATCGAATTAGAAGGGCGGATAGAGATAATCATGTTGACTCGAACTAGGAATTGTTACTAAGCTTACTTGTACAAATAAAAGTCATAATGATGTTATAATAGGCCAATCACATGTTATACCATGGTATTATATCATCCTTTTTCTTTATGACGCATTATAACCTTTTTGCACAAATTTCTGCGTAAGATAGCTAGTATACCTCATGTGACAAATAAATTATACTCTTAGATGTAGTCTAGCTTTTCTCTATGGTAATTATATTAACTATGTGCGGAGTCTGCGGACAAGCAAATATAAAAACTAGCAGCAAAATTACTGATTAGCCTACGTACAGACATAAACAGCGATTTAAAAAATTATAGCATAAAGCATTTTCTAGACAATCTATTAGTTTATATTTGTCAATTATATGAGGAAATAATTTGGAGAATTTCTCCATGTAATTACGCATGGCTGAATCTGACACGTTCGACCGAACAAGTATTTCTACATCATGAAGAAGTGCTTGTTCGGTCGAGCGTGTCAGCGTGGTCCAGCAGATTAACCCCTGGTATGAGAAGAGTTGAAAGAGCTGGTAGTGACTATAGCTGGGAGCTTTTCGTGCTGAAATTCAAACTTTAATCTAATGATACCGCTTCGTGAAAAATTTGTTGACTTTATTTTTCTTGTGTAATTGTAATGTTTGTAATTGGCTTTAAAAAAATTTAAAGTAGGATTTTTTCTGGTCGTTCTATTGTAGTGTCAATGAAACAATGATTTAAATAATTAGAAGTAAACTTCAAAATATTAATTTTTAACATGGCTTTGCTTCAATATTTTAGTTTTTTATTGTTTATCGAAAACGATCTCCAGAAAAAAGCAAAACAACCCACTTTGAGTTTGCGATCCCCAGGTGGAAGACTATTGATTCAGGCCAAAGATTTTTAAATTAAGAACAGCGTACCCCGGCATGCGGGTAATAGAATTTTTCGGGAAAGGTTTGAAGTTGGTGGAATATTGTAGAACATGTAAAACTTAATATTGCAGATTCAAAACTTATAAAAAAAAGCGAAAAGCTTTACGCTGAGAGGTTGCAGTTCAGAAAGTCTTAAAATATCTGCTATAAAATGAGCAGTTCAAAAAAGTACAAAAATAGGCAAAAAAGGAGTTTTTGTATAAAGAATTCGACAAAGTAAAATTTTGACAATATTTTTAAATCTAAAACAGTAATTCTCGATCTTTTTAAGCTTGCGGACCGGTAACATTTCAAAAATATTTTGCGGCTGGATAACCTTTTTAAATGTCTAACAAAATTGTAATAAACGACATAAATCAATAACAAAATTTTTATTTGAACAAAAGTAAGCATTTAGCATCAGAAGAACTCTATTCAATGTAAAATTTGCTGCTGTCTTCTTGATAAAATATACGCAGTAAACGGGGCTCTATTGAAGTTTCTGAATGGCGAAGTCAGGGACGCCGAAAACGGGAGGGGGGGGACACAGTGCCACTGGGGTCGATAATTTACAAAAAGATACAAGGTACTTTTCGATATAATTTCTTCAAAACCAAGCTTTTGAAATTTTTTTCCTTGATTAGTACTGATTTCTGATTGCGTTTTTTGTAGCAATACCGGTACTTTTGATATAAAATTTATGCTAATTTATTTAAGGCCATATATATCGATGTTATTTGTTCAAGGCTAGATTTTCAAGATTTTTAAAATTTTCTTTCTTCATTAGTGATGATTTCTGATTGTTTTTTTTTATGCAATGCCGGCATTTCAATGTTCACTATTCCTACTTAAGTTTGGAATTGTAGGATTAGAATTCCAAAGTTTTAAAAGAGTTACTACATGGAATACATAGAATTCGTATCCTCTCCTGCTTAGTCTTTTCCAGATACTGTCTTAATTCAGTCAAAGGATAGTCTGGAACCATTTCTCTCAATAACTAGAGACTATTTCTTGATTTATTTTCATACTCTTTTTACCATTTTTTTGAAAGCATTAGTTTGTTGCACACTGTAAATATATTGATGCCATAACCTTGACGAGAATTAATAAGGTTATTAAAGCGGTTGAATATATCTGCTAAATATGCAGGTTTGCTTATCGACATCTTATCGGATAAAAGTTTTTGAGGAATGAGGAATATTCATTCACTTAAAAATTGATTTACTTCTTCTCTCAACTCAAAAAGAAGTGGAAGAACGCGTCCTCTCGAAAGCCATATCACTTCTGCATAAAAGATGAGATAGCAATTTTGCGCAGCCATAGTCACACACTTTACCTCAAAATGCCTCAAAAGCAATACTCGGTCACAAATATAATTGATAATGTTAACTGCTTGTATCATAACGTCATTTAATTCAAGTGGTAGTTTCTGGGTAGCTAAATGTTCATGGTGACTTATGCAATGTATAGGCAGCATAGTTTTGTTTGCAACTTTTCTTATTTTTGCTTGTTTCTTATTTTTCCTATTACCGGTACTGGTCCGCATTAGCTTTTCTGTCGGTCCGCAACAATTTATTCCAATTTTATACTTCAAGGAGGCGCTACGATGTTCAGAAGTAGAACAATGTCAGAAGAACATCAACAATAACTATTGATTTTCCTTATTAACTAAATGCAAGATCAAGGCTTAGATAGGAGAAAATGTGTCGTGGTGTGCACAGAAAGAGCGTCAGCATGATTGATTGTCATTTAGGTTCAATTGCAAAAATAAGAAAAGTTACAAACAAATTATCTGCCCCAGTGGCATTGTGCTTCTCCCCGTTTTCAGCATCCCTTTATATAAACTGAATATATAAATTATAAAGTATAAAATTGGACTAAATTGTTGCGGACCGACGGTTGAGACCACTCTCCTAAACAACCGAAACTATAAGGTTGTGTAAGTTTTATGAGGTAATAAAGCCCCTGGAAAATTTTGACTTTATTGACTTTAGCGGGCCCAAGTTATAACGTTTGGCATGCAGACAAAGCAGAAAAGAATAGTTAATGAAACGACTTGCACGGTTGCTATTGCTACACATTCTTTATCCTATATATAAGTACGTTTCCAGTCTAAAAAAGATCTAATAAACGCATATACGCACCAGTATAAAAAAGTTTCAAGACTTTGTCATCAATGACATTGGAGCTACTTTTCAGCTGGGTCTGACTTGATGTTCCGGCACAACGTCCTTCAGGGCAAAACCAAAAACCCTCCGTTCTTTTGGCTCAGTCTACCACTGTCAATGAGTTTGTATAGATATGAACGCACAGTTCGACGGCTCTACTTATGCTTCTTAGCAACTCATTAATGCCTCATCAGCAGCAGCCATTTTGACAAAATTGTTGTGATTAGTTCTCACTGATACAGCAATGTTTGATATAATCGTGCATTGAGAATAGCACTTGAGAAAAGTTTCTCCAGGAAAAAAATAAGAAATTTAAATTGATCTCAGCCAGGTCATCTTAAGAGGGGTTAAGAAAGAAGCAGAACTATCTTTAGGGGACACAAATTTTATCAGTAGGTTCTTCAGTCCCTCTGGCTCCCTAATTCCAACGCCTTTGTTTGTCACTGGAGTAAAATAGCCAAAAAACTTGATACCAAAAATAAAATTACATAAATTTTTGCTTACACTTTTAAGGCTCGCAAAATCATTATTATACATTCATTCAACTTTGGTGAAATCGATTTTACAATTCACATCTAAATAGCTAACCGGTGAATGGATTTAATGTTTAACTTTTTAAAACCTATAGACATATCAAAAATACCTCCACTTTAAAAATTTTAGGTACGCAATTGTTTGCTATAATCTTCCAAGAAACATGGCAGTTAACGCTCATAAGATATAATTTGGCTCAAACGTAGCGTTACAAAATGGGCGGCAATAAAGACATTGTCGATATCTCGACCTGTTCATTAAAAAAAAATTGAGAACAATCTAATATTGAGCACTGGATATATTTTTCAACGTATAAAATGCGCTTGTAAAAACTTTCTTGGAAGAATGGAAGTTTTTTTGCGTATAAATAGTTTATTTTAGTGTGCTGTAGGCTGTACCAGATTCAATCCCCACAATTGTCTTTTATGGGGGTAAAATTGATTATTTTAACGCAAAACACTTCTATATTGATTTTTGGGCGTCAAAAAGATTTTGGATACTTAACAAAGCTAATGTATTCTGTTCAGTTATAATTGTTACGCTTGGCTTCTTGGTAAAATCGTACAAAACCATGATATGGACAAAATTCTTTCAATTTTTTTGCCCCAAAGTTCATTGATCTGGTATGTGTATGGCCACGATCTACGAGCCATGTCTTCAATTTATACGCTTACAAAAACAGACATAAAAAATATTTTATAAAATTATAAATATTGAACTAAACAAGAATTAAATATTGTATTAACGTCTGATTGTTTTCTTTAAACCCGAGCCGGAGCCTGAACCAAACCCGAACCATTAAAAATAAAATTTGCCGAACCTGAATCTGAACCTAAACGGTATTCAAACGGTTCGACGCCCTGTATAAAACTAAAAAAAAAAATTCTTACAACATTTTCTGACTTGATATATTTTCAGTGAAAAAGATATTAAAACTATTTTAAATTATATTATAACATCACAAACAAAATGCCTATACAGATAAGACTAGATATGCGTTCCTTTCAAAGGTTAAATTTTTCTTCTTACTGTTGCGCGTTAAATATTCAGAATATAAAACCAAGTTAACGAATGGGCTTTTTTTCGACTGCGTTTGCAGGCTCTTGTGTCATACCAATCGGATAAATTTGCTGGAAAGCACGTCCACCAGCTAATCATTATACATTTATTAAAAATAAGAACCTTTACAAAAATTTGCAACTTGGATTTAGAAAAATAGATAAGCTTTCGCAATTAATCATTTCAGTACCAAATAATACCGCTTCAGCCATAAGATTATTTTATGCTTTAAAACGAATATATCGGCTATTTGCTTTCGAAAAAGTCTATTTTTTCACTTTATTTCATCTCAATATCTATCTTCCTGACTCTCAGCAAAGCGACAGAGGCGCTGTACATATAGCAAGCAATTGGCCCGACCTACTTACGGAGATGCCAAGATATTGCTGGAATTCTTTTTCCTTTTTTAGTTTTATAGACATATGACTGAAATCTAGGTTACTTGCCGAGGCCGCCAAGCGGAGAAAGCGCCGCAAAGTATCTTTTTCGAGAACACAACAGAATCGCGCAAGTAAATTTTGAACCGAGACCATATCGATCACAATCATGAAGCTCTCAATTCAAATTTAGCGAAGACCTTTTCTTTTTTGTGAGAACACTGCACTTTAGGGACGAAAATCAAAAAATTCGAGACAGATTTAAAGTAGGGTTCCCAGTCTTAGGTTTTTCACATACCATCTGGGTTTCACAGCCGTATCTCAAAAAATTGGAAAAAATCAAGTATTTTGGCGCAGCGAAAAGAAATATTATGGTCAAAGCAAATTTTTTGGCATTTGAACACTAAATGCAAAAAACAAGTCTAAGATTTGAGGTGAAGATTTTTTTTTTGAGATCACTATGTTTTTGGACAAAATTTGGGAATAATATACGCTCGTAATTTTTAGAAAAACATAGCATCTGGGTTTTTGTAAAGTGGAATCTGAAGAAATCTGGGTATTTTTCTTATACAATCTAAGTTTTTTTAATTGATAGCTGGGAGCTCTAATTCCAAATGAAGACCTTTTTTTAGAGAAAACTACTCTTAAGGGACAAACATCAAGAAATTCGGGATAGATTCAAAGAAAAAACTTTTTTTAGAGAACTTTACTTTTTGGGGACAAAAGTCAAGAAATCTGGTCCAAGTGTGCCGCAAATATAGAAAAAGTCTCAAAATATGTCGCAGGCGGAAAAAGATTGAGAACCAACGCTATATACAATTCACAATTTCTAAGATCGTAAGAACTTACCAATGATAAGCGCATTACCAAAAATTTCTTTTTGAAACATTAAATTTTTTTTGAAAATCAAGTAAAGACTCAAAAAACGTCATCGATTGAAGTTCGAGTACGGTTATTCGGTTAACGTTTAACGGTAAACGAAAAGTTTTTTTTGGTCTTCACTTGACTTTCGAAAAAATGTTAATCTTGGATCTATTAAATTTTTGATGCTGTAATTAATAGTACTATTTGATATTAGATCTTAAAATTTTTGTTGTAGCTTATTTAGCTTGGTGTTAGCAACTAAGGTCTTACTTCTGGAACTTGCATTCCAAGATGTTGTTTGACACACATACGTGTTACGACTATAATATCGCTCAGGTAACAAAAATATGCTGTCATTCTTTGGTTTTGGTTTGAATTTACCAAGATATTATATATTTCGGTTTGAGCGCACAATTTAAAAAAAGCTCACTGTCCAGTCTTCCTCCTTCATTCCTTTGTAACATTCGTTTATAGCTACGGGCATAATATCGCAAAGTTTGGAAGAACAGTGCAAATATTTTGGAAAAATCTGGCTTTGGTTGTTGCTTATTACATACTAAATTGCTCAACGATTAATAGTTTATAATCTTTTGCTATCTTTCACAATAATATAGAAATGGTAAATTGAAGCCACAGTGCAATTACTTTTTCGTATCAAATCGATATCGTATAGAAAAATTCTTAATAAATGCTAATCAATTTTGAAAGATTGTTTGCAAATTTTTTGAAAGTACCAAATAAAATTGTTGTCATAATAATTACACTGAATTGAAAACGTCGTTTAATTTTGCGTTTGCCATTGAAAATCATGCGCATTAAGGCTCGTTTCCACAAGGAGCGTGGAATGGAGTTTTCTTTGTTTCTTTTATTGATTTTTTTGGTTCGCTTAGCGCTTAAGCGCGAAGGAAATAAAAAAATCAGTAGAACAGAGAATACACAATTCCACGATTTTAGTGGAAACGAGCCTTTAGACCTAATTTAGTCTCCTTTAAAAGGCCCACCCACCAGACGTTAACTGATTATAAAGACGGCAACATTGCTACTAATGTAACTTGATTTTAACGTCCCAGTGAAATAAAACCGAATGCACTACCATTAGTTTCTTGCTAAATATTCGGTTATTCCAAATGTTTTCAAACAACCCAGCTGTGTGACATCTTGTTAAGTTCCAAAGAAGTTACCGATATTAAAAAAATTTTTGTGCAGTTTATTTAAACGAACATTACAAATAATTTCAAGCTTAAAAACGACGACCTTTAAAACAAACTGGAGGACAGCAAAATAATTTGCAACTTAAAATAAAAAAACAACTTACAATATCAATACGATTAGTTTTAACAATAATTAAAAACTAATTCATTTAAACTTGAATCTTTATAGATACACAATGATTAGGTTTTTTAATACAAATTAATCAAAGTGATTTTAGTTCTTGACTCCTGCTGAAATTTTTTTTGGAAATTTAAGATCTTAAACTATTTGAAGAGAGCAGCAACGCTTAAAAAAAGCTACTTTTATCCGCGTGGCAAAACATGTCTTAAATATTCCAAACTCCCCAAAAAAAATGCGCCAAAGTCAAAAAAGGGATGATAAAAAGCACAACTTCAGCATAAAAGTGGTCAATAAGATCCGAATGGACTAAAAATTGCACAACTATCGTGATTTAATTATAAAGTTTTAACCCAAAAATTTCTTAAAAATGAAAAAAATATGTATAATTGTTCTTAATTTCAATAAAACTCGATCCTGTATAACGATTGCTCTTGCCATACTTTTAGTTCTAAACAAAAAACCCATTTAATAATTTAATGTGTTAAAAAAAGTCTAGATTTTAGGTATTTTTAAACCTAAAATGCTTCTTGATTTATTTAGACCATGCATGAGCAATCTACGGCCCGCGGGTCAAAACAGGCTCGCAAAGGCTTTTCATCCGACTCGCGAATATTCTACGAAGCAAAAACATTAAGAGCGGTCAGGAGCAGTGATCTCAAATTTCTCGCCTTATTTGTCCTTTTAGAAATGAGGCACCGGGATTTCCCCAGTATTTAACTTCAAGAAAAATTTATATTATATTAAGTAAAGACATTTTTTATCTATTTCTTTGTCTTCAACCAAATTTGCGATAAAAATTTCGCTTATTTCTCAGAACGGAGATTAATTCTTTGTAAATCTATAACATAAATACGGAAGTTGAACCAAAACAACACTATTTTGCTTTGTTAAAATTTTTTAAACGAACAAGTAAGTTTTCTCTGAAATCACAATGGGCAGAATAGACATCAATTTGTGAAAAAGTTTAAGTCAAAGAAAAAAGTTATTTCTGCTAAATACAACAAATTACAATGCAAACTAATCACTACGATTGTTGTTGTTGTTGTTCTTGTTGCCGGAGAACGAACCGTATCGAATGCGATACTTTTCGAATTCTGTTTCCCATTGGCTGAAAAAATGTAATTTTAAGTTTGAATTAAAGCAAAGCAAACAACTTACGTTGAACAACAACAACTCTTATTATTTTCAAACAACCTAACCTCTTTAAACCGGTGCAATAGCATTGTGTGTTAGGCTCGCGCTTTGGAGTCTATTGCTTTGAATATTTTTTGATTGTTGTAAGTAGGGTGAAGTTTATTTAAAGAAACAAGAATCTAACATTGGCCTAAAAGTTTCAGGACCAAACTTAAGTTTTAGGTTTTTCAGGCCTGTTTAGGACTTCAAATCAAATTAGGGTTCGGGCTTATATTTTTGGGTTTAAGCTTGAACCAGTTGGCCCTTTTACACTCTGGGCCTTGTCCTAGTGTCTTACCCAGTTAACCATTATGCCTGGAACTTACAATTTTTAGTGAAGACCTTTTTTTAGAGATCACTACCATTGAGGGACAAGTTTTTTTCTTTCTTTTTAACGAACGTCCCGATTCATCACTTTGAAAATATGGCGACCCTAATTATAAGGTTTTACCAAAGAGCTAGTATAAATATTTTTTGCTCTACATCAGGTTGGTTCAAGTGCTTACTTCTACGGGTCGCTTTCCAAAAATGTAAGAACTTACCTACCGCAGGTTAACTGAAACTCTCAGAATATGTTAGCAATGATTAAACGAAGCCTTTCACTTGCAATCGATGTTCAAAGTACCTTTGATTGCCAATGTTAATTGATGGCTAAAGAAGTTACTTGAAAAGGTTTGATAAGATTCGTCCTGCCTAAAAAAAGGTATTAATGGACAAGCTTTTAAATGTTCGAAACAATTTAACGTGCCGCGAAAAATTACGCTGCACGTAGATTGTGGTCTGTGAAGCATCGCTTTGAACCATTCTTGTTTGCATAATTATTTAATATTGTAAAAAGTTAAGATGATTATTCGCTATAGTTTTTAACTTTTTTTAAAATAGAACTTCACAATCTGGTGCCAGATACCGGAATGGCTGATCTTCTTAATTAATCAACAAAGAAAAATTGCTTTTTAACAAGAGTTAATAAGTTTCTCTATCCCATATTAAGGAATGCGATTAAGTCGTGGACAAATGTTTATCAAAAAAATCTTTGTCTACGTCTTATGATGCCTTTGCTAAAATTAATGCTTTATGTTCAATATACCTTACTTAATATAATTTTATAAACCGATTCACTTGGTTTATTTGATTAAACAATCTGTATTAATGATTTGTACAATACTTTTAGACTTAATTGAAGGAGGTATTAATTTTTTTTTCATCTATAACACAGTCACACCTGGTAGCATAAACACATTTATAAGTAAATTGTGATTTAAAACAATGCGAATCTATTAATCAGTGGTGGGCAGTACCGCTGTACTTTAGTACACGGTACTGTACCGCGGTACTTTTTTAGTACCGGTACCTTCGGAAATTGGTACCGAGTACCGGTACTCCGTCTAATTCTAGGGTTATTGAAAGTTTTTTTGCAAGCATTGCGACATGTTTTTATTTTTCGTTTCGATTGCAGCTTCAAAGTAGTTTCTTGATTTACAGTAGTATTATCACAAATTGACATTTGTCATATTTAAGTGTTTACCAGTATTTTCCCATCTTTCTGGTACTAGTTACTAGTTAATTTTAAGTAAGGTCAGGTTTAGGAACGCTTTACACACTTTATAGCCAGTAGCCCTTTTGCAACTTTTTGTTTAGGCTTATCTTACTCAGGCTAGTAGGGTAGTCTGGGTAGACTAGCATTTTAGTTATGTCTCAAATAAAAACTAAAAAAGTAAATTAAAAATTCCAATTCACTACAATATCTTGACATCTCTGAAAGCAATTATCTGCTAGATCTTCTGGTTGCTTGCGGGCCCGCATGCAGCACATAGCATGAAATAAGCAGGTACGGTATTGCTTAAAAGTTGTCCTTGGTATAACGCCTTCAACGTTTTTGTACGAGTCTGGAAGATAAATAGAGTTGAAATACGATAAAAATTAATAAAAAATTTAAATCTTCAAAACGAGTGATGGATTTCTGTATCAAGCTTATTTTGTCTTATTATTTTCCATCAATCTTAATCATGTTTAAATGTGCATAGAAAAAGAAACAAAATTAAAATTGGTTGAAAAAATATTGTTTTAACTTATCGGTTTAAATATCAGGTTTTGTTTTGATTAAATTGAAGAAAGATCGTTAATTACTTATGCGCTTGAAGTTTTATATTATATAATTAATTGTCTCATTTTTTTATAGGCCAGCGTCAGTCTATGTCATTCGACCTTTACATACTGTACATATCTAATGGGTGTGTTTTTCTTGAAACTTTTTTTTAAAACAGCCCAATTTTTGTCCCAAAATTGTAGCGATCTCCAAAAAAAAGGTCTTGAATTCGAAGCTTTTCCCAATTTTCTGAATTTCATCCCTTGTTTTTTAAAAAAAAGATCTTCTCTACAAATCAATCTCGGATTTCATGATTTTCTTTGAAAACTAATGATCTCGGAAAAACAAGATAAAAGGAGGTCTGCACGTGAATTTTTTTTCGATTTCTGGCTGGATTTTTGCCAAAACGGGTGGGACAGAGCTATTCAAAAAATATTGCGCGGGCCACTCAAAACCCTTAGGCTACGCGGGCCAAATGCGGCCGTTGGACGCCCCTGCGCTAACCCTTCTATTATAAAATCGAGTATATTGTGCATTTTTTTAGCAGCTATCGCGGAAAGCAGTAAAAAGCGTATTTTGTAATACCAATCAAACAGCCATAATCTATGATAACAAGTTAAAGTGAGTTAAAATTATTGATTTCGTTTGGGTTTGCAATAGCTCACTAGCAAAAGCAGTATATTTTCTTTCGCATTGTACTACTAAAATATGAAAATCTATCGCAAGAAATTTCTCCCAATTCTGTTTTCCGCCATACGTCTGCATATCTAGAACAGATGGTAGGTGCTTTCACGCAGCCTGGGCCGTGAGTAAGTTTGTTCATTGATTTCAAAATAACAGACCGAAACCGAACCTACCAAAACGGAAGGGTATCCACCCATTCCGATGTTCAGTGTGGGTCTGTTAATCGGCAAACGTCCTTTTCAGGACGGGGCAATGCCAGGATAAAACTGCCCTTTTCAGGGCACATTGCCAACAAGTTCCGAAGACCCACTATTCTTCAGCTGAACATCGAAGGCCTCACTGCAAGCAAGATGAATGTTCTTCATCACCTGGCTATGCAGTCTGAGGCACTCGTCATCCTACTGCAGGAGACCCACTGCACTGATGCAGAGAAGTTGGTGCTACCAAACTACCAACTAGCTGGGTCTTCTTTAAGCAGGAAGCATGGTCTTGCCACGTTTGTCCACGAGCGACTGAGATACACGCTTTTGGACCAATCTCCACCGACATCGGAGATCGAGTGGTCGTGCGTGGACGTTGATGGCTATAAAATAGTCAACGTCTACAAACCACCGCCAACGCAATTGCGAACCCTCGATCTCCCAGTGTTTCCTCACCCCTGTCTGTACGCTGGCGATTTTAACTGTCGTCATGCTGACTGGGGTTATGATGACAACAGTCCGGACGGTGAGTGCTTGGCTGGCTGAGAAAGTATTAATTGTCTTGCCCTGCTATATAATGCCAAGGACGCTGCCAGTTTTTATTCCAGCCGTTGGAACACTAGCACCAATCCAGACCTAGCTTTCGCTAGCGTAGGTCCAAACAGTCGCTTACCGGATAGACGTGTCCTTGAGAAGTTCCCCAGGTCACAACATCGACCTTCGCTTATTACACCACCAAGGTTTGCTTTGGCAGTGCCAAGCATGCCTGTTAAGCGATGGAACTACCGCAAGGCCAATTGGAGTCACTACATTGCTTTGACGAATAAATTCGCAAAGACTTTGTTGCCGCCTGATTCACTTGATGTGGATGCGGCTTACCAGGACTTCTGTAACATCATTAAGAAAGCAGCCAAGAAGACTATTCCACGCGGGTATCGAAATAACTATATTCCGTGTTGGGATGCAGAGTGTGAATCCCTCTATAAAACCTTTCTGCAGTCTCCTCAGGGAGACGACTCAAGTTTGGCTGCTACAACTCTGCTTGCCAAGCTTGACAGAAAGCGGAGGGATTGATGGTCCGAAGCAGTTCGAAGCATTGACTTCTCACATTCTAGTCCAGAAGCGTGGAGTATTTTGAACAACCTTACTGGTAGGTCACGACACTCTCCTCGTCACTGTCCCGTTTCATCCAATGCTATTGCATCTCAGTTGGTTAGAAATGGGAAATACGAGGCTGTTGATCGCAAGTCATCTCGACTTGTCTTTCAAGAAGTGTCTGACCTTTGGAGGGCCACAACACCAGACGCAGTAAATATCTCTGACAATTTTTCACAGAGAGAATTTGCTGCTTCCCTCCAACACTTAAAACCAGGTAAAGCTCCGGGACCTGATTCCATCTGCCCCGAGCTTATACTCTATGCCGGAGCTGCTTTGAAGTCATGGTTACGTGACTTCATTTCTTCCTGTTTGCGCCGACTCAAAATTCCCAAGATCTGGAGAAGAGCGCTTGTGGTCGCGATCCCCAAACCAGCAAAGCCCGTGGGGGACCCAAAGAGTTATCGACCAATATCTCTGCTCTGTGTCCCCTACAAGATCCTCGAGAGGCTTATCTACGCCCGCGTTGAATTATTAATCGATCCACTGCTTCCTAAAGAGCAGGCTGGGTTCCGACGCGGGAAGTCAACCGTAGATCAAGTTGTTCTGCTAACCCAGAACATCGAGGATTCTTTCGAGGCTAAAAAGAAGGCCGGTGCCGTATTTATCAATCTGACAGCTGTTTATGACACTGTCTGGCACCGTGGCCTTACCTGCAAGCTACTGAGACTACTTCCGGATAAGCACATGGTCAAAATGATCATGGAGCTTGTCCGAAATCGAAGTTTCACCCTTACCGCCGGTGACAGCAAGCAAAGCAGGCTACGCCGTCTTAAAAACGGCGTTCCTCAGGGATCGGTCTTGGCTCCCCTCCTATTTAACATCTATACGTACGATCTTCCTTCCATGATTTCCAGAAAGTTTGCTTATGCTGATGATTTAGCATTGTTGCACTCTTCTGGAAACTGGAAGGACTTGGAGGGGACTTTAAGCCAAGACATGGCCGCACTGTCATCGTATCTCCAGACTTGGAGGTTGAAGCTCAGTCACACTAAGACGATGACGGCAGCCTTTCACTTAAATAACTGAGAGGCTAAACGTGAGCTAAAGGTCTACAACAACGGTAGACTTTTACCGTTCTGTCCAACCCCTACTTATCTTGGGGTAAAACTGGACAGATCGTTCACGTTTCGTCACCATTTAGTGGCATTGCGCAAAAAACTATCTTCGCGCGTCACACTGCTGAGGCGACTCGTGGGCTCTGGATGGGGTGCTGGTGCTAAAACACTACGCATAGCCACCTTGTCTCTAGTCTACTCAACAGCTGAGTACTGTGCGCCAGTCTGGTGTCGCAGTGCTCACACTCGCCTCATTGACAGTGTCTTGAATGACGCCTTGCGCATGGTTACTGGATGCCTGCGTCCCACTCCAACGGACCACCTACCTGTACTCTCAGGCATCCAGCCAGCTGAGCTTTGCCGACTGGGAGCGACACTCTCCTTGGCTCGTCGTGGATCTCTGGACCCCGATCATATTTTGCATGGTCTTTTAAGTGGGTCCTCAGATACAGGCCAAGTGAGACTAAGATCCAGACGCCCGTTTGTGCCAGGTGCGCGGAATCTCTTGGACAACCTTGCCAGACTTGGCATCCGCGCCTCTGAATGGACAAACCACAAATGGAACGCGGAGTACTGTGAAAGTGCTTCCAGGCTCCGTGCTTTTGTGTCCGAGACCAGTGTTAGGCCTGTTGGGATGGGCTTACCCCGAGCAGCTTGGGTTAAGCTCAACCGCCTGCGGACTGGTGTTGGGCGATTCCATTCGTCCATGCACAAATGGGGTCTCGCTCCTTCACCGAATTGCGAGTGTGGCGTCTCCGAGCAAACCGCAGACCATGTACTAACAGCGTGCCCTATACATCGGGCACCACATGGAGAACGAGGTCTGACTGTTTTGGATGACGAAACTCGATGCTGGCTTAATGACATCACTGCCAGCATCTGATCCAGGCAGTTCAGCAGTCTGGGGTAGTAAAAGGATAAACCCTCGGCCCCAGTCCTGTTTGTGTCTGGCCTGGAGTGGATGCCCTTCAAACGACGACGACGACGACGATATCTAGAACGCAGCAAAAACAAAAATAAATGTAGCTATTACTTTAAGATGATCTAAAGAAAATAATCGATATGTTAAGATCATTGTCATACAATAAATAAAACTTGGAATTTTTACTTAAGCACACAGCAGGCTGCCTTAAGTGTTCAAGTCGACGTTATTTGTAAGTTGAAAACTAAGATAATGGCACATAAATGCCAGTCTACTATCCGCAGCTTTTTCAATAGAACAAGAAATTGTTTTATAGAAAGGCCTCGACGTTTTAGGTTATTAAAATAGTAGTAGTAGTAGTAGTTTGTTTTATTTGCATCCAAAAGAACAATTCATTATAATTCAAAACAAAGTAGAGCAAAGGTTGCAAATAGGAAGACGGCATCTAAACTAATACGTTATAACATGTACAAAAAAATTGTGCATGGTCATCGCAGCAGTTGTGCAAAAAAAAAAGTGATTATCATGTTCAATGTGCATATAGTAATTATTGTGCAAAAAGACATTGTAGCTTTGGAAAAAGTAGCATTTTTGCGTGCAATTATATCAAATCGCCGAAAGCGCTAATTATGCTATTTCAGAAATTATAGAACTTAATCTTAGTGTAGTAAATATTTTCTGAAGGTATTGCATTTGCAAAGAACATTCTAGTTGTCTAATTATAATAATGGAAATATTTCGCATAAAATCAAAAATTCACTAAACACCAGATTTCATATTCTCACCAATTCGAAAGGGACTTGATGAAATTCTGATTTCGTTGCTTTGCAAGCAAAAATATAAAAAATTACCATAACATTTAACGGCCAGCGAAGGTTGAGTAATTTTACTAAATCACCAAAACCAGAGTTCCCAAAATGAGGTCCGTGGTAATCGCACAAGGGGTCCACAACGTCAAAATTTTTCAACATACATACCTGGTAAAGTAATCCATACCATGAAATCCAAAACAGATTTGAAGTAAAGATCTTTTTTTTAAAGAACATCTTTTTTAGAAACGAATTTTTGTCTATAAACGAGCGTCTCAGTTTGGTACCCCTACGGAAAATATGGTATGCCCCTACGGAAATATGGTATGCCTGTTTATAAGCATTTATTTTTTAACGGAAATATGGTATGCCTGTTTATATCCCTACGGAAATATGGTATACCCCTACGGAAATATGGTATGCCTGTTTATAAGCATTTATTTTTTAACGGATTTTGTGTTATTTATTTTTGTGTTTGTTTTATCTTTCCTCGTTGGTTGGGCAAAAAATTAATGTGACATAAGATTGGGGTCCATGATAAAAAATATTTGCAAATTGAAACTTGATCGAAACGACACTTGATCGAAAGAACACTTAATCGAAACGACATTTGATCAAAACGACATCTGATCAAATAATAAAAAGAAAATTTACAACTTTGAATCTATCCCAATTTTGTCAATTTTTCGTCCCAAAAACAAGTACTTTAATCTGTCCCGGTTTTGTTGATTTTTTGTCCCAAAATCATAAATCTCTAAAAATAAGATCGTTTCTTTGAATCTGTCTCTGATTTTTGCAAGAGGTCTACAAGGGTGAAGCCATGGCACAATGCCCCCTCTAAGTAACTGACTACGAAAAAGAATGCCAAAAAATGACAGCAATAAGCGTTTAACAAAACATAACCATGACTAGAGATCTACTTGTTGCCCCCTAAAAACGCTTTACCCAGAGACATTTTTAAAAAAACCTTGAGTTTGGCATTGGCAAAAAATTATAAAAAATAAAAACAAATTGTTTTCTTACTGTTAACCTCTTCTTTTTATGAATCTAATTTACAGTAACAAAAAGGTTGTTTAATCGCAGAAACATACAAAAATAAATCTTTTTTTTTATCAACTGTCATTTCGATCAAGTGTTGTTCAGTCAACTGCCGTTTGATCAACTGTCCTAGCAACGGATTTACAAACCAAAAACACAATTAGTATTAAAGTTAAAATAATGTGAAAACCTTTTTTCTCTACACTTTTTTACTGCTCTATTGTCTTTTAATTGGTTTGCATATCCTTCATTTTTCAAAGGGTGGGAGGCCACTTTTAAATTTCTTCCTCCCATGCATATGATTATGACTAAAATTCTTTTTTTTACTTGAAAAAGTCTTGAACAGACTTGAATTCAGTGATGGGATTCAAGGAGTTTGCACCGGTTGCGTAAACACGTTTGTATACATAACGTTCAGCAAGCGCGTTCTTATTTAAACGTAATCTCTGTATTTTTATATCTCTGATAATGAAAAAACGTATTATTCATAACTTTTATACTAGCCCAGGGGTCGGCAACGTTTTCTTTATAGTGTGCCAAGTTGTGAAATTCAATGTCAAAATATACGTTTGCGTGCCGATGTCTTCACTTCGATTTCATCTCCGATTTCCCTATTTTTCTCCCAAAATCAGGATGTTCTCTAAAAAAAAAGGTCTTCACTTCGATTTCATCTCTGATTTCCCTATTTTTCTCCCAAAATCAGGGTGATCTCTAAAAAAAAAAAAAAAAGGTACGTAAACGTGTTTTTGAAAAATATTCACGACGCCGCGTGCCGGGTATTGCCGACCCCTGTACTAGCCTATAGGCAAAAAAATTGTTCATTTTAAAAAATTTTTGAATTCCATCATTGCTTGAACTTGATTTGACCCTTTTTTACAAAAAACAAGGACTCGACCCAAGTCCTCAAATCGATAGTTATAAACTTGGAGTTGGTTTTGTGTGCTTAGTAAGCTAAGCTATATTCAATGCATAGAAACAACTTGGGAAAATGGTTTTAAAAATTAGAATTTTGTAGACTCAGATTCATGTTTTCATGGACTTATACTAAAATTACATCATTTTTGGTAGTCTTGGACTTGGAATCGGTTCGAGTTTTTTGAAAAGGAATCGAACTCGGTTCGAATTTGAAAGTTGTAAGTTGTTGGACTACTGTTTGCATGCACACAGTCTATTAAAGGTTTATTTTAAAAAATTTCCCACCACTACATAATAAACACTTATGCCATAGCTTTGATAGTTGTTAGCGCCAAAGTGGCCCTGCCTAGTTTCGAACTCGATTTAATTTAAAACACGGATTAATTTCTTTTCTCGCATTACGTCATCTTCAAAATCAGCGCTTTTTTGTTAGTTTCTGCGAGACGATTTCTTTTAATAGTAGCAACTAGGTCTTTTTCTTTCTCTTCAACTAATGTAACGTTCTTGTATGGAATACTCTGAAGTGAATTTAGTTAGTAAGTCATTTTTTGTTTAATTATTTTATTTATTGTATTAATTATTTTTATGTTTAATAGAAAATCGTATCCATACAAGGAACGCGTAATTAACGTCTACTAGAGATATTACGCTAAGAATCTAGCCGTAATAATAGTCTCAAAAAATAATAAATTTGTTAAAATATGTTTCAACAGAATCAAAAATTGAAATGACTAAATAGGTAGGCTACTATCACAAAAAACAATCCGATCTTTTTTTACCAGTAAAAACAAATTTGCACTCATTACATAGCAACAACAACAAAAACAATTTTTTTTATGGAGTACATATAACAGTAACAATTAATTCAGTCGAGCAAAACATAGTTAGATCTCAAAAATTATGCCAATTCAACAATGTATAACATGTTTTATCATAAGAATCGAAAAATCTATGGCCTAAAACATTATTAGAAAAAGAAGCTTCAGTTATAGTTTTTTTAACACAAAAAAGATTAGGAAATGCTGGTAATATGAACCTTTGTGAAATATGAATACATTAATTTTTGCAAAAAAAATTTTAATTACATTTGAAAGCTAACAAAGTTTGAAAAAAAAATTGTTTGCTTTTAGGCAAATGAGTCAAAAAAAGTGCTAACCCAAAAAAAACAAATTTGTTAATATATTAATATATTATAAAGCAGCCAATTATTTATTAAATATTTTCGGCTTATGTTGCTTTAATTAAATCTTCTGAAGATTTTTGTCTTGAAGGAATAGAAATATGCAATGCAAACTTGCAATAACACTAGCTTTACACTAAAATTGTAAAAATAATAAAAGTGTTGTGAAATATTGTCAAAACCATTTAATGTTATGATTATTTGTGCAAGATAGACCAACTGATAATCACAATTAAATTTAATGTAAGAAGCCATTTAGCTTATCCTATGTTAGGTTACCTTTTAAAGTTGTCATTTAAAATCAAAATGTTTTACTTAAATAATAATTTCTAATTCAATTTTTTCAGAATGACAATATATATAAAATTTTAACTTTAATTAAGCAGTTGTTTTTACCAGATCACTTCACAAACCACTTGTCAAAATGTCAATTTTAAAAATTGATAAATTTTTTACAAAAAGCTGCAATCAAGCCTTAAAGTCAAGTAAATGAACAAATTGCATATTAATCAATTTAGAAATTTAAAAAAAGTGAAAATTTTCATATAAATTTGGTTAATGGTAAAACATATGTAGACTAAATTTAATGTTCTATTGTATATGAAGCATTTGCTACAAAAAGGAAAAGAAAATTTTTTTTATTACTAGTGTTTGTAAATTTTTTGTTTTGTATGTCATTATTTCGTTGCAATTATAGATAGTGATTAATATTGTATGCATAAATACAACTAATTTTAAAAGTAGTGTTTTTAACAATAAAAAAATTTAAATTTAAAACAAGATTCTCTTTTCGTTATGCATATTTTTAGTCGTAACATTTAGTAAAGTTGTTGCTGTTAAATTTCAATCACTTTTAGATCGTCGTCGTCGTCGTCGTTTGAAGGGCATCCACTCCAGGCCAGACACAAACAGAACTGGGGCCGAGGGTTTATCCTTTTACTACCCCAGACTGCTGAACTGCCTGGATCAGATGCTGGCAGTGATGTTATTAAGCCAGCATCGAGTTTCGTCATCCAAAACAGTCAGACCGCGTGCTCCATGTGGTGCCCGATGTATGGGGCACATTGTTAGTACATGGTCTGCGGTTTGCTCAGAGGCGCCACACTCGCAATTCGGTGAAGGAGCGAGACCCCATTTGTGCATGGACGAATGGAATCGCCCAACACCAGTCCGCAGGCGGTTGAGCTTAACCCAAGCTGCTCGGGGTAAGCCCATCCCAACAGGCCTAACACTGGTCTCGGGCACAAAAGCACGGAGCCTGGAAGCACTTTCACAGTACTCCGCGTTCCATTTGTGATTTGTCCATTCAGAGGCGCGGATGCCAAGTCTGGCAAGCTTGTCCAAGAGATTCCGCGCACCTGGCACAAACGGGCGTCTGGATCTTAGTCTTACTTGGCCTGTATCTGAGGAGCCATTTAACAGACCATGCAAAATATGATCGGGGTCCAGAGATCCACGACGAGCCAAGGAGAGTGTCGCTCCCAGTCGGCAAAGCTCAGCTGGCTGGATGCCTGAAAGTATAGGTAGGTGGTCCGTTGGAGTGGGACGCAGGCATCCAGTAACTATGCGCAAGGCGTCATTCAAGACACTGTCAATGAGGCGAGTGTGAGCACTGCGACACCAGACTGGCGCACAGTACTCAGCTGTTGAGTAGACTAGAGACAAGGTGGCTATGCGTAGTGTTTTAGCACCAGCACCCCATCCAGAGCCCACGAGTCGCCTCAACAGTGTGACGCGCGATGATAGTTTTTTGCGCAATGCCACTAAATGGTGACGAAACGTGAGCGATCTGTCCAGTTTTACCCCAAGGTATGTAAGGGTTGGACAGAACGGTAAAAGTCTACTATTGTTGTAGACCTTTAGCTCACGTTTAGCCTCTCGGTTGTTTAAGTGAAAGGCTGTCGTCACCGTCTTAGTGTGACTGAGCTTCAACCTCCAAGTCTGGAGATACGATGACAGTGTGGACATGTCTTGGCTTAAAGTCCCCTCCAAGTCCTTCCAGTTTCCAGAAGAGTGCAACAATGCTAAATCATCAGCATAAGCAAACTTTCTGGAAATCATGGAAGGAAGATCGTACGTATAGATGTTAAATAGGAGGGGAGCCAAGACCGATCCCTGAGGAACGCCGTTTTTAAGACGGCGTAGCCTGCTTTGCTTGCTGTCACCGGCGGTAAGGGTGAAACTTCGATTTCGGACAAGCTCCATGATCATTTTGACCATGTGCTTATCCGGAAGTAGTCTCAGTAGCTTGCAGGTAAGGCCACGGTGCCAGACAGTGTCATAAGCAGCTGTCAGATCGATAAATACGGCACCGGCCTTCTTTTTAGCCTCGAAAGAATCCTCGATGTTCTGGGTTAGCAGAACAACTTGATCTACGGTTGACTTCCCGCGTCGGAACCCAGCCTGCTCTTTAGGAAGCAGTGGATCGATTAATAATTCAACGCGGGCGTAGATAAGCCTCTCGAGGATCTTGTAGGGGACACAGAGCAGAGATATTGGTCGATAACTCTTTGGGTCCCCCACGGGCTTTGCTGGTTTGGGGATCGCGACCACAAGCGCTCTTCTCCAGATCTTGGGAATTTTGAGTCGGCGCAAACAGGAAGAAATGAAGTCACGTAACCATGACTTCAAAGCAGCTCCGGCATAGAGTATAAGCTCGGGGCAGATGGAATCAGGTCCCGGAGCTTTACCTGGTTTTAAATGTTGGAGGGAAGCAGCAAATTCTCTCTGTGAAAAATTGTCAGAGATATTTACTGCGTCTGGTGTTGTGGCCCTCCAAAGGTCAGACACTTCTTGAAAGACAAGTCGAGATGACTTGTGATCAACAGCCTCGTATTTCCCATTTCTAACCAACTGAGATGCAATAGCATCGGCTGAAACGGGACAATGACGAGAAGAGTGTCGTGACCTACCAGTAAGGTTGTTCAAAATACTCCACGCTTTTCGACTACAGTGTGAGAAGTCAATGCTCCGAACTGCTTCGGACCATCGATCCCTCCGCTTTCTGTCAAGCTTGGCAAGCAGAGTTGTAGCAGCCAAACTTGAGTCGTCTCCCTGAGGAGACTGCAGAAAGGTTTTATAGAGGGATTCACACTCTGCATCCCAACACGGAATATAGTTATTTCGATACCCGCGTGGAATAGTCTTCTTGGCTGCTTTCTTAATGATGTTACAGAAGTCCTGGTAAGCCGCATCCACATCAAGTGAATCAGGCGGCAACAAAGTCTTTGCGAATTTATTCGTCAAAGCAATGTAGTGACTCCAATTGGCCTTGCGGTAGTTCCATCGCTTAACAGGCATGCTTGGCACTGCCAAAGCAAACCTTGGTGGTGTAATAAGCGAAGGTCGATGTTGTGACCTGGGGAACTTCTCAAGGACACGTCTATCCGGTAAGCGACTGTTTGGACCTACGCTAGCGAAAGCTAGGTCTGGATTGGTGCCAGTGTTCCAGCGGCTGGAATAAAAACTGGCAGCGTCCTTGGCATTATATAGCAGGGCAAGACAATTAATACTTTCTCAGCCAGCCAAGCACTCACCGTCCGGACTGTTGTCATCATAACCCCAGTCAGCATGACGACAGTTAAAATCGCCAGCGTACAGACAGGGGTGAGGAAACACTGGGAGATCGAGGGTTCGCAATTGCGTTGGCGGTGGTTTGTAGACGTTGACTATTTTATAGCCATCAACGTCCACGCACGACCACTCGATCTCCGATGTCGGTGGAGATTGGTCCAAAAGCGTGTATCTCAGTCGCTCGTGGACAAACGTGGCAAGACCATGCTTCCTGCTTAAAGAAGACCCAGCTAGTTGGTAGTTTGGTAGCACCAACTTCTCTGCATCAGTGCAGTGGGTCTCCTGCAGTAGGATGACGAGTGCCTCAGACTGCATAGCCAGGTGATGAAGAACATTCATCTTGCTTGCAGTGAGGCCTTCGATGTTCAGCTGAAGAATAGTGGGTCTTCGGAACTTGTTGGCAATGTGCCCTGAAAAGGGCAGTTTTATCCTGGCATTGCCCCGTCCTGAAAAGGACGTTTGCCGATTAACAGACCCACACTGAACATCGGAATGGGTGGATACCCTTCCGTTTTGGTAGGTTCGGTTTCGGTCTGTTATTTTGAAATCAATGAACAAACTTACTCACGGCCCAGGCTGCGTGAAAGCACCTACCATCTGGGCACCTACCATACTTTTAGATAACACTGGTCGACATGATTTTTATTTTCTGGTTAAAATGGTTGCTTCTAAGACAATTTGTGTATGCTGATTACGAATCTGAAGTCCCTTTTTTTCTATCACGTCAGGATTTTTCATAATCTGCAATTTAAATTTTTTTGCATTAGACTAGTAATAACAGGCTGTTCTAAAAAACATCTCGTATTGTTGCGTCATCTTTGTTGTTGTCGTAGTTGTTACACTTGATTGTGATATCATAATCATGTTTCAGTTTAAAACGACTGTACTAGTCTTAGTTTGCCTAATATTGCAGTTACTTTTTTTTAGGCTGTTGCTTGAGTTTTAGAACAAAAAATGTCAGGTAAGCGAAGAGGCTGCGTCAATGATCCAGATGTATGTATTTTGCTGCATATGAGGAAGCTTTATTCCATCTGTTTGACGGCAGAATTTAACAACATTTATTAAAAATGTCTACTATGCTTATTTTGGTGTTACGTTAGGAGACCAAGACAAAGCATGGGCCCCGCACAAAGTGTGTCGTAATTGTGTGTCTTCATTGAGGCAGTGGAGCATTGGAAAGCAAAAGTCTTTAGCATTTGGTGTTCCAATAGTTTGGAGGGAGCCGAATGAACATGGCAAAGAATGTTACTTTTGCTCATGTGTTGTTGCTGGATTCAATGTTAAAAATAAGCATAAAATTCAATATCCTAACTTGACTTGTGCCATACCACCGATTCCTCATGGACCAAGTGTACCAATTCCATTGCCTCCAAGAGTTTTGGAAACTGTTGAAGATTCTGTCAGTGAGGAGTCTTTGTATGATATCCTGTTGACAGATTGTTCAGAGTATGAGTATGGTGATGATCAGTAGCCAAAGCTATTTAATCAAGCCGAGCTAAATGACCTTGTCAGAGATTTAAATTTTCCAAAAACTTCTGTTCTTATTCTGGGCTCCAGATTGAAAGCAAAACGTATGCTCTTCACTAATACCACTTTTGCTTGGTATAAACATCGTGAGAAAGAATATATTCGCTTCTTTGCTATGGAAAACTCTTTAGTCTATTGTGTGGATATTTAAGGTCTAATAGAGAAATTGGGAACCGTTTATAACCCTAGTGATTGGCGCCTCTTTATTGATGCATCAAAATCAAGCCTAAAAGCTGTTTCAATAGAAATCAGTTTGCTTCTATCCCTTTAGCTCACTCCTTGCATGAAAAAGTCTTATGAAAACATGAAAATTTTGCTGTCGAAGTACAATATAGCACTCAAACGTGGAAGATCTGTGTTGATTTTAAAGTCGTAAATATGCTACTGGATCAACAGTCTGGGTTTACAAAATACCCTTGTTTTATGTGCGAGTGGGACAGCAGGAACAGGAGTAATCATTGGATTAAACGACTGGCTCTTGAGGGAGTCCCTTACACAAGGCTTTAGAAATATTTTACACCTTTCTCTTGTTGACAGATACAATGTGATACTTCCATCACTACATATTAAACTGGGCCTCATGAAACAGTTTGTAAAATCACTTCATAAAAAAGGTACCTGTTTTAAATACATTCAAGAGAAGTTTCCTAATTTGAGTGCTGAGAAAGTTAAAGTGGGTGTATTTGTTGGACCTCAAATTAGAAAACTTACCAAAGACCCGCAATCAATTGTATTTACTATAACGGATGTGAAAAAAAAGCATGGCTTTCTTTTGAAGAAGTAGTATCTAAGTTTCTTGGCAACACCAATGATTCTGACTGCCAAAACATTGTAAAAAAACATGTTGGCTTGTTTTGAAGTGCTTGGATGTTGCATGAGTTTGAAAGCTCATTTTTTGCATGCACACTTGGACTATTTCCCACAAAACTTGGATGATATGAGTGAAAAACATGGGAAACGCTTTTACCAAGACATCATAATTATCGAAACCCGGTTCCAAGGGCGATGGGATGTATCCATGATGGCGGACTACTGTTGGTGCCTGAAACGCGATTTTAAGAGTAGTGAGGTTGCAAGAAAAGTCAAAACAAGAAAATTCATGCCTCACACCAACTAAGAAAAAACCCTATCTACAGTAGTTTGAAAAAAATTTTATTGAGCAAATGAACAGAAATGTGTGCTTATTGGGCTAATTAAATGGGTTTTTGAGTAAAATTTAAATTCAACTTTGCAAAAAAGTGTGACGTGATGGGTGAATTCTGATTGCAAATTCGGAATCAGCGTAGTCAAATTAGGTAAGCTCATTTAATTGTTTGAAAAAAATAATAAAAAAGTTGCAAAATCTCGCCTAGTGTAACTTTTATAACAATTTGACTATTAATAATAGTTTACATTACGTAGTTGTTGTGCAATATTTAGAAACTGAAGAGATTTTATGCATTGTTGTTTTAAATTTTAAGTGTTCTGCCAACAATATCTTATATGCCATTATCATGTGACATACATTTCACCTCTTTGCTGAAACTCTAAACTTTTGATAGTTTCTGAGGTTCATGAAACCTTGTAAAATACCACAAAATAAAACTACATGCGGCATTTTCAAAAAGGGAGGGCCCCTCGATAACTGTAAAAAAAGGGGGCCCTGAGGCAATCGCCTCACTCGCCTTACCCAATATTCACCACTGACTGAAAGTAAAGCCTGTGAAAACAACTTTTTTAAATATGACTCAGATTTGGCTTCGATTTTTATTCGGAACATATTTAATCTAACATTTTTCTCTTTGCAATTTTTTTCATTTTAATTATATATGTAAAAATCTTGAAGTAAAAAACTCTGTTTTGAACCTATACATAGTATGACCCAATACACAACTCTTAAAAATGAATTTAAAGTTTGGACCAAGCAATGATTTTCTTACTTTAGCGCCACCTAACGGACAAAGACCATTAGATTATTTTTTTTAAGAAAAACCTTTAAAAAATTTACAGTTTATTGTATTAGATCATAAAAGCCATACCGAATCATACTAATTAACTGTCATTTAATAATCATATTTTGGTTCATGTTGAAAATCAATAAATAAACGTTAAAGATTAAATGAAATATAAAGAAATAAAACAAATCTTTATCTAATTACGATCACTAAAATGTATTCGTTCAATATGATCTGTTAATCTTTAATTTTATGGTTATTGTTATTTTAACTATTTTTGGACCAAACCTATATTGGGTGTATCAAAAAACACTCTTGAAAATTTATTGTACGAAATTTTTTTTTGGTGATTTAGCTCATTAAAAGAAAACCGATAATGAATATGCAACAACAGTTTAGTGCTGATTGAAGTACGCTTTTTGGGCACACAGCTGGAATAAGTTTACAAAGTTACTTTCTAATTGACCTGTTTTATCATATTTGTAAATTATTTATTCAATCCTAGATATTTAAATAAAGAAACAAATAGTAACCGTCACTTGCACAATTATTGCTATAGTTTTTATGCTGCCAATATTTAGAATATTATAAATTATTTTTTAAATCTTGCTATGGGCTTAATAACACCTGTAAACTAAGTAGTGCATGACTTAAACATTTAAAAATTTTTTTGTTTCTCTTGTACTTTAACAGTCACACATAATGTACGTTACAAAAACAAAAAGAGCGGAAAAAAATATTTGCTTTCAACTTTTTGTATTTTGATTATTTTGTATAAACTATATGAACCTAAGTTAAAAGTGCTAATTAATAATCGTTCATTAGGATTTTTTAAAACATATGGCTCATATATTATTTATTTATCAATTTAAATTAATCATTAATTTACTACCAATAAGTGTGAAGCAAATATAACTTATAAAACAAATTTGACTACGTCGAAGACACACAATGCATACTACATATATACATATAGACACGTGGGTACATATGAATGGTAAACACATATGCATAAATATAAATCAAATAGAATTCATTTTTATAAAAACATATATAATTTATATACAGTATATAACATATACAATTTATTTATATATAATGCATATAACATACATAATTTACCTACGCACAAATAAATCTATAAAGCAATTATAAATCAAACATAAATCATATTTAAAAAACAAAATTGGGCCGAATCAAAGATAAAAAGTACACATAATATGTATGATTTACTGATGTAAACATACATGTACAGCATAAAACAATTATAAATCAAGTATAATTCATATTTAAAAACATAACTTTTGGTTATTTAAAAGATAAACAATATATTCGTATCTATTAGATAAAACCACGATTTATCTCAGTAAAAATAAGCTTGGCAACATCAAAGATATTGCAAACATAATCAAAGATAAACTGAATGAATTCTACAACTAGAATAGCGCAAAAACATGAATGACTCCATTGCAATGCTACAACTCAAATTACTAACTGGAATCTCACGTGGAATCTGGAATGAAAACAAAACGCATGCTTGTATAAGATCACGTCACATGACGCCAGATTATAAACGAACTTTCTAGAATTACGTGGATTTCATTAAATTAAGGTGACACTTTACAAAAGCCAATCAGAGACGCGCCAGCAAACGATTACGTAACGTCAAATTAACTAGAACGTTCCTAAAACATTTAATGAGCGTTCGAGATAAAAGAGACAAAAAAGAAAAATAAAATTGCGCAGACTATAGAAAACTAGAACGCCAGCCGCGCGGTCAGAATTAAAACAAGAAAACTACTAATTACCAATAAAAAAGCAATTTGCAAATAAATTAAATGGATTAAACTAAATGGAGGTTTACCAACTATGAAATCACTATTAATATGAAAAGATCACAACGTAATAAAATTTAAAACTACTGAAAATGAAAATTAACTATTAATATATCTCTGTTATACACGTCTTTCCTTCTAGCGTGAGAGTTGAAAAGGAGGTAAAAAAGGTTGACGCTTCTGTAGTTTATATACATAATCCTTTGTTCTATGGATTGCTTTAACGTCGAAAAAATTAACCAACCTTTCTGTAATCTCGTCAAAACATTTGTCTTGAGCTAAGTACAACAAAACTGCTTTAATAAGTTTTAGTGAAAGTTCCTTCCACAACTTTGCCTCATTCGACAAGCAAACATTAATTTCGTGATAAACAATAATTATATCATGGTCGACATCAATGTTCGGAGACGTATTTTTTACAATTTCCAAAGCTTTTCTCAAAAACAACATGGCTTGATCATAGTCGTTCAAACTTGTCAAACAGCAACCGATTTTTAATAAAAGATGAGCAACCGGTCTTTCTATTTCAGTGTTTTCACAGGATTTTACTTGAATTTTCAAAGCTTTGCTAAAATATTTCATGGCTTCATGAAATTCTTTTTTATTTGTCAAACATATTCCAATCTCATACAATGTATAAGCAACCATATTGTCCGACTCTACATCATCTGATAAATTTATTTTAATTGTTAAGGACCATTTTAAGTACGCTAAGGCTTTTTCATGGAAGTTCATAGTCGTTAAGCAACATCCAAATCTACTCATTGTCAATGCAACATTTAGATCCATATTTATATTTGAGGATAATTTGATTCTTTCGATTAAAACAGTTCTCAATAAATCAAATGCTTCTTGACGTTTGCCTAAATACAACAAACAAACTCCCATTCTGTGATGAAAATTTGTTATCATGTTTTTTCTTATTTCTTTGTTTAAGTTTTCCGTTTTCTTTTGTTCAAGGTTTTCCAAGCACTTTTTGTAGAATTCATAAGCATCGTCAAAACATTTTGATTCGTAAAGATCATCAGCTAGTTTATGAAGTAATGTCAAAGCATTTACACTTGTTTCATCTGCATTAGCTCTTTTTTTGTCGTTTTCTAAATATTTCAAACATTCATCAAAATTGTGAAACCTTTTTGAGTTTTGTGCTATCACTTGTGTTCTGTTTAATTGTGCAACAAGTTGTTTTTCATCTTTGAAACAACATAACAAAATGATATTCAAAAATTAAAGATTAGAAAAAAAGTGAACTTTTTTCAAATTTAATCGCTTCGAAATATCGCATTGTAATGAATAAGCTATTTGAAAGTAACTTTTAATGTTGTGTGCACCAAAATCTTTTATCAGTTGGTTCAATCCTTCAACATCGTCTTGTTGCCTTTTATTAGTCATGTACCATCTCAATCGAATTTCACAAGCCAATGCAACAGCAAACAACAGTTTCTGTTTTTCATAGTCAGTTATCTCATTTTTGGAAGCCAGTTCTCTTATAATTTCAAAACTGGACATCTACGAAATATTATAGAGTCGTGCCAGTGCTGTTATGAACAATGTTGTGCTTCGATAAATAACATGTTTGATGTTGAATGATTGTTGAGATTGAACTTGAAGTATGTTTGTTTTTGTTGCAAACTCAGTCAAACCATCTGCTATTTGTTGTTTTAAATCTTTTAATTTTTTAGATTTTTTTGATTTTTTAAAAACTCAGTTACACCAAGTTGAAACTGTTGAAAAACGTTTTCGTTACCATAAACAAAGCATGTTCTTGTAAGCATTTCACTTAAATGATAATCATTTTGAACGCTGTCTGGATCACCAAGATATTTCAACATATCCTTAATGGATTTTATGAGCTCAATCTTCCCCGGTTTTTGTCTACCCAAAGGAAACTTGCAGGCATGTGGCATCATGCTGTCAAATGAAATACCACGAACAGTGATCGAATCATCGAACCAGTTTCCATCCGGCTTTGTTGCATCATTTAAACTCGAGATGGCAACTCTGGAAAGATTTGTTTCTTGAAGATTGATAATAATTGTGTGAAATATAACTGAAAACCATCTAAAATAGTTGAGGTCATTATTATTTGCCAAACTTTTTTCAAGAAGAATCAAATGTTCAAAGTCGGAATAAGGAGTGATTTCCTTTCTAGACAAAGATCCCATTCCTGCAATGGCAAATTTACAAGGAGCTTTACCCATGATGTTTTTACAATATTTAGCAACATCTTCCATAATTTTTGTGTAATCGCAGGTAATTTGGTTTTGGAGATTTTCTAGAGAATGTATTTTTTCACCTTCTAGTTTTAATTTGCATTGATGGTTCATTGCTCTTGTTGAACATTTAGGAATTTGTTCTAATTGTTCAGTAGTCTTGGATCTCATTTGATTAATTTTTTTTTTACATAATTTGCTTTTTTAATTAAATTAGCACGTTTATTTGATGCATTTGATACAGTGAGAACATGTTTGCACAATTCTGTTAAATCTGCTTTAATTTCTTTAGAATTATCAGGCTGTCTAACTATTGCTGCATTCATGAGTGCCGCACTTTTAATTAAACTCATCATATCAGGACTTTTGTTTCGATAAACAATTCCTAGTTCATGAAATAATTTAGCTGATTCTTGTGGCGAACTTTCTTGGAATTTAGGTGATTTTTGCAACAAATTTTCCCGTTTCTCCTGACAAAGCAGTTTCAATTGATCAACAATTTTTAATTCTTCATCATCAATAGCTTCATTATCATTTGATGACTCAGATGGATCTTTTGATGAAATCGTAATGGCATTTTGAGGATTTAAAGACAGATTTTCTAATTTTTGCAGTTCATCTAATAATTGTTTTTCTTCTATCAAATGAGCTTGTCTTTCATTTGATAAGTCTAATTGATAATCGCTAATAAGTTTTAAATACTTTTCCATAATAATTATGATTTGTTTTCAAAAAGCATTTAGAATTTGTCGAAATCTCATTTTCACTTTTAACATAATCCTACTTTCAAGATAACTTCAATATTAAAAATTCATTGAAAAGTATTTCTTTAAATAGTTGGGCTATTTTTATTTGTTAAAAGTTTTTGACAAACCAACTTAAAAATATTCGAAGCTGTAAATAAAATTATCAGTTTTTTATTGTTTTTTTACCTTATTTTTTATGAAAACTCCCTTACAAAATTAAGCAGTGGAGAGCCATCACCTCTAAAACTTACAAATAATTATACAATAATTTACATTACTATTTTTTGTGGCATTTTTTTTTTTTAAGAACAAAGTCCGTTTTTACAGTTTAAATTTAAGCGAAAAAGCAATATTTTAAATAGAAGGATACAATTTTACTTTTTAAACAAAGTAAAGTAAAACTATTTTATAAACATTTAATTCAAACTTACTAAACTCAGCACAAAACTGTTGCTCTTAAACAAGTCACACTAAATGGCATTTTATCTTAATTTGTTTGAGGCTTGGGTTTTAACAACTTGTTGTCGGGATTTATTAAAATTTAACCAAAAAGTAAAAGTACCACAATTCCAAGCTTTTTCGTGAGAATGGCACGGAAAGAAACCTGTGTCAGGACGTTTTTTTTTACTCACTTGAATTATAGACCTAAGCTTAACCCTCTAAAAAATCAAAAGATTTACTTTTGCTTCACAAACAGCAGACTTACCTACACACAAAATGTATCAGCAAATACAAAATTTGTTTAGTTAATAAGTGATTCGATTTTAATAGGCAGCGAACGTTATCATGGTAGTAAACTTTAAAGAAAGCTAGTATTTAAAATTGAACCATGTTCAATTATCAGTGTATTAAACAATGATTATTATAGTTAGTTTTATACTAACACACGCTTTCAAATTCCTTTTTGTTTAAAACGTGAAAGAAATTTAATAGTTCTTATTTTTCTATCTTATTTTGTATCAGTACCACGCAAGTGGTAGTGTTACCCAGGTGAAACGCTGTGCGTTTGGCATGCGCCACTACAAACTGATAACACCTACTGTATTGGCGTAAGAAACAAGTATAATAAAAGTTGAGTGTGGTTTTTACTTTGTCATGTAAAATACTTTGTCTTTTTTCAGTGATACTAGACACACATCAAAGTTTAACATTTGGCCTTTTGGAATTAAAATTCGGCTATCCATAACAAGAGCTAGAAAGGTTTTTATTGTTGAACATTAAATATCGTCCGACATTAGTTGTTCAAGAAGTAATTGCTATTTTGGTTGCTTTTTATTTTGACTAGTATTTGTGCAATGATATCATCATCAAATATTTTTGTCATAAAGAGAGAGAGAGAAATATTTATCTACTTATCTTTGATGCAAAATTATTTAATACACTGTACAGCGTAAACAAGTGTAATAAAAAAAAATCACAAAAGACCAGGAAGCACTTCATGAACCAAAAGTTTTTGAATCCAAGTGTTTTCTAAAAATTTTGATTTAATGTATTTTGTAATTTTAAATCTTAATTTTTTTGATCAGGTTTTATTTGCGCTGTTTTTCTTTGTAAAAATTATTTATCAGAGGCTAAGCAATTTTTATTTCATAGTTTTTTGAAAGAACCAATGCAATCCTGTATATCCAGGAAACACACCCTGGTTGTAATTACAATTGACCACGCATACCAGTAAGGAACCTGGCATTACAACACCCCACGAAAAATATGGAAGTGCTGTATTGGCTAAAAATGATACCATGTTTGAGTCAACGTTCTAAGCCAACCCCAAAAACATCAAAAATATTGAGTTACACCTTAAATAGATTAACCACCAAGTCCATCTACAAATCTCTCAATAAACTTTCCCTTACAACACCGCTTCCTACCCACATAAACAGTGGTGGATATTCCAATTTAGGGGCCCGAAGCAAGAATTTTCAAAAATTGATGTTGTCGAAAAAAAGAGCTTTGATCTCGGCTTGCATATTTTTCTCCAAAACTCATGGTGTCCTCTAAAAAAAAAAGAAAAGAGGTCTTCACTTCCATTTGCTCTCAGATTTTTCTATTTTTGTCCCAAAATCAGGGTTTTCTCTAAAAACAAAAAAAAGGTCTTCGCTCAGAATCGTTCTTTACACTTTAAACAAACATCTGCAGCGGAGTGAAACTGTATGTGCTATTTTCGAGAGGGGGCCCCTAAACTCGAGGGGGGCCCCAAAAAAGGGGGACCTGAGGCAACTGCCTCATTCGCCTCACCCAATATCCACTTCTGCACATAAAGAAAGTTTCCATAGATGATTTCAATAACCATAGCACTACTTGGGACAATGACAATATTAACAACGATGAGAAAGGTGTGGATCAATGGGCCGAATCTCAAAATTTGAATATTATTCATGACACTAAACTGCCCAAGTTATTTAATAGTGGACGCTGGAAAAAAGACAACAATCCAGATCTAGCTTTTGTAAGTTCAGATATCGCGAAACTCTGCAATAAACTTGTACTACAGTTTATTGCCAGGACACAAAACCACCCTATTGATATTAAGATCAATGGAGCACTCACACCGAAAACTGTTGCATTTCAACGTTGCTTTAATTACACAAAGCAAGCCGGCAAGTCTTTTCAAACGAACTTGAATATTACGCTGTGAAAACTTGGAACCTACACCCACCAAATATGATAGGATTTACTAAACTGATGCAAAGCTGCTAGAAACAACATCTCTCCAAGGTTGCAGAACATCTTACATCCTCAACTTGACTAATGAGATGTTAGGCTATATGAAGAATACGAACAACTCTGAAATAGGAATCTTTTTGTGATTCCACCGTCGAAGCTGGAAAATGTTTGCTATCTACTATTTCCAACCATAAGCAGCAAACTTGGCAAAACCTCGTTGAGCCAACGGATATGAGAAAAAGCATCCGGAAAGCTTGGAACCACATCCGCAAGCTTGGGAATGACCCAACAGCAAACAAACAGCATTCAAACGTCATTCCTACCTAGGTAGCACACCAACTAATATGAAATGAGAAGACAATTTATCCCATTAAAGAAAAATATAAAATCAATCAGTGTATGCGTTCCAGTGATCCACAATCTACCAGACCATTCAGAGAAAAAGAGCTGAACACGGGAGTCAAGAGCTTAAAGAATGGCAAAGCAATAGGATTTGAGAACATTGTAGCAGAAGAACTCAAACATTTTGAGTTCAAGCCAAGAAACAGGTTATTTTTTAACAATTTCCTTTTCCAACAAAAGATTTCCAGAATATGAAAAAGAACCAAGGTAGCTGCCCGGCTAAAACCAGGGAAAAATTGTTTGGAACCAAAAAGTTATAGGCCAATATCCTTGCTTAGCCAACTCTACAAACTCTTAAAGCGACTTCTTTCCAACCGACTTGCTCTTATTATAGAAGCCCACTTTAGTAACGAGCAAGCTGGTTTCCGCCTTGGTAAGTCGATCATTGACCAATTGCTCAACCTGACTCAGCACATTGAAGACGGCTACCAGAAAAAGAAGATTACGGAAGCTGTGTTTATAAACCTCACTGCTGCCTACGAAACAGACAACCATTGTCTTCTCCTCCAAAAAGATAAAAAATGACCAATGACTTACATCTGTACAGTTTCTTGGAGAGATGCTGAGACGTTTTTTTGTACTGCTAAACAACAAAGGAAGCAGAGTCCGAATCCAAAAGAACGTGATGGTGCCTTTCCATAACAACATATACACAAAAGATCAACCACTGGATCCAGAAGCCAAGCGTTTCATCTATGCTGATGATCGTTGTTACTAGCCAAAATTCGACATTCACTGCAGCCAAAAAAGCGCTGCACCAATTCTCTAAACGATCTACTGCAATGGTTCTTAACCTTATTAATATGGTTACTTCTGCCAAAAACTTGATGTATTTTAATTATTCTTCTTCGAAACCAAGATATTACAACAGCTTGCAATCAATTACAGAGAATAAAAAAGAAAACGCAAAAATGATTTCATAATTTACTCTCAAATGTCCATTAAAAATAAATTTATGGGAAGGCTGAAACTGTTTTTTTACTATCAAACGGTGAAACTTAGGCAGAATGGAGGATAAACAGCATCTGATATTAATGCCAATCCCACACTTGTTTCGATATTTTGTTTTTATCTATATCACTGCAAAAAATCCTACTTCACAGCAGTAAGTGCAAGAAAATTAAATCAAAAAACTTTATGTCTTTCTTGAAAGAATGAGATATTCATTTAAAAGGTCAACCCAAAAACTTCCAATATCTTCTCTTGCAAAATCAATGTTAAGATTTTAATCTTCACATAGTCCAAGAAACTCTATTTTTGCTTATGTATTATTATCACTGATTGACCTTTCTTCAATCAAAAATGATTTTCTAATCGACAAGTTTTTATGTCGCCCTTCAATTCCAGGAAAGTATTTCTCGATAGCAATGACTATTGAAAGTTGCTACTTTGTCGTGAGTTACATGCAACGACTGAAGACCTCCTTGAAGCGTCAAATTTAGGAAAATTATTTCCTAAAAAAAGTTACCCAAGTAAGCTGCTTTTAGCAAGAAATTACTGTTTTTTACTAAATTGAGCATATCTTTTCCTTTTGTTCTTTGTTCCTTTTGGAGTAAAATAGTCACTTCTTTTCGTAACTAAAGCAAACAATTCAAGAATTTTCCGCGCGATAACCACCTTACTTCCGTGAGTAAAAGAATAACTTTAAAATCAGTTTCAACTTCTTCGCAGTGAGCTGTAAATATTCTTGATGTTGTTACATTTGCGCAAATATGATTCACAATTTTCACTGCATCTTGTTGCACTTCTTGAAGTTCTGAAGGTAAATTTTTCATTGCTAAAGCAAAGCGATGAATTAAGCAATGAGTCAATGATACCTAAGGTGCAATAGTGTTGACTGATCTTTTGAAACCAGACTTGTAACCAATTGTAAATGGTGCACCATCTGTACAAATGCCAACAAGTCGTTTCCAATCAAGTGCGACTTTTTTATAAAACACATTTTTGAAACATCTTCTCCTTTACATATGGTTGGAAGAGACTCCAAAAGTAAATATTACTATGTTATGGAGTCATTTTATGACAAATCATCACAAAAAAATTTTTTAACCACTACATCTCTTATTTTGATAAAAATTGCTGTATGTGGTTATCTTATAGCCAAAACCCACTGGTACAAATATTACGTTTCTACAACTAATACTTTTTAAGTTAAAGAGGGGCAAATTTTGGGAGAGCCAAAAAGTCCTTTTCAAAAAACGCTTATATCTTCCTCAAGATATGTTTAAATTATAACATGTTATATATGGTTGAAATTAGAAAAAAAAATGAAATTCAAATATACGTAATATCAAAAATTCTATAAATAGTAATATAAAAAAGTTATTTATTTTTTTTTTAAATTGTTTCCCGCCACCTCGCCAAAAATTTTTTTGAAAAAATTCTGATTCATAAGCCTTAAAAATATGCAATAAAAACAATGGGTATAGACCGTTTATTATGCTTAACACTCAATACAAATGATTCATTAAAGCAATTTTCAGGGCAAATATTTCCAAAAATTAAATTAAAATATGAAAGATCTTCCTACATACCTCAATTTTAACATTGAGAATCTTGGAAATGTTTTCTTGGCATTTTAGATTCTAAATAGTTTAAAATAATTTATAATATACAAAAAAAAAAAAAAAATTTAATGGGGATTAAGGTAGGTATCAGATATTGTGGAATGTGCAAACTAAATACCTCTAATGAATATGACTGTATAGGTATTATAGTAAAAAATTAAAATCTTTGTATAGCCACCAGCAATACTAGCCGTAATTCCATTGTTAATGTAATAGAATTATACATCACAAATACATATACAAGTTATACTGTAAATTTTTATTATTATACTGTACATGCGGGCAAAAGACCTTTTAGGTTACCATATGTAAGCTACCGCCTTTAACTATTTGAATCAGATGCTATACATACATATTAAAAATGAAATTGCATTATAAACAAAGATAAGCCAAATAAAAAAAAATTATATTTATCAAGGTTAATCATAAAAAATATGGTGTTATGACAACTGATTGAATGACACTTGATTGAACACACTAGATCGAAACGACACTTGATCAAAACGATACTTGATCGAAACGACACTTGATCGAAACAACACTTGACCGAAATGACAGGTGATCGAAATTGACAGTTGATAAAAAAAAAAGATTTTCTTTTGTATGTTTTTGCGATTAAACAATGTCTTTGTTACTGTAAATTAGATTCATAAAGAGCAAAGGCATCAGTAAGAGAACAGTTTGTGTTAATTTTTTTAATTTTTTGTCAATGTCAAGGTCAGGGTTTTTTAAAGAGTTTCCTGGGCTAAGCATTTTTATGGGGAAACAAGTAGATTTCATGCCATAGTTATATTTTGTTTGATGCCATTCCTTTGCATTCAATTTACATTGTAGTCAGTTATTTAGGGTGGGGCATTGTGTGATGGCCCCACTCTTGTAGACCCTTACAGAAATAAGAGACAGACTAAAAGGGAAAATCTTTTTTTTTAAAGATTACTATGTTTTTGGAACAAAAAATTGACGAAACCGGGACAAAGTCAAAGTGAAAAATTTTTTTAGTGATCACTATGTTTTTGGGTCGAAAAATTAAGACAGATTCAAAGTTGTAAATTTTCTTTTTCCATATTCGATCAAATGTCGTTTCGATCAAGTGATGTTTCAATCAAGTGTCGTTTGATCAAGTGTCGTTCAATCAACTGTCAGGTCATAAAAAAATATAATGATAAATATGAAAACAATTTAAAAACATTACAATTTACAAATTGTTGCACATTGCAACATACCGACAAAATTGAAAACAATTCAAATACATTAAATATTACAGTTTACAAACAGAATCTGTAAATTGTTAAAAATTACTGATATAGTTGTTTACAAGAAATGATTTATAATTAATTTTAAAATTATGAAATGAGTTTTCGTTAATGTTTTTAGGAATTTTGGACCATATCTTTACACCACTGAAATTTAACATCTTTTACTAAAATCAGAAGATAGATACAGTTGGTAAAAATCAGAGGTGGGGAGCCGGAGCCTGGAGCAGGAAGAAATTTTAGGGTCTGGAGCTGGATCTGGAGCCAGAGGCACATATTTTAAAAACGTGGAGTCAAAGTCGAAGTCACATGTTTTAAAAAGGTGAAGCTGGAGCTACATTATCAAAAAATTGAAGCTGGAGGCAATTTTATAAAAGGTTGAATAGGTTGGAGATGAAGCCTGATATTTTGAACCAGCAAAATTGCACCAGCTTAAGTTCCAGCTTTGTATTGTATTAAAAGAACACAGCCAAATTTTTTTATTCTAATTAAATATTATGTTTTAGAGTTGCCTCTAGTAAATTTGGTTAATCAGAAATATATAGTGCTATTATCCTTTGCTTGAGTTGGTTAATGTTCTGCCTCCCAGAGAGGCATGGAATGATTGTTACTTAATCTGGTCAAGTTTGAATATTTAATGCCACTTGGAAATGAAAATTAAACTTACCTTAAATAGTTTATGTAAGCCTGCTCTAACCAAATTTAATAATTGTTTACTGAGCAAATGCTTTTTAAGAGTCATGGTCACTTTTAGAATGAAACATTTTTAAAAAAAGTTAAGTAGGCAGCGTAGTCAAGTGGTTAAAGCACCAGGCTGATGATCAACCTGGTTGCGGTTCAAAACCCACTTGCGCCATTCTTTTATGTTCTTGGGAAAGACACTTTATGGAACTCTTACCTGCTTGGTGGTCTCGGCAAACAGTTCTAAATTGCAGTAATATCTCTATTAAATTACAAGCTTTTAGCAATATCTTGGCATCTCCGGAAGCAGGTCGGAGTAATTGCTTACCCTATTTATTAGCACCTCCGTCGCTTTCCTGCCAGTCAAGAGGATAAATATAGAGATAAAAATAAAAGAAAAAATAAAGTATTGAATTTGATCATAGCACACATAAATAAACAGTTTAAGTCAGGGGTGGGGAGCCGGAGCTGAAGCCAGAGCCTGAAGCAGGAAGAAAGTCTAGGGTCTGGAGCTGGAGTTGAGTTAGAGCCAGTCATTTTAAAATGCCGGAGCTGGAGCCATAGATTTTATTGCTATCTCCGCACTCCTGGTAAAAACAAATCAAGTTTTTATGTGGTGAATATTATAATTATGAACTTGTTCATTGAAAGTAATCCGAAAAAGCTTTTGGTAGCATATTATGCACGTACTTAAACATGAACTTTGCATAAGTAAATTTAATAACATTGTTTATTTGTAAGACATTAAATTTATGAAAGAAATAATTTATATTCGTTGATTTTGGTAAAAATAAACAAGAACGAATGAACTTATTTTGATGGGCTGAATAGGAGCCAGCATTGATTTATTACCTCTTCAATTCAGTATAGAGTTTTAGACTTCAGATTAAAATAATGCAAAACAGATAGTTTTTAATATCGCTAGGGTAGCACAGTGTCTGGGTTTACATTCTACGCCACAAACTTTTGATAGTTGTTAAGTGCTCATTTCAAGTTACCCCAAGGTACTTTAAACTACATTTTCTTTCAATAAAATGATCACTGATGGTAATATTAAAGGGATCAGTAAAATTTTTTTTTTATTAAGAATACGGCCTGATATGTAACATTGAAGCAAAAAAATTACCAGGCTGATGCGATTGTAATAATTTCGTAACACGCGTCTGGCTTGAGAAAAGCTGTATTTCAACTGATCAGCAAAAACGAATGTATTGACAAAGCTTGCGGATGGTGTGACGTCATAATGAAGCTTATGTAGTGTACACAGTTAATTCAACATTTATCACTTATAAAATCGTTTTAGTCGTAAAGGAAGGCGTAAAAGTTAGTTTGGAAATTAATATTAAGTTAAAGTAAATGACCAAGAAAAGGATAACGGCATCGAGTGGGAAAAGCTCGGATCATTGTGTACGGATGGTGCGCAGGTTTGATGATGGGAAAGCGATCCGGATTTGCTGCGCTGGTGAAAAAAAAGTGTCCCGACGTCATTGTGACACACTGTGTGCTCCATCGCCATGCCCTTGCGACCAAGACGCTCCTTAAGGATCTCGGTGATGTAATGGCTATGTTGTTGCCACAATGAACTTCATCCGCGCTCGCGTTCCCAACCATCGCCTCTTCAAGGTCTTCTGTGAAGACATTAGTGCTGCATACACTCATTTTCTGTACTACACCGAGGTGCGTTGGCTATCCTGGAGCCAAGTTCTGAACCGCGTCCTCCAGTTACGTCAGGAAATTAAAATTTTCCTGCGTGAGAAAGGCAAAGACTTGGCGGACTACTTCGGCGACCCTATCTTCGTCGCGAAGCTTGCGTACATCAGCGACATTTTCGGCCACCTTAACGCTCTCAACATTTCACTTCAAGGGAGCGGCCTTACGATTGTCGAAGTAGCAGAACGAATCAATTTGCTTGGAGAAAAGTTGAGGTTTTGAAGCAACCGCGTGGAGAAGGGGTCATTCGTCAACTTCCCTGAGCTCGCGTAAATCCTCGCGGATAACGACGTTGAGAATGATTTATCCTTCACGCTTATCATTAACATCAAGGATCATCTGAAGTCTCTGTCTGACAGTCTTGATGGATACTTTCCAAATCTGTCGGTCGAGCCGTGGATAGTAGATCCTTTCACGATTCCAATTGACGATATCGACGACGAGAACAAGCTGAAGGATGATCTAATCGAGTTGAAGGCCTCCGGTCGCCTGAAGATGCAGCTCTCGACTGTCGCCAGTCCCTCGGAGTTTTGGGCAAGCAACTATGAGGCCTTTCCCAATCTCGCGGCGAAAGCGCTCCGAGTGACACTCCCTTTTGTCGCGACCTACCTCTGCGAAGTCGGGTTCTCCGCGTAGGTCGTCATGGAAACTAAGCTGCGGGCACGTCTTGACGTCGGCTCTGACATGAGAGTGGCCATTTCCAAAACAGCTCCGAGGATCAAACGCTCGTGGAGAACAAACAAGAGCATCCGTCTCACCGGGTGTGACTGTTAGCCTATCAGTGATAGATGATCGATGCGTGATAGAATTCGTGTTTTTGAGGTTTCCGCGGTTTCCGTGTGATTGTTTGTTCATCTTTATTTTTTTATTGCAATATAACACTACGCTTTTATGAAACACTGGTATGCGTTTTATTGTATAATTTGGGCTCAGATCCTGTTTTGAAAACTTGGGGGTTTGTGGAGACCTCTGACATCCACAGGGGGTCCGTGGGGTATAAAGTTAGGAAACCACTGCCTTAAAAATAAACACTTTACATACCGAATTTTCTACTTAATAATCATAAAAAGTATGGTTTAATGTCAAAATAATTTTATTTGGAGATTGAATGATCGGTTAGCTACTATCACTCGCAACATGTTTTATTTCAGCTCTGCAAAAAATAATAGAAAAAATTGCACGATGTTTAAATAATAAAAAGCAGAAAAGAAAAAGGAAGCAAGAAAATCATAAGCACCAACATGCAATGAAATAAGAAACAAGTTTTTGGGAATTATAGGCATAGTTTCAACGCTTTAAAAAAAAAGAAATAAAACTGCTATCCGAGCACATTATTGAAAAAAAATGCAACAATTCGGCTAATCAAAAAAAATAGACTTTATAGCCATTTTACTCGTAAGACAGTGTGTGGCAAATTAAAAGGTTACTGAGATATTGCAAATCCTGATGGCTTTTTAAACCTATTATCTGTAATTTCTAACAATTTAACACAAAAAATAAGAATAATTTGCATGTGACAAAATTAGAAGGTATCATTTTTATGCACTGACACAAAGCATCGAAGAAGTGAATTACGTAAATTGAAGCAAAAAACAGTACAAACTTTGGCCTGTAAAAAAACTTGTTAGTAAAACCTAATAAAATGTATAACTTAATTATTAAATTGAAAAAACGGCCATAGTTAATATTCGTTAGTAAAAACAACTTGGTAAAAAGATAATACTTACATTTATTTTAATTTCTTATAAATTTACGGGTTTGAATTGGAAGCAATATAGGCTATCAGCAATATCAGTTTGCTCTACAAGTGACAAGTCACGTAAACTTTTTACCCTAATATTGTTCATTTTTTTTAATAACTTATCACATTTATCGCCTTCCAAAGCTAGAAAAGCTTTACGTACGAATGCTTTTATTATATTGAATAAACTTCGGAAAAATTAAATTCAGACTTCATAAAAAATTATATTAAATAAACACAAATTATTTAAACTGCATTTACGAAAACAAGCAAGTTTATAAAAAACACTTAACATACTTTTTTATATAATGCTTTAAGCAAAAACAGTTTATGTGTTGAATTTTATAGCACTGCAATGGCTAAGATTTATATAAGTCGTATATTCTGCCCAGAGTATTTTTTCAAATTGCAGAACTTTTCAAACAATAAATATTTAAGTGTGGAGTTAGATGTTCTAAAGCAGGGTTTCCCAAACTTTTAGTTCATCGGTACCCTTTGGACCCTGTAGCAGGTTTGCATGTACGCCCGAAATTTTGTGACGTTTCTCTAAAAAAAAAGGTTTTCAGTTAGAATCAGTCACTAATTTTCCCCCAATTCATGCCCAAAATCAAGGTGATCTCTGAAAAAAAAGGTCTTCACTTTGAATCAGATCTAAATTTTCCCAATTCACGCCAAAAATCAAGGTGATCTCTAAAAAATGAAAACTTTTCAGCAGCCACAAATTTTCCCAATTCAAACCCAAAATAACGGTGATCTGTAAAAAAAGCCTTTCCTCTTAATTGTCCTGTTTGACGTAATTGCAATCGACCGGATTCAAAAATTCTAGACATTTGAGTTTATTATTTTTTCAGGATACGGAATTTAACTTAAATAAGGACATTCTCTCACATAATAATGTACCCCTTGAGAAGCCTAAATGTACACCTAGGAATACATGTACCCCAGTTTGGGAAACCCTGTTTTAAACTAATGAGAAAAATAAACACCTCATTGTATTCGATAAAATTATACGAGCAATCTGCCCAATAACTAAATCACAACCACGTTTTTCCAAAACAATATAATTATTGATGAGGTACAAAGTGCATTGATAAAAAAGTTTGACATCAAAAGAGTATAATGATAAACAGGAATTGATTTCTGGAGAATATTTAATAGCAACCGATTCAACAAAATTCTAACTCTTTTTTAAATAACACTGGTCAACACAAAATTTCTTTCTAGGATGAAAGTAGCTGCCCTTTACTAATTATGGGGCGCTGAATCCAAAAATGAGCCATAAAATTGTCGGTTAGCTCTAGTTTTCAAGATATAGGCACCAGCAATATATGCTAAAGGGACAGGTGAACCCCTAGAAATCTAAGTCGAATACCTGTTTATCTCGTTCATTCACAAATTTATCTCTTTGATAACAGGGCTCGAAGACCTTTTTAAAACAACCACCAAGTTACTACCAAGTTACCTTTTTAATAACCTAAGGCCTTTGATGACTGTTACATTTGACCCCCCTTCACAGATCCTTTGATGTCCTTTTCGAACATACTGCAGGCGCCCATGTTTCAAGATATTTCAGAGAAGGTAGGTCACATGTTTTATTGTGATAATAGCTAGGCTTATAAAAGATGGAAATACATAGTGCATTCCTCCTATGCTGATAAGAAGTTTTTCAGCAACAGAGATGAAATAAAGTTATCAGTTAGGGAGAGCATATTCCAAGAAAATACAAATGCTGTGAAAACATTTTGCTGATTTATATCAGCTACAGAGCTTAAATAGGAGTGTAGCTTAGTTAATGTGCGTGATGAACAGTAAAATACAACAGGTAACACTAGCCAGCAAAATTTCACCCAACTTTTACTACGCAGAAGAGGCTTCTAACAGGTGCAAATATACTGTAAAATACACTACCTGTGTAACATAGTTATATCCGAAAATTTGCACTGTGTTCTTTTTTGTTTACAATTGAGCTCTTTTAACTACAAGTACGATAACCTGTTAAAGTAGCTTTCAGTCAGTATATTTTGAAATGCCTCGTGTTTGTGTAAATTCTGCAGATAACTTCTGCTATATCTGTGGGGAGTTCACCGTGTCTTCGCAGAAGCATGGCTTAACCACTAGAACAAGAAAGGCTTATCATCAGTACTTTGGTTGTAAAGTCGAGATCAGGAAAAGCCTTGGGCTTCTCACATATGCCGCAACTCCTGTGTGACCGCCCTTAATGAGTGGTTGAAGAAGAAAAGAAAGGCAATGCCATTTGCAGTGCCAATGATTTGGAGAGAACCAACGGATCACGTAAACGGTTGTTACTTCTGTCTCACGCCTTCCATAAAAAAAGGATTCAACAGGAAGAAGAAGTCTGTAATAGAGTATCCTAACATACCATCTGCAATTCGCCTGTTCCTCACAGTGACGAGCTACCTATTGCTAAACCACGTTCAATAGATCTGTTGAGTTCAGACGATGCAGAAAGCAGTGAAGAGTATAGCGTTTCTGAACCGTGCACATCCAGGAACGAAGAATTTGGTAGTACTACTGAACCACATTTAATCAATGAAAGTGAACTGAATGATGTTGTAAGGGATTTAGATTTGCCGAAAGTTAAAGCTGAACTATTGGCTTCCAGATTAAAACAATGGAATTTGCTTCAAAGTGGTGTCAAAGTTTGTAATTTTTGTACACGTCAACAGTCTTTGGCCCAGTTTTTTAGCATGAAAGGGGGACTTGCATATTTCACAGATGTTGGTGCTATTATGCAAGAATTCGGGTACTCCCACAGACCAGAAGAATGGAAACTGTTCATTGATTCGTCGAAACTAAGTCTAAAAGCTGTGTTGCTGCACAATAAAAATATTTTGCCATCAATTCCCGTTGGATATGCAGCTCATATGAAAAAAACATACGAGAATATGAAGAACCTTTTACAGTGCATAAATTACGAACAGTACTGCTGGCAACTGTGTGGTGACCTTAAAGTAATTGCAATACTGCTGGGATTGCAGCCTGGTTATATAAAGTATTGCTTTTTTTTGTGTGAATGGGACAGTTTTGCAGGACATGAATATTACCTTAAAAAGGAGTGGCCAAAAAGAAGCACTTTGAAAGCAAGTACAAAAAATGTGAAGTACACTCCACTCGTTGAAGCATCAAAGATTTTACTTCCCCCTTTGCATATTCAACTTGGATTAATGAAAAATTTTGTAAAAGCGATGAATAAGAATGGAGCAGCTTTCAAGTACATTTACAACAAGTTTCGTGTATTAAGTCAAGCAAAGCTCAAAGAAGTTTTTGTTGGACCCCAAATCAACAAGCCATTAAAGGATAAAGGTTTTGATCACACCTTGTCTGGAATAGAGAAAGTTGCCTAAAATGCATTCCGAGATGTGGCATACAACTTTCTTGGGAATACAAAAGCTCCAAATTATATTGAACTGGTGGAACACATGATAGACTCCTACAAAATATGGGGTGCAACATGTCTTTAGAAATACACTTCTTATATTCGCACTTGGATTTTTTTCCTAACGTAACCAACTGTGGTAACGTAAGTAACGAACATGAGGAGCGTTTCCACCAGGATATTGCAGTCATGGAAAAACGGTATCAAGGAAAATGGAGCCCATCAATGTTAGCTGATTACTGTTGGACTCTTGCTCGAGATCAACCGCAATTGTCTTACAACAGAAAAGCTAAAAGAATGCGACTGTGAACATGAGCGTTTCTGTTGTTGCATTAGCGTTAATGTATGCATTCGTAGAAAACTAAAATTGAACATATTTCAAAAACGAGAGCTAATCGAAGGTTTTTATTGTCATTTTCGGATTCAGCGCCAAAAAATCTGTAAGAAATGACTATTTCCATAAAAGAAAGAAAAATTTTTTGAAATTTTGTAGACCTGTGTAATCTAATATCCACAAAATGCGATAGCAGCATTTGATGGTGATCTGCTAAAGTTTTGGTAATTTTTATAATATTTCCATAACTTTTACCAAACCTTTTAAAATAAAAATGTTTGTTTTTAAAGCGAAGTGCTCATGTTGTAATTAGAGGATCAAATTGGAGTATCATGCGTAGGTAGTAACAAAAGTAGTGATGCTTGGGTCCAAGTGGAACAGTGGGAAAAACAGAACAACGCAATCAATTGTATTCATGTATATAAACATTTAAACAAGAAATATTAATAACATTTAAACTGGGGCACAAATTATTTCAACTATCGATGTAATTTAAGGATCATGCAACATTTTGGATCAGTGTAGGCTTGAATTCGATCCCCAATCAAGAATGGTAATAAACGTAACAAACACAAATTTGATAAGCATTTCCACTTAGTTTGTTTCAGTTTCTGACAGCAAGTAGTTTACTGATTCTATCTTCATGGCTATATGAAAATGATTTGATGATGTAATCAAAAAATATTCTAAAGTAAACCATTTGTTAGAGACAAACTTCGGTTTTATAATAATTAAGTGATAAGCAATAATTCTTTCAAATCAATCATGTGTTACGGCTAATCTACACTTAATTTCGTTGTCCCTTTTTGTTTGTTGAAATTTTTTACATCCGGGTTGTGAACTTACTTCAACCAGCGATTGTGACTGGTTGTTTAATTTTGTCGCGGTCAAGCGCGTGGAAGGAGCTTTCGGAAACTGGTACTCAAAGGTAATTAATTCATCGTTTAACTCTTGTTTTCTATTTTATAGATTTATGGTCAACTTTTCGATTAAATCGTCATCTTAAGTAGCCTTATGTGATCTGTAGTAGTTGGCTTTTTTATAATCTTATTCTGGCGTGTACTGCCTTTTGTTTTTATTATTCGAATTATACTTTCCCTGGTGGATCATGTGGCTGGTATTACCAGGATGAGCTTGTAGGCTGCTTAAGCGCGCATTTATAGGCCGACCTGTCACTTAATTAAATAGAATCTTAAGTGTAGTTGGCCTGCTCGTATATCATGTGCTATGCAGGGTGGCATCCCAGGCTTACAGAACATAAAAATAATTAAGGCTGTTAAAAGGAGCAGCAAACTTAATGACTGTCACACTTCATTCATAATTTTAATCATAACGATGTAATTTATCCCCGTTAAGAGCAATTCGTAGTTTTATTATAAGAATATAAATGCGGCTCTTTGAGCGCTGTTTGCGATATACGTCCAATTTGTTCTATTGCTCGATATATGTATCTTTTTGCTCAACAGTATGACGTAATATGTTTTGTTCAAGCTTTGCTATCTCGAACATAGCAGAATATTCGCGTAAAGATCTCTCCAGGGAGTCTGGCTCAATCTCGAATTTACGAAAAAGTTTACGTCACGTGATTTTAGTTTCTATATAAAGCCGATGCGTAGCGAATTATTATGATTAGATGTGATTTAAGACGACTCGAGTGGAAGTATTTGGTTGGGCCCAGGAGGCCCGTTAGTTTTTGCATTGGTCGTCGAGTGTTGAATTTATTTTGCGCCAGTGGTTGGCAGTTGTATTCTACGGAGGTAGAATTATTTGTGTTGATTGAGTCGAGTTATAGTGTTGATTTCGCTTTGCAGTTTGGCAAAGCGTGGAATAGAAGTTTCGTCGGTCGTGATTTTTGTAATACATTTGTTGTTATTAGAGACAGTGGTCTCTGTTTGTTGTGAAGAAGAATCTTCAACGAAATCAATCCGAGCTTTCGTTCAAACCAACTGTATAAACCGTCAGGCTCATAGCAAGACTACTTCTTGAGCCGGAATAAAATAAAATTTAGACACAGCTTTGTTTCAGCGCAGGTATTCGGGTTACCTAGCTCAACTGGTCCTTTGGGATTCCCGAACAAAGTTTGTGACAATGACATTTACATGTCTACGTCCTGAACTTTCAAGTATGTGGATGTCTGAATCACAGTTGCAAATACTGTACCGTACTTCTAAGAGACACCTCTTTTAGCGAGTCTCACATTAATTGAGTTCGTAACATAGGGCAATAACGACAAAAGAATTAAGCTAAACTAAAATTAGTTGTGAAGCCACCTAATAAATGGCTGTACAAATTATCTCCAGTTATGGAAGTTACTTTTCCTTTAATGCAATCATCACAACACAAATGAATGCCTTCAATTTTAATAGTTTTGATACCTTGAAGGAGAGGGAGAGGGAGAGTGAAGGTTATCTTTGCTGACAAACTTGGCTTTGGACAACAAAATCAAATCGGAAAAAAAGCGAGATTTTGAAAATTTACAGTAATATAAAGGCGCGTTTCCACTACGAGCGTGAAAAAACTTATTCTTTGTTTGTTTTATGGATTTTTTTGCTTTGCTTAGCGCTCGCTTTAATTTTAGGCGCGGAAAGATCAATAAAAGAAACAAAGAATGCTCTTTTCCACGTTTGTGGTGGAAACGAGTCTTAATTGTAAAATCAGCTGCAAATACTTACAAATTGAGTTGTTAAATTTTTTTCAACCATGTGCTTGTAAATTTTACATATTTTTTTTACGGTTTGTAATTTGTACTTCACAATTTGTAACTAATAACAAGATTCGCCTGTTTAAAAGTTGTATTATGGCGCCTAAGAGCTTCTTTTTATACATCTTTTCTTCAACTTTTTCCTTTCCTTACCCAAACTTTCAAAAATTTCTATCTACGCAATTAACTTTATTATAAACCAAAATTAGTCATTGTAAAATTATTTCCAAAAAAATCAAACCCCTCCACTGTTAAAAGTTAGCGACCTCGTCTCTCTACTCAAAACTGACAATAAAATTTCTTCAACCATCTTATTTATTAGACTAAAACCCCTTCTTAATTTTATCGTATTCGCCGAACAATGCGGAACACCAAAGAGTCAAATCTCAAACTACAATCTAAATATTAAAACGGCTCTTGATTTCGTCAGACTTTCCTTAATCTTATACTATTGTTCAAAATGGCTTCTATACAGCTATTGACTTAATATCTATTCAGTTTTTACTTTAAATTACTTTTGAACTTGAAATCCGTTTCTCATTTTTTGAAACGCTTTCACATTTTTCTTTCTAAGCTCACTGCTATAATTAACTTTAACAACTTTCTTTTTAATTTCACTTCATTTTAAAGAAGCATCTGCCAAGAATGCCTCTCTTACTATGATTCTCTTCATAATTCCTATTGAACCCTTTACCAGAAAATACGTATCTTTTTTTAACTAAACTTACTGTACAAATATTCTCTTTTAGTAAATCATCTTTAAAGGTCAGTTGTTTTGCTGATGACTTGAATCTTTTTATTACCCATCCCTATTCTTTTTCTACCCTCCTTGAGATTTGAATCAATTTTTTTCTTTTCTGGAATAAAAATTAATCATTCTAAGACCAATATTTTCTTTAATTCTCCTAATCTACTTTCCTCTTCTCAAGCTAGCTTCCCCCAAATTAAATTCTTAAAACCTCTAAAATCTTCGGGATTCTTTTTTTTTACAGTCGGACACAAAAGTTTGAGACCACCTTCGGAAAAACGCACAATTTAGAGAAAAGCTTCTTAATCACGTAATACTAAGTATTCTTGCGTCAGAATGCATATTTAGGTTTTAAAAATAAACCTTATCACATATTTCAAAATAAAAAGTTAAGTCGATACATTTTCGGAGCATAAAATTTGGAACGCTTAACTAATTTCAGAATAAAAAATATAGCCAATACATTTTGAAACATTGTTTTATTTGGGACGTTTCGGAATTATAACTCATTCATCATCAACTGGTGCTTCTCGTTTTCAAAGCAGCTTGATTTGTTATCAAAAATTAAATCCTCATGTTTAATTATGTAAAAAATAAAAATTCTTCTTCCGCATGGCAAGTTCTAAGAGAGTAAGCACTTGCTTAACCACTTGTCAGGTTATTCTCGGTTATGAGGTTGCCTTGAGCTGCAAACTCCGAGAAATACTTATAGCTGCTCTGCGACGATCTACGAGTATCATCCGGGCTCTATGGTCTAGTGCAGGGGTTCCCAAACTGGGGTGCATGTACCCCTAGGGGTAGATTTAGGCTTCTCAAGGGGTACATTATTATGTGAGAGAATATCTTTATTTAAGTTAAATTCCGTGTCCGGAAGAAATAATAGACTCAAATGTCTAGAATTTTCGAATCCGGTCGATTGTAATTACGTCAAACAGGACAATTAGGAGGAAAGACTTTTTTATAGATTACCGTCATTTTGGGTTTGAATTGGGAAAATTTGTGGCTGCTGAAAAGGAAAGAGTTTTGATTTTTTAGAGATCACCTTGATTTTCGGCATAAGTTGGAAAAATTTGTATCTGATTCAAAGTGAAGACCTTTTTTTTCAGAGATCACCTTGATTTTGGGCAGCGTGGTCCAACTACAGCCGAAGGCTTTTTCAAGTGCAGAGAACATCATGATTTAGTGTCGAAAATACGAAAATCAGATATCGATTTCAACTAAAGACCTTTTTTTTTTGGAGAACACTATGTTTAACGGACGAAAATAGGAAAATCAGATATTAATTTCAAGTAAAGACCTTTTTTTTTAGAGAACACGATGTTTAAGGGACGAAAAGACGAAAATAGGAAAATCGGATATCGATTTCAAGTGAAGACCTTTTTTTTTTCAGAGAACACGACGATTTCAAACAATTTTTACGCGTCTGAGGGCCATAGGCTCAAACAAATTTGAAAAGCGGCCCACAATAATGAAGAAGTTGGACCACCCTGAATTGGGGGAAAATTAGTGGCTAATTCTAACTGAAAGCCTTTTTTTTTAGAAAAACGTCACAAAATATCGGGGGTACATGCAAACCTGCTACAGTGTCCAAAGGGTACCGATGAACTAAAAGTTTGGGAAAACCTGGTCTAGTGGTATGGTAACCTGCGTGGAAGACTACAGGTACTCGGTTCGATTTGGAGTGAGATAAGCATCACTGACGAGCTCTAACAAGAGCGAAACTCGAGCCTGGTGCTTCTCGTTTTCAAAGCAGCTTGATTTGATGATGATGATGATGATATTTTATTCACGCTTAGTAACAATATTTAAGTATATGCAATGTACATTAAGCAAAGCATGAAAAGGAAACGCGACACAACGACGAACGTTAAACATGCAGAAAGTATAGAGAGGGGTTGAGAAAGAGAAAAGGAAAGAAGCACGGCCGCGTTACCTAATTCAAACTAAATATTATTATTTAAAAAGACAAAAGACACAAAAAAATGACAAGACAAAAAAAATGACAAAAAATGTGCAGTGCAGGAACGGTTATTTGTTATCAAAAATTAAATCGTCATGTTTAATTATATCATCAACTGCATTAAACTAAATTAATTGCAAATTTGAAAATTTAAATTTAGACAATTTATGACGTAACAGAATCATAGGCGTACGCAAGGGGGGTTTCAGAGGTCAAAACCCCCCCCTTGAAGAATGTTGTTCAGTCATATATACAGTACATGGTAATAAATAGGCTTTAATAATAGGATTTTGGTTTCTATTGTTTACCGCACTTTTTAAACTTAATTACTGCTTGCGCATCAATTTTTGCTATCGTTTAAATTGCTTCAAAATTAGCTAATGTACTGTACATTGCCACTGTGCAGAAGACTTTCAAACTTGTAAAATATTGAAAGTTAAGCATGGGAATGGAAATAAACTGCATGGGAACAATAGCTTCAGTTCACAATTTTTTAATGCTCCAAAACTTCAAAACATTTTGCGCAATTCCATCAACACGATTTCGTCAACAATAAAAGCTTAAAAACTTGTTCAAATTTGTGCTATCAGATGGGTCGATCGACACGAGAGTGTTAGTACTTTTTCAAATTTACAATTTACCGTTGTAGAAGCTTTGGCAGAAATTTCAGCATGGCCAGACAGAGAAACCTCATCACGAGCTCTGCAGTTGCTATCGACAATTACGCAAAGTGAATTTTGCATTGCTCTCTTAGTTTTAAAATACGTTTTTGGATACAGTGTTGTTTTGTGTAAAGTTAAGCAAAAAAAGTCGATAAACCTTCTTGAGGCTGTCAACATTGTACAGGATATTGCAAATGAGTTGAAGTGTCTTAGAGAAAAAACCGAATATGAATTTCCCCAGCTCTATATTTTTGCGCAAGAAACGGCCAAAGCCGAAGATTTTATTTTGAAAATACCATGCTCTCTTGAAGACAGACCAATCGATGCAATATTGCTGCTGTAACAGATGAAGAATATTTTAGACTAGGGATTTTTATTCTATTTCTTGATAACTTTATTGTCACTCTCAAAGCAAGATTTACAGCCCACAAATCGATTATTGGTGAATTTCAGTGTTTAATTTCTGCTGATCAAACTAGTGCACCAACTCCTCAACAAATTAAAAGTATTCAAGTTTTGGGAAAATTTTACGAAAATGATTTAACGAAATCCTGGGGAGAATTAGTGCCTGAACTGATATTATGTTACAGGAAACTTTTTCGGTTGAACGCAGCAGAAAGACCAACTGATGCGTTGAGCAGCATCAAGGAATGCACTTCGGATGCTGTTCCGAACATATTTACATTGATGACCATTTTGTTAACTCTTCCAGTGATAACATGCACTAGTGAACAATTGTAAAGCTTTCCACATTACGCAGACTAAAAACGTGCTTACGAAACACAAGTGGTATCACTCGAATGAATGGATCTGCATTACTAAACATTTACAGGAGCCACACGCGTGCCTTGCCCTGATGATGTAACTAACAGATTAAGTGAAAAAAACAGGCGTTTGAATATAAGCCTTTAAAAAAATTTTTAATATTTGTTAAGTAAGGTTATTTTTTTGTTCGTTTGATTTTCCACCTATTGTTCTCATCATTTACACGAATTGCTTTTAGTTTGAAAAGTTTCTTGTCATGATTGAATTACTCGCACATACCTTTTCAATAGTTAGTTTTACGGTTTGGTAAAAAGAAATTCATGCTACTGCAAGATGTTCTTAAAACCAAAACACTTTATTTTTGAATGTAGGCCTAATTTTGGAAGTTTTTTCCCATTACCAGGACTACTGAGAGCAATCACATTTTCGGCTCCAAAACTCCCCCCCTTTACAAATTTCTGCGTACGCCACTGAACAGAATAAAATATTGACAACATATACTCCTAAATAAAACGAGTTATTTGCGCGTAACTTTAAAACTAAATTAATACAACAGCAATTTGGGCGTATACAAAATAAAGTGGTTTAAAATTTGAAACGAAAACTAAACACTGAGATTAAACATTTACTGCACAACACTATTGTTAATGTAAAATAATGAAGCATGAATTGTTAAATAAATACAGTGGTATAGATTTTTTGTCGATATTCATAGATGGATCAAACTTTTTAAATGTATAACGATTCTTTTATCAAACGTTTTCGCCAATGATTTGAAAAACATAAAATTACACAATTATTGATGTCAATTTTATGGATTGGATTATCAACTTGGTGTTTTGCTACATCAGCTTTTTGTCTTCTTCAAAAAGAAGATTCTAAATTAGTGAAAATAAGTTAGTGAAAAAACAATTAATAAAAAAAACAAATTTACTAAGTTGGAATCTTCTTTCTGCCATTTTAGCCTGTATTTTTTCAGCAGAGCTCTCAGAAGATTGCCGCAATCTCTTCCTGATAAAATGTTTGCTTTCACTGCTAAAAATTCTCGGACAGCTTGTTTATGCTGTCCTTAAAAGTACTTTTTTGGAATATTTTAATAATGTTAGGCACAGCAGTCTTGCTAACCTTCATCTGCCTTGATATTTTACGTTCTGAGACCTTTATTGTGCAAAGATCAGTAAATTGAATGAGTTTTTTAACGCTGACTGCAAGTTATTAATATTTGGCCAATTTTCGAGGTTCAAAATTTTGTATTTATTAAGCTAAAATTATTAAACAAAAGTAAAAATTAAAAATTAATATGTGGTAAGGTCTATTTTTGAAACCTAAATATGCATTCTAACACAAAAACGCTAAGTATTACAAGATTAAGAAGCTTTTTTTTAAAATGTCCGTTTTTTGAAGGTGGTTTTAACCTTTTGTCCCCGATTGTAATTTTGAAAATTTGATGCAAAACTGCCTTGTTTTCTCGGTACCTCACTCCACGTATCCTTGTCTAAGCCATGGTAAATTAATAAAGATCAATTAATAAAGATTAATTAATAAATAAACTTCTTCTTTCCAATTTTTTTTCTTTCCAGAATTACCCCTCCAACCCCAAAACACATTTAATATTTACTTCTTTACTCTTTAAATTTCTATAAAAATTCTCAACGTTTAAATTAATAAAATGATATACCTTTTACCTCTTTAAATCTGGATTGCTCTTTCCGTCACCGGTCCAAAAACTTTTGCTGCTTCCTTATGGCAGCTCCACAAATTTTTTTCAAACCAAAAACCTCACATTCCTTTTTTGATGTTTGGTGGAAATACTCACAATCAATAGTATTATTGACCATCCATCCATACTAACCTTTAAATTCTATATCTATTTCTTTTTAAATCTTACCCCAATCTTCACGTTAAAACGTTCAGTACACCATCAATAATAAATGTCAACAAATAAACACAACTGGCTATATTTAACTCTTTTTAAACCCGCTTATTATTCTTTAAGAAATCCTAAGAAAGAGATGGTTTTCAGCATAACCTATAAAACTATGCTTGGGCAGTTTTTTTTAAAGCATAGCTTTAACCCTCAAACTTCAAATGATTTTTATGCAAATTATGTTCTTCTTCCTTTGTTGATCTTTATCATTTATTCTACGAGGTACCCTCGACCAAACATTTAATTTCTTTTCCAGAACAGTTCTACCCTGAACTTAAAAAAAATTTGGCCTTCTTTCAAAAAATACCTTATTTTTTATCTTAAACATTTTACAGACTTTCAATATATAGCTTTAAAGAAGATGTATCCTTTCTACGTTCCTCGAATATTCAATTGCTCAACTAATTCCTACAACATTTTCATTTCCTCTTTCCTACTTAATGAAATAATATATGAAATTAATACCCAATTTAAATTTTAAAAAAATTACAGAATATTTAGTATTTCTTTTTTCAAGCCTTTTAATATTGATCATAATAAAGTTTCTTTAAAGTTTCAAAATTAAAGCTTTCACTTGTTTTATCCCCAACAATGTTTTTGTTAAAATGTTAAGTTATATCATCATGTGTCATTCTTTTTATCATAATAAATCATCTAAAGGCGCCTATTATTTCATTCAAATTGAGTTCTTTTTTTAAAGTTTTTAACTCTGTGTTGTAAATAACTGATGTTTTAAACAAAAAAAAGTGACAATGTAAAAAAAAAGAAAAAGAAAAGAGAAAAAAATATGGCTCCAACTTAATCAGAGGTCCGAATGGCCGAAATATTGTTGTACAAATGTCGGACGCAATTTCATGTTTTCGGTTTAACGCCTGCTCTTCGGGAAAGACAATTTACGTCACTTTTTCTGATTAACGGTCGCATCAATCAGTTCTAAATTCAGTCATATAACTGTATAAAAAGAAACAAAAAGTTTGATTGTACTATAACAAGTATAAAGGCTTAATAAAAGTCTACTTTCTGCGTGATATGAAATGGAAGTCTACGATTAAAAAGGAAAATGTTGCAATCCGTAAAGCAGACTGAGAATCGTACGATTCTTTATAAAAACTAACTCGAACTTGATTCAAAATTATGACGATTCAGTATAGCTGGCTAAATGAGTTGGATGAGTTAAGAAAACAATTTGAAAATCCTGACCTTCACCTAGTCCCGCAAAACTGTACAAAATGCAAAATTTTTCGGATATAAAAAGCATGTCATAAAATTACTATGAAAGCAATTCAATTTTGATATGTCGAAGAAAAAGATAATAGACAACTAAAAAACAATTTTCGATATTTTATCATGACGCTTTTCCCTTTATAAAAAAATATACATAGGTTTTACTATATCTAAATACATAAAAAGTACAAAAATATTTATTATTTTATGCAATTGAATAAACACATATTAGAATTTTTCAGCCAAAAAGCGTTGCGACAAAATTTTTACCACCAGATAATAGCTATAAAACCAATTTACTGATAGATTGATTGATATTCCATACTGCTACGATTTGTTCAAAAGCATGATGAGTTTTACGAACATTGATTGAGTCCAAATTAATGCGATGTGGTTGCTTAAGCGCTAAGAAAGTTTTGGTACCTATTAACGCAAAAGTTTTATATATAGAAATATACACTGATAAAAACTTTTTCACTTGATTTCGCTTTACTTTAAAAATTCTGTGCTTGACGATTATACTGTCTGGTTTGCACTTGGGTACTGGAAAGAGATATGACGTCGAGTATTTGGTTTTACATGTACATAAACCATTTCATGATCATTTCTGTTAATGTTTTCATCCTGGGAACAAGCAGCAAATATTTTTAAGGTCTCTTCAAAACATTTGTCTTGAGCTAAGTCTAATGAAATTCTTTTAATGATTTTTAAAGCTTTTTCCAGCCATATCTTTGCCTCATCATGCTTGTCCATACTCAACAAACAAAAACCAATTTCGTGATAAATAATTGCTATGTCATGGTCAACATCAAAGTTCCGAGACATGTTTTTTACAATTTTTAAAGCTTTTTTGAAAAACAACATGGCTTGGTCATAGTTGTTCATACTTGTCAAACAACAACCGATTTTTGCTAAAACATGTGCAACACGTCTTTCTATTTCAGTGTTTTCACATGATTTTACTTGAATTTTCAAAGCTTTGCTAAAATATTTCATGGCTTTATGAAATTCTTTTTTATTTGTCAAACATATTCCAATCTCATGCAATGTATAAGCAACCATATTGTCCGACTCTATATCTTGTGATAAATTCATTTTAATTGTTAAGGACCACTTTAAATACGCTAAAGCTTCTTCATGGAAGTTCATAGTCATTAAGCAACATCCAAATCTACTCATTGTCAATGCAACATTTAGATCCCGATTTATATTTGAGGATAATTCGATTCTTTCTATTAAAATAATTATCAATGAATTAAATGCTTCTTGGTGTTTGTCTAAATACAACAAACAAACTCCCATTCTGTGATGAAAATTTGCTATCATGTTTTTTCTTATTTTTTTGTTTAAGATTTCCGTTTTCTTTTGTTCAAGTTTTTCCAAGCACTTTTTGTAGAATTCATAAGCATCGTCAAAACATTTTGATTCGTAAAGATCATCAGCTAGTTTATGAAGTAATGTCAAAGCATTTACACTTGTTTCATCTGCATTAGCTCTTTCTTTTTCGTTTTCTAAATATTTCAAACATTCATCAAAATTGTGAAACCTTTTTGAGTTTTGTGCTATCACTTGTGTTCTGTTTAATTGTGCAACAAGTTGCTTGTCATTTTTGAAACAACATCCCAAACTGATATTCAAAAGCTGAAGATTAGAAAAAAAATGAGCTTGTTTCAAACTTAATCGTTTTGAAATATCGCATTGCAATGAATAAGCTATTTGAAAGTAACTAAAAATATTATGTACACCAACAAGATTAACTAATTTGTTCAATCCTTGAATATTGTCTTGTTGGCTTTTATTGGTCATGTACCATCTCAAGCGAATTTCACAAGCCAATGCAACCGCAAACAACAGTTTCTGTTTTTCATAATCCGTAATTAGGTTATTCAAAGCAAGCTCTCGAATAGTTTCAAAACTAGACGTCGCCGAAGTTTTGTTGAGTCGAGCCAGTGCTGTTATGAACAATGTTGTGCTTCGATATATAACACGTTTGATGTTGAATGATGATTGAGATTGAACTTGAAGTATGTTTGTTTTTGTTGCAAACTCAGTCAAACCATCTGCTATTTGTTGTTTTAAATCTTTTAATTTTTTAGATTTTTTTTGATTTTTTAAAAACTCAGTTACACCAAGTTGAAACTGTTGAAAAACGTTTTCGTTACCATAAACAAAGCATGTTCTTGTAAGCATTTCACTTAAATGATAATCATTTTTTAAGCTTTCTTCACCACCAAGATATTTCAACATATCCTTAACAGATTTTATGAGTTCGATTTTCCATTGTTTTGATGATGTGTGCTGTTGTGTACCCAAAGGAAACTTGCTGGCATGTGGCATCATGCCGTCAAATGAAATACCACGAACTGTAATCGAATCATAAAACCAGTCCCCATCCGGCTGGGTTGTATTATTTAAACTCGAGATGGCAACACTGGGAAGAATGGTTTCCTGAAGATTGATAATAATTATGTGAAATACAACTGAAAACCATCTAAAATAGTTGAGGTCATTATTATTTGTCAAACTTTTTTCAAGAAGAATCAAATGTTCAAAGTCGGAATAAGGAGTGATTTCCTTTCTAGATAGAGACCCCATTCCTGCGATGGAGAATTTACAAGGAGCTTTACCCATGATATTTTCACAATATTTAGCAACATCTTTCATAATTTTTGTGTAATCACTAGTAATTTGGATTTGGAGTTTTTCTAAAAAAGATATTTTATCACCTTCTAGCATTAATTTGAATTGCTTGTCCATTGCTCTTAATGAATAGTAGGAATTCGTTTTAGTTGTTTAGTAGTGTTGGATCTCATTTGATTAATTTCTTCTTTTACTTCATTTGCTTTTTCAATCAAATTGGCATGTTTATTTGATGCATTTGATACAGTGAGAACATGCTTGCACAATTCTGTTAAATCTGCTTCAATTTCTTTGGAATTATCAGGCTGTCTAACTATTGCGGCATTCATAAGTGCCGCACTTTTAATTAAACTCATCATATCAGGACTTTTGTTTCGATAAACAATTCCTAATTGATGAAATAGTTTGGCTGATTCTTGTGGTAAACTTTCTTGGAGTTTAGGTGACTTTTGTAATAAATTTTCCCGTTTCTCCTTACAATACAGTTTTATCTGATCAACAATTTTTAATTCTTCATTATCAATAGCTTTGCTGTCATTTGAGGTTATGTTAAGGTGGTCTTTATGACAATTTGTTGAAATTAACTCAGGTGAATCTTTCGATGAAACCGTAATGGCGTTTTGAGGAGTTGAGAACAGATTTTCTAATTTTTGCAGTTCATAAAGCAATTGTTTTTTATCTATTAAATGAGCTTGTTTTTCATTTGATAAATCTAATTGGTAATGGCTAATAAGTTTTAAATACTTTTCCATGATGGTTATGATTTGTTTTCAAAAACCTTTTTAAATTTATTAAAATCTCATTTTCTCTTTCAACATATTTCTACTTAGTTTTTTAAGATTACTTCAACATTAAAAATTTATTGCAAAGAATTTGATTGAATAGTTATTTTTATTGGTTTAAAAGTTTTCGACAAACCAATCCAAAAATTTCGAAGCTGTAAATAAAATAATCAGTTTTTTATTAATATTTAAAAAGCCATTAATACAATTATTGTGCGTAAAGAGTGACGTCCACGCGCACGACAATTACAAACAATAAAAAGGCTAATGGAAGCTTGTTTTATTGTTTGAATGATTGTTGGGCTTCTGAAAGAGTTAAGTTTACGACTGTTACAACATCGAATCCGTTACAATCGAATTTCACGCTAGTTAAATGAGTATCTAAACGTAAAAATTGAAGTGACCTTGCTAAATTGCAATTTTGCATACTTTATCAAATAAATTTTAAAAAACCTTTTTTCTCTAACAAAAGTTAAATAAATGATCTTTACTCTGCTTAAATTTTATAATTAAAAATTGGACGTAAAGAGTAATGTAAACGCGCACGACAATTATAAACACAAAAAAAGCTAAGGGAAGCTTGTTTTATTGTTTGAATGGTCGAAGTAGGGAAATTATTTTAGACCAGTTTCAATTACTTGTTCACATGTTTGTCCACATGTGTTTGTAGTTACTAATAGTTATTGCTGCCTTTTTTAAAAAAGGATAAATAAATAAAAATAAATTTTTTTTTACATAAAAGAATTTGAAATTGGCTATGTTTTGATGTTTAGCAGTGTTAAGATATCGAGTTAAAAATATTATAAAACCAATAAAACTTTATCTTTTATATATCAGCGTTTATATGCACATCGTTTTTGTTGTTTCGCTATGTATTTCATTGCCACAAAAAGAGTTTTTTGATTATTGCAATGGAACTATGTCATTGCATTGCTTTAAAAAAACTCTTGAGAAAAACAATATTACTCTATATAATTGTTACAGTTAGTCGTGAAACATATCTTGGCATCGATTAAAGGATAAAGCGCAAATTTGTAAGTAGTGCCGCAAACACGTGGAAGAGCCACATGTTTGACACTGATTTCTAAATGTTGTTGAGTAAACTAAAAATAAGGGAGCTGTATCTGATGTTTCGGCATCAGCAATAAAAAAAACATCAAAAATACCGCAGGTACTATAAAAATTTTAAACAGTAATAAACCACCAAACTAGAAAAAACCCTGCTATATAAATAAGCAAAACATTCAGATATTTTAGTTGAGTAAATTTATTAGTTATTTAAAATAGTTTTCGTGAACTGAAAATATCAAAGAATTTTAAAACTTCTGATCTAGGGCCTCAAATCTTGTGAAATATAATTGTTTCTTTCAGTATTTTTACATGCTTTCATTACAGCTTTTCTTAATGCTGTTTTTTTGACTCAGAAACAAAACGCTTTTTTCAGACAACTTTACATGATTCAAAAATTTTGCTTGTCACAGTCAATCTATCAATTTCTCAACATAAAGCTAGTTATTTCTTTGTCCTATTTAAAGTCTTTTTCATTTGTTATTTGCTTTAGTTTTTTTGAAACAAAAACATACCAGGAATAGCATCAAATTGCTTTGTTTCATGCTAAAGCGTAGTTGAGTTGGTGTAAGTTTTCACCTTGTGAGATCTGTTCTGTAACAAAACACATAAATGCTTCTTTGTCAAAGTAACTGTACAAGAACGAAAAACATGTTCAGGCGACAGAATAGATATTTGTACAGAAAAGATTTCCTCAAAAAATTGTTAAACGAGCAAGGTCGGTCATTCTAATCTTTCCTTCGTATTGACCTTGTGGCTCCTTTCTGTTTTAAGACGAGTCAGTCACCTTGCAAGCAGCAACATGAATTCAAAAAAGAATTTCAATAAATTATCTTTTTTAAGCGCTCAATAAAATCTCAGTAATAAGCACACAAAAGCTATCTAGCGAAAAAAAATATTTCACCTTGATATTCATTGTTCTGTGGCAACACAATCGCAAAATAACGTTAATTACGATCTGTGCGCTGATAACAAAAAACATTCTTTTAAATTGTTGCTATGGTAATCATTTGAAGCTGGAAATCTTTACCATTCGATTCTTGTAATAAACTTTGATTCACACTATTAATAGAAAAAAATCAAGAGGTTAAAAACGACGTGAAAATTATTTTGTAACAAGTTGTTTCTTTCGATCTACACGAGGTTTGATTTTCATTGAATTTTTCAAGTTGATTTTGCTAAATGCAAGTCGGCAGCATGGTCGAGTGGTTAGAGCGGCGGCGCTTCTGATCGACATGGTCTCGGTTCAAAACCTACTCGTGCCATTTAGTTGTGTCCTAGAGAAAGACACTTTACTGCATTTTCCCATACTTGGTAATCTTGGAAAGCAGTTCTAAAGTCCAGTCTTATCTTAATAAATTTCAAGCGGACAGCATTATCTTGGCATCTCCGAAAGCAGGTTGAGGTAATTGCCTACCCTATGTATTAGCGCCTCCGTCGCTTTTCTGCAAGTCAGGAGGATAAATTTAGAGATAAAAAAATAAAAATTAATTTTTCATTATTTTAGTTCAAAGTTTGTATACTATTTTATAGTTGGTTTTTGTGTTTTGCTAATAAATTTTTTCCTCGGTTTAAAAAATTTTTGCAGGAGCTAAGGTTGCAATAGACAAAACAGCACACTTTATTCATCAAATCAATTATTTTTTTAAAGTTTTGATCTTTAAATAATGTTATTACAATAAGTGAAATGTAAATTGTGTTAAGGCAATTAACTCAAGAAAATTAACGTTTTATAAAATTCTTAAGAGTTGTTAAAATTAATGGTGCAATCCGAAATTAAGTACAATTAACGTCAAAAATTTAAAAGATCGTTTTACTAGATAAAAAGAAACATGAGGAAAAATTAATAATAATACAAACCAGGAATAAATTACTTGATTGATAATTCTTTATTATTTTTGGTATAAAAATGGAAGTACACTTTCATATCATTTTAAAAAATTCTGATCAATTTCAACTAAAAAATAAACATGGTAACATGTTGTGTAATCTTCTATTACACTTGGCACCTGAAAAATTAAATCCAATTCGTATCTGACTAAATTTGAAACAATTTTATTCAACAATTAATTCCTATTATCCATCTGGTGGCACAAATTTCTACAAAAGCAAAGATATTGCCCAAATTCCATTGAATAAAAGTTAAGAACTTATTTTGCTCTTCACTTTTTTCAAGCCCTAATTTTCTTTTAATCAAAAAAGTCTTTACTTTATTCTAATAGTTTTTAAGCTGTCTTAGTGCTCCTGTGAATCTTTAAGCATTATTCTTTTTGGATAGATGGATTCATAAATCACAAATTTTTAACCGGTTGTCAAATGGGTCCTGGGCAGCATGGTCAAGCGTTTAGAGAGTGGTAATTTTGATTGAAACAGCCGAAGTTCAAAATCTACTCGCGCTAACCTAATATCTTGGCACCTCAGGAAGCTGATTGTATAATTGCCTGGATAAATATAAAGATGAACAAAAAACGTTGCAACTCAGAGGGCCACCACCTCTTTACTTTTATAAATAATTGCGGGCCATAATTAATAAATATACAAAATATGTTGTTCAAATTATTGCATATATAAATTCCATTACAATAATAGCTTTTTTGCTTCATTTAGGAAACAAATACATAGGATCAAAGTAATGATTTTTTGGGGGAGAGGTTCGAACCAAGTTAACTTGGAGGATACTCCAAAATAATCAATAAAATCTGCATCTTATTATCTTATAAAATATCTGTATCTGATGTTTTGGTACCAGTACCCACCCTGACGCCGTAAGTTGTCTCAGCAGCGGGACACGCAAAGGAAATTTTTTATGCAATGCCAAACGGTGGTGACGAAATTTTAGTGATTTGTCTAGTTTTACTTTAAGATAAATCCGAACTAAACACAATTGTGAAGTTGATTATTGTAAACTTTTAGCTCACATTTTTTCTTAATCTGAATATTGTGGAAAGCAGATTATGCATCTACAGTAGATGTTAAAAAAGTCGTGATTGATTTCGTAGGAACACTGTTTCTCTGACACCAGAGACTATTTTGCTTAATGTCGACGTTAGAGTGAAACTTTTGTTGCAAACCAGCTTTATAATCATTCAAACCACGCATTTATTCAGCAGAAACCTCAGCAACTTGCAGTTAAAGTCAATTTTTTTGAATTAACTGTTTCATATTGTCACACTTCATTCATAATTTTAATCATAACGATGTAGTGTATCCCCGTTAAAAGCAGTTCGTAGTTTTATTATAAGAGAATAAATGCGGCTCTTTGAGCGCTGTCTGCGATATACGTCCAATTTGTTATATGGCTCGATACATGTATCTTTTTCTCTTTTTTTTTTCTCTTTGTATTGACGTAATATGTTTTTGACTAACGTCATTGTACTGGAAAATTCGCGTATATTCCACTTGATTCGCGTAACGAACTCTCCAGGGGTTTCTGGCTGAATCTTGAATTTACGAGAAAGTTTACGTCACGTGATTTTGTTTTCTATATAAAGCCGATGCGTAGCGAGAAATTATTATGATGATTATTATCGTTGTGAGGTAATTTGAAGCGACTCGAGTGGCGGCTCGAGCGAAGGCGATTTGTTTGGCCACAGGAGGTGGACCGTTAGATTTTGTGTCGGTGGACAATTGTTGAATTTATTTTGTGCCAGTGGTTGGCAGTTTTGTTCTACAGAGGTAGAATTATTTGTGTTGATTGAGTGTGGAATAGAAGTTTTTGCAGTTTGGCAAAGCGTGGAATAGAAGTTTCGTCGGACGTGATATTTTTGTAATACATCTGTTTTTATTAGAGACAAGGGTCTCTGTTTGTTGTGAAAAGAATCGTCAACAAAATCAATCCGAGCTTTCGTTAACCAACTGTATAAACCGTCAGGCTCATAGCAAAACTACTTCTTGAGCCGGAATAAAATAAAATTTAGACACAGCTTTGTTTCAGCGCAGGTATTCGGGTTACCTAGCTCAACTGGTTTTTTGGGATTCCCGAACAAAGTTTGTGACACATATACATGTACTGCTGTCAGATTGACAAATAGCACTGGCCTTCTTCTTAGTCTCAGAAAATTGTCTACGATTTGTGTTAACAAAACGACTTGATCCAGGGTTGACTTTTTGCATCAAAACTATCAATTGGCTCGTTGCGGACTAGATAAACGTCTCAAATTTTTCGCAAGGGACGTAAAGTTGATAAATTTGTCAATAACTTTTTGCGTCTTCTACAACCTTCTTTGTCTTTCGAATCTCAACTACAAGCGCTCTTCTGTAGATTTTCGAAATTGGAGTTGATGCAATTAGGAAAAGAGAAAGTTATGTCATCAAGAATTCAAAACACCTCTAACATGGATTATAAGCTCTATATGCACATAAAATTAGGGCCCGGAGCTTTATCTGGTTTTACGTGGAAAAACCTTTGTAAATAGCCCAGGTCATTCGTAACTAAGATATCAAAGTTAATTTTATTCAGAGGTTTCCAATTTGTGAGTAATTTTAAAACTACAAAGACCTATGAATGTAATAGGATAATCATGAGTTATATCAAATTTTTTTAAATACCATTTTGAGTTCAAATATAAATTTATTGCAAAAGGCAAATGAAGATAAAAATGGTCTTTACGTTTACCTAAAAAGTTCTTTTCCAATTTCCAGAGTAGAGCTTTTTTGGTCTTTACTTAGCTTTCGAAATAAAATTATCAAACTGTTTATAATAAATAAGAATCGTTTTTTAAATTTTATCTACAAAAAATTTTTGAAGGAAAGAAGTCATTTGTGTAATGCTCAGACTTTAGAACCGTCATGAATTTATACAATTAGGAAAACCCTGTTTTATTGAAATTCAATTGTATCAAACGTTTTGTTTTTATTTTATGTTTTCTGTTTGCAAAAAACCACATCTAAAAGCTATAAATTTTTTACAAAACTTTTTCCAACAAGTAAATTTATTCATAAAAAATCCGACGTATTTTTTATGTATAAGTTTACTTATACGTCGTCATTTGCATAAATATGTCGAATTTTTTATTGTAAGGAAAATTTTCAACATAAAAACAGCCTGTTACTTCTAATGCAAAGTGAAATGCTATTATAAAAAGTACATTCTTTTTTAATTTTCTAAAGGCGTTAGGATAAGAGCTAAAATGTGAACCAGTTAATTTTTTTTTTTTTCCACGTATGAATAGTTATAAAAAAATTTTATAAAAATGCTTAGCGTAAAGATTGAATTGTGTCCGTTTGGTTGGTATTCAAGCAGTCCAACAGCAATTGTTTTATACAACAGAATGTATATGTGTAAAGCAGGGGTGCACAACTCAAAACTGGTGCTGGGCCAATCTTATAGATGCGTATAACGTGCGGGCACACATAAAATTAAATCCATGCATGCATACATAAACATCATGTTAACATGTGCATATACAATTTTTTTTAAATGAAAAGCCTAATGCATAAAACACACAAAATATCAAAGAATAAAATGTATTTTATTCAGTTACAAAGTAATACAAACATGAATTTTACAATCAAGTGGCATTGGTTTTTGCTCAATGAAAGCACTGCTTTGCAATCGTTTTTTTGTCTACCAAATCTGCAAGTTCGGCTGTAGAGGAGAAATAGCAACTCTCATAATTGCGTCCAGGTGTTCATCAGTAAGTAGAGCCCGTGCCTGTTTAGCTTCATAACAGAAAAAGCCTGCTCACAGCAGTAGGTGCTGCCAAACTGGCAAATCCAAAATCTCGCATTTGCTAGAATCATTGGGTAGCTTTCATCATCCAAGCGACGGTAGAATTCAATAATTCCGTGGTCAATAAATTCAGCCTTCAAATAGGTGTTTGCTTGAAGATCTAGCACTTTCAATTGAGCTTCAGCATGGGTTATGTCTTTAACATTCACACGAAACGGTTGCTAAACCAACGAAAGCTCTACCTCCCTTCCACTCAGATCTTGAAACTTTTTTGAAAAACTTGCCCCGAGATCTTGATAATAGTGAGCATATTTCTTAAAATTGCGAATAAAATTCGAATTGAAATTGCTTACAAAAGAAGACATGCTTTAGAAGAGTGCATTAAGTTTAGAATAATGCGTTTTGACTGTTAGACCCGACAGTCCAAATTTATCCTATTCCTAACCTACAACAAATGATAGTTCGGATTATTTAGCTCCGACCAAAAATCACCTCAGTCAGACTCCAATCCAGCTCTATATCCGGACCATGCTCATCTCTGCCTCAGGCAGTGTTTCAACGTTGCAAAACATAAGTTATTCAATAAACTGTGTCATTATTCCAAATCAAAAAAAGTTACCTTAGGTCATTGTACAAAAAATTTGATGTTATAAAAATAACAAAAATATTTTTCAAAATTTAAGAAATTGTGTCAATACCTTTTTCTGGAAAGTGAGTTCGCCTTATGTGATTATTATGATTATATCTTATGAGTTCACCTTATGTGAGAAAATCCGTTTTACGTGATTTTTATTAATAGTTTTATTATAGTGCACGATTATTTCTACAACCAACACTATTAATTAATGCAAAGAAAATAAATGTCATAAATAATAAAATTTGTTTGATCAAACTTAGGTTACATTAGTTGCTAACGCATTCGAGTTGCGGCAGCTGCTAACACGTTTAGGTTCTGCTTGATGCTAGTAACGAACGAGTTTCTAACGCAAGTGGCTGATTGCCTGCCTGATCGTTGAGTGGTTGAGCATATAGTACTGTACTTAGTTCTTGTTTGGTTTCCATTCCATTTACGGCCATAAGGAGTGACTATATATTATTGTGCTGGTGACGTAGCATTTGCAAAGTGATTTTGTTTTTAATTGTTTGCCGTGGCATGGGTATTTACTTGTAACATTGAAAATAAATAACCTAATGCTATAATTTTAGTTTATCTATCGCAGATGGCAACACGGATTTATTGCTTCTCGATGCATGGTTGCAATTTTTTTCGTGCAAAAATATTGTTGCAATACTCTATTAGAAATCGTCAATTCTTAATTCATTATTCACATTATTTTTATTAGCCTATAGTATTAGTTCAAAATGTTTAAATATTTGCAATTTACAGTTATTTAAAAAAATGGGTGCCTGTATATAGGATCTACTGTAACGATGTTTATCCGATGTCAACAAGAACTGGCTGTTTGACTGGTAGTGTTTTATATTTTTTGCTAAAATGTAACTTAGCAATTAACATTCTTATTGTCCTAAATCACGTTGATTTTTGTACTTTAATTTAGGAAAAAATGTTGGCTTTTATGCTGAAATGAAATCACTAAATAGCGGAGTTATTACTTTCATTCAATGCGTAATTAAACGAGAAGCACTAGCAGCAAAGAAAATTTCTGCTGAATTAAGCGTAGTATTGCAAGATGCTGTAAAAATTATTAATTACATTAACCCTATTCTCCTCAAGCTTTTTCGAGCTGTTGACTCCTCAACGGCCGGGCTTCAGAAGCCCACCAATTTAACAATTTATAACTCCAAAATTACTTAAGCTATCTTTATGAAATTTAAGCAGAGTAACGATCATTTATTTAACTTTTGTTAGAGCAAAAAAGTTTTTGAAAACTCATTTGATAAAGTATGCAAAATTGTAATTTAGCAAGGTCACTACAATTTTTACGTTTAGACACTCATTTAACTAGCGTGAAATGCGATTGTAACGGATTCGCTGTTGTAACAGTCGTAAACTTAATTAAAAATTGGACGTAAAGAGTGACGTCAACGCGCACGACAACTATAAACAATAAAGAAGCTACGGGAAGCTTGTTTCATTGTTTTGGTCGAAGTATAGAATTTATTTTAGACTGGTTTCAATTACTGGTTCACATATTTGTCAACATGTTTTTTTAGTTACCAATAGTTATTGCTGCTTTTTTAAAAAAAGTATAAAATAATGAAAATAATTTTTTTTTTACATAAAAGAATTTGAAATAGGCTATATTTTAATATTTAACAGCATTAGAATATCGACATACCAATGCTGTAAAACCAACAAACCTTTATCTTTTATATAATTATCATCGTTTGTATGCACTTGTTTTGTTTTTTTGCAATGTATTTAACCGCCACAAAAAGAGTTTTTTATTTATTAAAATAGAAGTACACCGTTGCATTACCTAAAAAAAAACACTTGAGAAAAACAATATTACTCTATATAATTGTGACTATTAATCGCGGAACATATCTCGGTATCGTTCAAAGCATGAAGTGCAAATTTGTAAGCAGTGCCGCAACCTGGGCAATTTTAATTAATAATTTCTTAGAAATAGTGATCTTATGGAACAGTGTGTTTATTCATGCCAGCACGTGAGAAATTTTCCAAATCTTTTGGCAATAAAATTTAACAAAAACTTTGTTTGCCTTCTATAAAATTAAGGAAAAAATCAATTTTATAATATATTTGTTGACAGTATAGCAAGAGGTTGGGAGTGGCAATTTGATGAGAACGGATCAGGATCGTATACGTTCGTTTTTGTCACATTTTATTAGAAAAACATTTTACGGCACTTTCCCTACTTAAAAGTCTTTGTTAGAAACTCTAAATTACAATTATATCAGTTAATAAAAATTAGAGTGTCCAATAAAAAAATTTTTGAACAACAATATTGTGGCATTTATGAAGATTCGAAATTCACGTTTGTTTGTTTGTCACTAAACTATTACAAATATTCACATAACTTATAATTGAGATTAAATATAGGACAACGTGACTGGCAAATAACCATAAGGTGTCTTGGTCAAGCAGTTACTTTTATTGCATAACTTAAAATAAAAAAAAATTAAAATAAAATAACCATTTGAAAACAAGTTGCGATAAGGCAAAAAAGTAATTAACAAATAAAAAACCTAAAAGCAAAACTAGAAAATAAGCAAATCTGGATAACAAAGGTAAATTTGTTTTTTTATTTTGCAATATGAAAAGTTTCGGATGGAATACAGGATAAAATAACACATTTTGGTTCCAATATATTTAATTAAAAAGTGCGTTTTTTGTTTTACACTTTGGAAGATTAGATTGATTACCTTCAAAAGATGCTCATCACCACAAGACCTCTCCAAGATAACTTGGAGAAGGAAACGTTAAGCTATAAAAGCCTTTTTTTAACTTTACATAAAACAGGCAAATTCTATGCCGAAATTGTTCTAGTATTTAAAAGTATCCACTTCAAGTAAAGCAAATAAATAGGACTGGCCCCATGGTTTATTTATTTACTGCGAATTGCTATTGTATTGCCTGGATTAAGTATTGTTAGTGATGCACCAAGCCAGAATCGTTTTTTATCTAAAACTGTCCAAATTTGTGCTCCTTATAATGCCTAATTCATATGACACTCCTATACAACTTTATCTCTGTTTTGTGCAATGACGCCACATTTGCAATGAGAGAAAGTAAAGAGACCCTATTTGTCCAATGTCCATGCACAAATGAAAACACGCAACTTTGGTTCGCAGGCAGAATGGGCCAACTGGTCGCAACCGACTGGGCACAATCCAGCTAGACGCAGCCGACTGGTTAGTTAAACTGCGGCCAGTTGGCTGAGGCCAGTTGTCCTAAATCCGTCCACAAGCATTTAAGCATAACTCAAACTGTTCTGAAAACGCTATTTCGAACGAGCCTAGTACAGTCAAAGCGCTGGTAATAAAAGCATGGAGCCGGAATGTACTACCACAATACTCTGTGTTCTATGTATGATTCATGTACTGGGCAGTAGGGTACCTAATTCGGCAAGATTGTTCAAGTCTTTGCAAAGCAAGTGTAAACAAGCTTTTAGACCTTCGTGTTTATCGGTAGGCATTTGATAACCGATGAATAAACCATAGTCAGGATCTACAGCAATGCTTTGTAACTCGTAAGCTGTGGAAAAACGGCAAACATAATCTTTCGAATAGATAAAAAGTTATGTTTTTTTGAAGTAGCAACCAATAAACTTAAAAAATTCATTTTACCGTACATCTCATCGTGAAATGTCATGACTTTTTTTGGTCTTTACTAAATTTTAAACGCTTTTTTTCATATGAAACTTTATTTAGTGAACATAAAAACTCTTTAAAATAAATTGATAGCTTTTTTTTGATCAATTTTCTCCCAGGCTGGATTGTGCTTGATATGCGCAAATTGGTAACTTCAGATGAAAAAAAATCATCACTTTATTTTTAGAGTTCAGATTAAAATTTTTAGGCTTTCTATGGCAGCCAAAAGAAACCTCAGGTAACGCAAAGCGGTGAAAATTTAGCTCTTCACCTGGTCCAGATGCTCTGCAAATTTTTGAAACCTTACAAAGTGTGCCACAGGTTTGAAAAAATAGCAGAGCATGTCTAGAGTTCTATCTCTAGCCAAAAAGAGTATCGCTTCTTGTTGTCAAAGCTCAGATGGCTGGATGTCTGTAAAAACTGGTAAGTGGTCCGTTGAAGAGGGACGGAGGCATTCAGTGACTACGCACAAAGCATTATTCAAGACACTATATATAAACCAAGTACATGCGCTGCAAAACCAAACAAGATCCAGTACTCGGCTATTGAATAGACAAAAATAGGAGAGTTATTTCTGATGTTTTGGCCAGTGACGGATATTCAAAATTAGGGCCGCAAAGCAAAGATTCGCAAAAATTGATGTTCTCTAAAAAAAGGGCTTTGATCTCGTATTTCCCTTATTTTTCCCAAACTCATGGTGATCTCTAAAGAAAAAGTCTTCACTTCGATTTGATCTCTCATTTTTCTATTTTTCTCCCAAAATCATAGTGATCTCTAAAAAAAAAGAAGGTCTTCACTTCGATTTGATCTCATATTTCGCTATTTTTCTCCCAAAATAATGGTGATCTCTAAAAAAGACATATACAGCAAAATGAAACTATATGCAATATTTTCAAGGAGGGGCCCGAGGTAACTACCTCATTTGCCTCATCCAATATCCACCACTGGTTTTGGCACCAACTCCCGCCCTAAAACCGCAAGTTACTTCAGCGCCGGGACACACAAAGAAAAATTTTTGCGCAATGCAAACGGAGGTGACGAAACTTGGGTGATTTATTTAGTTTTACCTCAAGATAAGTCGAAATTAAACGCAACGATGAATGTTGATTATTGTAAACTTTTAGCTCACAATATTTTTAATCTGAAGATTGTGGAACGCAGATTATACTTCTAAATGTTAAAAAAGAATCAGTCGTGATTGATTTTGGAGGAACACTGTTTCTCTGACACCTGAGACTGTTTTGCTTACTGTCGCCGTTAGAGTAAAACTTTTGTTGTGAACTAGTTTCATAGTCATTTAAACCATGTCCTTATCCAGCAGAAAACTCAGTAACTTGCAGTTAAAATCAAGTTTGTATGAAATAGCAGTTTCATATGCAGGTGTCAGATTGACAAATAGCACTGGCATTTTTCTTAGTCTTGAGAAAATCGTCGATGATTTCTTTGATAACAGAACGACTTGATCCGCGGTTGACTTTTTGCGTCAAAATCATCAATTAGCTCGTTGCGAGAGTACGTAAACGTCTCAAATTTCTCCTACGGGACATAAAGATGATAAATTTGTTAATAACTTTTTGGATCTCTACAGCCTTCTTTGTCTTTCAAATTGCGACGAGAAGCGCTCTTCCGTAGATTTTCCAAATTAGAATTGACGCAAGCAGGAAAAAGGAAAATGATTTAATCAAGATTTTAAAATAGCTCTGACATGGATAATAAGCTCTATGCACATAAAACTGGGGCCCGGGCTTTTATCTGGTTTTACGTGGAAGAACCCTTGTAAACAGCCTAGGTCAGGCGTAAGTAAAAATTTAAGTTGATTTTATTCAGAGGTTTCGAATTGGTGGGTCATTTTAAAACTACAAAGACGTCAAAATATAGTAGGATAATCATATTAGATCAAGAGTTATATCAAACGTTTTTAAAAATTACATTTTGAGTCCAAACATAAAATTTATAACAAAAGGCAAATGAAGACCAAAAAATGGTCTTTACGTTTACAAAAAATTTTCAAAGTGTAGCTTTTTTAGATTTTTATTTAATTTTTGCAATAAATTTATTAAACAGTTTGCAATAAGGACCATTTTTTTTATACTTTGGCTTGAAAATTTTTTGGGAGGAAAGAAGCCATTTGTGTAAATCTAAGAGGTTAGAGCCCTAATGAATTTATACAACATGCATATAAAATTGGGGTCCGAAGCTTTATCTGGTTTTACGTGGAAAAATCCTTGTAAACAGCACAGGTCATCCGTAACTAAGATATCTAAGTTGATTTTATTCAGAGGTTTCGAATTAGTGGGTCGTTTTAAAACTAAAAAGACGTCGAAATATAATAAGATAATCATATTAGACCAGGAATTATACCAAACTTTTTTTAAATGACTTATTAAGTTCAAACATAAAATTTATGGCGAAAGGCAAATGAAGACCAAAAATGGTCTTTACGTTTACATAAAAAGTTCTTTTTAAATTTCCAGAATAGAGCTTTTTTAGGTTTTTATTTAACTTTCGAAATAAATTTATTAAACAGTTTGCAATAAGTAAGGACACTGTTTTAAACTTTGGCGTGAAAGTTTTTTGGGAGGAAAAAGTCATTTGTGTAAATCTCAGACTTTAGAACCGCCATGAATTTATACAAGTTGGAAACCTCTGTTTTATTGAAATTCAATCGTATTAAACGTCTTGTTTTATGCTTTCTGTTTGGAAAACCCACATAGAAAAGCTATAAACTTTTTCACAAAACTTTTTTAAACAGGTATACTTGTACATAAAAAATACGTCGGATTTTTCATTGTTAGGAAAATTCCAACATAAAAACGGCCTGTTACTTCAAATGCAACGTGAAATACAATTGTAAAAAGTCAGGTGTTGTTTAATTATAAGAAGGCGTCAGCATAAGAGCTAAAATGTGAACTAGTTAATTTAATTTTTTTCCCACATATAAATAATAAAAAAAAAGTTTTATAAAAATGCTTATTGTAAAGATTGAATTTTGTCCGCTTGATTGGTATTCAAGCAGCCCAACAGCAATTGTTTTATGCAAAATATTGTATATATGTAAAATGTTTCCAAGCAATCGCCAAAAGCTCAAAAAAAGAAAATGCGATTTACATGAAATAAGTTCTACATTGCCTAAGGCATACTGACGTCGGGAAACGACGTAATTCGCTTCGACACGCAAAGCCGATTATTGGTAAAATTCATGTCACTTAATAAAAGCGTGAAATTGAAATTCCACGCTCTGCTTGCGAAAACCAGCAAAAATTCACAAATTTGCTAAAAAAACGTCTATTTTAACTGTTAACCCTTGTTCGGGGGCACCTAAAAATAGTACCATCTTATTCAGCATTTCAAATTAGGAAAAGTCAAGAAATTCCAGAATTTTATCTAAAAAGATGAAGTAATTACAAACGTTTTTGCAAGGGCCGGGCTTCAGAAGCCCGGCCGTTGAGGAGAATAGGGTTAAAAGCCGTGCTCTAAATAGCCGTCTTTTTTCCAATTTATGTAAAGAAATTGATTCAGAGTTTAGCTCTCTTTTGCTCCATACAGAAGTGAGATGGCTGTCAAGAGGCAAAGCTTTAAAAATACTGATTGTGTTAAAGCAGGGGTTCCCAACCTATGGTACGCGTACCACTGGTGGTACGCGGAAGCTTTTCAAGCGGTACGCGAAATGTTTTCCAAAAATGCAAAAAGTATTTGTTCTCACAGAATCCCACACAGATTCTTTTGTTTCTCAATTGCAATAAGTGACGTGTAAATGTGTAAGCTACGTGCATATGTGTATAATGTAGCATACTGTTACGTGGGCTAGCTAGCTCGCTTGGGCCCTTTTTTCTTTCTGTGGCTTATCTGCAGCAGCAAGCTGCAACACGATCGAATATTGTAGCTAGCGTGATTGAAATGGTGAGGTGAATATATGGATCAACCTAACCGGTGAAAAAAAGTTGACTGAGTTAGCTACATAGACTCAGGAACGCATACACACCCATTTTGTTGACTGAGTAGGTACAGTGCTGTGACTAATTAAAATACTAAATTATTTTTAGCGATATTTAACATATTAAAAAGCAACGTTTGGTTTTATTTTATTTTATTTTTTATTTTATCTCTATATTTATTTTATCTTTATATCTATTTTATCTCTATATTTATCCTCCTGACTCGCAGGAAAGCGACGGAGGCGCTAATACATAGGGTAGGCAATTACCCCGACCTGCTTCCGGAGATGCCAAGATATTGCTGTACGCTTGTAATTTAATAGAGATATGGCTGTAATTTAGGACTGCTTGCCAAGGCCACTAAACAGGGGAATGTGCCGTAAGTGTCTTTCCCAAGGACACAACAGAATGGCGTGAGAGGATTTTGAACCGAGATCATGTTGTTCATAAGCTCGGCGCTTTAACCACTTGACCACGCTGCCGACAAATTATTAATTCATAGTGTTAAATCAAGATGCCCAAACGACAGTATAGGGATCAATATATTAATTTTGGTTTTATTAAATTGAAGAATAAGGGAGAATCTGTGTCACAGTATGTGGCGTGTATGAAGACATTATCAAATGCATTAATGAAGCCAAGTCTTTAACAACGCCATCTCCAAACTAATCATCCAAACAAGAAGGCTCGCGATCCTAATCGTTTTAAGCGACTTGGAGAAAATAACAAAAAAACAACGAATAGACAAGACGGGGAAGCAATATTAACAGTCTGTGGGGATTGTGGCAGCCTCCTATAAAATAGCACTTATTGTGGCGAAGAACAAAAAGCCTCACACAATAGCTGAAGAACTCATCATGCCTGCAGCAAAAGTGCTAGTGAAGCAAGTCATCAGCGATGAAGCAGTGTCAAATTTGAACAGTGTTTCGTTGTCAAATAACACGATACAGCGGAGTATTACAGAAATGTCTACTGATACCAATGAACAAGTAATTACGGAAGTACAGGGTTCAAAATATGGATTGCTATACAACTGGACAAAACAACGGACGTGTCAAACTGCGCACAGCTTCTAGTATTTGTGCGTTATGCTACTAAGGATTCCTTTCGAGGTGTATTACTGTTGAGCATTAAAATGAGAACTACAACAAAAGGAGAAGACGTGTTTGAGCTTGTTGATAATTTTTTCAAAGAAAATGGTCTTCAATGGAGCAAGCTAGTAGGTTGCACAACTGACGGCGCTCCTGCTATGCTGGGCAGAAAATCTGGGTTCCATGCTCGTGTGAAAGCATTGTCTCCATCTGTCATTGCCATTCATTACTCTATACACCGATTCGCTCTCGCTGGTAAACTTTTACCTTTCAATCTGAAGACAAGCTGAACCTGATTGTTAAGATGGTAAACTACATTAAGACATCTGCCTTAAATAGTCATCTCTTCAAGGTCATCTGTGAGGATATCAGATCAGAATACACATCATTGCTATTTCATACGGAAGTGAGGTGACTATCTCGAGGGAATACCGCTGTGCGTCTTTTTGTGTTGAGAAAAGAGCTGCTTCAGTTCTTCCAAACAAAAGATCACGAATTTCAGAAGATTCTTGAAGACGAAAACTTCATTTTTCGCCTTGCCTTCTGTCAAATATTTTTGGAGTCATGAATGACTTCAATTGTTATTTTTAGGGGCCTGAGAGCAACATTATTGACTTCGCAACCAAATTGACTGTATTTATCCGAAAGCTCGATTTGTGGATAAAAAACAGTGAGAACAGACAGTTTGGAATGTTTGAGAATGTGGCGTCACTTGGAGGGGAGCCTAGTATTGCATTTTTTCAAGAAATCACCAAACACCTTCTTCTGTTGAAAGATGAAATCACGCAGTACTTCTTCAATGATGGTGATGCACAAGCATGCACTTACATTCGGAATCCATTCACTGCTAAGCCTGATGATCTTTCAATGGGAATTGGTGAACAAGAAGAACTCATAGATTTGCAATGCGATGAAGGTGCACAAAAGAAGTTTAAAGATTATACATTGGCCAACTTCTGATTAAATGTAAGTACCTCCTATCTGGCACTAGCAAAAAATACCATTCCTCAGCTTCTCATATTTCCAACGACATGGGAATGCGAACAAGGATTTTCTATTTTTCTTACAGTCAAGTCGAAAACAAGAAATCGTCTTGTAAACCCAGAACACGATTTCCGATGTTCTGTGAGCAAAATATCTCCACGGTTTGCAAAACTAGTTAAAGAAAAGCAAACGCAGCCATCACATTGACTTACAAGTATTTATTGGTCGATAATTTCTATATTTTGCTTGTTTATGTTTATGTACATGTGCAAATAAGTTAAGTTTACTTTTATATTTTTTAATTGGGTATTCGTTTACTTGTATTTGTAAGTTATTGTGCCTGTTAACCTTGTAGCATAGCATAGTTCTTTTATGCCTTTATGGTCAAAAACTATTCATCAAAGGTTGGTGGTACGCAGCTACAGAATCAGTCCATAAGTGGTACACAGCAAGAAAAAGGTTGGGAACCTCTGTGTTAAAGGATGAAGAATGCAATTTCTGTCGGAAAGTAATTCGGATTTGGTAAAATATTTTCAAGATGAAAACTGGCTGTGTAAACTTAGTTATTTGTCAGATATATTTGAAAAACTTAATAGTCTGAATTTATCTTTACAAGAAGAAAACTCGAATGTTTTTACATTGATATCTAAAATTAAAATATTTGTGAAAAAAATAAGTATAGGTAGCAAATTTCTCATATGAGATAATTACGTGTATGGAGGATTTCATCCAAGAAAATGAGCTATAGGTTTTGATGCAATGAAACCAATGGTAATCAACTACTGGATAAGCCTCGAAACTCATTTTGAAAAGTATTTTATGCGAGAATTGGATGCTAGCTAATTCCAGTGAATTCAAAACCCATTTGACGTTGGAATAGAAAAAGTAAGTCATCTCGCATTGAAAGCTCAAAAAGAATTTTCAGAACTTCCAAGTGATTTTAATTTGAAAGTAAACTTTTCAAAAAAAGTTTAAGCTCCTTTTGGGTTAGTGTGAAAATGGAATACCCATCATTGTCAAAACTAGCCGTACTTGCTCTTCTTCCTTTTGCCTCCACTTATCTGTGTGAAAAATCTTTTTCGACACTAACTTATATTAAAACCAAATATCGATCAAATTTCAAAAATCTGGAACCAATACTGAAATCCGCCATTACCGAAATAGAGCCAAGATTCGATCTTTTGTGCGAGAATATGCAAGCACATCGGTCTCATTAAAGGTATTGTCAATTTTATTGTTTTTCATTTAATATTTTCTGTATTATTAAGATTTTACTTTATTTTTATTTTAGTTCCTAGGGGTCGCTAAAAAATTTGGCCGTATAAAGCGGGTTGCGATGAAAAAAGTTTGAAGAGCACTGCTCTTGAGAAAAGTCTACTAACGCACCACTGTAAAAGCTGCAACGGTTTCTTTGATTATTGCAGTTGGCGTTTTTGATGTTTGCAGAATTTGCAAAATTTCTTTGATTTTGCTGCACACTTTTTTAACACACTGTAAAAAAACTGCTGCGAAATAAAATAACTTTTTTCAAATTTTGCGAACATCAAAAACGCCAACTGCAATGATCAAAGAACACCAATAATTTTTTTTTACAGTGCAGTACGTCTTTTACAACCCAGCTATTGGAGGCACATTCCTGTGTTTCTTGATGCCGGTCCCAAGCCCGGATAAATGGAGCCCGGATAAATGAGGAGGGAAACTTTTTTCAACATACAGTGTCTCCAATCCAAGGTAATTTCAAATATACCAGGCACTTTTTAGGGCCGAACCACTTGAATATTTGAAAATTTATTATTTTCTTCTTAATTCCAAAAATAATGACTTCTTCTGGATATTCGATTTGTTGCAAGACATTTTTGATTTTGTCGACTTCACTTGAAAACTTTTTAAGAGAGCAAATTTCAAGAGCTCTGTGAACAAGAGTGCCAATAACATTAGCTTTCCTCTTATTTGGTTCAAATGGATCCCAGCGCGTATACTCTCCCATGAATGTGGGTTTTCTATAAATAGAAGAAATTAAACTTTTCGTTAGACTTTTCAACTAACACATCAAGAAACGACAGTGACTTGTTAACTTCTTCGTGAGTAAAAGATCTTGGATTGGAAACGTTTTCCTTAAGTATGAAAAACAAACAAAATCAAAAGTCAAAAATTGTTTTAGATCAGTGTGGGCAAGAATAGTTTTCTCTTCAATAAAAATGTTGCCTTTTTTTCTAAAGGACGTTTTGCCTGCTCATCAGCGAAGTAATATTGTGTACAAATACTTGTGCCACTGTGATAGTGTGTAAGTAGGTAAAACGTCTCAACGATTGTAAGAACAAATTCGACAACATGTTCCAAAATTCATAAGAAATAAAACTAAAACTCAAAAAGACTTGCCGAGACGTCAATGTAAATTCACTTAAAACGCACCTGTTTCTGATTCGGCTATTGGTTAATTTATTTAATCTCTATATTTATCCTCCTGACTCGCAGGAAAGCGACGGAGGCGCTATACATAGGGTAAGCAATTACCCCGACCTGCTTCCGGAGATGCCAAGATATTGCTGTCCGCTAGTAAGTTAGTAGAGATATTACTGTAATTTAGTACTGCTTGTCAAGACCACCAATATCAATACTGCTTGTCAAGACCACCAATATCTGTTAGATAACAAAATTTGCGCGGAAAAATTTGATTCATACTGGTTCTTTATTTTAGCCACAGGACGATCATCTTTTCATCTGGAAACGGTCAAAGCTACTTTCATAGAGTTTCTTAAACCATCACTTGGTTGTCAGAAAGAGCTCGTTTATGCATTAAAGCTTTCTGGCTTGCGGCGCAAGTGAGTGCGCGACCGATTGCTTGTTCGCTTTCTCCAACCAATCAGAGGCGCCGTTGGTTTCGATGTTTTCCAATACTATGTAAACTACGGTTTTCTTGACGTTCGTCATTTACCAAAAAATTCTTCTAACAAAAGTTGGCCGAAAAAATTCTTAAGTATAAACCACCTTTTTAAAGACTACCGAAAAATTAAAAGAGTTGTGGTTCTGTCCATTCCAAAGAATTTTTGCAACATTTTATGACTTGTCAAAAGAGATACCAAAACTATTTCAAATTATTTTATAACATCACAAAAAAAATGTCTTTACAGATAAGATTATTTATTTGTCGCATTCAAAGCTTTAATTTTTTTTACTGCGGCAAGTTAAATATTTAGAATATCAAAACCAAGTTAACGAATGGCTTTTTTTACGACTGCGTTCGCAGACCCATCTAATAAATTTGCTGTCATACCAATCCAATAAATTTGCTGGAAAGCACGTCCACAGCTGAGTAATATATAATTATTATAAATAAGAACCTTAATAAACATCTACAACTTGGATTTAAAAAAATAAATAAGTTTTGTCAATTGATTGTTTTTATACCTACTGATACCGTTTCCGCCAAAAGATCATTATCTGCTTTAAAGCAAATACATCGGCTACTTGCTTTAAAGGAAGTCAATTTTTTCATTTAATTTCATCTCTAAATTTATCCTTCCATCTCGCAGGAAAGCGTCGGAGGCGCTGTACATAGGGCAACCGATCACCCCGACCTACTTCCGGAGATGCCAAGATATTGCATTTGAAAGTTTTTTATTTTCTTTTGATTTTATAGAGATATTACTGAAATTTTCAACTGCTTGCCAAGACCGCCAAGAAGGAAAGGGCCGTAAAGTGTCTTTTCCAAGGACAAAACAAAATAGCGCCAGTAAATTTTGAACCGAGACCATGTCGATCACTATCATGGCATTCTTAACCAATCGAACACGCTGGGGTCTAGGACAGGGTTTCCAAACTGAGGGTCCACAGAATTTTTCTGTAAAATAATAACTTGCTATCTACATTTCACTTTATCTAACAACATTACTAAGATCATAAAAACTTGTCAATAATAAAAGCATCACTCAAAAAAGTCTTATTGAACCATTAAATTTTTCCGAAAATCTAGTAAAGACCTCAAAAAGTCGTCAATTGAAGTTCGGGTAGGGTTTTATGAAAGAGCTAGTATTGATCTTTTCTGCTTTACATCAGGGTGGTACAAGTGCTTAATTCTACGGGTCACTTTCTAAAAATGTAAGAACTTACCTACCTTAGGTAAACTGAAACTCTCAGAATATGTTAGCAATGATTAAACGAAGCCTTTCGTGTGCAATCGATGTTCTAAGTACCTCTGATTGCTAATGTTAATTGATGGCGACAATAGTTGCTTGAAACGGTTTGATAAGATTCGTGCTGCCTAAAAAAAAGTATTTATGGACAAGCTTTTAAATGTTTAAAACAATTTAATATGCCGCGAAAAATTACTCTGCCCGAAGATTGTGGCCCGTAAACTATTGCCTTGAATCACCCTTGTTTGTATAATTACATTGGTCAACAAAACATAGCTTTTTTTCTAGAAGAAAACAAGAGAACTTATCTTTGGAAACAACAGGGCGCCGACTCCAAATCTGGCATTAATTTTTTTCTAATACATCAGGTTATAGAGATATGAGGGGATGCGGACATTTTACACCCTATAGATGGCTATATCTCTACCACTATTACAGCAGTTGTTTAGATTTTGACTTACTAAACAGATTATCACGCTGTTATGGTTAATAAAAGATTAAACAAGCAAGTTTAACGTACAAATGCGGGTGTTTATGGATAGACTGAAATCTGGACAACGGGACAAGTTTTTTGTCAATTGTTGTTTTGAAAAAGATTATTTATTGAAAACCTTGAAACAACCTATCTTTGGGTGGTCTTGGAAAAACTGCTAGTCCTACATGAATAGCCTTAACAAAAGATGCTTAGCAATAGCCTTAAAAAAGTTGTTTTGAGTAACCTGAGAAAGGTTGTTTAAAAATAACATGGCAATCAATAGACTACCAGATCTAAGATGAAAATTTTTAAATGTTTGGCATACGCTTTCTGTTTGTATGTATGAATTGGATTATTACAGTACAACATCCAGCAAAAATTGCCAATCATATCCTCATTCCAAACTCCTTGATATCTTCTTTCATTGCTGAAATATCTTGGTGAAATTTTTTACCCTGCTCATGACTAACTGCTCCAAGATTTTTGGAAAAAACTCAAGTGTGAATAAAGAAAATGCATTTTCAAAGACATGAGACATCCCATTTCTTTGTATGCCGCAAGCAACTCTGCAACATCCTTTTTATATAAAAGTGACTTGAAATTTACCAGAAAATTTGAGCAAATCCATTTAAATACATGCCAAGTTTGCAGTTCCAATCTATTTAAAACTTTTTTAAACTCGGGGTTTTCAAAATCATGCCGAATTTGTGGATCAAAAAAAATTCCTTTTTTCGACTAGGCTTGGCTTAGTTTATGAAACTTTTTGCAGAGAATTTTAAAGCCATGAAACTTTTTGCAGAGAATTCTGCACGCAAAGAAAACTCACGTTTCAACGTTCTTCCTGGGAATAAACACTGAACCTTAGAATAATAAAAAAGTAACTCGAATTTAGATGTAGGTTGTGTGTAAGTGTGCCTTGATCTTGGCCGAACCCCAGAAATTAACTTATCAAACCCGCTAGGGTTCCATTGAACATAAAAATCACTGCCTTCAGGCATGCTGAGTTGGTTTGACAGGCCAGGGGAAAAAAACTTTATAGCAGCGCGAATATCGTGCCTATCTTAGATAGGCCAGCTGGTAACTAGCAGTTAAACTAATCAAGTAAAATAATCTTCATATACTGTATGTTGATTCGGTAGCAGGTAATCAGGTAGTGTTACTAATAAAAAATCATTTTTATCACAATTGAAAGTTTGTGATAATAGACTGAAAACATCTACAATAAACGTTTAGAAAAATTCCGTTTTTTACGTGTTGTTGTTTACATTTCAATTCATCAAAAGATGAAGGAGTAAAAAATGATCTGGATTGTTTATCAGTGGGGTAATATGTTTTAAAAAGTTTGTTGTAAAAAAATTAAAAGGTGCTGGAGTTTCTGCACAATTAGCTAGATGTGTAGCTTTAAAAGTTTTGCGAGATAGAATTGCTTGTACTGAATAATAGTTAAATTATTGTTTGGTTCCCATCAAAATTAACTACATTTTTATATCCCACAGTTAACAACACAATTATAATTTCAATTTTGATCAGCTTTTTTTGTTGCTAAAATCTGACAAGCCCAAATCAAATCCTAATTTTGCATTTTGGCAAGAATCTGAAAATCCCAAGTTAAAGTTTATCTATTCTTGGAGTCGAGTCGTCGTAGCATTGTTTTATGATCAAAATTCGGAAAAGAAGAGTAGCGTAGATTAGATTTTACTTCCATTTCCGTCATGATATCCTTCAGGAAAAACTATAATCAAAAATCTTTTCGGTTATGCAATAACTGTTGTCTATTTGAGGCCTAACCTATTGTAAGAAAAGTTAGAGTAGTTCGAAAGCAAATTTTTTTCGAGCTTAAATTTTTTAATTTAAATTTCTTTGGCTTACTCTTGCTTACGATTAAAAGCAGTACCTTATATAAAATTAACCTTTAAGTAAATTATTTTAAAATAAATGGTTTTTAGGATAGGGCAGGGGTCCGCAAATAGGGGGTCGCGACCTAAATTTGGGTCGCGACACCTTCCAGTTAGGGTCGCAAAAAATTTAAACTTACTAAAATTATTTTGATATGATGACGCATTTTCACGTCGTCTTTTTTTTCAATTGTTTTCTTGAACTTTTTGGTTTTTAAAACTTTTTGACTTTGCGTTATAATATAAATTTTTTGTATCTTTCTAGCCATAAGTTTTGAAAATTGATGTCCTTCGACGTAACAAATGTCAATTGTTACGATTGATGAGGTAACAATTAATCCCCGCAAATAAAATTTCAATGTCTTTGTTGCATGTCTCAGTTCAATATAGATTATTTTAGTGGCATCTGTCGGAGGATCTAAGGGCCTTGCAGCTTTCAGGTAATTAGCCTGATGAAGCAGTTACAAATAAGTCAGCTAAAAAAAATGGTTCCCAAATTAAAATTAGCTTAGTAGCTAGGCTGGCTAGCTAGCATTAGACAGTTTAAGTTCGCTCATTGAGTTGTTAAAAAGGAGCTAAAATATTTTAAAGTTTTTGGAGCAGGAAATTAACGATAAGTTTGATATGTTTTTGATAAATCTATTTGTTGTAGTGATTTTATTTACGTCTTATTTTATAAATCGGAAGTTTTAAGGTATTGTAAAATATTTACAGTTGAGACAATTAACAACTGCACAAAATTCATAAAAATTACGAAATCATAAACACGTGTTTAAAATAAAAGCTGGTCAGAAACCCCAATAATTTTATTAGGTAAATTGAAATCCCTAAAATAGATGGAATATTTAGCAGAGTAATTTCTGTTGTGCTTTCTCGTTTTTATGGTTGCAAGCCACAGTGTTCACACACTGAGCTATATCCAGCTGAGTAGCGGAAACTGATTACAGGATTAGAATTCCAAATACAGTTTCAAATTTGCTTTTTAAGTTTTATGTAAGACAACCGCAAAATAAAACCAATCTTGTTTAAAATTTGGTTGCTTTAACATTAACACAGAATTGAGGCACTCCACTTCGAATAACTGTTGAAAACAGGAAAGTCGATTTCACAAATTACAAAGTAGGATATGCAAATAAAAATAGTATACAGTAACGGTAAGTGATAGCCTTACAAGAAGGTGGACCTGGTGCAAGAAACTTAAGGGGGGCCACTATTTAGTTTACTAGAAAAAGGTAGCTGCAGTCCTTTTTAGTGTATGAAAGCAAAGCGATCTCTAAAAAAAATCTTTATTTTCACAAGCACAAGTGACAACAACCTAAGGAGCTGAAGCCGGCCATACTGCTGATCTTCAAAATTTTTTTTTCTTTTTGACATTCCATCGACGTCCTGGTGCTACTATAAAGAAGTAGAGCAATTTCTTGTGTAGGGGGCCACTTTTTGATGTATTTTAGGGGGGACTAGTGCGGCCGCTCCGTTCGCAACCTATAAAGCCATTACTAGTAAAAATCGACGTTTATAAAGGAAAAATTTTTGTCAAGCAATTGGTTAGTACTTATAGCTTAACAACTCAAAAGTACAACTTACTTGCTAAAGCATGGTGCAACTGGCTGTCGCGAAAAGACTTTTTTATTCTTTTTCGCTTTACTCCCATGCCGCTCCAGGAGCACTCAGAAGCCGGCTGTTTCAACATTAGCATTTTTCAAAATGCTCGAACAGTGGATCGCAAACTGTGGCTTTTTACTTTTTTGGGCAATTGCTTGAAAGTCCTACAAAAAAAGAATGCAAACTTAAATATGACATCAAGTATTTATCTTATTAAATTGCAAAAAAATAATATAAGTGTTTTATATAGAATACTGTAAAGATATTGACCCGACTTGCCTAGAGAAACTAATAACGCTAATGCTTTTTCAAATAGAAAGCATCAACTCGGTCAGCAATTGACCACAAACTTTAATTAATCGGTTTTCAATCAGCATAAATATTTTTGCATTACGTCGTCTGTTAGAGACAAACACTCAAATTTACACCATAATGTAAAAAGTTTTAATTCAATAAAATATACTGTTTGACAAAGTACACTAGTCTTTTGAATTTAATTAATAGTTTCTTCAATACTTACAGCTATGTTTTGAATAATATTGGCTAATTCCTCATCAGTGTTAGCCGGTTGAAAAAATGGCAAGTGTGAAGTTGGATTGGCATAAGTTGTTGTTTCCAACTTTTCTTGGAGCATACGAAGCTCCTTTTGCATGTTTTGCAACATTTCGGTATGGCTATACAAAATATTTTCTATTTTACATAGCCTTTTCACGGAGTCGTTCGTTGATACTACAGAGCGAGAAGTAAAAATACTGCAAAATTAAAGCTATTAAAGTTATTTAAATTTTAATGCTAAAAGGACATATACCTTTTGGGTGTTTTAGAAATCAATGTTGCCATATAATTATCTCCATCGATTTCTGACAAGTTTTGACCTGCACAGCTGTCAACCTCAGTCCGGCATTCCGAAGATGACAAGCCACCTTTATAAGCTTTGCGCAAGCAGCCAGTGTAGGTTCCTGATAAACAGTTTTAAAAATAATTGCTTAGCATAAGAAATTACATATCTTAATGTTCAAGAAAACAATATTAGAAACTTAATATTTAAGACATTTTGTATATAATTGCAGGTTAGAAACTTTGATATTTCAAAGCTTTGTATTAATTGGCTAAATGGAAAAAATAAAAGTCGAAAAATAATTTTTTGTCTGATATACATTTAAAGATATTTTAGAGAATTTAGTCATGTTAAAGCATGAGCTTTCTCATTTTGGGGAACATTCGGACTTGCGCTGGAAATTTTTTCAAGCTTAGATGTTTGTGACGACATTGTTTTAGAGATAGCCAAGCTTATAAAAATAAAAATGATTTTCCAAACTTCACGTTTGAAATCAAGATTTGTTTTTTTTCTTCATTGGACTTTTCAAAGCCAAAGCTTTTTGTAGACATTTACTCTTGAAATGATTGGAAAACTTTTTTCGTCTTTATTTTACTTTCAAAAGCGAAAAATATTTTTTGTTTTTGCTGTATGGCTGATATTTGATATACTTAAAAACATGTAACTGATTTCAGTTTTTTAAAAAATTTGGCAATTTTTTTTATGACTGCACTGGGTATAAGCACAGGTCGGAAACTATTTTCAAACTGTGGACCAGTAAAAATATCTTCTTGTTTTAACACATACAAAAGTATTGTAAAAAAATTTTAGAAAATTTTATAAGAGTTGGTCCAAAGATAACAAACCAAAATTGAGTAAAATTTTTTTTAATGAATCTGTTGCTTAGTTAAAAAAAATTCTTCATCTGTATAAGCTGGAAATAAAATTGTGTGAACTCAAACAGGACATTGCTTATGTAGTCTACTGCCTAACAAAAGTCTCTGATTGGCATCAATCCAGTAATTGCCAAACCTAATAAAAGCTACAATTAAGAACAACTTTAAAAACTCTGATCTCTTTAAAAATGTCTGTCGTTATAAATAATATAGTTAGAAATGATTATACTTAACAACCATAAAATAAAAACCGAATTTCTGTCACACTTCATTCATAATAATTTTAATAATGTAGTTTATTCCCGTTAAAAGTAATTGTAGTTTTATTATGAAATAATAATCGCGTCGCCTTGTAGCGCTGCTCTCGCATTATGTGATATAACGTCCGATTCACTTGCTATTGCTTGATTCATGTATTTTTTTTCTCTTTTTGCCCGACAGTAATGACGTAATATGTTTTTGTCCAGCTTTGCTATAGCTCGCTAATTGTAGAATGTTCGCGTATATGCTATTTGGTTCTAGCAAAGGCGCCTTCCCTAGAAAGTTGAAGAATGATCTAGCGTTGCGAGTAAATTTGTCGGCACGTGACTTTTATCTGTATAAATGCACTCACTCGATTGAAGGACGGCGTGGCGAAATATACGACAAAAGAGAAACGAATACGAGAGAGACGCATAAAACGAAAAGCGTCTGAGAGAAAGTAGAAGTTGTGGCGAGCGTTGAAGATATTTTGCGCCAGTGTTTTGGAGTTGTGTTCTACAGAGGTAGAATCATTTGTGTTGATTGAATCAAGTTATAGCGCTAATTTTGCTTTGCAGTTTGGCAAAGCGTGGAATAGAATTTTCGTCGGTCGTGATTTTTTTTGTAATACATTCGTTCTTATTAGAGACAGTAGTCTCTGTTTGTTGTAAAGAAGAGTCTTCAACGAAACCAATCCGAGCTTTCGTTTAAACCAACTGAATAAAAGCTTCAATCTCATAGCGGGCTACTTCTTGAGCCGAAATAAAATAAAATTTACACATAGCTTTGTTTCAGCGCAGGTATTCGGGTTACCTAGCTCAACTGGTCCTTTAGGATTCCCGAACAAAGTCTGTGACAATTTCACTACACTAAAAAATTTTTAACGCTTTATTTCCCTAAATCGTAAAAACTAATACAACTTACTTCCTAACAATAATGGTACAATTATAAGATTTCCAGTCACTAGATGGCGAAACGGCGTTTCTTGCGAGCTTTTGAATATCTCTTCCAGATGGAGGCCACATGCAACTTGTTGAATTGATCATTGAGTTTTTTTGGACGATATCGGTCGATTCTTCGCTATCAAATTTTACACAAACAAAATTTTTCATACTTTATAAATTTATGGTTGGCCTATAATAATTTATGATTATAATATGGTTATATGCCTATAATATTATAGGGCATGATGAAAGGGGCATTTTAACACTTTTTTTATTGTGCTTAAGATGACAGATCATTTTATCATTCCATTGACACAAAAATGTTAAGCTTTTAAATTTAGATAATTTATGACGTAACAGAATAAAATCTTGCCAATATTATATTGATAAGCATACGTTTAAACTCAGTGCGTTGAGGTTGGCTCAAACTTAATCGAACATAGTGGTATAATTTTTCAAACTCAACTTGAACATCAAGAATATTTAAGTATTGCGGAAAAATAGCAAAATCTAAACCTTTACTAAGTAGTTTTTTTTCAGGGTCTGTGACGAAGCGAGCAGATAAATTGCGAATAGTGCTGGTATTTTCTAAGTACATTGCTGAAATATCTAAACCTAAATTCCAGAGTTTTATTTTGATATATTTTAAAAAATTTTATTTTATACTCTTTCTTCTGTTCTTTTGAAAATCGATTAATGTACATAAACGAGAACCTGCCAATCTTTTGAGACAACCGTAGTTTTAATGTTAAAAACTCACTTTCCAAAAAATTTACGCACTTTAAATGTGATTTTATTTCTGTCGTAACTAAAGATTTTCTTAGAGCTGACGTTTGAGTTAAAGATTGTGTCAAAGACTTATGCAACTTAAATTTGGCGAACTTAGGACAAAGCTGATAAATTAGACAAAATCTCAAAAGCTTTATGTCTGCTTTTCTTTTTTCTATTTTGCAAACTAGCCTCTCTGACTTTTTTAGAATTACTTTAGCCTCAGTTTCATTATGGCTCTGTGTGAATCTCAAAGCATAAAATTTGGAACGCTTAACTAATTTCAGAATAAAAAGTATAGCCAATATACTTTGAAACATGGTTTTATTTAGGCCGTTCTGGAATTATAACTCATTCCATTATCAACTGCGTAAAACTAAATAATTATTTGTAAATTTGAAAATTTAAATTTAGATAATTTATGACGTAACAGAATAAAATATATATACTGGTAATATTTTATACAAAATTATTTGGTTAAACACGGATCTAAAATGCCTTATTGGTGAAGGCACCCAATCAATGAAACATAATAATAATCACAATTTCAATTTATATTCAACATTGTAATAATAATATACGACAAGCGCCTGTTTCGATCTTGTTTGATCTCGTCAGGTATATATAATTACGATTACAAGTAGAAAAATAGCAGTAAATTTGGAAAGGATAACAAGCCGAAATAGTTCATTGCGGTAAAATTTGATAAAAAGCCAAAGAAATCAACGAGAATATAATGAACTATGAGAATTCCAATGCAACTTTTTTGTAAATTTGGAATTCTAACTATTAAAATTAAAAAGCAAATTAATAAGAAGAATTTCGGACGCCAACGAAATAGTGGAATAACAGAATGACGTTGTCTAAGTAACCTAGATCGAATTAATAATCAAATTGTGCTAAGAATTGGGAAGTTATTTGAAAAGATTACTGAAAATTGAAAATAGAAATTGGTAACACGTCGAATAAATTGAAGCTGATAACACGTCGAATCCATTGAAGAAATTTAAAGTTGATAAAACGTCGAATCCATTCATTATGGCAGTAAAATTTGAAGCTGATAACGCATCGAATCAAATAGGAATAATGATTAAAAGGCAAAGCTTTGCGTTATCAAAGCTTATTTAGTAGCGTGACAAATTATGTAACATAAATGAAAAGGGATCTCGTGCTTCGTATCACAAGTATACAAAATTATTTGGTTAAACACGGATCTAAAATGCCTTATTTTTTAATAGTTAGAATTCCAAATTTACAAAAAAGTTGCATTGGAATTCTCATAGTTCATTATATTCTCGTTGATTTCTTTGGCTTTTTATCAAATTTTACCGCAATGAACTATTTCGGCTTGTTATCCTTTCCAAATTTACTGCTATTTTTCTACTTGTAATCGTAATTATATATACCTGACGAGATCAAACAAGATCGAAACAGGCGCTTGTCGTATATTATTATTACAATGTTGAATATAAATTGAAATTGTGATTATTATTATGTTTCATTGATTGGGTGCCTTCACCAATAAGGCATTTTAGATCCGTGTTTAACCAAATAATTTTGTATACTTGTGATACGAAGCACGAGATTCCTTTTCATTTATGTTACATAATTTGTCACGCTACTAAATAAGCTTCGATAACGCAAAGCTTTGCCTTTTAGGCAATATTTTATAATATAATATACGAGTATACAGTATATTGGCAATATTTTATTCTGTTACGTCATAAATTATCTAAATTTAAATTTTCAATTTTACTATTAATTATTTAGTTTTACGCAGTTGATAATGGAATGAGTTATAATTCCAAAACGTCCTAAATAAAACTACGTTTCAAAGTATATTGGCTAAACTTTTTATTCTGAAATTAGTTAAGCATTCCAAATTTTATGCTCCCAAATTAAGTGAAAGTTATTTTTTAAGCAGCCATAAAACACCAAAAAAAAATTATAAAAAATTAAAAAGAGATTAAAGAAAAATATTCAAAATAATTGCAGTTGAATAATCAAAAAATAAAGTGTTTATTTTCATTAAGTAGTAGAGTGTCGTCTTAGGCTACTAGCGATTGCAAAAAACATAGTTTTACGTTGCTAAAAAACATTAGGATTTACAACATTATCTTTTTTAAAAGCTTTTTTTTTTAATTTTTAAAAGCAGGTCGGGATAATTGCTTGATGGTTGCCACAAGTATAAGGCTTCCGACTTTTTCCTGTGAGTCAGGAGGATAATTATAGAGATGACAATAAAAAATATTTCTACCTTCATTACATACATATGAAAACTGAATGAACGCATCATTGACATTACCAATAGTGGCCCGTGCAAGGATATCTCTTCAATAAAACAAGAAAAGTTTACTTAGTCAAGCCCAGGGGTTCCCAAACTGGGGTACATTTCGACTTTTCAAGGGGTACATTAAATTAAGTATAAGGATATTCTTTCCATAACTTGTAATCCGCATTAAAATATTTTTTATCACCTGATGTTAATAATTTGAAGACCTGATTTTAAAAACTCTTGAGGAAGTCAGATTTTCACCCCAGTAAAAACTTTAACTACAACTACAGTAACTAGCAAGTCCACTTTCGCAGTTCACATGAGTTATTTTGTCCAATGACGGCACGCAAGACAAAACAGCTGATTGATTGCTACAAGAACCGTAGTTACAAAGACTAGAAAGCAAATACAGTTGACCCCGCTTATTTTAAACAACATTTACGTCTCTTCGCCATTTTGAAAACAAAATCAAATAACAGCGTAACGAAGTGTGAAACCGTCAAATGCAAGACAAAAAGTGTGGGTTATTAAGCGAGGTTTTGGGTTTATAGGGCGAGTTTTTTATTATAGGAATAAATGTAGTTGTCACGAATAAGGCCCTTTTTGAAACGCAAAATACTCTGAGAATCATTTGTATCGCATGGTTTTATATTAATGCTAAGTCAACATAAGAAATATTCGGAATTTTGATTGATACATTCATTTGCTTGTGACGTAATAATGTTAATTATTTTGTCTTGTTATTTTTCTAGTAAATTCTCATTGTTCCTCGTTTAATTTAGAATTTTCTAGTTCTCTCTCGTTTTTACTCGTATAAAAAAAAGTTCTAGAATGTTATGACAATTGTATAAAAGGCGATAATTTTTAAAGTTATTCATTCGAAAATGTAAATTTAAAATTCAAGATTTGTGATTCAGTGTAAAGTTGTAATTGTGAATTAGTGATTAGTTGCAGTTGGCGGTTGATAGAAGTTGGAGTTTTCTTCATTGCTTAGCAATAAAGTTGAGATTTTATCTCTCTGACTGTGAGTTTAGACAGCGGTTAGCGCAGTGGTTCCCAACCGCTGTGCCGCGGCACACTAGTGTGCCGCAACAAGTTCACTGGTGTGCCGCGAAGCGATGCCCTTGAGGCATAGCCGTACCTGCTGAGGGGGCAGGGGGGCAATTGCCCCCCAAGTTTCGAAGATTTGGGCAAAATTAAGATTTTTCGGGCAGTGAGAAGAAAATATTTGGGCAAAATCATAATTTTTCGGGCAGCGATACGAAAAATTTGGGCAAAGTCAGGAAATTTAGAGAGGTGACGATGAGGAACTGCAAAAAATAATAACCCAAATTTAGGTGAAGACCTTTTTTTTTTTAGAGAACACCTTGATTTTGGGACGAAAATTGAAAATTAGGAGACTGAATTTAAGTGAAGACCTTTTTTTTTTTTTTTTAGAGATCACCATGATTTTAGGACAAAATTGGTTTTTCGTCTGAGAATCTCAGACAATTTTTTTGTCATATCCGAAATGTACTATAAAATCATGATTTGGGCAAACGTCACAAAATTTGAGCAAAACTTCATTGCCCCCCCAAAATTTTTTGGGCTGGTACGGCTATGCCTTGAGGCATCAAAAATTTTGTTTGGCTTTTTGGTTGGCTTTTTTGGCTTAATATTTTGGAAAAAATTGAGAGATGATAGACAGATTTTAAGCGAAGATCTTTTTTTTTGTAGAAGTCACCATGATTTTGTGACGAAAATTGATAAATCATTGACAGATTTTAAGTGAAGACCTTTTTATTATTACTAATATAATGGATGTGCCGCGAAAATTTAAATAGTTTAATAGTGTGCCGCCGTATAAAAAAGGTTGGGAACCACTGGGTTAGCGTGACAGAAATTAGATAACCTGCTATCACTATTATTTAGCAAGATTAATCGTCGTAGCAAGGTTGAAGATTTGTTTGATCCACTGCTTTAAACTATTCGAATTGAATACGCGACAGTAGTAATTCTGAACCGGACAGTTTTGGGCTTGTTAAGTGGGTGAGCTTATTAACCGTGGGGTTAATAACGGGGGACTACTGTACTGATAATAATTGCAAAAAAATGAAAAGAAAGCCTAAAGAGCAAACTGGAAAAAAAACTTGAAGACTGCATGAGTTTCAGGTGTAGCTTAAGCCTACCTTAGGATAAGACTGAAAAGATTTAACATGAGATTGAAGTAAGTTTGCAATGTTTTTCAAAACTTCAATTTTATTTTTTTCAAAAACTTTATTTTGTGATTTATTTAGTTCTTTAATTCAGGTCTTCATTTGCTTTTAGGTTCACTGTGCAATGTAAATTCGCTTAACGATTAGCTCATCGCACTGCTGAGTTTTAAAACTTCTATAGTTTTACTTAAAATTTTTGTCTATTTTCGGACTTTCTAAAAAGCTATGCAATGAGTCTCAAAAAAAGAAAATATTCAGAAACCCACTTAAAGTTCGGGTTTACATTTACGATAAACAATGATTTGGATATACCAGTATGTGTACTTTGTCAAAAATCATTGGGAAATTATTCGATGAAACCAAGCCTTCTCACTCGACATTTGGAGAGAGCTCATCCGGAATTCAAAGACAAAGAACTTGACTTTTTCAAGCATAGAGAATCAGTGTTTAAGAAACAATGCTTGGATAAAAATGGCATGTTTTTCCAACAAACCAATGCTTCATTAAAAGCATCTTATGAAGTTTCTTTCATGATCGCCAAGCAAAAAAAAGCACATACCTTTGGGAAAAATTTGGTCCTATCTGCTGCAAAAGTAATGGTACGTTGTGTCTTTGGAGATGAATCAGTGAAAAAACTTAACTCTATCTCCCTGTCTAATAATACAGACCAACAAAGAATTGAGGAAATGTCAGTGGATATTTTGCAGCAAGTGATTAGTGATATTTGTAGACGGAAAGTGGATTTGCAATTCAACTTGACGAGTCTACAGATGTAACAAACTGTGCTCAGCTATTAATTTTTGTTCGACATGTAAAAAAAGAAGGCGTTAAAGAAGAGTTCTTGATGAATGCGGCATTAGAAGCAACAACTAAAGGAGATGATATTTTTCAAATAGTGAATTCTTTTTTCAAGCAACATGGTTTGAAATGGGAAAATCTAAGGGGCTGCACAACGGATGGGGCCCCAGCTATGTTAGGACGAAAGTATGGTTTTAGAGCTCGTGTCATTGAAGTAGCTCCTCATGTGAAATTTTTGCACTGCATGATCCACCGGTTTGCATTGTCATGCAAAGTCCTTCCTGCTGAATTCTTTGACGTTTTATCACTGGTGATTAAGATGGTCAACAATGTCAAAGGGAGTGCGCTAAACAGCCGGTTGTTTAAAATTCTCTTTGAAGATTTAGGTACCGATCACAGTGTACTTCTATTTCACAGTAATGTGCGTTGGCTCTCCAGAGGAAATGTTACTAAACGTGTATATGATCTTCGTAAAGAATTGCTGGGATTTTTCCAACAATCCAACAAATGTGAAACTCTTATCACTTCTTTGGGGGATGATTTTTTTATTTTGATCCTTGCCTACGTCGTTGGTATTTTTGATGCTCAGAATATGTTAAACAAGAATCTCCAAGGAAAAGACCTAACAGTGTGTGAATTCATAGCTAAAGCAAAGCATTTCTGGCCAAACTTCGGTTGTGGAGGGGAAATATTTGCTCTGGTACAGTAACAGAATTTCTGTGTCAAAATCCCCAAATTGAGACAACAAGGTTCTCGGAATTGGTCACTGAACATCTCATGAAGTTGGAAAAGGAAATTGACGGCTATTTTTCAAGTCTTGGTGAAGACAAAGTTGCATATATTAAGAATCCTTTCACCGCGAACGCTCAGACACTGCAGGCTGGGACAGGTATGCAAGAGGAACTGATTGAACTTCAACATGATGGGTTTGCACGCGATGTCTACTCTGAGAAAAATTTAAGAGATTTTTGGTTTACGATGTGCAAGTCGTACAAAAGGATTGCGGAACCTGCTATTCAAGCATTGTTGTTGTTTCCATCAACATAGTTCTGTGAATCGACATTTTCAGTGATGCTTGGAATCAAATCAAAGTACCGATCACAGCTCAAAACACCTGAACATGATCTTCGTTGTGCTGTTGCTAATGTTTCATCGCGTATTAATAAGCTTGTTGCTAAAAAGCAGGTTCATCCATCACATTAGCTAGGACTGCTGGGCTTATTCAGCCAATATATTGTTGGTTTTATTGTAGTGTTTGTTTAAGCTTAGATTACATTGTTATGGATAACTTTGTGTGCTTTGATTAGTACAGGGTTTCCCAAACTTTTAGTTGATCGGTACCCTTTGGACATTGTAGCAGGTTTGCATGTACCCCCAAAATGTTGTGACGTTTCTCTAAAACAGGGTGGTCCAACTTCTTCACTCCTGCAGGCCATTTTTCGAAATTGTTCGAGCTGGTGGGCCTCAGCCGGGTAGATATTGTTCCAAATCATGGTGTCCTCTAAAAAAAAAAAAGGTCTTCACTTTGAATCAGATACAAATTTTCCCAATTCATGTCGAAAATCAAGGTGATCTCTAAAAAATGAAAACTCTTCCCATTTTAGCAGCCACAAATTTTTCCCATTCAAACCCAAAATCACGGTGATCTGTAAAAAAGTCTTTCCTCTTAATTGTCCTGTTTGACGTAATTACAATCGAACGGATTCGAAAATTCTAGACATTTGAATCTATTATTTCTTCCGGCGGACACGAAATTTAACTTAAACAAGGATATTCTCTCACATAATAATGTACCCCTTGAGAAATCTAAATGTACCCCTAGGGGTACATGTACCCCAGTTTGGAAACCCTTGGATTAGTACCAATCACGCAGCTTTTTCGTTTTAAACTAAAATAATCAATTTTAAAGATTTAGCAAATTTAGAGGGAATGTAATGGGTTGCCTAGCTATAGAAAATAAGTTGTGCGTTAGAGCAAGTTGAGCTTTGCAGCTAAAAATATGAGAAAATTTTGGGGGTACAAAAGCGAATCTATAATTGTCCAAAGGGTACCCATGAACAGAAAGTTTGGAAAACCCTGGTCTAGCCTTATATGGCAGAACTAAAAAATTCTAAAAACCTTCTAAGAACATTCTAAAAAACGTCAAAAAGTCGTCCCACTAAGCAAAATATTGTTCTATTTCTCTATAGTAGCACCATAATGCTGGCCCCTGAAGTGATGACCGGTTTTTTAAAGATCCCTTTACTTTGGACTACTAAAAAGTAATGCCCTTGAAGTAATAAATTTTTTTAGAGATCACTCTTTTTGGTACCCCAAAAAATTTGGAACACGAAAAAGTAGCCCCTTCTATTTTTCTTGCTCTGCCCTCCCCCTTTTTGTAAGGCCATTACTGCATATTACAGACTTAAATATACATATGAACTTTAAACATATAAGCATAGATGTAAATTAATTACTAATAATTAATTCGTTTTTATGAAAACAAAATCGCCTTATCAAAGATAGAAAATACATAAAGCATACCTAATTTCTTGTTGCGTTATTTTTTTTAAATGTGAGTTTTTATCTGAGACATAACATTTATTTTAACTTTTAATTTTAATTTTTGTTTATTTTATTTTTGTTCAACGTAAGTAGTATTGTTTTGTTTAGATGTTGTGTCCCCTAATGAGCGGCATAGGCGAAACAGTCTGTCGGGACTATTTCAGTAATGTTTTTTTGTAAATATTTGTGTTCTGTTAGATAGGAATAATTGCTCTGACTATTGAAGTCATAAGCACTTTTCTGAAGAAAACCAACAATTTCTAGTGTGTTTAATGCATACGTGATATACATATGTAAACATACATATATGCAAAGCACTTATAACTAAAATTTAATTCATTTTTAACAAACAAATTTGGACAAATCAAAGATATAAAATACCAATAACATGTATAATTTACCCACTTAAAGAAATACGAGTATAAAACAATCATAAAACAAATATAATTCATATTTAAAAAAACAACATTGGTGGAATCAAAGATATAAAATACATATAACATACAGGGGAAGACGGGGCAAAGTGGGCCGCTTAATTTCAGATAGTAATATTTCATGCCATGAATCAAATATGTATGAAAAAAAAGAGGAAATAATAACATGGCCAATACTTAACAAATACCGTTCTGTTTTAGTTTTGAAAAAAACTCATAAGTAAAAAAATTGAAAAACTAAAATCTTACTTCTGGTCCGTTTTACCTCGTGCTTGGGGCAAAAAGGGCATGGTGGCCCGTTTTAACTCAGTTCTTTTTTTTTGTGGTGTGACAAAAATGATTGCTAATTTTACAATAAATAGTTCATAACATCAAGTTTAATAATGTTTTTTAATGAAATGAAAGCAGCAAAAAGGTTTATTTTGCATCACAGTCATGAACAAAAGTTTGATCATAAATAGAAATACAGTTTGCAGTCAAAAAGAAGTCATGTTTATTAACTTACACTTTGTTTAAAGACAGAGAAACACAACACTAAAGCAAGATTATTTGACATCTCATTCAGCTCAAGATAACTCGGCATATTATGGAGAATATCATATTGTTATAATATTCTCCATAATATACCGAATCATAAGCCATAATATCAAACCATCATAAGCCATGATATCTGTAGCGAACTCATCACCGCAAACCGTCTTTTGTTCATGCTTTTATTTGTTATTGCAGAGTTTTAAGCAAATGCATTTTCTCACTTTGTATTTCGCTCGCTGCAGACTCGGCTTCCAGCGGCCTCCCGCTCGCTACACAATGTTCGTCTACTGCCATGACAACCGTCATGTGATAATTTTGCATTTCTTTATTTTTTGCTTATGTACCGCCTTTCTGTTGTTTCCCCCCAGCTAATTGTTGGCTGATCGCACCATCAAGACCATTTGTGTAATCATTCTTAACACACAGCTCTCAGGACGTAGCCTGATCATGTGGTTTTATCTATAAATAAGGCAGACGTCACAATAATACAGACATAAAATCATTACGACTACATATACGCGCTAGACCGATTCGTCGCCTCAGAACAGATTAGATTAGACACTCATATAGCTGCTGCGTAATTTAACTCGAGATTCATGGTTGCGACGTCATCGAGCGAAGATTCTGCTTACTGTTTGATTCCGAAGTTTTAGTGTTATTTTGTCTGCTCATTTCAAATTGTGCCCCTTTTCAATAAAAGGAAGTTAAAGGTTAACTGTTTGCCAAAATTACTCACGCTACAATATCATAACAACTCAAGCTAACTTGTGATGTACTCCATCCGCAATCATTGTAAAAACAACGCAAATTGAGCTACTAGCAAAAAGTGATGGGTTGAAATTTAAAATAAACACTGCATACCAAGATACAGCAGCAACAAATAAGCCACAAAAGGAACACCAACTAAATAATGAAATAACAGTGTCATACCTTACAAGAAGCTTAGATGAGGTCAAAAACTTGTGATTTCAAGATAAATAAAAGTCACAAAACAAACTGCCCTTTTTCGTTTTCATGACACCACTTTTTACATTTTCAACATTGGATCCAATCTTCTTCCGGAGGATCTTTGTATGGTTCGGAATACAAAATACAATAAGCTTGATTTTTTTGGGTGCTTGTTGTTTGTGATATTTTAACATTTGCTTGGTTTGATTGGTACTTGGTTTGTACTTGTTGGTAGGTTTACGTTTCACAAAAGCTTTTTTAAATGGAGAGGTTGTAATAATTTGGGATTGTTGCAATTTTTTTTCCTTGTGACTAACTACACATTAGGAAATGGAAAAATTTGTGAAAATGTGAGAGTTAACTTGATTTGAGTGACTACTTCAGAATCAAGTTCTTCATGTTGGAGATCAAAAGTACTTAACTGAGTGCTGGTTGATGATGTTTCATTTGGTGTGTGACTTATGTTTGTTACTTGAAAAGTAGATGCTGGTGTGATGATGTTGTTTGCTGATGCATTTGATGTAACACTTTCAGATATCTCTATATTTTCCTTCAGGCTTACTAATGCTGCTCAATTCAAAGGCATTTTCATTAAAAATGCATCTTTAGTACTAATTTCTGTTAACAAAGCTAATGCAAAGTCAATTTTAGAAAAAACATCAGGATTGAATGGCACAATACCACTGAACTGAAGCCACTCACAGCATTTCTTAATGTTGCTGCTTTCTCATTAGCAGCATTTAAAAGTTGGGCTACATTATGATTTTGATCAATTTGATTTACATTGATAATTTTGTACCATATTTAGCTACAAATAAACTTCAACTAGAAATAAAAAGAACATTATAAAACTTGTTAAAAAACATATTGACTAGCGTTCCGTTCCTAAAAATTGCCCACACTATGTATATTCACAATCTCATAAAAAATCTCTTTGATTTCGCTTTGGTCCGGCTCAAATAGCCTAAGAAATAACGGTTTTATAAGCAATTTAAATATTTTACATTTAGTTATAAAAAAATGGCAACACTGCTTAGTTTCTTGAGTCTTGGAGAAAGATCCAGAGCTATTCGCTTGACTGGTTTGCTATTGTGACACATGTGACGCAATAATGCTGATTGTATGATTAACTTGATTTTAGTAACTTTCAGAACGTTCGAGATACTCAAGACCGAGTGATATACTGTAAATAAGGCTCGCTCGGAAGCATTATTATGATTCGATGATTCGTTGTGGCAAATTAGAATTGGAAAATCGTTAGCTGTGTAAATTCATAGTTTTTGAACGCAAGTCTCTGGTTGCCTACGTTATTGTGAAGAATTAAGCTACTGAATCTGTATTTGCTGTTGATTTATACTATTGTGGGCTCCTAAGTGGATTGGAGCATATTTTTAATAAAGAAGTTATTGTTGTAGTCTGAGCTGTGGTTTAGCTAGACTATATTTTGCTGTTACTGGTTCCTAGGGCAGGTCCAGTAAGAAGATTTAAGAATTTTGTCTTTGGTAGGCAGCCAAGTTTGCGTTATCGGTGAGGCCTTCTTTACAGGCGCCGAAAGGTTGGAAGATTAAAAAACGTACTGAGTTACCAAATCAATTTCTACAAAATTTCAAAAAACTAAATTTGTGGAAGTAAAAAAAAATTAAAAAACTTTAGCAAATTTCAAAAAATTTGCTACAACTAGCAATCTAACAATTTGTTCTGTTTTCCTATCTAACTTGCATCAAACTAGTTGCTGTGGAATTAATCGCCATTCCTGTTCTAAATCCAGCCAAAGCCTAATAACCACAGCACTAAATTTTAATTAACTGTATCACAATTTATTTTCTTGAAAATTTACTTGCTTGGCTAAGGCTAAATACTTAAATTTTGGTAGTTAAGGCTAAATTCCTAATTTAACTAGTTTTGGGGCATTGGGGCATAGAAAGAATTGGTGAAGATTGTAAATTCAAATAACATGGATAAAAGTAATTTTTTTTTAGTTTTGATGCTGTAATATGTTCTATAGCATGCTGACCGTTTTGCCCCAACAGTAATGGTTCATTTTACCCCAAAGTAGTACCTTCATAAATAATTATTTTAATAAAAGAGAGGTAAACACTCAAATTTGTTTGTTAGTGTTTTGTAGATATATATATATTTGTAATTTGCATTAAAAAAATTGAAACTAATTTTAAGAAATTATTCACCAAAAAAGTGCTAAGAATCTAAGTTTATTTTTATAAACTTTTAGGGTAAAACACTAGCCATAAGATAACTGCTCGTCGTCGTCGTTTGAAGGGCATCCACTTCAGGTCAGACACAAACAGGACTGGGGCCGAGGGTTTATCCTTTTACTACCCCAGACTGCTGCACTGCCTGAATCAAATGCTGGCAGTGGTGTTATTAAGCCAGCATTGAGTTTCGTCATCCAAAACCGTCAGACCTTGTGCTCTATGTGGTGCTCGATGTATAGGGCACGCTGTTAATACATGGTCTGCGGTTTGCTCAGAGGCGCCACACTCGCAATTCGGTGAAGGAGCGAGACCCCATTTGTGCATGGACGAATGGAATCGTCTAACACCAGTCCACAGGTGGTTGAACTTAACCCAAGCTTCTCGGGGTAAGCCCATCCCAACAGGCCTGACACCGGTCCCGGGCACAAAAGCATGGAGCCTGAAAGCATTTTCACAATACTCCGTTTTCCATTTGTGGTTTGTTCGTTTAGAAGCGTGGATGCCAAGTCTGGCAAGCTTGTCCAAAAGATTCCGCGCACCTGGCACAAACGGGCGTCTGGATCTTAGTCTCACTTGGCGAGTATCTGAGAACCCACTTAAAAGACCATACAAGGTATGATCGAGGTCCAGAGATCCACGGTAAGCCAAGGAGAGTGTCGCTCCCAGTCGGCGAAGCTCAGCTGGCTGGATGCCTGAGAGTACAGGTAGGTGGTCGGTTGGAGTGGGACGCGGGCATCTAGTAACTATGCGCAAGGCGTCGTTCAAGACACTGTCAGTGAGGAGAATGTAACTACTGCAACACCTGACTGGCGCACAGTACTCAGCTGTTGAGTAGACCAGAGACAAGGTGGCTATGCGTAGTGTTTTAGCACCAGCACCCCATCCTGAGCCCACGAGTCGCCTCAACAGTGTGACGCGCGAGGATAGTTTTTTGCGCAATGCCACTAAATGGTGACAAAACGTAAGCGATTTGTCCAGTTTTACCCCAAAATAAGTAAGGGTTGGACAGAACGGTAAACGTCTACCGTTGTTGTAGACCTTTAGCTCACATTTTGACTCTCAGTTATTTAAGTGAAAGGCTGCCGTCACCGTCTTAGTGTCACTGAGCTTCAACCTCCAAGTCTGAAGATACGCTAAAAGTGCAGACATGTCTTGGCTTAAAGTCCCCTCCAAATCCTTCCAGTTTCTAGAAGAGTGCAACAATGCTAAATCATCAGCATAAGCAAACTTTCTGGAAATCATGGAAGGAAGATCGTACGTATAGATGTTAAATAGGAGGGGAGCCAAGACCGATCCCTGAGGAATGCCGTTTTTAAGACGGCGTAGCCTGCTTTTCTTGCTGTCACCGGTGGTAAGGGTGAAACTTCAATTTCGGACAAGCTCCATGATCATTTTGACCATGTGCTTATCCGGAAGTAGTCTCAGCAGCTTGCAGGTAAGGCCACGGTGCCAGACAGTGCTATTAGCAGCTGTCAGACCAACAAATACGGGACCGGCCTTCTTTTTAGCCTCAAAAGAATCCTCGATGTTCTGGGTTAGCAGAACTACTTGATCTACGGTTGACTTCCCGCGTCGGAACCCAGCCTGCTCTTTAGGGAGTAGTGGATTGATTAATGGTTCAACGTGGACGTAGATAAGCCTCTCGAGGATCTTGTAGGGGACACCGAGCAGAGATATCGGTCAATAACTCTTTGGGTCTCCCACGGGCTGGTTTTGCTGGTTTTGGGATCGCGACACAAGCGCTCTTCTCCAGATCTTGGGAATTTTGAGTCGGCGCAAACAGGAAGAAAGGAACTCACGTAGCCATGACTTCAAAGCAGCTCCGGCATGGAGTATAAGTTCTAAGCAGATGGAATCAGGATCCGGAGCTTTACCTGGTTTTAAATGTTGGAGGGCAGCAGTAAATTCTCTTTGTAAAAAATTGTCAGAGATATTTACTGCGTGTGGTGTTGTGGCTCTTCAAAAATCAGACACCTCTTGAGAGACAAGTCGAGATGACTTGCGGTCAACACCCTCATATTTCCCATTTCTAACCAGCTGAGATGCAATAGCATCGGCTGAAACGGGACAGTGGCGAGGAGAGTATCGTGACCTACCAGTAAGTTTGTTCAAAATACTATACGCTTTTCGATTAGAGTGTGAGAATTCAATGCTCCGAACTGCCTCGGACCATCAATCCCTTCGCTTTCTGTCAAGCTTGGCAAGCAGAGCTGTAGCAGCCAAACTTGAGTCGTCTCCTTGAGGAGACTGCAGAAAGGTTTTATAGAGGGATTCACACTCTGCATCCCAACACGGAATGTAGATATTTTGATACCCTCATGGGATAGTCTTTTTGGCTGCTTTCTTAATGGTGTTATAGAAGTCCTAGTAAGCCGCATCCACATCAAGTGAATCAGGCGGCAAAAAACAAACCATATATAAATAAAACCTTGATTTTTCTCTGTAAAAATAAGCTTGGCAAAATTGCAGATATTGCATACATGATCAGAGATAAATCGAGTGAATTCTACGACTGGGAAGGTGTATTGAGTGGGTCTTTAGATGCCTGTTAAATAAAAGAGATTAAGGTCTTTTTGTTTTATCTGCGAAAAACCTATGAGTAACCTTGCCAAACTTGGCCACCGCGCAGTTTATGACAAATTATACTTGGGACTAAAACAAAATATGAGAGTAGATTTAAGCTCCTTGACTTCATTAGTAGGGCCAGTACTTGGCAAATTCAATTGCATTTTTTCAGAACAGCGTGGGTTAAATTTTATGAACAAAGAATTGGAATTGAACGCTTTCATTCGTTCATGCACAAATGGTTTTTTTCTTTAATATAAAATTGCAAGTGCGTTTGCACCAGCAAACCACAGACCACGTCGTGTAAACTCGCTCTACGGCCTATATTGGACACCACTGAAATCTGGCGGTTTTGAATAAGTAGTAAAACAACTTGGCAGTAAAACAATCTCGGGTAATAAAAGCATAAGCTTTCGCGCTCCCTATTATATATGCTTTATTTCACCCAGATGTACAATATATGTGGATTTTTATGGGATTCCTTTTTAAGCTATCAAAGATCTTAGTGTAGCTTACATTGCTTCACACAAACTACCAAGCAATTTTTAAAATCAGACCCAAACTTGTATCAAAAACTAGGAATAATCTTGTATTCTAATGGGAAATTAATGGGTGAAGTAAGTGACAATTAATTTTGGTTAGTGTTTAAAATATTGCAGACAGTTGAGTAGAGGGTTGAACCGAGACACCCTAGTTGATATCTGGAAAAATTGGTAAAAGGTGGAATAAAACTTGAGTATTTAATACGCAGAGAATTTTTAAAAACATTGCCGTTCGGAAGCAATTTATCTGTTGAGCAGGAGTAAATAAAGAACAGAACAGTGGCACACAATATTAGTATTAGGACTCTATATAGTGCTTGCATTTTGTCTCAAAATCGTGACGAGCCAATTTTTTTTCGCCCAATCAAAATAACACCGAAGGAAGTATTTTACTCATTTTAATCCCTGAGTAAATAAAAATTGGGCAGAATGGTTGCAGTTTGTTGTTGTTTGACGTCTCGGTTATTGAGCTGAAAGAATGCTGTAATTGTTTTTGTGTGGCTAAGGTTCAACCAACAAAAACAAGGATTTTAAGATGAGTTAACTTTTAAAATTTGAATTTTCAAAGTAAATTAAAATAGTTACCTAATTGTAATTAAATCCTGCTTGAAAAAAACTAACCAGCAAACAAATTACTGCAAAGTTTTTGCAGTGAGTAAAACTGCGTGAAGGTGAAATTTAAACCAAAATCAGGTCAAATATGGCAGCCATTGCAATAGCCCTTTCGAACTTTCCGTCACGCTGTAAACTGTTTTCAAACTTTCAGATAAACAGAATGAAAAATGTTAAAACAGAATACTTTATATCACTTTGTGGTTGTCCCATCCATATTTTATCTTTTCAATCTAATGGAAAAATTTGAACTATGAATTGAATGATTCCCATATAAATAAAAAAATACCCGCAAAGATGCAATTTGTTTTAGTTATGATTCAATTAATTTTTGGAAAAGTATTAGGTTCTTTAACACTTTTACGAAATAAATTTAATTCAATAAACAGTAAAACAAGTTAAATTCCAAAAATTAAGCTTTGCCACGTCTGAATGCTCCAATATAGCATTAGTGTGGACTAGTCTACTGACAAGGTAAAAAAAATCATGATCCAAAATACTTATGAAAAAGTTCGCAAAAAGTTTTGTGATTGAAGTAATGAACCTTAACCAATTTTTCAAATTAAAACTTTTTTATATAATTGATCAAGCATAAAGTTAGTTTTTGTGATGTAACCGTTACAAACTTGATTTCTGCTTGAGATGATTTGTCATTCTTTTAATTGAACAAAATGTGTATTGTGTTAATTGTTCAAAATCTTGAATGACTTTTAAGAAATTTTTGATTAGTTGCAGTGATTGAAGCGTTGTAAAAACTGATAAAATCAATTATTAGCAGATTTTGCTAAGGTAAACTCTCCTTTTCTGTAAACTGGACATCAGACAGAAGAAAATCGCTTTGCGAGTTTCAGTTGTCTAGAATCCGATTGCACAATCACATTCGACAACTGACGAAGTCGTTTGTGGGAGAAAAAACTTTTAATTGCTGAGTGAAATTAAAGTCGGTTCGGCTGACATCCGCTTTGCAAGTTTATTGTAAGGCGAATTAAACCCTATATAAAACTCAAGGAAACAAAAAAACAGGAAACTGCTTTTCGCGATAAAAAGGTACAGCAACTAAAATTATAATTTAACTGACTATTGAAGACTTACTGCATTGCGACTTTGTAACAAAGCGTTAAACATCTATAAAATAACATTTTTCTCTTCTAAAAATTTTTTTGCATGTAATCGAATTGATTGTTTTTCAATTAATACTCAAAACTCAAATTGCAGAAAAAGCGAATAAACAATACAATTTTGGCAACAACGTGAAGAAAAAATATAGAGTGTAGTTCAATGAAAACAATGCACTACCAGCGTAACTGCGATCACCGCTAAGCCGCAAGGACATACTGGCGGTGGTTCCGATATGCTGACCACATTATCGAGTCAGCTAACACGGATCGGGTAAATTCAAGCTAAACCCTGCAGTTCCATTGCAAACATTAAATAAGAATGGTCAAGTCAATATTGCCCAAAGACGTGATTTGTCCTTGTTAGAACTCGTCAGGACAATATAGCTTGTTGCTGACCCCAGCTGAAAAGTTCGAAAACTTAAACAGCTGGGGTCAGCAACAAGCTACTATATTGTCCTGACGAGTTCTAACAAGGACAAATCACGTCTGTGGGCAATATTGACTTGACCATTCTTATTTAATGTTTGCAATGGAACTGCAGGGTTTAGCTTGAATTTACCCGATCCGTGTTAGCTGACTCGATAATGTGGTCAGCATATCGGAACCACCGCCAGTATGTCCTTGCGGCTTAGCGGTGATCGCAGTTACGCTGGTAGTGCATTGTTTTCATTGAACTATTCACCCAGCGTTCAGGTCCGCAATTGGCTGTTTGAGGTGTAAAAACCACAAGCAAAAAGTTGTGCCAGCTGTTTAACTTTTCGAACTTTTTAGCTGTGGTCAGCAACAAGCAATATTGTCCTGACAAGTTTTAACAGAAACGAAACAGGTCTGTCGGTAATTGTTTGTTGATTGCCTTGACCATTCTTACTTTATATAGAGTGTAGTTTAACACTTAAAATAATTTCTGCTAAACTTCTGAGTTTAAAGTGTTGTTGCCGTTTAAAGTATATTTTTTTTTAAAATACGCTTTTACTTTTACTGTTTAATTGCAAACAAATCAGTTAATCAAAATTGAATAAACAAATAAAAGTTTTTCCTAAATTAGTGGTTTTTCTACCGCCGGTCCGAAGACTGATTCCCGCCCTTTTAATTTTCTGGTTGTCTGCCACAGTTTATTTTAATTTTACACCTTAAGGTAGCATATCTTTTAGAATCTATGAATTGAGATTAAAAGCAAATTTTTTAAAAATTGATGGAAAACTTACTACGTTTTTGTTCGATTAAAGGAATTCTTATCCCTATCGCTTAGTTCAGACCAAAAAAGTTTTCGGCCAATGCTCAAGAAAATAGAGGTGGTTGTGAAAGTGGTGAAAATCGTTCTAAAAAATGTAAAAAATTACTTAAGATTTGTCATTCGTCTACAGTTTAATAGGAATTGTTGGGCTGTAAAAATTATTTTCATTTGTTACTAGACGGCAATGTTGAAAAACTTAAAAACAACTGCACTAAACATGAAAATTAAACGTTTGATATCTCTAAGATCTTTGTGTTGAAGTTCATGAAACAAACATTAACATCTTGTATCTTTGAAAGCTACCGTTTGTCTGCAGTCGCTCTCAGTTAAACATTTTCATCGTTTTTCAAAAAATTAAAAGAACAAATAATAATATCATTTGAAGAGCATTTAGAATAATTAACAAAAAAACAGAGTTTATTGCAGAATTATTAAAAGACTAATATTAAATAAATAGTAAGAAAATTTGCCAAATCAGAGAAAAAATTGTGACAATGTTAAATAATTCATACTCTTTCTTTTCATTGTCATCTCTATTAAATTTATAACACAAATAAATATGCTTGTTGTAATCTTTCATTATTAGAAATATTTTTGCGCGGTAAGTGCTTAAATTTCAGCTAAAAAAATCATCAAAGCTTTTTCAATAAAAGTAGATTATCGCGTTCGAAAAAAAGACTAAAGGCTCGTTTTTATTACGAGCACGAAATGGAGTATCCTCTCCAGTGCATTTCTCCAAATTTCCAGATCCTCCTCTAGCTCCCTATAATTTTGTCTAGACAGGACTATGTCATCTGCAAACAGCATATCTTATGGTGCGTCCTTCCTGATGCCCTCTGTCAGCCTGTCTATGATGATGGCAAAAAGAAATGGGCTGAATGCTGAACCTTGGTGGAGTTCAACACCTACCTTGAATTCTTCAGTCAATCCTGCTGCACTTCTCACAGTTGTTGTGGCTCCATCGTACATATCCTAGATAATCTTTATGTACCTTGATAATCTGATGTTTCAGCTACCGCAAGCATTCCCACAGTTCCTCTATGGGTACCCTGTCGTATACTTTCTCCAAGTCAATAAAGGCACAGTGCACTGCCTTCTGACCTTCAGTCCATTTTTCCAACAGTATTCTTAGACAAAAGATTGCGTCGGTGGTACTTCTTCCTGGCATGAACCCAAATTGTTGCTCAGCGATCGTCACCTCCTTCCTTATCCTTGCTTCTATTATTCTCTCCCACAATTTCATAGTGTGGCTCATCAACTTAATCCCCCGGTATTTTCCACATTTCTTGATGTCTCCTTTACCTTTATACAAAGGTACAAGCACGCTCCTCCTCCATTCATCTGGCATCTTCTCTCCTCGCAAGAGTTTGTTAAAGAAGTTCACTAAAAATTCCACACCTTTATTGCCTAGAGCAATCCATGCTTCCACTGGTATGTCATCAGGTTCTTGAGCCTTTCCCTTCTTCATCTTCCTCAACCCAGTCTTGACTTCCTCTCCAGAGATATCTTCCACGTTCTTTTCTCTCCCTTTTGTTCTCGTTTCTTTTCTTTCTCTACGGTTTTTATGGTTGAGTAAGTTGTCAAAATACTCCTTCCATCTCTGTTTCACTTTCTCTTTTTCCATCAAAATCTCCCCAGTTTTACTCTTGCTTACTCTTACTTGTTGAACATCCTTGCTTTGTCTGTTTCTCTGCTTTGCTATTTTGAACACCTGATTTTCCCCTCCTTTGTTTCCAGTTTCTCGTACAGTTCCTCATATGCCTTGTTTCTTGCCTTTGCCACTTCTCTTTTAGCTTCCTTTCTTGCATTTTTATAGGTCAACTTGCTTGCATCATCTCTGATGGTATCCCATGCTTTTTAGCTTTTTTCTTATCCTTCAGCTTCTTCTGGACTTCCTGGTTCCACCACCACGTTTCCCGTCTACCTGCCGTGCTAACTTTTTGCGATGTTTCACCCAGTTCCCTTCTGGCAATGCTCCGTATTATTTCAGCTATTCTTTTCCGGTCTTCCTGTCCACCAAGTATTCCGCTTTCAATCACATCCATTTTGAATTTATTGTTCACTTTCGAGTCCTTTAGTTTCCACCATTTTATTCTCTTTACTAGTTTTGGTACTTTCCTCCACTTTGTCCAGATGATTATTGCACTGACCACTATTCCGTGCTTTTTTGGTACACTTTCACCTTCAACAACTTTTGTATCCACCACCTCCTTGATTCTTTGTCTTTTCACCATAATGTAATCCACCTGCGAACTGTGTCCGCCACTGCTGTAGGTGACTCTATGTGCTGGTTTCTTTAGAAAATATGTATTAGTGATTGCTAGTTCCCTTCTCTTATCAAAATCCACCACTGCTTGTCCTTCATTATTTCTTTTCCCTAATCCGTGTCTGCCCATGCATTCTTTATCACCATTATTTCCTTCTCCTACGTGGCCATTCAGGTCTGCTTCCACGATAATTCTTTCATTCCTTGGTATCTTTTCCACTGTCTCATCTAGGTCCAGCCAGAATGTTTCCTTTTCTTCACGTATGCACCCCACCTGTGGCGCATATGCACTGATAACATTCAACATAACACCATCAAGCTCCGTCTTTAAGCATATTATCCTGTCTGTTACCCTCCACAATTCCACTGTTACGGCAAGTATCATTTAAGTTTCGAACCCGGGTTTGTTTCTGCCTTTAATTTATTTTTATTTCTGTTTGACATTTATTTGATTCGCTTCATTATTTCACGGCGCTCGCTTGCTAATTTTTTGTTACTTTGAGCTGACCTTTTTTCCACATTGGCTGTAAAATTGTGAAAAGACGTCTCAGTTAGCTGCTTCAGCCTTTGAGTAGCGGTGGTAGAGTTACTGTTCGTAATACTGTTAGACGCCGTTGGGAATGCTGTTGGGGCTTTTGGGCTGTTTGTAATACTGTTTAGGGACATACTGTTCGATGTTGCTAGTTTTTGTCCGTCTGCTCCGTGTCAGTCTACAGTTGAAAACCGTCCATCTCATTTCGTCCATCTCATTTCGTCCATCTTATTTTGTCCATCTTATTCGTCCATCTTATTTCGTTTATCTTATTTTGTCCGTCTTATTTCGTTCGTCCTATTCAGCATTGTTTTTATATCTCATTAATACAAAATTAAATTGAATCAAAACAAGGACGCGTAAATTCCAAGACAGCCACACGGAGATTCGGACAGCGAGAAACTTCCTGTAACACCACTACCCTGTGCACATGCTCCTTTTTAGTATGATTCCTACACTATTTTTTTTGTTTCCATTTCCACAGTACCACATTTTATATCCTCCACCTATGCATCTTGCTCTCTCCCCCTTCCAGTGGGTTTTCTGCACACACAGTATGTCCACTCCTCTTCGTTCCATAAGATTCGCCACTTCTCTTCCTTTACCGATCATGGTTCCAACATTTAATGTAGCAACCCTCAGCATAATCTTCTTAGCTTTCTTCATTTCTCTCCTTCCTTCTTTTACACTACTTTCCACCTCTTCTTTGCATCCAAGTAGTATGTCACCAGTGACCCTTGGTGCGCAGTCACTGGTAACGGTCGTTGTTTTCCCGGGCCTCGACCGATCCGGTATGAAATCAGATTTTACAACGCGTATATGAAAATCACATACACAAATGATTGAAAATACGATTAAGTGGTGAATATGTAAAAATAAAAATGGTGTAAAGTGTGAACCTCGTACTCTTGATTTCAATTTTTTTGTGAAATACAAAAAATTACTGAATGAGGAGAGAGTAATTTGTCAATTTCAAGTATTTCTGTAAGTGTTTCCAAAGCTATCAAAATTTTAACGCTACAAATGGTTGATGATGTGATATCAAACTGAGATAAAATATATTACCTGCTTCTGTATATTTTAGTTTAGACTACATTTTTGAATGACCTAATTTGAAAATAATCAAGTTTTATAAATTAAAAGTGAATAATTAATTACCTTAATGTAAACTACAGTTACGATCTTCTTTTTCTTTTGCCTTTCCCTTCAGTCAGGGGTAGCCACAGCGTATCATCTTTCTCCAAACCGTCTTACATCCGTCTCCTTTGCACCAACTTCCCTCATATCCTCTCTCACAATATCTAAAAATCTTCTCTTTGGTCTCTTTCTTTTCCTCTTTCCCAGTAACTCAATTTCCATCATCTTTCTTCCTACATACTCTTGGTTTCTCCTCATGACATGACCTTACCACCTCAGCCTGTCCTCCCTCATCTTCATTCCTAACCATTCTACCTTAACTCTACCTTAACTGATGTACTCGTTTCTAATCTTATCTTTTCTCGTCACTCCCATAGCGAACCTCAACATTTTCATCTCTTCAACTTCCATCTCTTCCACTTGTTTATTTGTGACCGCCACCGTCTCAAGTCCATACATTATTGCTGGTCTTACCACTGAACTGTACACTTTTCCTTTTACTCTAGCTGGTAACCTCCTGTCGCAGATTACTCCCGATACTTTTCTCCATCCGTTCCATCCTGCCTGCACTCTCTTCTTTACCTCCCTCTCACAACTACCACTTTCTTGCACCGTTGATCCTAAATACTTAAATTCCTTTACTCTTGGCACTTTTGTATCCTCCATCTTCACTGTTTCGTTGTCATTTCCTCCATTTATGCACAGATTATCGGTCTTTGACCTACATACTTTCATCCCTCTTCTTTCCAATGCATACCTCCAGCACTCTAGTTTCCGCTTCACTTCTTCCCTGGTCTCTTTGCAAGTCACGATATTATCAGCAAACAGCATCGTCCACGGTGATTCTCTCCTTCATCCGTTAGCCTGTCCATTATCACTGCAAACAGAAACGGACTTAACGCTGATCCCTGGTGCAGTCCAACCTTAACCTTGAAACTTTCTGTAGTTCCTATTGTTATGATCTACAAATATTAAATGAATTTTCTGAAAAAGATGCTATAAAATCATACAAAACTATTGTTAATTATATTTTCTCTCCTAACAAATAGGTGAAAAATAATCAAATTTCTAATTTTATTTATCTAGTTTCCTGTATAGATTGCAATCTTATCTTTATTGGACAAACATAAACTAAGCTTAAAATCTAGGTTAACACAACATTAAACCTTAAAATCAAGGTTAACAACTACAGTACATTAAATACAAAGGGCCCGACTTATCACCGTTTTGCAAGCATTTGATGACTATGGATCACATAATAGATTGGAAAAACAAAATTGATTTAATGGTTGAATTGGTTACGACAAAGATTGTTTACAAAAAAGTGGTTGACAAATTCAAAATCTAATCTAATAAACAAAAACGAGGGCAATTTTTTCGCCCTTGTTTTGTAAAAAAAATATTTGATTCTGTCCAAGTATTTCAGTTTGTATTGTTGTTAATTTATAGTTTGAACAGTTAAAATTTTGGTTAATTAATTTGTTTGCTTTGTTTCATCAATGTTTGGTCGTGCGATGACTTTCGGCGTTTTATGATTAGGTTTTTTTGGACTTGTTTTTGCTGCTCAGAAGTGCGGCATTCGTTAGAAGTTTTTATTTCTTCAGTGATTGGTGTGCCTTTGTTTTTTGTTTATATAATTTTGCGTGGTAGCAGTCAATGAAATAACTCCCTTGCTTTTCCAGATTGAGTACATCTTTACCGGTAGTGATGAGAGGCTTTTAAGCAGTTATTACTCTGAACATTTTAATGTCTTTGATAATGCCTTGAGTGCCGAACAACGAAACGTCAGTTTCAATAACATACCTTGCTTACTTTTTGTTTGGTATTATCTTCGGTAAAGCATTCAAAGTGATAAACCAAATTAATATTTGGTGAGCAATGTCATTACATTTTTAGTTTGGATTCGTTGCACTAAAAAGAATCGCGAGATTCTGGTAATATTGTTATTGCATTCTATTTCTCTTTCCAATAAAATTTAAAAGTAAGCATTTTGCTGATTTAAAAAATCTTCACCACGCCAAAGTTTTTACAAGTTTTTCTTTTTTTGATTTCGTTTTTTTTTCAGTAGCTTTTATTTGAAGGTTTAAAACGAGTCATAACAGAAAATTAAAAAACACAAGGTCATAGTATTTAATACGTTTATAATAGCAATGCATTTAAAGTAGATAGAAAAAGTAGATTTTGTCTGTAACTGTTTTACATTGACCGAGCAAATATATAAAAGTATTGTCAAAGCTAATTGAATAAACCAATAAATATCGCAAACATCTAGTTAATTTAATCTAGTTAATCTATTTAATCTAAGTTAACAGCTCTTATTTGAAAGTTTAAAACGAATTATAACAGAAAATTAAAAAACACAAGGTCATAGTATTTAATACGTTTATAATAGCAATGTATTTAAAGTAGACAGAAAAAGTAGATTTTTTCTGTAACTGTTTTACATTGACCGAGCAAATATATAAAAGTATTGTCAAAATTAATTGGATACACCAATAAATATCGCAAATATCTAGTTAAAAATTTTAAAAATATTTATTAAAAAATTGAAATTTTTGCTTATCATTTTGAATAAAAAGTTAAGTTACTTACTTTTTTCTACAGAACTAAAAGTAAAGCCAGTGAAAACAACATTTTTTAAATACAACTCAGATTTGGCTTCGATTTTTATTCTGAACATATTTAATCTAACATTTTTCTCTTTACATTTTTTCTATTTTATTTACTTATATGTAAAAATCTTGAAGTAAAAAACTCTATGCTTTGAACCTATACATAGTATGACCCAATATACAATTCTTAAAAATGATTTTGAAGTTTGGACCAAGCAATGATTTTCTTACTTTAGCGCTACCTATTGGACAAAGACAATTAGATTTTTTTTTTCAAGAAAAACCTTTAAAAAATTTACAGTTTATTGTATTAGATCATAACAGCCATACCGAATCATGCTAATTAACTGTCATTTAATCATTATATTTTGGTTCATGTTGAAAACCAATAAACAATCGTTAAAGATTAAATGAAATATAAAGAAACAAAACAAATTTTTATCTAATTACGATCACTAAAATGTATTCGTCCAATATGATCTGTTAATCTTTAATTTTATGCTTGTTGTTATTTTAACTTTTTTTGGACTAAACCGATATTGGATGTATCAAAAAACACTCTTGAAAATTTATTGTACGAAGTTTTTTTTTTGGTGATTAGCCCATTCAAAGAAAACTGATAATTAATATATAAAAACAGCTTAGTGCTGATTGAAGTACGCTTTTTGGGCACACAGCTGGTGTATTGGGTTTACAAGGTTAGTTTTTATATTTTCTAATTAATCTGTTTTATTCATATTCGTAAATTATTTATTCAATCCTAGATATTTAAACAAAGAAACAAATATTAACTGCCACTTGCACAGTTATTGCTGGAGGTTTATGCTGCCAATATTTAGAATATTATAAATTATTTTTAAACCTTGCTATGGGCTTAATAGCACCTGTAAACTAAGTAGTGCATGACTTAAACATTTTAAAATTTTTTTGTTACTCTTGTACTTTAACAGTCACACATAATGTACGTTACAAAAACAAAAAAAGCAAGAAAAAAATATTTGCTTTCAACTTTTTGTGTTTTGATTATTTTATATAAGCTATATGAACCTAAGTTAAAAGTGCTAATTAATAATCGTTTATTAGGATTTTTAAAAAATATGATTCATATAGAATTGTTAATCAATTTACTGCCAAAAAGTGTGAACCAAATCTAACTTATAAAATAAATTTGGCTACGTCGAAGACACACAATGCATATTATATAGGTACATATAAATGGTAAACATATATGCATAAATATAAATCAAATAGAATTCATTTTTATAAAAACAGAATTAACTTATTGAAGATAAAAAACACGTAATATATGTATGTTATCATACATATATACCTCGTAAATCAATCATAAATCAAATGTAATTTATTTTTGAAAAACAAGTTTGGCTAAATCAGAAATATACTCGTAAAATGCATATAACATATATAATTTACCTACGTAAACATACATATATAAAGCAATTATAAACCAAACATAAATCATATTTAAAAAATCAACTTTGGCAATCAAAGATATAAAATATATCTAAGATGTTTGATTTACTTATGTAAGCATACATGTATAAAGCAATTATAAATCAAGTATAAATCATATTAAAAAAACAAATTGGACCAAATTAAAGATAAAAGAACATAAAATATGTATGATTTACTGATGTAAACATACATGTACAGTATAAAACAATTATAAATCAAGTATAATTCATATTTAAAAAACAGCTTTGGCTATTTTAAAGATAAACAATATACCCGTATCTATTAGATAAAACCACGATTTATCTCTGTACAAATTTGCTTGGCAAAATCAAAGATATTGCAAACATGATCAGAGATAAATTTAGTAAATTTTACAACTAGAATACTCACAAAAACATGAATGATTAAACTCCAATGCTACAACTCAAATTACTAACTGGAATCTCACGTGGAATCTGGAATGAAAACAAAACGCACGCTTGTATAAGATCATGTCACGTCACGTCACGTGACGTGACGTGACGTGACGTGACGTGACGTGAGATTATAAACGAATTTTCTGGAATAACGTGGATTTCTCTGAATAGCGATTAAATTAAAGTCACACTTTGTAACAGCCAATCAAGGACGCGCCAGCGAACGATTACATTACGTTTAATTAATTAGAACATTCCAAACGCATTTAATGAGCTTTCGAGATAGAAGAGACAAAAGAGAAAAACAAAATTGCGCAGACTATAGCCAACTAGTGCTCCAGCCACCCGAACAGAATCAAAACGAAATAACAACTAATTATCCATAAAAAAAACAACCTGCAAATAAATCAAATAGATTAAATTAAGTGGAGGTTTACCGATTATGAAATCACTATTAATATGAAAAGATCACAACATACTAAAATTTAAAACTACTGAAAATGAAAATTAACTACATGTATATCTTTGTCATACAAGTCTCTGTAATTACATGTACAAGAGGCGATGAAAAAAGTTTTAAGTTGAGCGTTACGAGGTGAAGGATTCGGTGTTTCATCTACATCAACATTTGGAGGATCATTTCTATTAACGTTTTCATCTTGGAAATTATCAACAAACCTTTTTGAAATCTCTTTAAAACATTTGTCTTGAGCTAAGTCCAACGAAACTGTTTTAATAATTTTTAAAGCATGTTCCATGTTCAACTTTGCCTCATCATGCTTGTCCATCGATGGCTGGGTTTAAAAGAGGGAAATTACTAACTGGAATCTCACGTAGAATCTGGAATGAAAACAAAACGCACGCTTGTATAAGATACGTCATGTGACGCGAGATTGTAAACGAATTTTCTGGAATTACGGGAATTTCTCTGCATAGCAAATGAATTAAAGTCACACTTTGCAACAGCCAATCAGGGACGCGCCAGCAAACGATTACGTTGCGTTTAATTAATTAGAACATTCCAAAATCATTTAATGAGCGTTCGAGATAAAAGAGACAAAAGAGAAAAACAAAATTGCGCAGACTATAGCCAACTAGTACACCAGCCACGCAATCAGAATTAAAAACTAAAAAACAATTAATCATCCATAAAAAAAACAATTTGCAAATAAATTAAATAGATTAAATTAAGTGGAGGTTTACCGATTATGAAATCACTATTAATATGAAAAGATCACAACATACTAAAATTTAAAACTACTGAAAATGAAAATTAACTACATGTATATCTACAGTATATACATACATCTTCACTACTTTTAGAGGCGATGAAAAAAGTTTCAAGTTGAGCATTACGAGGTGAAGGATTCGGTGTTTCATCTACATCAACATTTGGAGGATCATTTTTATTAACGTTTTCATCTTGGAAATTATCAACAAACCTTTTTGAAATCTCTTTAAAACATTTGTCTTGAGCTAAGTCCAACGAAACTGTTTTAATAATTTTTAAAGCATGTTCCATGTTCAACTTTGCCTCATCATGCTTGTCCATACTCAACAAACAAAAACCAATTTCGTGATAAATAATTGCTATGTCATGGTCGACATCAAAGTTCCGAGACATATTTTTTACAATTTTTAAAGCTTTTTTGAAAAACAACATGGCTTGGTCATAGTTGTTCATACTTGTCAAACAACAACCGATTTTTGCTAAAACATGTGCAACACGTCTTTCTATTTCAGTGTTTTCACATGATTTTACTTGAATTTTCAAAGCTTTGCTAAAATATTTCATGGCTTCATGAAATTCTTTTTTATTTGTCAAACATATTCCAATCTCATGCAATGTATAAGCAACCATATTGTCCGACTCTATATCTTGTGATAAATTCATTTTAATTGTTAAGGACCACTTTAAATACGCTAAAGCTTCTTCATGGAAGTTCATAGTCATTAAGCAACATCCGAATCTATTCATTGTCAATGCAACATTTAGATCCCGATTTATATTTGAGGATAATTTGATTCTTTCTATTAAAATAATTCTCAATGAATTAAATGCTTCTTGGTGTTTGTCTAAATACAACAAACAAACTCCCATTCTGTGATGAAAATTTGTTATCATGTTTTTTCTTATTTTTTTGTTTAAGATTTCCGTTTTCTTTTGTTCAAGTTTTTCCAAGCACTTTTTGTAGAATTCATAAGCATCGTCAAAACATTTTGATTCGTAAAGATCATCAGCTAGTTTATGAAGTAATGTCAAAGCATTTACACTTGTTTCATCTGCATTAGCTCTTTCTTCGTCGTTTTCTAAATATTTCAAACACTCATCAAAATTGTGAAACCTTTTTGAGTTTTGTGCTATCACTTGTGTTCTGTTTAATTGTGCAACAAGTTGCTCGTCATTTTTGAAACAACATCCCAAACTGATATTCGAAAGCTGAAGATTTGAAAAAAAATGAACTTGTTTCAAACTTAATCGTTTTGAAATATCGCATTGCAATGAATAAGCTATTTGAAAGTAGCTAAAAATATTATGTACACCAACAAGATTAACTAGTTTGTTCAATCCTTGAATATTGTCTTGTTGGCTTTCATTAGTCATGTACCATCTCAAGCGAATTTCACAAGCCAATGCAACCGCAAACAACAGTTTCTGTTTTTCATAATCCGTAATTAGGTTATTCAAAGCAAGCTCTCGAATAGTTTCAAAACTAGACGTCGCCGACGTTTTGTTGAGTCGAGCCAGTGCTGTTATGAACAATGTTGTGCTTCGATAGATAACACGTTTGATGTTGAATAATGGTTGAGATTGAACTCGAAGTATGTTCGGTTTAGCTGCAAACTCACTTAAATCATTTGATATTTGTTGTTTTAAATCTTCAATTATTTGAGGTTGGTTTTGATTTTTTAAAAACTCAGTTACACCAAGTCGAAACTGTTGATAAATGTCTTTTTCGCCATAAACAAAGCATGTGCATGTAAGCATTTCACTTAAATGATAATCATTTTTTAAGCTTTCTTCACCACCAAGATATTTCAACATATCCTTAACAGATTTTATGAGTTCGATTTTCCATGGTTTTGATGATGTGTGCTGTTGTGTACCCAAAGGAAACTTGCTGGCATGTGGCATCATGCCGTCAAATGAAATACCACGAACAGTAATCGAATCATAAAACCAGTCCCCATCCGGCTGGGTTGTATCATTTAAACTCGAGATGGCAACACTGGGAAGAATGGTTTCCTGAAGATTGATAATAATTATGTGAAATATAACAGTAAACCATCTAAAATAATTGAGATCATTATTATTTGTCAAACTTTTTTCAAGAAGAATCAAATGTTCAAAGTCGGAATAAGGTGTTATTTCCTTTCTAGATAAAGATCCCATTCCTGCAATGGCAAATTTACAAGGAGCTTTACCCATGATGCTTTTGCAATATTTAGCAACATCTTCCATAATTTTTGTGTAATCGCAGGTAATTTGATTTTGGAGTTTTTCTAGAACATGTATTTTATCACTTTCCAGCATTGATTTGTATTGATTGTCCATTGCTCTTGATGAATACTTATGATTTCGTTTTAGTTGTTTAGTAGTCTTGGATCTCATTTGATTAATTTTTTTTTTACTTCATTTGCTTTTTGAATCAAATTACCATGTTTATTTGATGCATTTGATACAGTGAGAACATGTTTGCACAATTCTGTTAAATCTGCTTTAATTTTTTTGGAATTAATAGGCTGTCTAACTATTGCGGCATTCATAAGTGCCGCACTTTTTATTAAACTCATCATATCAGGACTTTTGTTTCGATAAACGATTCCTAATTGATGAAATAATTTAGCAGATTCTTGTGGTAAAGTTTCTTGGAATTTAGGTGACTTTTGCAATAAATTTCCTTGTTTCTCCTTGCAATATAATTTTAACTGATCAACAATTTTTAATTCTTCATTAACAGTAGCTTTGCTGTCATTTGAGGTTATGTTAAGGTTGTCTTTATGACAATTTGTTGGAATTAACTCAGATGAATCTTTTGATGAAATTGTAATGGCATTTTGAGGAATTAAGAAGAGATTTTCCAATTTTTGCAGTTCATGAAGCAATTGTTTTTTATCTACTAAATGAGCTTGTTTTTCATTTGGTAAATCTAATTGGTAATCGCTAATAAGTTTTAAATACCTTTTCATGATGGTTATGATTTGTTTTCAGAAACCTTTTTTAATTTATTAAAATCTGATTTTCTCTTTCAACATATTCCTACTTGGTTTTTCAAGATTACTTCAACATTAAAAATTTATTGCAAAGAATTTGATTGAATAGTTATTTTTATTGGTTTAAAAGTTTTTGACAAACCATTCCAAAAATATTCGAAGCTGTTAATAAAATTATCAGTTTTTAACAATATTTATAAAGACATTAATACAGTTATTTAACCCTATTTTTCTTAACCTTTTTCGAGCTATTGACTCCTCAACCGCCGGGATTCAGAAGCCCACCAAAGTTACGATTTACAACTCCAAAACTACATAAGCTATCTTTATAAAATTTTAGAAAAGTAAAGATTATTTATTTAACTTTTGTTTAACATGCTGCCCATGATCATTTATTTAACATGCTGCCCACAAAATGATTGTTCACGATAAGTTTATGGTACTGATTGTAATACTGACACTCATAGAGCATAAATGATATAAACAGGACATAAACATATTCCATATAAACCACGACAAAAATGCTGCAACCTATGCTTAACCGAAAAACTAGAAATACTACAATCCTCAACAAACGATGGGAAATTACTGGAAAATGTCGTCACAAAAACAAATTTAAATTAAATAAATTACCCACTTGATTTCGTATGCTTAAATTGCCATTATTTTTGTGCGTGTGTGCTTTCTTGTCCGTCATTAAATCCGCTTATATTTTCCATTATCGTTTACGCCATTTTTTACTCACTTTACTTTTTCATCTTATGCGATTTTTCTCGTTATTTTTTATTCCTTTGTAGATTATTTTCTTTCCTTTTATATCTTTCGCCACATACCCAACTCGTCTTCCCTCACCTTCAAATGAATGCAAACCTCTATATTTGCATTTACTATATTTTGAGATGTTTTTTCTTGTATGACGTCATAGGAACCGTATTGTTTGCTTAATTTAACTACATATCATTTATATTATACGCAATTTTTTTTTTTTACCAGTAATAACTATATTTTTTATTTTTTTATTTTTCTAGTAACCACCTGACGAATCTTAGGATGAAACAGACCGTTGTAATTTTTAAACAGTGATTAAATAAATTTTGTATTAAATTGCTCTGATTTTTTTTATTGAGCACTCTGCGGGAAGATCGATTCACTCCTGCAATATATATATATATATATATATTAATGAAAGCGTTAAAATAGATTAAAAATTAAAACTTTAAAATCCACAGCAGACTGTTTCGCCAAAGACGGCTCATCAGATGGAATTTGTGAATTGAAAAAACGTAGAATGTAAAAATATTAAAAGGCGGAAATATTTTTATATTGACTGTCACTCAATTTATCCACCAAAACAAATAACCCTCTAAGAAAACGTCAACAGTTACACACGCAAGTCGGCTAAGTCCGCACTGTACATAAACAACTTGGTCTGATTTAAAACAACAAGGAAACACACAACACTGCATATAAACGTCATACGGTAGAAATCGTAAAGGAAACAGAGGTAGTAAGGTTTGGTCAGGTGACACAGAAAAGAAGCGGGAAGAGTAAGTTAAAAAGATTCAACTGAAATTGCGTAATTTAAATTTGTTCATATGACGACATTTTCCGTTGAGTTCCGTTTTTTTGTTGAGGGTTGAGCTTGTATCTGCCTGCAAGATTGTAAGATTGTAAGATTTTCTTTGAGGCATAGATTGCAAGACCTTGCCCCCGGATTGTATGGGGCTGTATGGGCCACGATACTCCATTTTATGCGGGGGTTTTTTCCTGCGTTCTTGGCCTGCCAAAAAGCTTTAGAGACTCAACGGAAAATGTCGTCATATGAACAAATTTAAATTACGCAATTTCAGTTGAATCTTTTTAACTTACTCTTCCCGCTTCTTTTCTGTGTCACCTGACCAAACCTTACTACCTCTGTTTCCTTTACGATTTCTACCGTATGACGTTTATGTGCAGTGTTGTGTGTTTCCTTGTTGTTTTAAACCAGACCAAGTTGTTTATGCACAGTGCGGACTTAGCCGACTTGCGTGTGTAACTGTTGACGTTTTCTTAGAGGGTTATTTGTTTTGGTGGATAAATTGAGTGACAGTCAATATAAAAATATTTCCGCCTTTTAATATTTTTACATTCTACGTTTTTTCAATTCACAAATTCCATCTGATGAGCCGTCTTTGGCGAAACAGTCTGCTGTGGATTTCAAAGTTTTAATTTTTAATCTATTTTAACGCTTTCATTAATATATATATATATATATGTACATAGGTTTTTGGCCGGTGCTTTTCAGAGAAAAGTGCTCTATGACGCCAGGTCATAGCAGTTTCATCGAATCTTAGACTATATTTTCACATTATTTTATTTACCACCGCAGACTGTTTTGCCTGTTCGGGTCAGTCAGAGGGTAGTTGGAGATCTTATTCAAATGGAATTTTTATTTTTATTTTTTTTATTTGAATAAGATTTTTAATTACAAACTAACAAGATATATGCCGCCACTAAAACAAATTCACTTTATATTAAATAAATGACCTACGTAATTTTGTGCACTTGAATCGCCCCTCTCTTTTGTGTACTTTCTTGTCCGTCTTAATCCGCTTATACCTCTCACTATCGTTTGCACTATCTTTCACTCACTTTTCCTTTCTACCTTATAAAGTTAACAGTGCTCCCCCTTTTACTTTTATTGCTTTATAGAGTTTCTTCCTTTTATACCTTTTTCAACACACCAAGCTTGCCTTCCCTTATTTTTAAATGAATGCAAGCCTCCAAACTTGCATTTCTTATATTTTTCTTCTATGATGTCACAGGAATTGTATTATTTGCTTGACTAATTTAACTACGTATTATTTTTACTAAAACTAACTGCATTTTTAATTTACTAGTTTCCACCTGACGATTCTTAGGATGAAACAGACTGTCGTGGATATTAAATTGTTAATTTTTAATCTATTTTAGTGCTTTCTTTAATAATAATATATATATAAATTTTTCAAAATTTTTTGGTCGGTGTTCATCAGGAAAGTGCTCAATGACGTCGAGTCAGAGCGGTTAGATAATTAATTTACAGACCACAAAATTTTTTTAATTTAACATTAATTTTATTTGCCCCAACAGACTGTTTCGCCTGCCTGGGCTCGTCAGGGGGCGGTTAAAAATCTGAAAAACAAAATTAATAAATAAAATACAGTTTAAACAAAGCGCTTGAATGCCGGTGAAAAAGCGTAAAACAACAACAAGAGAAGAACTACGGTTGTAATGTAATATTAATCGATAAATGAATTTTATTGCCAAAGAAAAAGTGTTTTTTACGTAGCTTGCTCTATTGTTTGAAAATAATGGGTAAATATAAAAAGTTTGCATTAAAAATGCGTTAAAACTAGATTAAATAGTTTGCACATTGGAAATACGATAAAAAGATGCTAAAGAAATGCGCTTAAAATTGACAATTATTAAGGTACGAATTAAAATTAAAACAGTACATTTTTTACAGAGTATAATTTAGGAATATTTTTAGTTGGATAAATATGTAGTGTGGAGATGGGTTGTTTTTTTTGCTGATCAACCCTACTCTCCTCTTTGTTGTTGACTCCTCAACGGCCGGGCTTCAGAAGCACACCAAATTAACGATTTATAACTCCAAAACTACTTAAGCTATCTTTATGAAATTTAAGCAGAGTAAAGATCATTTATTTAACTTTTGTTAGAGCAAAAAAGTTTTTGGAAATTCATTTGATAAAGTATGAAAAATTGCAATTTAGCAAGGTCACTACAATTTTTACGTTTAGACACTCATTTAACTAGCGTGAAATGCGATTGTAACGGATTCGCTGTTGTAACAGTCGTAAACTTAATTAAAAATTGGATGTAAAGGTGACGTCAACGCGCACGACAACTATAAACAATGAAGAAGCTACAGGAAGCTTGCTTCATTGTTTTGGTCGAAGTATAGAATTTATTTCAGACTGGTTTCAATACTGGTTCACATATTTGCCTACATGTTTTTTTAGTTACCAATAGTTATTGCTGCTTTTTTAAAAAAAAGTAAAATAATTTTTTTTTTACATAAAAGAATTTGAAATAGGCATATTTTAATATTTAGCAGCATTAGAATATCGACATACCAATGCTGTAAAACCAACAAACCTTTATCTTTTATATAATTATCATCGTTTATATGCACTTGTTTTGTTTTTTCGCAATGTATTTCACCGCCACAAAAAGAGTTTTTTATTTATTGAAATAGAAGTACACCGTTGCATTACCTAAAAAAAAACACTTGAGAAAAACAATATTACTCTGTATAATTGTGACTATTAGTCGTGGAACATATCTCGGCATCGTTCAAAGCATGAAGTGCAAATTTGTAAGCAGTGCCGCAACCTGGGCGATTTTAATTAATAATTTCTTAGAAATAGTGATCTTATGGAACAGTGTGTTTATTCATGTCAGCACGTGAGAAATTTTCCAAATCTTTTGGCAATAAAATTTAACAAAAACTTTGTTTGCCTTCTATAAAATTAAGAAAAAAATCAATTTTATAATATATTTGTTGACAGTATAGCAAGAGGTTGGGAGTGGCAATTTGATGAGAACGGATCAGGATCGTATACGTTCGTTTTTGTCACATTTTATTAGAAAAACATTTTACGGCACTTTCCCTACTTAAAAGTCTTTGTTAGAAACTCTAAATTACAATTATATCAGTTAATAAAAATTAGAGTGTCCAATAAAAAAATTTTTGAACAACAATATTGTGGCATTTATGAAGATTCGAAATTCACATTTTTTTATTTTGTCACTAAACTATTACAAATATTCGCATATCTTATAATTGAGATTAAATATAGGACAACGTGACTGGCAAATAACCATAAGGTGTCTTGGTCAAGCAGTTACTTTTATTGCATAATTTAAAATAAAAAAAAATTAAAATAAAATAACCATTTGAAAACAATAAGGCAAAAAAGTAATTAACAAATGAAAACCTAAAAGCAAAACTAGAAAATAAGCAAATCTGGATAACAAAGATAAATTTGTTTTTTTAGTTTGCAATATGAAAAGTTTCGGATGGAATACGGGATAAAATAACACATTTTGGTTCCAATATATTTAATTAAAAAGTACGTTTTTTTGTTTTACACTTTGGAAGATTAGATTGATTACCTTCAAAAGATGCTAATCATCACAAGACCTCTCCAAGATAACTTAGAGAAGGAAACGTTAAGCTATAAAAGCCTTTTTTTAACTTTACATAAAACAGGCAAATTCTATGCCGAAATTGTTCTAGTATTTAAAAGTATCCACTTCAAGTAAAGCAAATAAATAGGACTGGCCCCCATGGTTTATTTATTTACTGCGAATTGCTATTGTATTGCCTGGATTAAGTACTGCTAGTGATGCACCAAGCCACAACCGTTTTTTTTTTATCTAAAACTGTCCAAATTTGTGCTCCTTATAATGCCTAATTCATATGACACTCCTATACAACTTTATCTCTGTTTTGTGCAATGACCCACATTTGCAATGAGAGAAAGTAAAGAGACCCTATTTGTCCATGCACAAATGAAAACACGCAACTTTGGTTCGCAGAAAGAATGGGCCAACTGGTCGCAACCGACTGGGCACAATCCAGCTAGACGCAGCTGACTGGTTAGTTAAACTGCGGCCAGTTGGCTGAGGCCAGTTGTCCTAAATCCGTCCACAAGCATTTAAGCATAACTCAAACTGTTCTGAAAACGCTATTTTAAACGAGCCTAGTACAGTCAAAGCGCTGGTAATAAAAGCATGGAGCCGGAATGTACTACCATAGTACTCTGTGTTCTAAGTATGATTCATGTACTGGGCAGTAGGATACCTAATTCGGCAAGATTGTTCAAGTCTTTGCAAAGCAAGTGTAAACAAGCTTTAAGACCTTCGTGTTTATCGGTAGGCATTTGATAACCGATGAATAAACCATAGTCAGGATCTACAGCAATGCTTTGTAACTCGTAAGCTGTGGAAAAACGGCAAACATAATCTTTCGAATAGATAAAAAGTTATGTTTTTTTTGAAGTAGCAACCAATAAACTTAAAAAATTCATTTTACAGTACATCTCATCGTAAAATGTCATGACTTTTTTTTGGTCTTTACTAAATTTTAAACACTTTTTTTCATACGAAACTTTATTTAGTAAACATAAAAACTCTTTACAAATAAATTGATAGCTTTTTTTTGATCAATTTTCTTACAGGCTGGATTGTGCTTGATATACGCAAATTGGTAACTTCAGATGAAAAAAGGTCATCACTTTATTTTTATAGTTCAGATTAAAATTTTTAGGCTTTCTATGGCAGCCAAAGGAAACTTCAGGTAACGGAAAGCGGTGAAAATTTAGCTTTTCACCTGGTCCAGATGCTCTGCAAATTTTTGAAACCTTACAAAGTGTGCCACAGGTTTAAAAAATAACAGAGCATATTTAGAGTACTATCTCTACCCAAAAAGAGTATCGCTTGTTATTGTCAAAGCTCAGATGGCTGGATGTCTGTAAAAACTGGTAAGTGGTTCGTTGGAGAGGGACGGAGGCATTTAGTGACTACGCACAAAGCATTATTCAAGACACTGTATATAAACCAAGTACGTGCGCTGCAAAAACAAACAAGATCCAGTACTCGGCTGTTGAATAGACAAAAATAGGAGCGTTATTTTTGCTGTTTTGGCCAGTGACGGATATTCAAAATTAGGGCCGCGAAGCAAGGATTCGCAAAAATTGATGTTCTCTAAAAAAAGGGCTTTGATCTCGTATTTCCCTTATTTTTCCCAAACTCATGGTGATCTCTAAAAAAAAAGGTCTTCACTTCGATTTGATCTCTCATTTTTCTATTTTTCTGTCAAAATCATAGTGATTTTTAAAAAAAAAGAAGGTCTTCACTTCGATTTAATCTCATATTTCTCTATTTTTCTCCCAAAATAATGGTGATCTCTAAAAAAGACATATACAGCAAAATGAAACTATATGCAATATTTTCAAGGAGGGGCCGAGGTAACTGCCTCATTCGCCTCACCCAATATCCACCACTGGTTTTGGCACCAGCTCCCGCCCTAAAACCGCAAGTTACTTCAGCGCCGAGACAAACAAAGAAAAATTTTTGCGCAATGCAAACGGAGGTGACGAAACTTGGGTGATTTATTTAGTTTTACCTCAAGATAAGTCAAAATTAAACGCAACGATGAATGTTGATTATTGTAAACTTTTAGCTCACAATTTTTTTAATCTGAAGATTGTGGAACGCAGATTATACTTCTAGATGTTAAAAAAAAATCAGTCGTGATTGATTTTGGAGGAACACGGTTTCTCTGACACCCGAGGCTGTTTTGCTTACTGTCGCCGTTAGAGTAAAACTTTTGTTCTGAACTAGTTTCATAATCATTTAAACCATGTTCTTATCCAGCAGAAAACTAAGTAATTTGCAGTTAAAACTAAGTTTGTATGAAATAACAGTGTCATATGCAGGTTTCAGATTGACAAATAGCACCGGCATTTTTCTTAGTCTTGAGAAAATTGTCAATGATTTCTACGATAACAGAACGACTTGATCCGCGGTTAACTTTTTGCGTCAAAATCATCAATTAGCTCGTTGCGAGCGTACGTAAACGTCTCAAATTTCTCCTACGGGACATAAAGTTGATAAATTTGTTAATAACTTTTTGGATCTCTACAGCCTTCTTTGTCTTTCAAATCGCGACTAGAAGCGTTCTTCCGTAGATTTTCCAAATTAGAATTGACGCAAATAGGAAAAAGGAAAATGATTTAATCAAGATTTTAAAATAGCTCTGACATGGATAATAAGCTCTGTGCACATAAAACTGGGGCCTGGGTTTTATTTGGTTTTACGTGGAAGAACCCTTGTAAACAGCCTAGGTCAAGCGTAAGTAAACATTTAAGTTGATTTTATTCAGAGGTTTCAAATTAGTGGGTCATTTTAAAACTACAAAGACGTCAAAATATAATAGGATAATCATATTAGATCAAGAATTATATCAAGGTTTTTAAAAATTACATTTTGAGTCCAAACATAAAATTTATTGCGAAAGGCAAATGAAGACCAAAAAATGGTTATTACGTTTACAAAAAAATTTGTTTTTGAATTTCCAAAGTGGAGCTTTTTTAGATTTTTATTTAATTTTTGCAATAAATTTGTTAAACAGCTTGCAATAAGTAAGGATCATTTTTTTATACTTTGACTTGAAAATTTTTTGGGAGGAAAGAAGTCATTTGTGTAAATCTAAGAGGTTAGAGCCCTAATGAATTTATACAACATGCACATAAAATTGGGGTCCGAAGCTTCATCTGGTTTTACGTGGAAAAATCCTTGTACACAGCCCAGGTCATCCGTAACTAAGATATCTAAGTTGATTTTATTCAGAGGTTTCGAATTAGTGGGTCGTTTTAAAACAAAAAAGACGTCGAAATATAATAGGATAATCATATTAGACCAGGAATCATACCAAACTTTTTTCAAATGACTTATTAAGTTCAACATAAAATTTATGGCGAAAGGCAAATGAAGACCAAAAATGGTCTTTACGTTTACACAAAAAGTTCTTTTTAAATTTCCAGAATGGAACTTTTTTAGGTTTTTATTTAACTTTCGAAATAAATTTATTAAACAGTTTGCAATAAGTAAGGACACTGTTTTAAACTTTGGCTTGAAAATTTTTTGGGAGAAAAAAGTCATTTGTGTAAATCTCAGACTGTAGAACCGCCATAAATTTATACAAGTTGGAAATCTCTGTTTTATTGAAATTCAATCGTATCAAACGTCTTGTTTTTATTCTGTTTGGAAAACCCACATGGAAAAGCTATAAATTTTTTGACAAAACTTTTTTAAACAGATATACTTATATATAAAAAATACGTCAGATTTTTCATTGTTAGGAAAATTTCAACATAAAAACGGCCTGTTACTTCAAATGCAACGTGAAATACAATTGTAAAAAGTCAGGTGTTGTTTAATTATGAGAAGGCGTCAGCACAAGAGCTAAAATGTGAACTAGTTAATTTAATTTTTTTCCCACAAATAAATAATAAAAAGAAAGTTTTATAAAAATGCTTATTGTAAAGGTTGAATTTTTTCCGCTTGATTGGTATTCAAGCAGCCCAACAGCAATTGTTTTATGTAAAATATTGTATATGTGTAAAATATTTCCAAGCAATCGCCAAAAGCTCAAAAAAAGAAAATGCGATTTACATGAAATAAGTTCTACATCGCCTAAGGCATATTGACGTCGGGAAACGACGTAATTCGCTTCGACACGCAAAGCCAATTATTGGTAAAATTCATGCCACTTAATAAAAGCGTGAAATTGAAATTCCACGCTCTGCTTGCGAAAACCAGCAAAAATTCACAAATTTGCTAAAAAACGTCTATTTTTACCGTTAACCCTTGTTCGGGGGCACCTAAAAATAGTACCATCTTATTCAGCATTTCAAATTAGAAAAAGTCAAGAAATTCCAGAATTTTATTTAAAAACATGAAGTAATAACAAACGTTTTTGCAAGGGCCGGGCTTCTGAAGCCCGGCCGTTGAGAAGAATAGGGTTAATTCGCACCTTAATAATTGTCAATTTTAAGCGCATTTCTTTAGCATCTTTTTATCGTATTTCCAATGTGCAAACTATTTAATCTAGTTTTACGCATTTTTAATGCAAACTTTTTATATTTACCCATTATTTTCAAACAATAGAGCAAGCTACGTAAAAAACACTTTTTCTTTGGCAATAAAATTCATTTATCGATTAATATTACAAACGTAGTTCTTCTCTTGTTGTTGTTTTACGCTTTTTCACCGGCATTCAAGCGCTTTGTTTAAACTGTATTTTTATTTATTAATTTTGTTTTTCAGATTTTTAACCGCCCCCTGACGAGCCCAGGCAGGCGAAACAGTCTGTTGGGGCAAATAAAATTAATGTTAAATTAAAAAAATTTTGTGGTCTGTAAATTAATTATATATATATGTATTGGCTGGATTAAATGCTGTTAGCAATGTACCAAGCCACAACCGTTTATTTTTTCATTCAAGACTGTCCAACATCATGGTTTTTGTAGTTCCCAATGCATGTGATACTGCGATGCAACGATAGTAGTACGTAATGCGTCATTTCGTTGGTGTTGTGACGTCATCAGAGGCGCCCTCGGAGGCGCACAGGCGCACCGACGTCAGTGCGTTCCGAACCCTAGACTCCATGAGACAAGGTCCAAACCCTATCTTTTAATGTTTCAAATCAATTTAGTTTCAAATTAATATTAATAATAAGTTCTAAAAGAAAAAAAATAAAATTAATAAGTTCTAAAAGAAAAAGTAAGATGAATTCTATTGAAAACAATTTTAAGTTCTATACAGTTACGACGTATTTCCTGAAGCCGCGTCGTTTCCTGTTCTGAATCGTATTGATTTGACCTTAAGTAAACTCTAAGTGTAAAAAAGCGATTTAATATATTTTAATCTCAAGGCAATATTTGTGCACGTTTAAGCGTTAATTTTTCTTAGACCTTCACTTAATTTTTTCTTGATAACCTTAATTTTTGTCATTCCTATCTTTAATTTTTCTTAAAAATCTTGACTTTTATCACAACTTTGTTTAATTTTTTTTCTTAACAACCTTGATTTTTGTAACACCTTTGTTTAACATTTTCTTGAAAACCTCAATTTTTGTCATAACTACATTCAATTTTTTCTTAAAAACTTAATTTTTATAACTATCTTCAATTTTTTTTTCTCGGCTATCTTGATTTTCTTATATCTAGGATTAATTTTTTTCTTGATAACCTTGATTTTTGTCATACCTTTGTTAAATTTTTTCTTGACAACCTCAATTTTTGTCACACTTATCTTTAATTTTTCTTAACAATCTTGACCTTTGTTTAAATTTTTTCTTATCAACCTTGGTTTTTGTCATACCTTTGTTTAATTTTTCTCGATAACCTTGATTTTTGTCACACCAACTCACTTTTTTCTTAACAACCTTGATTTTTGTAACACCTTTGTTTAACGTTTTCTTGAAAACCTCAATTTTTGTCATAACTACATTCAATTTTTTCTTAAAAACTTAATTTTTATAACTATCTTCAATTTTTTTCTCGGCTATCTTGATTTTCTTATATCTAGGATTAATTTTTTTCTTGATAACCTTGATTTTTGTCATACCTTTGTTAAATTTTTTCTTGACAACCTCAATTTTTGTCACACTTATCTTTAATTTTTCTTAACAATCTTGACCTTTGTTTAAATTTTTTCTTATCAACCTTGGTTTTTGTCATACCTTTGTTTAATTTTTCTCGATAACCTTGATTTTTGTCACACCAACTCAATTTTTTTCTAAAGAACCTTAATTTCTGTCACACCTTTGTTTAATTTTCTTGAAAACCTTAATTTTTGTCATAACTCCCTTCAATTTTTTTTCTTAACAACCTCAATTTTTGTCATAACTTTGTTTAATTTTTTCTTAAAAAACTTAATTTTTATATCTAAGTTTAATTTTTCTTGGTAACCTTGATTTTTGTCATAACTTTGTTTAATTTTTTCTTGACAACCTCGATTTTTGTCACATCTATCTTTAATTTTTTCTTAAAAGCCTTAATTTTTTGTCGTATCTATCTTCAATTTTTTCTTAACAACCTCGATTTTTGTTATGCCTTTGTTTTCTTGAAAACCTTATTTTTCTTGAAAACCTTAATTTTTCTCATAACTATCTTCAATTTTTTCTTAACAATCTCGAATTTTTGTCATATCTTTGTTTAATTTTTTTCTTGAAAACCTTAATTTTTATAACTATCTTCAATTTTATCTCGACGATCTTGATTTCTTTCATAACTTTGTTTAGTTATTTCTTAACAACCTCGATTTTTGTCACATCTATCTTTAATTTTTCTTAATAATCTTGATTTTTGTCATATCTTTGTTTAAGTTTTTTCTTATCAACCTTGGTTTTTATCGTACTTTTGTTTTATTTTCTCAACAATCTTGATTTTTGTCATGCCTTTGTTTAATTTTTTTTTCTTGAAAACCTTAATTTTTATAACTATCTTCAAATTTTTTTCTCGGTGATCTTGATTTTCTTATACGAGTATCTAGGTTTAATTTTTTCTTGGTAACCTTGATTTTTGTCATAACTTTGTTTAGTTATTTCTTAACATCCTCGATTTTTGTCACATCTATCTTTAATTTTTCTTAACAATCTTGATTTTTGTTATGCCTTTGTTTAAGTTTTTCTTAAAAACCTTAATTTTTGTCGTAACTATCTTCAATTTTTCTTAACAAACTCGATTTTTGTCATGCCTTTGTTCAATTTAAAACCTTTTCTCTAAGCAATCTTGATTTTTGTCATAACTCCCTTCAATTTTTTTCTTAACAACCTCGATTTTTGTCATAACTTTGTTTAAGTTTTTTCTTGAAAACCTTAATTTTTATAACTATCTTCAAATTTTTTTCTCGGTGATCTTGATTTTCTTATACGAGTATCTAGGTTTAATTTTTTCTTGGTAACCTTGATTTTTGTCATAACTTTGTTTAGTTATTTCTTAACATTCTCGATTTTTGTCACATCTATCTTTAATTTTTCTTAATAATCTTGATTTTTGTCATGCCTTTGTTTAAGTTTTTCTTAAAAACCTTAATTTTTTTTGTCGTAACTATCTTCAATTTTTCTTAACAACCTCGACTTTTATTATTCCTTTGTTTAATTTTTTCTTAAAAACATTAATTTTTATAACTATCTTCAATTTTTTCTTGGTAACCTTGATTTTTTTCATGCCTTTGTTTAAGTTTTTTCTTATTAACCTTTGTTTTTATCATACTTTTGTTTAATTTTTCTCAACAATCTTGATTTTTGTCATGCCTTTGTTTAAGTTTTTCTTGAAAACCTTAATTTTTATAACTATCTTCAAATTTTTTTCTCGGCGATCTTGATTTCTTTCATACCTTTGTTTAGTTATTTCTTGGTAACCTTAATTTTTGTCATACCTAACCTCAATTTTTTCTAACCAAACTTGATTTTTGTTATACCTTTGCTCAATTTTTTCTAAACAACCTTGGTTTTTGTCATGCCTTTGTTTAATTTTTTTCTTTGATTTTTGTCGTACCTATCTTTAATTTTTCTATTCAACTTTGGTTTTTGTCAAACCTTTGTTTAATTTTTCTTCGTAACCTTGATTTTTGTCGTACCTATCTTTAATTTTTCTATTCAACTTTGGTTTTTGTCAAACCTTTGTTTAATTTTTCTTGGTAACCTTGATTTTTGTCATACCTAACCTCAATTTTTTCTAACCAAACTTCATTTTTTTTATACCTTTGCTCAATTTTTTTCTAAACAACCTTGTTTTTTGTCATGCCTTTGTTTAATTTTTTTTTTCTTTGATTTTTGTCGTACCTATCTTTAATTTTTCTTAACAATCTTGATTTTTGTCCTACCTTTGTTTTAATTTTTCTAGGTAACCTTGATTTTTGTCGTACCTAACCTCAATTTTTTTCTTGGCAACCTCGATTTTTGTCATAACTTTGTTTAAGTTTTTTCTTGAAAACCTTAATTTTTATAACTATCTTCAAATTTTTTTCTCGGTGATCTTGATTTTCTTATACGAGTATCTAGGTTTAATTTTTTCTTGGTAACCTTGATTTTTGTCATAACTTTGTTTAGTTATTTCTTAACATCCTCGATTTTTGTCACATCTATCTTTAATTTTTCTTAATAATCTTGATTTTTGTCATGCCTTTGTTTAAGTTTTTCTTAAAAACCTTAATTTTTGTCGTAACTATCTTCAATTTTTGCTTAACAACCTCGACTTTTATTATTCCTTTGTTTAATTTTTTCTTAAAAACATTAATTTTTATAACTATCTTCAAATTTTTTTCTCGGTGATCTTGATTTTCTTATACGAGTATCTAGGTTTAATTTTTTCTTGGTAACCTTGATTTTTGTCATAACTTTGTTTAGTTATTTCTTAACATCCTCGATTTTTGTCACATCTATCTTTAATTTTTCTTAATAATCTTGATTTTTGTCATGCCTTTGTTTAAGTTTTTCTTAAAAACCTTAATTTTTGTCGTAACTATCTTCAATTTTTGCTTAACAACCTCGACTTTTATTATTCCTTTGTTTAATTTTTTCTTAAAAACATTAATTTTTATAACTATCTTCAATTTTTTCTCGGCGATCTTGATTTCTTTCATACCTTTGTTTAGTTATTTCTTGGTAACCTTGATTTTTGTCATACCTAACCTCAATTTTTTCTAACCAAACTTGATTTTTGTTATACCTTTGCTCAATTTTTTCTAAACAACCTTGGTTTTTGTCATGCCTTTGTTTAATTTTTTCTTTGATTTTTGTCGTACCTATCTTTAATTTTTCTATTCAACTTTGGTTTTTGTCATACCTTTGTTTAATTTTTCTTGGTAACCTTGATTTTTGTCGTACCTATCTTTAATTTTTCTATTCAACTTTGGTTTTTGTCTTACCTTTGTTTAATTTTTCTTGGTAACCTTGATTTTTGTCATACCTAACCTCAATTTTTTCTAACCAAACTTGATTTTTTTTTTATACCTTTGCTCAATTTTTTTCTAAACAACCTTGTTTTTTGTCATGCCTTTGTTTAATTTTTTTCTTTGATTTTTGTCGTACCTATCTTTAATTTTTCTTAACAATCTTGATTTTTGTCCTACCTTTGTTTTAATTTTTCTTGGCAACCTTGATTTTTGTCGTACTTAACCTCAATTTTTCTCTTGGCAATCTCGATTTTTCTCACACCTATCTTTAATTTTTTTCTTGGCAACCTTGACTTTTGTCGCACCTAACTTCAATTTTTTTTCTCTAAACATCCTTGATTTTTGTCATACTTTTGTTTAATTTTTCTTGGTTACCTCGATTTTTGTTATACTTAACCTCAATTTTTTCTTGGAAACCTTGATTTTTATTATACTTATTTTCAATTTTTTTTTCTAAGCAACCTCGTTTTTTGTTATATCTAAATTCAATTTTTTTCTTGATAACCTTGATTTTTATTCACAGTCAAAGTAATTCTTAAAAGTTTTAAACAAAAATTTTTATTGATAGGTTATTCGTGTTCAATAAGCAGATGTTTCATAATAAAAAAGTCGTCTTTTTTCTTTAGTAAACCGAATTCAAACATAGTTATTATTTTTATGGAGTATGAATTCGCTTTCTAGTGTTAACATTTTAATTGTTTCAAAAATGAATTCAGTTCCAACTACGTTTAATCTTTTGGTCGTTTTATAAACTTTTAATAATAAAAAAGCTAACCGTAATATCTGTAAGCGTGACAATATGTTTTTGATAATTGCGTCAAATTCTCTCTCTTACACAGAAACTGGCCGTATTTTGTTCATAGCGTATTACGTTTTCTGACATATTCATGATCGGAGTTTGAAAATCTGGTTACCTTAATTTCCAGAGTAAAAATAGAGTAAGCGAAAATTTTTATAATACACCTTGATTTTTATACTTTTTAACAATTTTCTGTGAAAAGGAAAATTTATTACAAGCTTGACCAAACATATTTTGATTTCAAAACACCGCTTAGTTTGATCCCCAATCAATTGCAACCGTTTATGTTAAAAAGTTTTACATTTTTTCACTTTTACTAAAGAAATTCATCATAAAACTGAACATTTTAATTCATTTTACCAACTAAATTTTCTAAAATTAACATAAAATTTGAAATCAAATAAGACCAACGTAAGTTTAAAAAGTTTTGTATAAGTAAGATCAATTCCAAGAAAAATCGGTTGTATTTTGAAAATATAATAAGATTTATTCTATCAAGTCCTATCGCAGTTAGTTCTTAGGTCTAAATGAAAACAAACCAAACTGAAATTATTTAATTAACTTATTGACTAGCTCGAAATCTAAAAATAAACTCTTCAAAAAGCAGGATTTTTAAAAAATACCTAAAACTTTGCTTTCAGGATACGGTTTTGCTTGGGGTAACAAACACAAATAAAGAAACCAACAAATTCACTCTTTTATCTTGAACGTTGCTAACCTCTAAGAAAAACTAAACGATCTCAAAGAAAACGTATACAGATATTAAAAAGTAAACTTTTAAATTTCATTTTCCGCAATAACGTTTTGTGGTCAAGTTTTAAATTATTGCACTAGTTTAACCAAAAACACTTTAGTTTTTCTTTCTCCAAATAAATATTTTAACCAAAAAACTTCATTAATTGATATTAAAAATAGATCCACGAATATAATTTTATACGTTTTTCAGACGGAGGTTTTCTGGTCAGATTTTAAAAATTGTAAAAACTTTAACCCTAATTGTCCCTATTTAAAAATTCTCTCAAGAGCCTCACATTGTAAAGATTTTAGTATGGAAACAGTAGAGTCCTTTTACGTAAAAAATTTAACTTTTTGAAAGGGCTATCTTTCTTTCAAGTGTCTTAAAAGTTACGGAAACACTAGCTTAAAAAATCTAAAAAATTTTTCCTGAAAAGTGTACGTTTCTTCGTTGCAGAAGTTTAATTTTTAGAACCAAATCCTAAAAAAAAAAAACTACTTTATTTTAGGTTTTTGCCAATTTTTCAATGCATAGCAACAATTCAATCTCAAAATTTTTGTCACAATATTGCTTTCTTAATTGCGCAAATGTTGTAATTTCGTCAAACTCTTTGTATAATTGTTGCACAGAGGCAAATATTTCGACTTTTGCACTGTTCTCGTTTTACTTAGTTTTTTCTTTCCAAAGTAAAAAGAGTTGCATTAAAAGTTTTAACTAAATTTCGATTTGTTTGTTTTAAATACTAAGCAACAATACAAACATTTCAAAGTAAACTAACAAAAAGTTGACTAATCAAGTTTATTAGACTCATCTCTTCATGAAAAGATATCAATTTTTGACTTAAAGAGTTTTTTCACCTTGTATCCTAAACGTTTTCAATCTACTTTGCATTAAAAAGATGTTTAGCATTACAAAATTTCACAAGATTTTCCCAAGTTGAAACCGTCTTGATTGAAAAAATAGCAAATTTGGCGTTAAAAGTTGTTCGATTTACAAATCAATATCTGTTTTTAGCAACTGTTTATTCATCATGTGACCTAAATGCGATGCTTTAAATTAACTTTATGATGAAAATCAGTCAACCTTACAAAATTTAACTAGTTTAAGTTGAAACCATTTGTGCCTCAAAAAAATCAGAAACATTACGTTTTAGCATAATTTAATTTTGCATTTTTACAGCTAACTTTTCGAAACAAACCTACATTTTACTTTGTTCACGTTTCAATAGCTAAGTTTGTTGTTTCAAAAGTAAAACCAAGAAAATTTTTTTATTTTTCGATTTGAAATCACAACTTGCGTATTTTGATTTATAAACCTAAACTTTCTTAATCTATTATGCATGTAACTTTTATCTAATATTTTACCATCAAGCGAACTTATAAACCATCAAGCGCCACCTAACGGACAAAGACAATTAGATTATTTTTTTTTAAAAAAAGCCTTTAAAAAATGTACAGTTTATTGTATTAGATCATAAAAGCCATACCGAATCATACTAATTAACTGTCATTTAATAATCATATTTTGGTTCATGTTGAAAATCAATAAATAAACGTTAAAGATTAAATGAAATATAAAGGAACAAAACAAATCTTTATCTAATTACGATCACTAAAATGTATTCGTTCAATATGATCTGTTAATCTTTAATTTTATGGTTATTGTTATTTTAACTATTTTTGGACCAAACCTATATTCGGTGTATCAAAAACCATTCTTGAAAATTTATTGTACGAAATTTTTTTTTGGTGATTTAGCTCATTAAAAGAAAACCGATAATGAATATGCAACAACAGTTTAGTGCTGATTGAAGTACGCTTTTTGGGCACACAGCTGGAATAAGTTTACAAAGTTACTTTCTAATTGACCTGTTTTATCATATTTGTAAATTATTTATTCAATCCTAGATATTTAAACAAAGAAACAAATAGTAACCGTCACTTGCACAATTATTGCTATAGTTTTTATGCTGCCAATATTTAGAATATTATAAATTATTTTTTAAACCTTGCTATGGGCTTAATAGCACCTGTAAACTAAGTAGTGCATGACTTAAACATTTAAAAATTTTTTTGTTACTCTTGTACTTTAACAGTCACACATAATGTACGTTACAAAAACAAAAAGAGCGGAAAAAAATATTTGCTTTCAACTTTTTGTATTTTGATTATTTTGTATAAACTATATGAACCTAAGTTAAAAGTGCTAATTAATAATCGTTTATTAGGATTTTTTAAAACATATGGCTCATATATTATTTATTTATCAATTTAAATTAATTATTAATTTACTACCAAAAAGTGTAAAGCAAATCTAACTTATAAAACAAATTTGGCTACGTCGAAGACACACAATGCATAGTACATATATACGTACGTATAGACACGTGGGTACATATAAATGGTAAACACATATGCATAAATATAAATCAAATAGAATTCATTTTTATAAAAACATATATAATTTATTTACAGTAGGTATATAACATATACAATTTATTTATATATAATGCATATAACATACATAATTCACCTACGCACAAATAAATCTATAAAGCAATTATAAATCAAACATAAATCATATTTAGAAAACCAAATTGGGCCGAATCAAAGATAAAAAGTACACATAATATGTATGATTTACTGATGTAAACATACATGTACAGCATAAAACAATTATAAATCAAATATAATTCATATTTAAAAACATAGCTTTGGTTATTTAAAAGATAAACAATATATTCGTATCTATTAGATAAAATCACGATTTATCTCTGTAAAAATATGCTTGGCAACATCAAGGATATTGCAAACATAATCAAAGATAAACTGAGTGAATTCTACAACTAGAATAGCGACAAAAACATGAATGACTCAACTGCAATGCTACAACTCAAATTACTAACTGGAATCTCACGTGGAATCTGGAATGAAAACAAAACGCACGCTTGTATAAGATCACATCACATGACGCCAGATTATAAACGAACTTTCTAGAATTACGTGGATTTCATTAAATTAAGGTGACACTTTACAAAAGCCAATCAGAGACGCGTCAGCGAACGATTACGTAACGTCAAATTAACTAGAACGTTCCTAAAACATTTAATGAGCGTTCGAGATAAAAGAGACAAAAAAGAAAAATAAAATTGCGCAGACTATAGAAAACTAGAACGCCAGCCGCGCGGTCAGAATTAAAACGAGAAAACTACTAATTACCAATAAAAAAGCAATTTGCAAATAAATTAAATGGATTAAACTAAATGGAGGTTTACCGACTATGAAATCACTATTAATATGAAAAGATCACAACGTAATAAAATTTAAAACTACTGAAAATGAAAATTAACTATTAATATATCTCTGTTATACACGTCTTTCCTTCTAGGGTGAGAGTTGAAAAGGAGGTAAAAAAGGTTGACGCTTCTGTAGTTTATATACATAATCCTTTGTTCTATGGATTGCTTTAACGTCGAAAAAATTAACCAACCTTTCTGTAATCTCGTCAAAACATTTGTCTTGAGCTAAGTACAACGAAACTGCTTTAATAAGTTTTAGAGAAAGTTCCTTCCACAACTTTGCCTCATTCGACAAGCAAACATTAATTTCGTAATAAACAATAACTATGTCATGGCCGACATCAGTGTTCGGAGACGTGTTTTTTACAATTTCCAAAGCTTTTCTCAAAAACAACATGGCTTGATCATAGTCGTTCAAACTTGTCAAACAGCAACCGATTTTTAATAAAAGATGAGCAACCGGTCTTTCTATTTCAGTGTTTTCACAGGATTTTACTTGAATTTCCAAAGCTTTGGTAAAATATTTCATGGCTTCATGAAATTCTTTTTTATTTATCAAACATATTCCAATCTCATACAATGTATAAGCAACCATATTGTCCGACTCTACATCATGTGATAAATTTATTTTAATTGTTAAGGACCATTTTAAGTACGCTAAGGCTTCTGCATGGAAGTTCATAGTCGTTAAGCAACATCCAAATCTACTCATTGTCAATGCAACATTTAGATCCCGATTTATATTTGAGGATAATTTGATTCTTTCGATTAAAACAGTTCTCAATAAATCAAATGCTTCTTGATGTTTGTCTAAATACAACAAACAAACTCCCATTCTGTGATGAAAATTTGCTATCATGTTTTTTCTTATTTCTTTGTTTAAGTTTTCCGTTTTCTTTTGTTCAAGTTTTTCCAAGCACTTTTTGTAGAATTCATAAGCATCATCAAAACATTTTGATTCGTAAAGATTATCAGCTAGTTTATGAAGTAATGTCAACACATTTGCATTTGTTTCATCTGCATTAGCTCTTTTTTGGTCGTTTTCTAAATATTTCAAACACTCATCAAAATTGTGCAACCTTTTTTGTGCTATCACTTGTGTTCTGTTTAATTGTGCAACAAGTTGTTTTTCATCTTTGAAACAACATAACAAAATGATATTCAAAAGTTGAAGATTAGAAAAAAAGTGAACTTTTTTCAAATTTAATCGCTTCGAAATATCGCATTGTAATGAATAAGCTATTTGAAAGTAACTTTTAATGTTGTGTACACAAAAATCTTTTATCAGTTGGTTCAATCCTTCAACATTGTCTTGTTGCCTTTTATTAGTCATGTACCATCTCAATCGAATTTCACAAGCCAATGCAACAGCAAACAACAGTTTCTGTTTTGCATAGTCACTTATCTCATTTTTGGAAGCCAGTTCTCTTATAATTTCAAAACTGGACATCGACGAAATATTATAGAGTCGTGCCAGTGCTGTTATGAACAATGTTGTGCTTCGATAAATAACATGTTTGATGTTGAATGATTGTTGAGATTGAACTTGAAGAATGTTTGTTTTTGTTGCAAACTCAGTCAAACCATCTGCTATTTGTTGTTTTAAATCTTTTAATTTTTTAGATTTGTTTTGATTTTTCAAAAACTCAGTTACACCAAGTTGAAACTGTTGAAAAACGTTTTCGTTACCATAAACAAAGCATGTTCTTGTAAGCATTTCACTTAAATGATAATCATTTTGAACGCTGTCTGGACCACCAAGATATTTCAACATATCCTTAATGGATTTTATGAGCTCAATCTTCCCCGGTTTTTGTCTACCCAAAGGAAACTTGCTGGCATGTGGCATCATGCTGTCAAATGAAATACCACGAACAGTGATCGAATCATCGAACCAGTTTCCATCCGGCTTTGTTGTATCATTTAAACTCGAGATGGCCATTCTGGAAAGATTTGTTTCTTGAAGATTGATAATAATTATGTGAAATATAACTGTAAACCATCTGAAATAGTTGAGATCATTATTATTTGTCAAACTTTTTTCAAGAAGAATCAAATGTTCAAAGTCCGAATAAGGAGTGATTTCCTTTCTAGACAAAGATCCCATTCCTGCAATGGCAAATTTACAAGGAGCTTTACCCATGATTTTTTTACAATATTTAGCAACATCTTTCATAATTTTTGTGTAATCGCAGGTAATTTGGTTTTGGAGTTTTTCTAGAGAATGTATTTTTTCACCTTCTAGTTTTAATTTGCATTGATGGTTCATTGCTCTTGTTGAACATTTAGGAATTTGTTCTAGTTGTTCAGTAGTCTCAGATCTCATTTGATTAATTTTTTTTTTTACTTCATTTGCTTTTTTAATTAAATTACCATGTTTATTTGATGCATTTGATACAGTGAGAACATGTTTGCACAATTCTGTTAAATCTGCTTTAATTTCTTTAGAATTATCAGGCTTTCTAACTATTGCTGCATTCATGAGTGCCGCACTTTTAATTAAACTCATCATATCAGGACTTTTGTTTCGATAAACAATTCCTAGTTCATGAAATAATTTAGCTGATTCTTGTGGCGAACTTTCTTGGAATTTGGGTGATTTTTGCAACAAATTTTTCCGTTTCTCCTGACAAAGCAGTTTCAATTGATCAACGATATTTAATTCTTCATCATCAATAGCTTCATTATCATTTGATGGCACAGGTGGTGGAATCGTAATGGCATTTTGAGGAGTTACGAGCAGATTTCCTAATTTTTGCAGTTCATCTAGTAATTGTTTTTCTTCTATCAAATGAGCTTGTCTTTCATTTGATAAGTCTAATTGATAATCGCTAATAAGTTTTAAATACTTTTCCATAATAATTATGATTTGTTTTCAAAAAGCATTTAGAATTTGTCGAAATCTTATTTTCACTTTTAACATAATCCTACTTTCAAGATAACTTCAATATTAAAAATTCATTGAAAAGTATTTCTTTAAATAGTTGGGCTATTTTTATTTGTTAAAAGTTTTTGACAAACCAACTTAAAAATGTTCAAAGCTGTAAATAAAATTATCAGTTTTTTATTGTTTTTTTACCTTATTTTTTATGAAAACTCCCTTACAAAGTTAAGCAGTGGAGAGCCATCGCCTCTAAAACTTACAAATAATTATACAATAATTTACATTACTATTTTTTGTGGCATTTTTTTTTTTGAGAACAAAGTCCGTTTTTACAGTTTAAATTTAAGCGAAAAAGCAATATTTTAAATAGAAGGATACAATTTTACTTTTTAAACAAAATAAAGTAAAACTATTTTATAAACATTTAATTCAAGCTGACTAAACTCAGCACAAAACTGTTGCTCTTGAAGAAGTCACACTAAATGGCATTTTATCTTAATTTGTTTGAGGCTTGGGTTTTAACAACTTGTTGTAGGGATTTATTAAAATTTAACCAAAAAGTAAAAGTACCACAATTCCAAGCTTTTTCGTGAGAATGGCACGGAAAGAAACCTGTGTCAGGACGTTTTTTTGTTACTCACTTGAATTATAGGCCTAAGCTTAAACCTCTAAAAAATCAACAGATTTACTTTTGCTTCAAAAACAGCAGACTTACCTACACACAAAATGTATCAGCAAATACAAAATTTGTTTAGTTAATAAGTGATGCGATTTTAATAGGCAGCGAACGTTATCATGGTAGTAAATTTAAAGAAAGCTAGTATTTAAAATTGAACCATGTTCAATTATCAGTGTATTAAACAATGATTATTATAGTTAGTTTTATACTAACACACGCTTTCAAATTCCTTTTTGTTTAAAACGTAAAAGAAATTTAATAGTTCTTATTTTTCTATCTTATTTTGTATCAGTACCGCGCAAGTGGCAGTGCTACCCAGGTGAAACACTGTGCGTTTGGCATGCGCCACTACAAACTGATAACACCTACTGTATTGGCGTAAGAAACAAGTATAATAAAAGTTGAGTGTAATTTCTACTTTGTCATGTAAAATACGTTATGTCTTTTTTCAGTGATACTAGACACACATCAAAGTTTAACGTTTGGCCCTCTGGAATTAAAATTCGGCTATCCATAACAAGAGATAGAAAGGTTTTTATTGTTGAACATTAAATATCGTCCGACATTAGTTGTTCAAGAAGTAATTGCTATTTTGGTTGCTTTTTATTTCGACTAGTATTTATGCAATGATATCATCATCAAATATTTTTGTCATAAAGAGAGAGAGAGAGAGAGAAATATTTATCTACTTATCTTTGACGCAAAATTATTTAGTACACTGTACAGCGTAAACAAGTGTAATAAAAAAAATCACAAAAGACCAGGAAGCACTTCATGAACCAAAAGTTTTTGAATCCAAGTGTTTTCTAAAAATTTTGATTTAATATATTTTGTAATTTTAAATCTTAATTTTTTTGATCAGGTTTTATTTGCGCTGTTTTTCTTTGTAAAAATTATTTATCAGAGGCTAAGCAATTTTTATTTCATAGTTTTTTGAAAGAACCAATGCAATCCTGTATATCCAGGAAACACACCCTGGTTGTAATCACAATTGACCACGCATACCAGTAAGGAACCTGGAATTACAACACCCCACGAAAAATATGGAAGTGCTATATTGGCTAAAAATGATACCATGTTTGAGTCAACGTTCTAAGCCAACCCCAAAAACATCAAAATGTTGAGTTACACCTTAAATAGATTAACCACCAAGTCCATCTACAAATCTCTCAATAAACTTTTCTTTATAACACAGCTTCCTACCCACATAAACAGTGGTGGATATTCCAATTTAGGGGCCCGAAGCAAGAACTTTCAAAAATTGATGTTGTCGAAAAAAAAGAGCTTTGATCTCGGCTTGCATATTTTTCTCCAAAACTCATGGTGTCCTCTAAAAAAAAAAAGAAAAGAGGTCTTCACTTCCATTTGCTCTCAGATTTTCCTATTTTCGTTCCAAAATCAGGGTTTTCTCTAAAAAAAAAAAAAAAGAAGGTCTTCGCTCAGAATCATTCTTTATACTCTAAACAAACATCTGCAGCGGAGTGAAACTGTATGTGCTATTTTCGAGAGGGGGCTCCTAAACTCGAGGGGGCCCCAAAAAAGGGGGGCCTGAGGCGACTGCCTCATTCGCCTCACCCAATATCCACTTCTGCACATAAAGAAAGTTTCCATAGATGATTTCAATAACCATAGCACTACTTGGGGCAATGACAATATTAACAACGATGAGAAAGGTATGGATCAATGGGCCGAATCTCAAAATTTGAATATTATTCATGACGCTAAACTGCCCAAGTTATTTAAAAGTGGACGCTGGAAAAAAGACAACAATCCAGATCTAGCTTTTGTAAGTTCAGATATCGCGAAACTCTACAATAAACTTGTACTACAGTTTATTGCCAGGACACAAAACCACCCTATTGATTTCAAGATCAATGCAGCACTCACACCGAAAACTGTTGCATTTCAACGTTGCTTTAATTACACAAAGCAAGCCGGCAAGTCTTTTCAAACGAACTTAAATACTACGCTGTGAAAACTTGGAACCTGCACCCACCAAATATGATAGGATTTACTAAACTGATGCAAAGCTGCTAGAAACAACATCTCTCCAAGCTTGCAGAACATCTCACATCCTCAACTTGACTAATGAGATGTTATACTATATGAAGAATACGAACAACTCTGAAATAGGGATCTTTTTGGTGATTCCACCGTCGAAGCTGGAAAATGTTTTCTATCTACTATTTCCAACCATAAGCAGCAATCTTGGCAAAACCTCGTTGAGCCAACGGATATGAGAAGAAGCATTCGGAAAGCTTGGAACCACATCCGCAAGCTTGGGAATGACCCAACAGCAAACAAACAGCATTCAAACGTCATTCCTACCTAGGTAGCACACCAACTAATATGAAATGAGAAGACAACTCATCCCATTAAAGAAAAATATAAAATCAATCAGTGTATGCCTTCTAGTGATCCACAATCTACCAGACCATTTAGAGAAAAAGAGCTGAATACGGGAGTCAAGAGCTTAAAGAATGGCAAAGCAATAGGATTTGAGAACATTGTAGCAGAAGAACTCAAACATTTTGAGCTCAAGCCAAGAAACAGGTTATTTTTTAACAATTTCCTCTTCCAACAAAAGATTTCCAGAATATGGAAAAGAACCAAGGTAGCTGCCCAGCTAAAACCATGGAAAAATTGTTTGGAACCAAAACGTTATAGGCCAATATCCTTGCTTAGCCAACTCTACAAACTCTTAAAACGACTTCTTTCCAATCAACTTGCTCTTATTATAGAAGCCCACTTTATTAACGAGCAAGCTGGTTTCCGCCTTGGTAAGTCGATCATTGACCAATTGTTCAACCTGACTCCGCACATTGAAGACGGCTAACAGAAAAAGAAGATTACGGTAGCTGCGTTTATAAACCTCACTGCTGCCTACGAAACAGACAACCATTGTCTTCTCCCCCAAAAAGATAAAAAATGACCAATGACTTACATCTGTACAGTTTCTTGGAGAGATGCTGAGACGTTTTTTTGTACTGCTAAACAACAAAGGAAGCAGAGTCCGAATCCAAAAGAACGTGATGGTGCCTTTCCATAACAACATATACACAAAAGATCAACCACTGGATCCAGAAGCCAAGCGTTTCATCTATGCTGATGATTGTTGTTACTAGCCAAAATTTGACATTCACTGCAGCCAAAAAAGCGCTGCACCAATTCTCTAAACGATCTACTGCAGTGGTTCTTAACCTTATTAATATGGTTACTTCTGCCAAAAACTTGATGTATTTTAATTATTCCTCTTCAAAACCAAGATATTACAACAGCTTGCAATCAATTACAGAGAATAAAAAAAAACGCAAAAATGATTTCATAATTTACTCTCAAATGTCCATTAAAAATAAATTTATGGGAAGGCTAAAACTGTTTTTTTACTATCAAACGGTCAAACTTAGGCAGAATGGAGGATAAACAGCACTTGATATTAATGCCAATTCCAAACTTGTTTCGATATTTTGTTTTTATTTATATCACTGCAAAAAATCCTACTTCACAGCAGTAAGTGCAAGAAAATTAAATCAAAAAACTTTATGTCTTTCTTGAAAGAATGAGATAATCATTTGAAAGGTCAACCCAAAAATTTCCAATATCTTCTCTTGCTAAATCAATTTTGAGATTTTAATCTTCACATAGTCCAAGAAACTCTATTTTTGCTGATGTATCATTATCACTGATTGACCTTTCTTCAATCAAAAATGGCCTTCTAATCCACAAGTTTTTATGTCGTCCTTCAATTCCAGGAAAGTATTTTTCGATAGCAATGACTATTGAAAGTTGCTACTTTGTCGTGAGTTGCATGCAACGACTGAAGACCTCCTTAAAGCGTCAAATTTAGGAAAATTATTTCAAAAAAAATTACCCAAGTAAGCTGCTTTTAGCAAGAAATTACTGTTTTTTATTAAATTGAGCATATCTTTTCATTTTGTTCTTTGTTCCTTTTGGAGTAAAATAGTCACTTATTTTCGTAACTAAAGCAAACAATTCAAGAATTTCCCGCACGATAACCATCTTACTTCTGTGAGTAAAAGAATAACTTTAAAATCAGTTTCAACTTCTTCGCAGTGAGCTGTAAATATTCTTGATGTTGTTGCATTTGCGCAAATATGATTCATAATTTTCATTGCATCTTGTAGCACTTCTTAAAGTTCTGAAGGTAAATTTTTTATTGCTAAAGCAAAGCGATGAATTAAGCAATGAGTAAATGATACATAAGGTGCAATAGTGTTGACTGATCTTTTGAAACCAGACTTGTAACCAATTGTAAATGGTGCACCATCTGTACAAATGCCAACAAGTCGTTTCCAATCAAGTGCGTGTTTTCTAAAAACACATTTTTGAAACATCTTCTCCTTTACATATGGTTGTAAGAGACTCCAAAACTAAATATTACTATGTTATGGAGTCATTTCATGACAAATCACCACAAAAAAAATTTTTTTTAACCACCACATCTCTGATTTTGATAAAAATTGGTGTATGTGGTTATCGTATAGCCAAAACCCACTGGTACAAATATTACGTTTCTACAACTAATAGTTTTTGAGTTATAAAGGGGCAAATTTTAGGGGAGCCTAAAAGTCCTTTTCAAAAAACGCTTATATTTTCCTCAAGATATGTTTAAATTATAACATGTTATATATGGTTGAAATTAGAAAAGAACAAGGAATTCAAATATAATATCAAAAATTCTATAAATAATAATATAAAAAAGTTAGTTATTTTTTAAAAAAATTGTTCCCCGCCACCCCGCCAAAAATTTTGAAAACCCCCACAAAAATTTTTTTGAGAAAATTTTGATTCATAAGCCTTAAAAATATGCAATAAAAACAATGGGTATAGACCGTTTATTATGCTTAACACTCAATACAAATGATTCACTAAAGCAATTTTTAGGGCAAATATTTCCAAAAATTAAATTAAAATATGAAGGAATTTCCTACATACCTCAATTTTAACATTGAGGATCTTGGCAATGTTTTCTTGGCAGTTTAGATTCTGAATAGTTTATAAAAATATATAATATCCAAAAAAAAAAACAAACATTTAATGCGGATTAAGGTAGGTATCAGATATTGTGGAATGTGCAAACAAAATACCTCTAATGAATATGACTGTATAGGTATTATAGTAAAAAATGAAAATCTTTGTATAGCCACCAGCAATAATAGCCGTAACTCCATTGTTAAAGTATTATTAATCCATTGTGTGAATTAATCTAAATATGTATTAATCTAAATAACTGACTACAATGTAAATTGAATAGACAGAGTCAAAGAGAAAACTTTTTTTTAGTGATCACTATGTTTTTGGGATGAAAAATTAAGACAGATTCAAAGTTGTAAATTTTTTTTTTTCTTATTTGATCAAATGTCGTTTCGATCAAGTGATGTTTCAATCAAGTGTCGTTTGATCAAGTGTCGTTCGATCAACTGTCAGGTCATGAAAAAATATACTGATAGAAATTTTAAAGACATTACAAATTACAAATTGTTGCACATTACAACATACCGACACAATTGAAAACAATTCAAATACATTAAATATTACAGTTTACAAACAGAATTCTGTAAATTGTTAAAAATCACCGATATAGTTGTTTATAAGAAATGATTTATAATTATTTTTAAAATTATGAAATGAGTTTTCGTTAATGTTTTTAGGAATTTTAGACCATATCTTTACACCATTGAAATTTAACATCTTTTACTAAAATCAGAAGATAGATACAGTTGGTAAAAAAACCAGAGGTGTGGAGCCAGAGCCTGGAGCAGGAAGAAATTTTAGGGTCTGGAGCTGGAGCTGGAGCCAGAGGCAGATATTTTAAAAACGTGGAGTCAGAGTCGAAGTCACATATTTTAAAAAGGTGAAGCTGGAGCTACATATTATCAAAAAGTTGAAGCTGGAGGCAATTTTTTAATAAATTGAATAGGTTGGAGATGGAGCCTGATATTTTGAACCAGTAAAATTGCACCAGCTTAAGTTCCAGCTTTGTATTGTATTAAAAGAACACAGCCAAATTTTTTATTCAAATTAAACATTATGTTTTAGAGTTGCCTTCAGTAAATTTGGTTAATCAGAAATATATAGTGCTATTATCCTTTGCTTGAGTTGGTTAATGTTCTGCCTCCCAGAGAGGCATGGAATGATTGTTACTTAATCTGGTCAAGTTTGAATATTTAATGCCACTTGGAAATGGAAATTAAACTTACCTTAAATAGTTTATGCAAGCATGCTCTAACCAAATTTAATAATTGTTTACTGAGCAAATGCTTCATTTAAGAGTCATGGTCACTTTTAGAATGAAATATTTTCAAAAAAAGTTAAGTAGGCAGCGTGGTCAAGTGGTTAAAGCACCAGGCTGATGATCAACCTGGTTGCGGTCCAAAACCCACTTGCACCATTTTGTTCTGTTCTTGGGAAAGACACTTTATGGAACTTTCCCCTGCTTGGTGGTCTTGGCAAACAGTTCTAAATTGCAGTAATATCTCTATTAAATTACAAGCTTTTAGCAATATCTTGGCATCTCCGGAAGCAGGTCGGAGTAATTACTTACCCTATTTATTAGCACCTCCGTCGCTTTCCTGCCAGTCAGGAGGATAAATATAGAAATAAAAATAAAAGAAAAAATAAAGTATTGAATTTGATCATAGCACACATAAATGAACAGTTTAAGGCAGGGGTGTGGAACCGGAGCTGGAGCCAGAGCCTGAAGCGGGAAGAAAGTTTAGGGTCTGGAGCTGGAGTTGAGCCAGAGCCAGTCATTTTAAAATGTCGGAGTTGGAGCCATAGATTTTATTGCTAGCTCCGCACTCCTGGTAAAACCAAATCAATTTTTTATAGGTTGAATATTATAATTATGAATTTGTTCATTGAAAGTAATCCGAAAAAGTTTTTTGGTAGCATATTATGCATATACTTAAACATGAACTTTGCATAAGTAAATTTAATAACATTGTTTATTTTTAAGACATTAAATTCATGAAAGAAATAATTTATATTCGTTGATTTTGGTAAAAATAAACAAGAACGAATGAACTTATTTTGATGGACCTGAATAGGAGCCAGCATTGATTTATTAGCTCTTCAATTCAATATAGAGTCTTAGACTTCAGATTAAAATAATGCAAAACAGATAGTTTTTAATATCGCTAGGGTAGCACAGTGTCTGAGTTTATATACTACGCCACAAACTTTTGAAAGTTGTTAAGTGCTCATTTCAAGTTACCCCAAGGTACTTTAAACTACATTTTCTTTCAATAAAATGACCACTGGTGATAATATTAAAGGGATCAGTAAAATTTTTTTTTGTTACTGAATGGTACAAAATAGGTTTTAGAGTAGTTTGATAATAGCTTATTTGACTTCAACCACACATCTATTACAAACAATTCTTTATTAACATTATTTTTTCACAGAAATCAAATAGAGTAGTCTTCATATTAGATACATTTGAAAGATCATTTATTTAGAGTAGGAATAATATGAGTCCAAGAATTAAACCCTGTGGTACTCCACATTTAAGTGTAGTCAAATCAGATGAAATATTTTTTTATTTTTGTACATTGAATTCTATTACTTAGGTATGATTTTATGATAAACACGATCTTGCCTCTTAATCTAAAATATATATTAAATTTTTTCTATTGATATATCATGATCATGATTAATAGTGTCAAAAGCTTGCTTAGATCTAAAAGCACAGAGCATGTAAATTTGTTGTTGTTAAAATTAGATAGTAGTTTATCACAGATGGTTGCTAAATACAAAATGTTTAAAAATCATACTTATTATGAATTAAATACTTACTAAACATTAAAGTTACTTTTGCAACTCCCTGCTTTAAAATGAAACTGATGCCGATCAACAACATTGTATTTTTAGCAAAATGAGGGGGCATCAGTTCTATATTTAGGTAGGCCTAACATCATTTAATCTTAAATTTAGCAATTAGGTATCTATTAATGCAATAAAAAGTGAATGCTATTTAAAAGTATTGCCATATTTATGTTTTAAGGACTGAGATAATAACTTAGTGGATAAATTTTTTTAAAAAATCTATTTGATTGAATAAAATTTTTTCTAAAAATTGCTTTAGTGAATCATTTGTATTGAGTGTTAAGCATAATAAACGGTCTATACCCATTGTTTTTATTGCATATTTTTAAGGCTTATGAATCAAAATTTTTTCAAAAAAATTTTTGTGGGGGTTTTCAAAATTCTTGGGGGAGTGGCGGGGAACAATTTTTTTAAAAAATAACTAACTTTTTTATATTATTATTTATAGAATTTTTGATATTATATTTGAATTCCTTGTTCTTTTCTAATTTCAACCATATATAACATGTTATAATTTAAACATATCTTGAGGAAAATATAAGCGTTTTTTGAAAAGGACTTTTAGGCTCCCCTAAAATTTGCCCCTTTATAACTCAAAAACTATTAGTTGTAGAAACGTAATATTTGTACCAGTGGGTTTTGGCTATACGATAACCACATACACCAATTTTTATCAAAATCAGAGATGTGGTGGTTAAAAAAAATTTTTTTTGTGGTGATTTGTCATGGAATGACTCTATGTTGTCTCCAAAGATGAATTGAGCATAAACTAGTAACTGGGAGCAGAAAGAAACGTCAGTCGATTTGTCAAATTGTAACGAAATTAATGGGCTGGACCTTAAATTTTGTACTACTTGCTGTAAAATATTTTTAGTCATTTTACAAATGGAATTTTTCATTGCATTGTTTGAAAGCAAAATTTCTTTTAACTTGTTTAACTGCTACTTTTCCAATAATAAAGTAGTGGCTTTAATGAGAAAGGATTTTATTAGTTTCTCACCAATAGTGTGGGCTTTTCTTTGAATGAGCAATGCGGAAGGCAAAGCGATGCGATGCTGAATTTGTTCCAATGCTGCTTTGTTTTGCTGTGCTGATATCCCACAAGAATCAAGGCAAAGGTTTTTAAATTCTTAGGTTTTGCTTAAAATAGTCCACTGTTTTTCTTTCCAATTCGCCATGGCAAGATTCAGAGTGTTGCTTAAGTTCATTCGGTTCAATACTTTCATGAATCAGTACTTAAAACAAATCGCACATTAGGGGTTTTACAAGAAATTTTCATCAGCACTTCTAAAACTAAACTTCAAAAAACTTCTTTGTAGCTTTATTTCATTTATTAATTTTGAGCTTACCCTTGACTACACTATAGCATGCATTGCTAGCACCAATACCACTACCTACTAGATTACGTTCTACAATAAATAGGATACCGCGGTACTATGAAATCACAGAAAGCATGATGCCAGACTAAAACGAAAAAACGACATATGAACCCACACAAAATTAAAGTCTAATCTTACTAGTCTACATTGTACAAAGTTGAATATATTTTAATACAACATAATTAAAAAAACGATTGCAGAATAAAAAGTAAAGCCAATATATTTTGAAACATTGTTTTATTCAGAACGTTTCGACGCAGTTGATGATGGAATAAGTTATAATTCCGAAACGTCCTGAATAAAACAATGTTTCAAAATATAAGGCTTTATTTTTTTTCTGAAATTAGTTAAGCCTTCCAAATTTTATGCTCCAAAAAACCGATTATTTACTGATGTATATTACCCCCTAAAAATGTCAAATTACCTCTTTGGGGGTAAGTACCCACAGGTTAAGAACCACTGGTGTGTAGCTTTACTATGCAGAAAATTTTCTCAAAGCCAATCCATCAAAGATCCAAGTATGCTCCTTTCAACTCAAAGACAGAGGGCCAAACCTCCCACTGAACACCACGCATGAAAAAAAACTTAAAAACACCACATATCCTAAATACCTAGAAGTAACCTTTAATCGATCCCTGACATTTAGAAAGCTCATGAAAAGCTAAAATGTGTACGAGAAAGAATATCTAGCATAAACTTATTTCTTCACACTGGGAAGCTAGCCCTCATACTTTGAGAACATCAGCACTATGCTGCTCTGCAGCTGAGAATGCTTGCCCAGTCTGATCACAGTCGGCACATACTCATGCTTGACTTTGCTTTAAATGACGGTTGCCGGATCATGAAAGGATGCCTAAAGCCCACCAACCAACTGTCTATACTTGCTTATCGAATAACAAAACATTCAAAGAGAGGTGACACCCAGAAAAGAAAGGAAAAAAGCAAGAAACGACCCAAACAACGTGCTATACAAATCAAAGGTAGCAAACAAACGCCTGAAATCAAAAAAATTTTTTGCATACCACCCCTCCTCTTAACATGCTTGCTCAGGAAATGAGGATCAAGCTATAGAAAAACTGGCTTAGAGAATGCCCTTTAAATCTAGGCTTTAACATCGAGTTAGCTGAGGCGCTTGCCCCTGAATAGATAAAATATTTAATAAATAGAATATGTTGGTTGTTTCTCTAATATTTTTATAGTTTGAGAGTCAAAAGATGGCACAAAAGCCAATTTGTCTGGAACTATGAGAACCCAAAAAAAGTAATTTTTCCCACGGAAAGGTGTTTTAAAAAAAAGATTTGCGAAAAAGTGTTTTGTACCAAAGCGGCTGTTCATCAAGCAATTCAGAAATTTTAAAATTATGGACTTCACCATGACCAGATAAGGATTGAAAAGCCTAGAAAAAAGAGGCCTTGGGATGAAAACTTGATTAGGAGAATAGCTGTTCGGTCTCCAACCAATTCCTGCTAGAAAATACGCGCGGCACTGCTTCTTAAAGTCACAGATATTCATTTTACAACTACTAGCAGGTGTTCTGTTCATGATTTCAACCCGAAAACGTTTATACCGGCAAAAAAAAACTTTGCTTAACTCCAGCCATGAAAGCGAAGAAGCTGGCCTTTGCCAAGCAATATAAAGACTGGGATGAAGCAAGGTGGAGTAAAGTTCTTTTCTCAGATGAATCCACAATCCAGCAGTTTGCACAGGGAAAATGGACAGTTCGTAGGCATGTTAGAACACGATTTAATGACTGCTATACATAAGGTACAGTAAAACATCCACCCAGTGTCATAATCTGTGGGGCTGTGTCCAGTAATGGCACAGATATTTTTTTCTTTTTAGGAATCGCAACAACAATGAATGACGTAAAATGTTGAAGGACAAGCTCGAAATTCACATGGTTAGTTATGAATGCAATATGTTAATGCAAGAAGGTGCTCCCTGTCACCGGTCAAGCTCAGTGAGTGATTTCTCTGAGAAGAAAAATGTAAAAACGTTCCATTGGCCTGATTACAGCCCAGATCTTAATCCAATTGTGAATATGTGGGCAATACTAAATAACAAAAAGCAGATGAACCTCCTACAAGTGCTAAAGACCAGGAAAGGGCAGTAAAACGCATGTGGACGCAAAAGATTACCGCTGAATACTGCAAACACCTGGTGCATAGCATGCCTTGTCGTCTGCAAGCTGTTATCAAGAACAAAGACGTACGTACCAAATACTACATTCTTACACAAAAACTGGATGATGTAACTTTCTTTTAAGTTGATAAGCTTGCTTTGTGACATTTAGTGTTATTTTCACTGTATGGCTATCTTATTCATTAGTGTCTAATCGGCAGCGTGGTCGAGTGGTTAAAGCGTCGGGTTCAAAACCCACTCTCGCCATTCTGTTGTGACATTGGTAAAGAAACTTTACGCATTTCCCCCTGCTTGATGGTCTTGGCAAGCAGCTTTAAATTTTAATCATATCTCGATTAAATTTCAACCGGACAGCAATAATTTAGCATCTCCGGAAGCAGGTCGGGGTAATTGTTTAACCTATCTATTGGCGCCTCGGCCGCTTTCCTGCTAGTCAGGAGAATAAAAATAGAGATAAAATAAAATAACTAGAACATTGCAGGACTTTGAAAAAGCAAATTATAACAAAAATAGAACAAAATTGATTTGTTGTATATTTTTGATAAAAATGCTAGGTGGTCTCAAACTTTTGCACAGGACTATAAAAAGCTAGCATCAAAAAAAGAAAAATATTGCATAGTCTTTGAGAAGATACAAATTAAGCTACGTGGTTCAGAAAATGACTTAAATCAACCTTTTTCTTTTTGATTTTGCGAGAACACAGAAATGTTTACGTTTTTCGCAAGCTCTAATCACGTTCAGTTTTTAATTTTGAAGAAACAGGTTAGCTTGCTCGAAAAAAATACAAAACCAAAGTAAACTGATAAAAAGCCCTATGAAGTATTTGCTTGTCTAACTTTTGTGTTTTTATGTTCGGAAGCAGCGGCAAAAGAGTAGCCATCAGAAGCTCAGGCTATTGGGCCTCCGTTGCCTGTAATGTCTAAGAGTAGTTAAATAGCCACTTTGCTAGAGATGATTAACTAGTTGGAAAGTCTTTAAATCTGATTATAATCAGTAGTGACGTAGGACGCCATACCGACGAAAATTTTTTACTGGAACAGCGTTTTTTGACAGATCTGGCTTATATTTACAGTACTTTCGATTTTAATCTAGAAATTAATTTAGTTTAAAAAATGATTTGATTACTAAGTTATGTTAAGTTTAATCAAAATGATAAATCGGAAAAATAGGCACCCAAATTATCTCAAGAAATAAAATTGATCATGATTTTAATATGTTGTCTATTCACTAATATATACACAAATTCAGAATAAAATTTAGGTTGGTGTAGACTAACAGACTAACAAAGTTTATTTTTTTATGGAAAAAAACAGGATTCCAACCGTTTTTGATCAGATTTATGCCTACCCTGTGCTATAAAATCAATTTTTTACTTTCAATTTTACCTTTCCTGCTTCATTCAAAAAACTTTTATTTACATTTTCTATACATGTATTTCTTATAATTGAATGCTACTCATCGATATTAAATGAATATGTGTTTACCGCATTGAGTTTGTCTTTTTATACTTGAATCTTTCTTCCTCAAAAAGGACAGTGTCCTTTGTTTAAATGAACCAACCTTGATATCCCAGTTTTTTTTGTCAGCATACATTGCTTTGTCATCATTGTTTTTATTTCAAGATTAAATAACGAATACGATTAAAGAAAAACAAACATAAACAACATTACTTGAGTCTGCCTTTTCAAAAAAGAACACCATCTTTTGTTTAAATGTACCAACCAAGATATTACATATTACCAACCAACCAAGATATATTTTTTGATAACAAACATTGCTTGTCATCATTGTTCTTATTGTACTTTATTTTCAAGGTTAAATGACGAACAAGACTGAAGGAGAACAAATATAAACTGATCAATTGTTACAAAGCATAAAATTCAATTGAAATTCACATTGAAACGATAAAAAGTCTTTTTATCACGACATATGATACATGATTGAATCGTCCACACAGTAATAAAATACGAAGCAATTAAAACAATGCTCGGTCATGCTGCGACCTTCACAAAAGTTTATTCGTTTTTGTTGCCAGTTCGTAATCAAAGGCGCATGTATCGATTCAAAAAGAAGGTGCCTATACAATAGTTTTGCTATTTAAGGATAGCATCTTTTGTTTAAATACACCAACCTCAATATTACATTTTTCTTGATAACAAACATTGCTTGTCATCATTGTTCTTATTGTACTTTAGTTTCAAGGTTAAATAACGAACAAGATTAAAGGAAAGCAAAAATAAATCGATCAATTGTTAAAAAGCGTAAAATTCGATTGAATTTCACATTGAAAATATATTAATATAAAGGTTTTTTTGTTACCACATGTGAGACATTATTGAATCGTCCACACAGTAATAAAATACGAAACAATTAAAACAATGTTCGGTCATGCTGCGACCTTCACAAAAGTTTATTCGTTTTTGTTGCCAGTTCGTAATCAAGGGCGCATGTATCGATTCAATTAGAGACGCCCACACAAATATTTCTGTCACAAATCGGTGCGCATTTACGACAAGGGTATATTCTATTATTTACAATGACAAATTTTTCGGCCAGTTTCTTTATTTACCAAAAATCGTTATGCAGATTATCATTGAGTAGTTGTTTTAGTTCGTGCGTTATACCTCCGATTAATACGCAAATAATTGAGATGATATGTGTTTGGATTATGATGTAGTACAATTAAGCCAACATTAATTTCTAACAAAACGTCAGCTTAAGCTTTGTGTTCAGTTTATTCAATGTTGCATTCTAAAAATGTTTATCATAATTTGTGCACCTTTCAATCGACAACGCATTTTAATCATAAAAATACAAAACGTTTCGTTCGGATTTTACTTAAAATCTTGGTAAATATTCTAATGCAAATGAGAAATCAAGTTTTTATAACAAACGTGTTATGTTTTTACGTGTTCTAGTCTCTTATTCGCGAAAAAAATAGATAAACTAAATCAGTTTGCATAAAAATTTTCAAATTTAATTTTCAAACAAGAGCGCAAGTTACTTAAGCTAAGCGCAAAGAAATATCTGTTCTAAATGTCTAGCTTTTGTCCCTACAATCAGTTATGTTCTAAAAATACCGTTGTTCTGGTCGCGGCACAAAATTGGTATCTTTTGAAGTTCGCGGCGCACTTTAGCTAGAAGCCTTGATTTCCGCCCCCAAAATTATGTGATCTCTAAAAAAACATCTCTTCACCTGCATTCACCTTCTCTCTAGTGAATTTGCTTTCCTAAATCAGTTCTTTCTAAATAAAAACGGTCTTCACTCCAAGTATTACATATTTCACGTGTAAAAAGCGCAATATTCGACGTCCCTAGCTAATTTTTTTCCGAAATCTTTCGCGGCACATAGGCTGAGAAACACAGATACGTATATGTAGTAACATTAAAGTTGATAATTCAAAATAACATTACAACATTCAACCGTTTTCCTGGACAAGTGAAAAGTGTGCAAAAGCTTGCAGCATCCTAGCAAAACGCAAATGGCACTCTAGGGTGCCGCGGCACCCCGCTTGAAAATCACAGGTCTAACCAGCGAGATTCTATAATAAAGTTGATACTTAGAAAAAATGTCGTGAAACCAAGTATTTATACAGCTTTGTTATCGATATTTCTTTTTCAATCAGAAAAAAACTTTCGTTGAAATATGTACAGGGTGTCCATAAATTATCGTTAGTACAATTTTCAAAGTTTGTCAAAATTTTATTTTTTAAGATATTTTCATTTGATTTGTTTTATATTAAAGGAAAATGCTTGAAGTTTTTTCTTTCTTAACAGGTACTTGTGAAAATAATTAGGTTTAAAATTACAATTTATTTAGTGATTAAGCAGAATATTTTTGAATTTAGTAGCCAAAGTAGAGTTCATAAAAATGAGCACTCCGCAGGAAAAAGCCCAGTGTGCTTCCTGGTTTATAGAGACAAAGTGAGACATCCAAGCACAGCAAAACTTTAGAAGCATGTATGGAAGAAAGTCACCTACGAGACCTACCATTCGAGCATGGCAAAAAAAAAGTTTATGGAGACTGGTAGTGTGCTACGGAGAAAGGGAGCTGGCCGACCTCAAATATTAGAAGAAGAAATTGAATCTGTGCGAGTGGTATATACCAGAAGCCCTAAAAAGTTGATTCGCGGAGCTTCTACGCAGTTACAGATCCCACGCTCCACTATCCACAAAGTTTTGCATAGAAGCTTGCAACTTTATGCATATAAAGTGCAGTTACTGCAAGCCCGCCAGAAGATAAGCCGCGACAAAAAAGAATTTGCAATGACGATGCTGGACAGGTTATATTCAGATCCAGGGTTTTGAAATGTGTTTGCTTCAGTGACGAGTCAACCTTCCACGCTTCTAGATTACTAAACAGGCACAATTTGAGAATATGGGGCTTGGAGAATCCGCATGATACCTGCGAGCTTGAATGGGACTCACCTAAACTAAACGTGAGGTAAGGAATCATGCATGATAAAACTATCGGTCTGTTTATCTTTGCTGAGAAATCAATCACAGCTCAAATTTACCTCAACGTTTTGACAGAATACGCGTCACCACAGCTTGAACAGTATCAACCTCAAGTTATTTTCCAGCAGGATGGTGCACCACCTCATTGGGGCCTTGAAGTTTGTCAATTTTTGAATGAAACATTTCCAGATAGGTGGATTGGACGTGATGGACCCATTACATGGCCGCCACGTTCCCCTGATATTACATCGTTAGATTTTTTCTGTGCGGCTATGTAAAGATATCGTTAACCGAACCAAATTTAGAGACATTAATGATTTGCAACATTGAATAATTGAAGCAATTGACACAGTTACTGTAAATATGTTAGCAAGAACATGGCAAGAAATTAATTATCAGTTGGATGTCGTACGGGCGACTGAGGGTGTACACGTAGAGGTGTACTAAAGCATCTAACGTAAACTTGAAGCATTTCCCTTTACTATAAAACAAACCGATTGAAAATATCTTAAAAAATAAGACTATGGTGAATGTTTAAAATTGTAACGATAATTTATGGACACCCTGTATATCAGAAATATCAGGTGCGGAATGAAAAAAAAATGGCATTAAAATGGCGCTTCCAATCTTTTGTTCAATCTGGTAACAGTTTTCAAAAATTTACATAAACAAACTCAAAAAATATTCAAACAAAATACATTGAGCTGTTCTTCAGTGCAATATTATTCTGTGATTGTACTGGTGTTTTTGTTTTTCAAACAATAATATTGAAATTCGGATTATCAATTGAATAATTTCTATAGCAAAAAAATATCGGTTTCATAAATTTTAAACAAAGTTACGTAACTCGTCACAATTGAAATATAGGTCGATGGTAATTAAATTAATTTTTTAAAACATTTTAACTTTTTGTAACTCTTACGAAAACTAGACCTAATTAATTAAACAAGTCGTGCAACAATTACGTCAGAAAACGTTAATAAAATTTTAATACATAAATATTTTATTAATGAATTAGCGTACTTAACCAAAAGAAGAAAACATTCAAAACAAAAAAGGATTTCTGTAAAATTAAAAAAATCGATGTGATTAAAAGCAATCAACTCTAAATAAATTAGTCAAGTCGAAATATTCCTTTATAGTGAAGAAAAATTAAGGTGAGTTCCTGCGATGTGGAACTACAATCACAATTTTTTTTTGTAATAATTTGCTTCCTTTTTATGTCATAAAATTTTTTGTCTAAATGTTCACAAAAGGGAGTGAATTTAAAAAATTATTTGATCAATAGCAAAGATCGAAGCGTTGTAAACACTAATAAAATCAGCTTTTAGCAGATTTGCTTGTGTAGAATTTCTTTCTCTATAAACAGTAATAATCTTGCCAAGTGGATTTCAGCTGTCAGCATTCTTACTTCTAATTTCACGGATTAATGACGTTCGACAAACAGCCGAAGTCGTTAATTCTCTTAAATCGCTCTCTCGTTTTCAGCCAATTTACGAAAATTGGCTACACTTTGAAAACCCGCTTTTTCCATTCCAAATGATGTTTATATGCAACATTTAAGTATCTATATTAAGAGTATAAAATTTCCTTTCTATACAAACTTGAATGAGAATTCTAGCGCGAGTAATTGTTGAGATATAAACAAGCAAATAGCGCGGGCACTTTCAGCCCCCCCCAGTCGTACAAAGTTTCCAAAAAGCCCAGTCTGAATAGGGTTAAAATTTAAAACGAAAAATAAACACCGAGATTAAACATTTACTGCACAACACTATTGTTAAAGTAAAATAATGAAGCATGAAATGTTAAACAAATACAGTGGTATAGATTTTTTGTCAATATTCTTAGATGGATTAAACTTTTTAAATGTATAAAGATTTTTTTATCAAACGTTTTCGCCAATAATTTGAAAAACCTAAAATTACGCAATGATTGATGTCAATTTTATGGCTTGGATTATCAACTTGGTGTTTTGCTACATCAGTTTGTTGTCTTATTCATAAAGAAGATTCTAAATTAGTGAAAAAAAGTTAGTGAAAAAACAATTAATAAAAAAAACAAATTTACTAAGTTAGAATCTTCTTTCCGCCATTTTAGTCTATATTTTTTCAGCAGAGCTTTCAGAAGATTGACTCAATCTCTTCCTGATAAAACGTTTATTTTCACTGCTAAAAATTCTCGGACAGCTTTTTTATGTTGTCCTTAAAAGTACTTTTTTTGGAAATTTTTAATAATGTGAGGCATAGCAGTCTTGCTAAACTTCATCTACATTGATATTTTACGTTTTGAGACCTTTATTGTGCAGAGATCAGTAAATTGAACACTAACTGCAAGTTATTTGGCCAATTTTCGAGGTTCAAAATTTTGTATTTTTTAAGCTAAATTATTAAACAAAAGTAAAACTTAAAAATTAATATGTGGTAAGGTCTATTTTCGAAACCTAAATATGCATTCTAACGCAAAAATGCTTAGTATTACAAGATTAAGAAGCTTTTTTCTAAAATGTCCGTTTTTTGAAGGTGGTCTTAAATTTTTGTCCACGATTGTAATTTTGAAGATTTGATGCAAAACTGCAATGACCTTGTTTCTCGGTACCTCACTCTACTTATCCTTGTCTAAACCAATTGGCATCTTCTTTCCAATTTTTTTTCTTTCCAGAATTACCCCTCCAACCCCAAAACACATTTAATCATCACTTCTTTACTCTTTAAATTTCTATAAAAATTCTCAACGTTTAAATTAATAAAATGATATACCTTTTACCTCTTTAACTCTGGATTGCTCTTTCGTCACCGCTGTAAAAAATTTTACTGTTTTCTTATGGCAGCTCCACAAATTTTTTTCAAACCAAAAACCTCACATTTCTTTTTTGATGTTTTGTGGAAAAACTTACAATCAATATTTTTTTTGACCACCCATCGATACCAACCTTTAAATTCTATATCTATTTCTTTTTAAATCTTACCCCAATCCTCACCTTAAAACGTTCAGTACACCACCAATAATAAATGTCCACAAATAAATACAACTGGCTACATTTAACTCTTTTTAAACCCGTTTATTATTCTTTTCAAATCTTCAGAAAAAGATAGTTTTCAGGATACCCTATAAAACTATGTTTAGGCATATTTTTTCTAAAGCATAGCTTTAACCCTCAAACTTCAAATGATTTTTATGCAAATTATGTTCTTCTTCCCTTGGTGATCTTTATCGTTTATTCTACGAGGTATGATTTCCCCTCGACCAAACATTTAATTTCTTTTCCAGAACAATTCTACCCTGAAACTTAAAAAAAAATTGGCCTTCTATCAAAAAAGCTTTAAAGAAGATGTATCCTTTCTACGTTCCTCGAACATTCAATTACGCAACTAATTCCTACAACGTTTTCATTTCCTCTTTTCTACTTAATGAAATAATATATAAAATTAATACCCAATTTAAATTTTAAAAAAATTACAGAATATTTAATATTTCTTTTTTCAAGCCCTTTTAATATTGATCATAATAAAGTTTCTTTGAAGTTTTAAAATTAAAGTTTTCACTTGTTTTATCCCCAACAATGTTTTTTGTTAAAATGTTAAGTTATATCATCATGTCTCTTTCTTTTTATCATAATAAATCATCTAAAGGCGTCTATTATTTCTTTCAAATTGAGTTCTTTTTTTAAAGTTTTTAACTCTGTGTTGTAAATAACTGATGATTTAAACAAAAAAAAGTGACAATGCAAAAAAAAAAAGAAAGAAAAGCGAAAAAAATATGGCTCCAACTTAATCAGAGGTCCCAATGGCCGAAATATTGTTGTACAAATGTCGGACGTAATTTCATGTTTTCGGTTTAACGCCTGCTGTTTGGAAAAGACAATATTACGTCACTTTTTCTGATTAACGGTCGCATCAATCAGTTCTAAATTCAGTCATATAACTGTACTGTATAAAAAGAAACAAAAAGTTTGACTGTACTATAACAAGTATAAAGGCTTGACAAAAGTCTACTTTCTGCCTGATATGAAATGGAAGTCTACGATTCAAAACGAAAATGTTGCAATCCGTGAAGCAGACTGAGAATCGTCCGATTCTTTATAAAAACTAACTCGAACTTGATTCAAAATTATGACGATTCAGTATATCTGGCTAAATGAGTTGGATGAGTTAAGAAAACAATTTGAAAATCCAGACCTTTACCTAGTCCCGCAAAAAAAGCACAAAATGCAAAATTTTTCGGAGATAAAAAGCATGTCATAAAATCACTATGAAAGCAATGCAATTTTGATATGTCGAAGAAAAAAGTAATAGCAAATTAAAAAACATTTTTTGATATTTTACGATGACGCTTTTCGCTTTATAAAAAGATATACATACGTTTTACTATATCTAAATACACAAAAAGTACGAAAATATTTATTATTTTATATAATTGAATAAATACATATGCAAAAATTTTTTTGCCAAAAAGCGTTGCGGCAAAATTTTTACCACCAGATAACAGCTATAAAACCAATTTACTGATAAATTGATTGATATTCCATACTGCTACGGTTTGTTCAAAAGCATGATAAGTTTTACGAACATTGGTTGAGTCCAAATTAATGCGATGTGGTTACTTAAGCGCTAAGAAAGTTTTGATAACTATTAACGTAAAAATTTTATACAAAATATGTAAAAATATACACTGATAAAAACCTTTTCACTTGATTTTGCTTTGCTTTAAAAATTGTGTGCTTGACGGTTATACTCTACTCTAAACGGCTGCGACTGTGTCCTACCAGTCCACTTCATTTTCAGAGGACTTGAAAGAGATATGATGTTGAACGTTATGATGTCGAGTATTCGGTTTTACATGTACATCAACCTTTTCATGATTATTTCTGTTAATGTTTTTATCTTGGTTACAAGCCACAAATATTTTTAAGGTCTCTTCATAACATTTGTCTTGAGCTAAGTCTAATGAAATTATTTTAATGATTTCTAAAGCTTTTTCCAGCCATAACTTTGCTTCATCATGCTTGTCCATATTCAAATAACAGAAACCAATTTCGTGATAGACAGTTGCTATGTCATGGTCGACATCAATGTTCTGAGACGTGTTTTTTGCAATTTCCAAAGCTTTTCTCAAAAACAACATGGCTTAATCATAGTCGTTTATACTTGTCAAACAACAACCAATTTTTGATAAAACATAAGCAACACGCCTTTCACTTTTAAAGGTTTTGCTTAATTTTATTTTGATTTTTAAAGCTTTGCTAAAATATTTCATGGCTTCATGAAATTCTTTTTTATTTGTCAAACATATTCCAATCTTATAAAGCGCATCAGCGATCATATAGTCTGAGTGTATACCTCGTGATAAATTCATTTTAATTGTTAAGGACCATTTTAAGTACACTAGAGCTTCTTCATGGAAGTTCATAGTCATTAAGCAACATCCAAATCTACTCATTGTCAATGCAACATTCTGATCCAGATTTATATTTGAGGATAATTTGATTCTTTTGATTAAAACAATTCTCAATGAATTAAATGCTTCTTGGTGTTTGTCTAAATACAACAAGCAAACTCCCATTCTGTGATGAAAATTTGCTATCATGTTTTTTCTTATTTCTTTGTTTAAGTTTTCCGTTTTCTTTTGTTCAAGTTTTTCCAAGCACTTTTTGTAGAATTCATAAGCATCGTCAAAACATTTTGATTCGTAAAGATTATCAGCTAGTTTATGAAGTAATGTCAAAGCATTTACACTTGTTTCATCTGCATTAGCTCTTTCTTTGTCGTTTTCTAAATATTTCAAACACTCATCAAAATTGTGAAACCTTTTTGAGTTTTGTGCTATCACTTGTGTTCTGTTTAATTGTGCAACAAGTTGCTTGTCATTTTTGAAACAACATGCCAAACTGATATTCAAAAGCTGAAGATTAGAAAAAAAATGAGCTTTTTTCAAACTTAATCGTTTTGAAATATCGCATTGCAATGAATAAGCTATTTGAAAGTAACTAAAAATGTTATGTACACCAACAAGATTAACCAGTTTGCTCAACCCTTGAATATTGTCTTGTTGGCTTTTATTGGTCATATACCATTTCAATCGAATTTCACAAGCCAATGCAACTGCAAACAACAGTTTCTGTTTTTCATAATCTGTAATTACGTTATTCAAAGCAAGCTCTCGAATAGTTTCAAAACTAGACGTCGCCGAAATTTTGTTGAGTCGAGCCAGTGCTGTTATGAACAATGTTGTGCTTCGATATATAACACGTTTGATGTTAAATGATGGTTGAGATTGAACTCGAAGAATGTTTGGTTTAGCTGCAAACTCACTTAAATCATCTGATATTTGTTGTTTTAAATCTTCAATTATTTGAGGTTTGTTCTGATTTTTCAAAAACTCAGTTACACCAAGTCGAAACTATTGAAAAACGTCTTTGTCGCCATAAACAAAGCATGTGCATGTAAGCATTTCACTTAAATGATAATCATGTTTTAAACTTTTTCATCACCAAGATATTTCAACATATCCTTAACAGATTTTATGAGCTCGATTTTCCATTGTTTTGATGGTGTGTGCTGTTGTCTACCCAACGGAATCTTGCTGGCATGTGGCATCATGCCGTCAAATGAAATACCACGAACTGTGATTGAATCATAAAACCAGTCTCCATCCGGCTGGGTTGTATCATTTAAACTCGAGATGGCAACACTGGGAAGAATTGTTTCCTGAAGATTAATAATAATTACGTGAAATATAACTGTAAACCATTTAAAATAGTTGAGGTCATTATTATTTGTCAAACTTTTTTCAAGAAGAATCAAATGTTCAAAGTCCGAATAAGGAGTGATTTTCTTTCTAGATAGAGATCCCATTCCTGCAATGGCAAATTTACAAGGAGCTTTACCCATGATGTTTTTACAATATTTAGCAACATCTTCCATAATTTTTGTGTAATCGCAGGTAATTTGGTTTTGGAGTTTTTCTAGAACATATATTTTATCATTTTCCAGCATTGATTTATATTGATTGTCCATTGCTCTTAATGAATAATTATAAATTTCTTTTAGTTGTTTAGTAGTCTTGGATCTCATTTGATTAATTTTTTCTTTTACTTCATTTGCTTTTTCAATCAAATTAGCATGTTTATTTGATGCATTTGATACAGTGAGAATATGTTTGCACAATTCTGTTAAATCTGCTTTAATTTCTTTGGAATTATTAGGCTGTCTAACTATTGCGGCATTCATAAGTGCCGCACTTTTAATTAAACTCATCATATCAGGACTTTTGTTTCGATAAACAATTCCTAATTGTTGAAATAGTTTAGCTGATTCTTGTGGTGAACTTTCTTGAAATTTAGGTGACTTTTGCAATAAATTTTCCCGTTTCTCCGTACAATACAATTTTATCTGAAGAACAATTTTTAATTCTTCATTATTAAAAGCTTTGCTATCATTTGAGGTTATATTAAGGTGGTCTTTATGACAATTTTTTGGAATTAACTCAGATGGATCTTTTGATGAAACCGTAATGGCGTTTTGAGGAGTTACGAGCAGATTTTCTAATTTTTGCAGTTCATGAAGCAACTGTTTTTTTTCTATTAAATGAACTTGTTTTTCATTCGATAAATCTAATTGGTAATCACTAATAAGTTCTAAATACTTTTCCATGATGGTTATGATTTGTTTTCAAAAACCTTTCCAAATTTGTTAAAATCTGATTTTCTCTTTCAACATAATCCTACTTGGTTTTTCAAGATAACGTCAACATTAAAAATTTATTGCAAAGAATTTGATTGAATAATTATTTTTATTGGTTTAAAAGTTTTCGACAAACCAATTCAAAAATGTTCAAAGCTGTAAATAAAATTATCAGTTTTTTAATAATATTTAAAAATACACCAATACAGTTATTTAATTCATGATTGCATTATTAGTTCTTTGATTTGTTTTTCTAAGTTTCATCTTTTTACTCTTAAGCCTTTTCTTTTATGAAAATCTTTTTACGAAGTCAAGCAGTGCAGAAACTACCGCCTGAGTTAGCATGGGCAGGACCGCGAAAAAATTTTTGGCCCTGAAGGGGAAAATTTAAAACAAAGGCACCTTTTTTGTTGGATAGAAAGAATTGTAATTAAGGTCCATAGGCTTACCAACCAAAAAAAATTTGGGGGCAATTTAATTTTGCCAAAATTTCATTGTTGACTGCTCGAATCATGATCTTGTAGCATTTTACAGAGATGACAAACTAACACATATTTTTATCTCAAAAACTAGCGGAAACTAAAAAAAGGTCTTCACTTTCAATTGTTGTTCAAATTCTCGATTTTTTTTGAAAAAAACTAACAAAAACTAAAAAAAACGTCTTTACCTGATTTAAACACCCATCCTTACTCTTGTTGGCCTTTTTTCGTTTATTGTGAGCATTTTTTTGCCAAAACAGTTCCTCTTTTTTTGATTTTGTGCCCCTTGCTAACTTATTGTAGTTTATTTTCAAATCACTATTTTATAATTTTGTTTGATTTAAATTAGGCAATTGCCTCCCCTACTCTCTGCTTTTGACACCCCTGAGAACAGGTTTTAAAATTTGCCCGTAAATTAATTTATAGTATTGTTATTCTTATAGTTTTTGTTTCTTAACCCTTTCAAGTAAAGACGTGCATTTTTGCATCACCTATAAATTTACTTGGTGTAGCTTAGTGGAGGCTTTTATCGAATGTATTGCTTTTTTTTAGCTTTTTTGGAGAGAATTCACTTTAAATAGAATTGGCAGATATATCAGAATTTAAAGCATATTGACACGTGAAAAGATTTTATCTCAACTATTATTACTTTTTGGGCTTCTTCAGAATTAGCTTATTCTTTTTATTTTATCAAAACATAATTTAATATTTTTTTTTTATTTTAGCTTAGTTTTGTATTGTTAGACGTAATGAATTGTAAAAATATGTAAAAAATTGAATGGATAAGCTTGAATAAGCGTTTTAAATGTGATGCTTTTTTGCATCACTTGCCTTCAAGTAGTTTTTTGCTAAACTTATACTATAATTGCTATTGTTCATAAATGGTATTTTTGTTTTACTTTGCACTTTCTAAATTGTTTTTACATTTGCAATTTTAATTTGTCTTTTTATTTTCTTACAATATTTTGGTAAAATAGAAAAAATTTTTATTTAGCAAATATTATTATTTAATAGTGTAGTGAACTTGAAAAAGTATTTACAAATTGTATTTATCTAACAATATTTTAAAAGTTGCTGCAGAATATTTTTGAAATTGAATTAATTGTGGTAAGTGAAGTTATATACATTTTTTAATAATGTTTGTAATATTTTCAATAAATTATATAATGAATGTTGTATTGCTATTTGCTACAGTAGAAACAGCTTGTATTTTTCTTTGCACTTTCAAAGTTTCAGGCTTATCATAAAATTGATTATTTTTGTATTTTAGATATGGCTGAAAGAAAACTTACACTAAAAGAAATTGTTGATAAAGTTTATATTGATCTTCCTGAAGATGAAAACATCATTGAGGATGAACCCAGCAGTGAAAATGAATGTTCACTTATGACGACTGCACTAATAATTATGAATTTATCAATGGTAATGAGTGCATCAATAGCTTAAGATCAAATCCTACTAATGAAGACAATATACATGTAATATTAGAAACAAGAAATTATTATGATTGGGTTTAAAAATGGAGAAAAAAGGTTTTACATCTAAACTGCCACCTTTTAATGGTTTAAGTGGCCCAAACATAACCTTCAATACAACCAGTATTGGTCCTACAAATGTATTTTTAGAATTTTTTACTAAAGATTTGTTGGATGATATTGTATATCAAATAAATTTATATGCTGCACAAAAATTAAAACCGTACAAAGTTCTTGATGTGACAGAATTAAAATGTTTTTTAGGAATTTAAATATTGAATGGGATTTACCAAATGCCGTCTTATAGACATTTTTGGTCTTCTGATTCACTTCTCCGAATTGACTTTGTAGCCAATGCTATGTCGCGAGTACGATATGATTGAATTTTGTCAAATCTTCATTTGAATGATAATAACAAAGCGCCGAATAGAGATGATATTAACTTAGATAAATTGTATAAAGTAAGGCCCTTCATCACATCATTGTGCATTCAATTTATGAAAAATTATAACCCTACAGAGCATCAATTCATTGATGAAAGCATGATCAAATTCAAAGGCCGCTCATCCCTAAAGCAACATATGTCATTGAAACCTACTAAAAGAGGTTATAAAATGTGGATCAGGGCATGTACTAATGGATATGTATCGCAATTTGCAATTTACACTGGCAAGAAAAAAAGTCAACCAGAAATTGGTTTTGGAGAAAGAGTTGTAAAAGATTTTTGTAAAACAATCCATTTGGTGGTACAGAATTTGAAGATTGCTTGAAGTAAAAGATTTTTCTTCCCAAAGCTTTTCATCTGACACTCAAATGATGAATGAGTGTCAGATGAAAAGCTTTGGGAAGAAAAATCTTTTACTTTAAAACAATCCAGGAAAAATCTTTTAAAATTTATGCTGATAATTACTTTTCATCTTTGAATTTAGCCAAAAATTTATTAGATAATGGCATAGGTTACTGTGAAACTATAAGATGCAATAGAAAAAATCTCCCACAGATGAAAGAAGAAACTTCCATGAACCAAGGAGATATGGATTATTGAATGGTTTTATCTGGAATTTCATGCTGCAAATGGATGGATAAAAAAGCAACTTTGATTATTTCTTCCATTCATAATCCAACACAAAAATTGGATGTTTCAAAAAAGCAAAAAGATGGGTCTAAAAAACTTTTTCCTTGTCCTATGCTAGTTGTTGATTACAATAAACATATGGGTTATGTGCATCTCTCTGATATGCTAAAAGGATTGTATGACATTGATCCAAAGTAAAAAAGTGGTGGATGCGAATATTTTTGCATCTTTTAGATGTTTCTGTTATGAATATCTTCCTAATCTACAAAGTACTATCAATTGAAGAAAAACTCTTTTTGATTTTCGATGCAAGTTAGTTTATGGACTCATCGGATGCAGAAGTCTTATAAAAAGGAAAAGTACAACTGCCTTGAAAACCTCATGTCCAAAAAAGAAAAAAAACTTCAAAGATAAAGTTCTCAAGGAAATCCGACGAGATCAATCGGCACACCTTCCGATTTTTGCTTTACAAAGAAGACGATGTCATTTTTGCAGTACTAAAGCTGAGCCTCACCAGACACAGTGGAAATGTGAAGTTTGTGAAGTGCTGTTATGTCTCAGTGGAAATCGAAATTGCTTTTCAGCTTTTCATAAAGAATGATTATTTTATAATTTTTTGTCTTGTTTTTATGAAAATAAAATTGTGTTTATGTGTTTGGAAGTCATATATTAGTTAATTTTTCAAAACCTTATTTTGTGGTAGCCTATAGACAGAGTGTTAAATTTTTCTGTTTAAAAAATTATCTTCACTTTTCAAGTGACAGCAACCAAAAATCATAGATTTTCTTCATTGTAATTTTTTCGCTTTAGGACCACTCAGGTCAAGTTCCTACATTAATGCATCACCTCAAAAATCATGTTTGTTGGGGAGGAAAAGGAAAAATTTTTTGAAAAATGCCTTAATAGAAAGCCAATAGCTACCACAATAACAAAATAAATTTAAAATTTTAATAGCATCTAATAGCTGACTTGAAAGGGTTAAAACAAAATCAGTTTTTACAGTTCAAATTTAAGTGAATATAAACATTATTTTAAAACGAAGGGCCAAACATGGGGTAATCATAATCAGTAATCGATTACACTTTTTCGTATAATCGTAATTGATTACTTCGAGAAAAACTTGGATGTAATCGATTACATTGAGTTATCATTCAAGCGCAGAAACCCATTTTTGACGTCATATGTTGTCTCCTTTGTTCAGATAAACCAGTAGTTTTCAACCTTTTTAGCCAATGGACCATTTTTTTAAAAAAAATATCTGATTCACGACTTTGTTATGCTGACATCTCGTGAACACCATTAGTTGAAACTGTATTGCACATAGGACAGTAAACTCAAAGCATGTTCAACCTTTACCCATAATAAAATAATAACCAATAAACTAATCAAACAATACTCTTAATCTGCACATTCAACCTAACTACTTGTTTAATTTTAACAACTGAAAGATTAGTGAGGAAACATATTTTTAATTTCAAATTTTATTTTAAAAGAACTTGTACAAGTACATATACAATAGTACAATATATTTTGCAGAAACAATGAAGCAGATTAGGCTGCTAAAGATAATGACTAACTTGGCTGTAGTACATCCCCACATAAAGAATCAAAATGTACTTTTGACAAAATCATTCAGTGTTAATCTGATAGCCTCTGCTGTTGATATCCAATTTGCTTCTTTTTTAATTGAATACATCCAGTACAGCTAAAAACGAAGATTCCACTATCCATCTAAAAGGAAACACAATAATTCTTGCTTTTAATAATTGAAAAATATTTGGGTGTGAATTCTTGATCACGATGAACGCAAATACCCTTTCCTTGTTAACTCTTGCTCTTAGTTTCCCATCCTCTTTTAAATCCAACAACGTTTCGACCATTTTGTAAATTTCATCTCCTGTCTTATAATTTTCAAGGTCTACAAACCAGAGTAGATAATCCATCACCAAAATATCCTGAAATTTCTCCCAAAATTTGAGTGAAAACCTTTAAGATGAGCAATACATGTAGTAATACTCGTACATTTTAAATGTAGGAGTATTTTTATTGAAATTTTCAAACATCAACGGTTCTTTTTCTCAAATTGTTTTTTATATATTTCAGTTTCTCGATGTAACCTTTTTTCTTCTAAGCGCAGGTAACCACATTTGATTTTTTTATCTTGCGGCTCGACATTCAGCATATTCACTGTTTTAAAGATATGACTAAAGTAGTAAATTTTTGATTTTATTTCAGTACAGTATTTCAAATATTTCTAAAATTTCTCGAGCTTTACCTGCTTGTTTGCTGTATTTGCAATCAACCATTTGGGAATTGAACTTGTAAACGTCGATCACTTGTTCCCAAAAAATCACAAGTCTTTCAAGGCTAAGGCATTTTGACAACCATCTCACCTTTGGGTGAAACAACAATGTTTTTAAGTTTTTAGTTTCAAGGAATTGCACAAACACACCTCATCATTCATTGAGTTTGTTTTGACAAAATTAATTGCATATATAGTAGCATTCTGTGCCAAGTACAAAGCCAAGGATAATGTCGAGCTGAAAACATCAAAAAACTTACCTATTCAGATATTATCCAAACACTAAAAAAATGTACTGATGCAATCTAGAGCTAGCCACAAAATTCACTTACATGCACTTCCAACTTAATTTAATATCGTAGCGTTTATAGTTTTTAGGAACATTTTATCAAGAATTTATGAAACTCTCTGTAAACCCCTACAAATTTCTGGTGGTCCACCAGTAACGAGATAAAAACAGAAATATACCAACCGTGGACCAGGTTGAGAACACTGAGATTAACGATTTCAGAACTTATGTTTATGAATGTAACAAAGATTTTAAATGCTAATCGTGATACTAATCAAGAAAAAGATTTTTCTACCAATGTGTGTCAGAATTTCTGTCGTAGCAATCAAAAAACACTTGATCATTTTATCTAATCGTAATCGTAATTGCAGAATGCATAAGTAATTAAAATCGTGATCGATTACGTTTGTCATGTAATCACTCCGTCCCTTTCAAGGCCACATTTTTTCTCTTTCAACGAAGTGAAGTAAAGTTATTTTTTATTCATTTAATTTAAGCTGACTTTTGACTAAATTCACTGATCTCAGCACACTGCTGTTGTTGCCGTACATATAACTCTTTATATCATTTCACTCATATTTGCATAATTCAAATTTCCAACTAAAATACACTTATCCAATTAAGAAACTAAAGTTCTAAACTCAAGGTGTGCTTCTAACCACAAAAGGCATCTAACCACAAAGCATGCTTCCTATGCTGAAAAGCTGCTGGTGTATTTTGAAAGGTTATTGCAATCAGTGAAAAAGCAAAAGTTATTCCTGGAAACACATGTACTTACTAATTCTAAACATTTACGCGCATCTTATGAAGCTTCCTACCTAATTGCAAAGAGCAAAAGCTATTTACAAGTGGCGAAGAACTTGTTTTACCAGTAGCTGTTGGAATGATTGATATCATCTATGGCCATAAATATGCAGATAAATTAAAAAAAAATTCCTTCATCAAATACAACAGTAAGTAGACGAATTGAAGACATTAGCAAAGACCAATTCGAACAGCTAATTGCAAGAATAAAAGAGAATTCGAAATATACAATCCAGATTGATGAAAGTACAGATATTTCAAGCAAGGCACACTTATTGGGGTATGTCAGATATTGCTTCATTAATAATGTTCATGAAGACTTCTTTTTCTGTAGGGAATTAGAGGGATACACAATTGGAGAAGCAATTTGTTTTAAAGTTAGTGAAGTTCTCGAAGAAGTTGGATTGAAGTGGGAAGACTGTGTTGGGGCTTGTATTGACGGAGCGGCAGCAATGTTAGGAAAAAATGTTGGCTTTCATGCTAAGGTGAAGTCACTAAATAGTGGACCTATTACTTTCACTCACTGCATAATTCATCGAGAAGCACTGGCAGCAAAGAAAATTTCTGCTGAATTAAACGTAGTATTGCAAGATGCTGTAAAAATTATTAATTAAATTAAAAGCAGTGCTCTCAATAGCCATCTTTTTTCCAATTTATGTAAAGAAATGGATTCAGAGTTTAGCTCTCTTTTGCTCCATACAGAAGTGAGATGGCTGTCAAGTGGCAAAGCTTTAAAAAGACTGATTGTGTTAAAGGATGAAGTAATGCAATCTCTGTCGGAAAGTAATTCGGATTTGGTAAAATATTTTCAAGATAAAAACTCGCTGTGTAAACTTGATTATTTGTCAGATATATTTAAAAAACTTAACAATCTGAATTTATCTTTGCAAGGAGAAAACTCGAATGTTTTCACATTGATATTTAAAACTGAAGCATTCATGAAAAAAATAAGTATATGGTTACAAAAGGTAGCAAATTCTTCAAATGAGATGTTTACGTGTATGGAGGATTTCAGCCAAGAAAATGAGCTAGGTTTTGATGCAATAAAACCACTGGTAATTAACCACTTGACAAGCCTTAAAACTCATTTTGAAAAGTATTTTATGCCAGAATCGGATGTTAGCCAATTCCACTGGGCTCAAAACCCATTTTACGTTGGAATAGAAAAAGTAAGTTATCTCGCACTGAAAGCTCAAGACGAATTTTCAGAACTCTCCAGTGATTTTAATTTGAAAGTAAACTTTTTAAAAAAAGTCTAAGCTCCTTTTGGGTTAGTGTGAAAACAGAATACCCATTATTGTCAGAACTAGCCATACTTGTTTTTCTTCCTTTTGCCTCCACTTATCTGTGTGAAAAATCTTTTTCGACACTAACTTACGCTAAAACAAAATATCGACCAAATTTGAAAGATCTGGAACCAGTATTGAAACCCGCCATCACCGAAATAGAGCCAAGATTCGATCTTTTGTGCGAGAATATGCAAGCACATCGGTCTCATTAAAAGTATTGTCAATTTTATTGTTCTTTTTTTAATATTTTCTCTATCATAAAGATTTTACTTTATTTTTACTTTAGTCCCTAGGGGTCGCTAAAAAATTTGGCCGTGCAAAGTTGGTCACGATGAAAAAAGTTTGAAGAGCACTGCTGTAAAGAAAAGTCTATTAACGCACATACTTAAAAAGCTGCAGCGGTTTCTTTGATAATTTCCGTTGGCGTTTTTGATGTTTGCGGAATTTGCGAAATTTCTTTAATTTTGCTGCATGTTTTTTAACACACTGTAAAAAAACTGCTGCGAAATAAAATATATTTTTCCAAAGTTTGCGAACATTAAAAAACGCCAACTGCAATGATCAAAGAACAGGCAGCAATTCTTTTACAGTGCAGTGTTTTTTACAACGTATTTTCAAAATGTTTTTAGAGGACATTGGCTTCGTTATTTTAAGAAAAACGCATTCCTTTTTTATATGAGATTTGGTGTGCTAAAAAAGTTGAACGTAAAGCGAGACCTGTAGATGCAAAGCGTACACATGGCTTTCTCTTTTATATGAGAAGAGTCAATTTTAATTCACTGCTTGTGCGCTCAAAATCCTAAACGTAAAATATGATTTGAAGTGGCGAAAAAATTATAAAAGTCCTGTTAAATTTTAGTAGCCTACGGTTTTGTACTTAAATTTAATCGTTATAATAATTTAGATAAATGGTTAAAATAGTTTGATGGAAAATAGCGTTGCAAGTATTATTAAAAAACAATTTTAAAGCAGAAGTTAAAGCGAAAAACTAGAAATAATAACTGCGGACAAACTAAACCAATATTAAATATGACAACAAACTATAAAACCAGTGTATAAAATTAAAGAATAAAATTTGCTGAACCTGAATCGGAGCTGAACCAGTAAAAATTGAATTTTCCGAACCGAAACCGGAACCGGAACCGCAACTTTATTTTAAACGGATCCGGTTCAACGCTCCGATTTCAATTTTATGTTGGCTTAGATGAATTACAATTTTTTATTTCCAAGTTGGTACAATTCGTGTGGTCTCTTGCTGCATGGCAAAACAGAGACATCTTAAACGACTTTCTATAGGCGATAAATTATAGCAAAACATTGGTCACGTGGCTTAGATAAAGAAAGCGCAGTTTTGAATAGATAGTATGTTAAAGCATTAAAATGAAAGATTCATTGAAATGGAGACGCACCGAAGATAACGAAACACACTCGTAACAAAAATCAGATATTAAAATTATAACGATTATTTTGACAGTAACTTTGTTAAATATATTGGTACAATGATTCACAGTTTTGTTGTTGCCGGCCGCATTACAGAATTAGTTTTAACTAATTACCGCTAGTGTGTTATGGTAAGTCGATAAAATTATGCATTAGGCATATACTGTAAAATAAGTAGTTTCATCGATAATATGCTTTTTACTCGTACCGGTTATTATGGAACAAAATGTCACCATTTTTAATGATCGAAATTATTCAAACAAAAATCGTAAAACATTGTAATCCTTTGATTTGTTTAATGTTTCTTTAATCTTTTATGCTTGCAAATAAACTTGAAAAACTAATCAACCTAAGCTCCTAATTCTCACACTAAATCTGCTAAAAAAATTGTACTGGTTATAATTTGTACTAAAAGTGAATCAAAGCAGCATTATATACATGTAATTGCTTCAAAAAAGAGAGAAATTTATATTAAATTTGTATCGCTATAAAGCGAGTAAATTTTGAACGGCGGTCTTTAACTTTGGCCATGGTGCCAACTTTTTATAACAAACATGCATTAGAGGAAAATGTACTTTTTTCCTACATGAGAACAATATTATTTTTTACCGAATTTTAAATTGGTAAACATTTTTACCACTTAGATCAGTGGTTTTCACCCTTTTTTGTACTACGACCCACTTGAAACGGCAATATAACTTAACAACCTCTTTCTTTTAAAAAAAAATTATTTAAACATGTCTTAGCTCTCTAATGCTCTTGCGAACGGACTTTTACAAAAAAAAATGATTAAAACATTTTCTCTGTTGAAATAAACTCCTTGATTGAATAAAAGAGAATATTTCCACATAACAATATCGGTAAGATGGTCGAGGTTGAATCTTGGCGACAAGCTCGTTTATGTGCGGCGTTGTTGCAATAGATTTGACTTTATTATGAATTTATTCCTGGCCTTATCCTTTATTCCCAACAATGCAGAAAAGCTAAACTCATACAGATACAGTAGGTCGATCTGACTGCGCTTTAGCCCTAGAATATAAAAAAGATTGTAGCGGACCAATATGCAAACAAACTTTTTCCCATAAAGTTATCTTCCGTTCTGAAGTCATTTGCAGGGCTATAAACTCATCTTGAGTAGCATTCTCTCCTTCAACACGCTAACGAAAGATGTGATTGTGTTCGTCTTTAATACTGTACTCCATCCTAATCGACCACACTCCCGACTTTCAAGTTAAAGTTTAAGTTAACAAATACCGAGATTTTATTTGTGTAGAAAAAAACGCCAGATCGATGACAAACGTGATCGGCGTTGTCTGGGTTCAACTTTTGTTCGTGTCATTCTGCTGTTTCTTTGGAAAAATGAGTGACGGCATCATCTGCTTGGCGATCTCACCAAGAAGCTTTAAATTTAAGTCTTATTGTTAAAGAAAAACTATTTATTTTTGTTTTCAATATACAAAATTTCAAACAGAGAGCAATATCTCGGCATCTTTAAAGGAAGTCGCCGTAATTGTTTGACAATTGCCCTAAGCCCAACGCCTCCGATGTTGTCCTGCAATCGAATTAGAAGAACGGATAGAGATAATCATGTTGACTCTGACTAAGAATTGTTACTAAGCTTACTTGTACAGATAAAAGTCATAATGATGTTGTAATAGACCAATCACTTATTATACCATATGCTACTATATCAGGGGTTCTTAACCTTTTTTGTCTCGTTTACCCCTTGCCAAACGAAAAAAGTATAATTTACCCCCATCTTCTTGGAAGTATCTTGTGAAGAAAAGTAAAACATCCTTTTCTGTTTTGTTTTCCAGAGCACATATCAAAAAAGTTTTTTTAGTTGTGGAAGACACAATCGTTCTTGACGGGGTCTTGTGAAAAATAATGTCTACTCAAATCCCCCGGATAATTACCATAAAGCACACAAGAATGTAAGAATTTTTTTTTAATACTAACTGACACACAATTTCAACAGTCAATCAGTAAAACTTTTGTGCTTGTTTTCCACGAACAATTTCTGAGATTCTTGGAGCAGTCGTTGAAAGAGCCATTCGCATGTCGTCTTTGGGAATTAAGCGAGATCGATGTTTTGTTTTAATAGTGAACAGTGAAGAGAACCCTGCTTCACACAGATAAGTAGTTATAAAAGGTACAACAACTTTCAACGCATGCTTAGTCAGCATAGGAAACTCTTCGACTAATCCACACCAAAACTTGGAAAAGTCACCATTGCACGAAATAAATTTGGAGTGAAGGCTCGTCGAACATTGAAGATCAATCAGCTCGTCCTTACAAGGATCATCGTCAGCAATACTTTCTAACTTCGCTTCGAAAGGATGAGTTATCCAAAGAGCAGTACTGTTAGAAATTGCACCTTCAAAGTTGTTTTTTAAGGCGGCGAGGTGCTGGCATATCTCGACTTTGAGGTCAGAAATCTCGTTGCGATTTCTATTGACTTTCCAATCATCAAATGTTGGAAAATTCGCGTAAATTCCTTTTTGAACTCTTCTACTCCATAGATGTAATTTTTTCTAAAAGCTTTGAATTTTATCACGTGCATCTACAATGGTAATACTTTTTCCTTGCATCTGCATATTGAGCTGGTTCAAACTTGAAAAAATGTCTGTCAAGTACGCCAATGCTCCAATAAATTTGTTGTCGTCAAAGTGCTTACTCAACGGGGATTTGCGTTCTCGAAGAAAAGTCTCGATTTCACCACATAGTTCGAAAACTCGATACAAAACAAGACCCCTAGAGAGCCACCAAACGTCGGTGTGATAATGGAGAACAGTGTGTTCTGAACCCATCTGATCACACAGCACTTTGAAAAGTTGATGATTAAGAGCACGAGCCCTGATAAAATTCACACATTCAATCACATGCTTCAATACAGCTTTCAAGTATTCTGGAAGGGTTTTATTTGCCAGTGCATGTCGATGAAGAGCACAATGAATAGATATGATGTGCGGTGCGCGTTTTTTCACCAAAGTTGTAAAGCCCGACTTAGCACCGAGCATAGAAGGGGCACCGTCCGTGCAAATTGAATCCACATGATTCCAAGATATATTATTTTGTTGAAAGAAATGATCCATTTTTTCCAGGATAATAACCTCTTTGTTAGTTGTCTCTAAACTTTAGCACATCAAGAACTCCTCTTTCAACTCGCCAGCATGCACATATCGACAGTACACCAACAAATACGCACAGTTCGACACATCAGTGGACTCATCTAGCTGAATACTAATTTTTGCCTTACTAGCTAGAATTTCGTCTGCTACCTGATTTAAAATATTCTGTGACATATCACTTATACGACAGCGTACTGTATCGTTTGACAAAGAAATTTTCTCAAGTTTTCTTTTTTGTTCTACTCCACAAACAAGTTCAACCATGTCCATAGCGCACGGTTTGATAAGTCGTTTACCAATTGTATGTGGCTTCTTTTCCTTTGCTATTCCGTAAGCAACGCGATATGATGCTTGCAATCCTTCTTTGTCTTCGAAACAGAATCCTAATTTGGGTAGTGTTCCTGCAGCACGAAATTGAGCACGTTTGGCCAGCAAAGGCTTATGGTCGTCATGTACATGATTGGAATGGCATGAAGTAAAATGAGCTTTTAAAATTGACGGCTTCATAGAACCATTACCAAGCACTTTGGAGCAAAAGATACATTGTGGTTTTTGAACATCATCTGTCGCAATAAAGTCGAACCCAAATTCAACATATGATTCTAAATATGTTTGTTTCTTCGACATAATAACTGCAGATTGTTTAACTTTAACCTGTGTTTACTTATACTGCTGAAATGAAAATGTTAGTACACTTGCGTAGTGATAAATTGAAGTTATATATTTGAATTATAATCCAGTGCAAAACTATCACTTTTTTAATACGGAAAATTGAAGTTTGCTTTAGTTTATAATTCAGTAAATTTACCTCTTCAGTAGGTAAAATTTACCCCCGGTTAAGAACCCCTGTACTATATCATCCTTTTTCTTTGTGACGCTTTATAACCTTTTTGTGCAAATTTCTCCGTGAGATAGCTAGTATACCTCATGCGACAAATAAATTATACACTTAAATGTAGTCTAGCTTTTCTCTATGGTAATTATATTAACTATGTGCGGAGTCTGCGGACAAGCAAGTATAGAAACTAGCAGCAAAACTACTGATTAGCCTACGTACAGACATAAACAGCGATTTAAAAAATTATAGCATAAAGCACTTTCTAGAAAACCTATAACCTTATATTTGTCAATGGTATGAGGAAATAATTTTGAGAATTTCTCCATGTATAATAATTCCGCATGGCTGAATCTGAAACGTTTGACCGAACAAGTATTTCTACATCATGAAGAAATGCTTGTTCGGTCGAGCGTGTCAGCGTGGTTCCGCAGATTAACCCACTGGTATGAGAAAAGTTGAAAGAGTTGAAAGAGCTGGCAGTGACTATAGCTGGTAGCCTTTTGTACTGCAATTCAAACTCTAATCTAATGATACCGCTTCGTGAAAATTTTGTTGATTTTATTCTTTCTTGTATAATTGTAATGTTTGTAATTGGCTTTAAAAAAAATTTAAAATTTTAAGGATTTTTTTCTGGTCGTTCTATTGTAGTGTCAAGGAAACTATAATTTAAATAAATAGAAGTAAATTTTAAAATATTAATTTTTAACATTATTTTGCTTCAATATTTTAGTTTTTTATTGTTTATCGAAAACAATCTCCAGAAAAAAGCAAAACAACCCACTTGGAGTTTGCGATCCCCAGGATGAAGACTATTAATTCAGGTCAAAAATTTTTTAATTAAAAATTGCCCACCCCTGCATGCGGATAACAGAATTTTTTGGGAAAGGTTTGAAGTTGGTGAAATATTGTAAAACATGTAAAACTTAATGTTGCAGATTCAAAAATTATAAAAAAAAAGGCGAAAAGATTTACGCAAAGAGTTCGCAGTCCCAAAAGTTTTAAAATATCTACTATAAAATAAGCAGTGCGAAAAATTACATGTACAAAAATAGGCAAAAAAGAAGTTTTTGTATATAAAATTTGACAAGATAAAATTTTAACCATATTTTGACTTCTAAAACAATGGTTTTCAATCTTTTTAAGCTTGCAAACCAGTAATACGAGTATTTCAAAACAATTTTGCGGCTCGGTAATTTTTTAAATGTCTAAAAAAATTGTAATAAACGCGACAAATCAATAACAAAACTTTTATGTAAACAAAAGTAAGCATTTAGCATCAGAAGAACTCTATTTAATGTGAAATTTGCTATATTTTTCTCGGTAAAATATACGCAGTAACGGGGCTCTATTGAAGTTTCTGAATGGCGAAGTCAGGGGCGCCGAAAACGGGAAGAACACAGTGCCACTGGGACAGATAATTTACAAAATGATACAAGATACTTTTCGATATAATTTCTTCAAAACCAAGCTTTCGAAATTTTTTTCCTTGATTAGTACTGATTTCTGATTGCGTCTTTCGTAGCAATGCCGGTATTTTCGATATAATTTATGCTAATTTATCTAAGGCCATCTATATCGATGTTATTTATTCAAGGCTAGATTTTCAAGATTTTCAAAATTTTCTTTCTTCATTAGTGCTGAATTCTGATTGTTTTTTTTTTTTTTGTTCAATGCCGGCATTTCAATGTTCACTACTCCTATTTAAGTTTGGAATTGTAGGATTAGAATTGCAAAGTTCTAAAAGAGTTACTTCATGGAATTCGTATTTTTTCCTGCTTAGTCTTTTCCAATTACTGTCTTAATTCAGTCAAAGGATAGTTTAGAACAATTTCTCTCAATAACTAGAGACTATTTCTTGATTTATTTTCATACTTTTTTAACATTTTTTTGAAAGCATTAGTTTTTTTGCACACTGTAAATATATTGATGCCATAACCTTGACGAGAAATAATAAGGTCATTAAAGCGGCTGAATATATCTGCTAAATATGCAGGTTTGCTTATCGACATCTTATCTAATAAAAATTCTTGAGGAATAAGGAATATTCATTCACGTAAAAATTGATTTGCTTATTCTCTCAACTCAAAAAGAAGTGGAAGAACGCGTCCTCTCGAAAGCCATATCACTTCTGCATAAAAGATGAGATGGCGATTTTGCGCAGTCATAGTCAAACACAGTGCCTCAAAAAGCCTTAAATGCAATACTCGGTCACAAATATAATTGATAATGTTAACTGCTTGTATCATAACGTCATTTAATTCAAGTGGTAGTTTCTGGGTAGTTAAATATTTATGGTGAATTATGCAATGTGTAGGCAGCATAATTTTGTTTGCAACTTTTTTTATTTTTGCTTGTTTCTTATTTTTCCTATTACCGGTATCGGTCCGCATTAGCTTTTCTGCCGGTCCGCAACAATTTATTTCAATTTTATACTTTAAGGAGGCGCTACAATGTTCAGAAGTAGAACAATGTCAGAAGAACATCAACAATAACTATTAATTTTCCTTATTAACTAAATGCAAGATCAAGGCTTAGATAGGAGAAAATGTGTGGTGGTGTGTACAGAAGGAGCTGCCAGTATGATTGATTGTCATTTAGGTGCAAATGCAAAAATAAGAAAAGTTGCAAACAAATTATCTGCCACAGTGGCACTGTGTTCTTCCCCGTTTTCGGCACCCCTTTATATAAACTGAATATATAAGTTATAAAGTATAAAATTGGACTAAATTGTTGCGGACCGGCGGTTGAGAACCACTCTTCTAAACGACCGAAACTATAAGGTTGTGTGAGTTTTATGAGGTAATAAAGCCGGAAATTTTTGACTTTATTGACTTTAGCAGGCCCAAGTTATAACGTTTTAGCATGCAGACAAAGCAGAAAAGAATAGTTAATGAAACGACTTGCACGGTTGCTATTGCTACACCTTCTTTATCATATAAATAAGTACGTTCCCAGTCTGAAAAAGATCTAAGATACAAATATACACACCAGTATAAAAAAGTTTCAAGACTTTGTCATCAATAGCATTGGAGTTACTTTTTAGCTGGGGGCTGACTTAGATGTTCCGGCACAACATCCTTCAGGGCAAAACCAAAAACCCTCCGTTCTTTTGGCTCAGTCTACCACTGTCAATGTGTTCGTATAGATATGAACGCACAGTTTGACGACTCTACTTATGCTTCTTAGCAACTCATTAATGCCTCATCAGCAGCCGCCATTTTGACAAAATTGTGGTGATTAGTTCTCACTGATACAGCAATGTTTGATGTAATTGTGCATTGGGAATAGCACTTGAGAAAAGTTTCTCCTGGAGAAATATAAGAAATTTAAATTGATCTCAGCCAAATCATCTTAAGAGAGGTTAAGGAAGAAGCAGAACTATCTTTAGGGGACACAAATTTTATCAGGAGGTTCTTCAGTCCCTCTGGTTCCCTAATTCCAACGCCTTAGTTTGTCACTGGAGTAAAATAGCCTAAAAAACTTGATACCAAAAATAAAATTACAAAAATTTTTGTTTACACTTTTAAGGCTCGGAAAAATCATTATTATATATTCATTCAACTTTGGTGAAATATAATGAATCGGTTTTACAATTCGCATCTAAATAGCTAACCGGTGAATGGATTTAGTGTTTAATTTTTTAAAACCTATAGAAATATCAAAAATACCTCCACTTTAAAAATTTTAGGTACGCAATTGTTTGCTATAATCCTGCAGGAAACATGACAGTTGACGCTCATCAGATATAATTTGCCTCAAACATAGCGTTACAAAATGGGTGGCAATAAAGACATCATCGCCATCTCAACCTGTTCACTATAAAAAAAATGAGAACAATCTAATATTGAACATTGAATATTTTTTCAACGTATAAAATGCGCTTGTAAAAACGTTTCTTGGAAGAATGGAAGTTTTTTTGCGTATAAATAATTTATTTTAATGTGCTGTAGGCTGTACCAGATTCAATCCCACAATTGTCTTTTATGGGGGTAAAATTGATTATTTTACGCAAAACACTTTTATATTGATTTTTGGGCGCCAAAAAGATTTCGGGTACATAACAAAGCTAATGTATTCTGTTCAGTTATAATGGTTACGTTCGGACTTCTTGGTAAAATCGTACAAAACCATAATATGAACAAAATTCTTTCAATTTTTTTACCCCAAAATTCATTGGTCTGGTATGCCTATGGCTACGATCTACGAGCCATGTCTTCGGTTTTTACGCTTGCAAAAACAGACATAAAAAAATATTTTATAAAATTATAAATATTGAACCAAACAAGAATTAAATATTGTATTAATGGCTGATTGTTTTCTTTAAACACGAGCCGGAGCCTGAACCAAACCCAAACCATTAAAAATAAAATTTGCTGAACCTGAATCTGAACCTGAATGCTATTCAAACGGTTCGACGCCCTGTATGAAACCAAAGAAAAAAATTCGTGCAGCATTTTCGGACTTGTTATATTTTTAGTGAAAAAGATACCAAAACTATTTTAAATTATATTGCAACATCACAAACAACATGCCTATGCAGATAAGACTAGATATGCATTGCTTTCAAAGGTTCAATTTTTCTTCTTACTGTTAACGAATGGGCTTTTTTTCGACTGCGTTTGCAGGCTCTCGTGCCGAACCAATCAGATAAATTTGCTGGAAAGCACGTCCACCAGCTAATCATTATACATTTATTAAAAATACGAACCTTAATAAAAATCTGCAACTTGGCTTTAGAAAAATAGATAAGCTTTCGCAATTAATCATTTTAGTACCTGGTAATACCGCTTCCGCCATAAGATTATTTTATGTTTTAAAACGAATATATCAGCTACTTGCTTTCGAAGAAGTCTATTTTTTCACTTCATTTCATCTCAATATTTATCTTCCTGACTCTCAGCAAAGTAACAGAGGCGCTATACATATAGCAAGCAATCGGCCCGATCTACTTACGGAGATGCCAAGATATTGTGGCTGAAATTTTTTTATTTTCCTTTTTTAGTTTCATTGACATATAACTGAAATTTAGGTTACTTGCCAAGGCCGCCAAGAAGAGAAAGCGCGGCAAATTAATATAATTTTTGGAAAAGGCATAACATCTGGGTTTTTGTAAATTGGAATCAGAAGAAATCTGGTTATTTTTTTTATACAATCTAAGTTTTTCTAGATTGATAGCTGGGAGCTCTGATTCCAAATGAAGACCTTTTTTTAAAGAAAACTACTTTTAAGGGACAAAAATCAAGAAATTCGGGACAAATTCAAAGCAAAAACTTTTTTTTAGAGAACTTTACTTTTTGGGGACAAAAATCAAAAAATCTAGTCCCAGCGTGCCGTGAATACTGAAAAAGTCCCAAAATATGCCGCAGGTGGAAAAAGATTAGAAACCACTACTATATACATTTCACTTTATTCAAAAACATTTCTAAGATCGTAAGAACTTACCAATGATTAGCGCGTTACCAAAAATTTCTTTTTGAAGCATTAAATTTTTTTTGAAAATCAAGTGAAGACTCAAAAAAAGTTATCGATTGAAGTTCGGGTACGGTTATTCGGTTAAGGTTTAACGGTAAAGGAAAAGTTTTTTTTGGTCTTCACTTGACTTTTGAAAAAAATGTTAATCTTGGATCTATTAAATTTTTGATGCTGTAATTAATAGTACTACGAGGTATTTGATATTAGATCTTAAAATTTGTGTTGTAGCTTATTTAGCTTGGTGTTCGCAACTAAGGTTTTACTTGTGGAACTTGCGTTCCAAAATGTTGTTTGACACACACACGTGTTACGAATAAAATATATCGCTTACGTAACAAAAATTTGTTGTCATTCTTTGGTTTTGGATTGAATTTACCAAGATATTATATATTTCAGTTTGAGCGCACGTCTTAAAAAAAGCTCACTGTCCAGTCTTCCTCCTTCATCCCTTTGTAACATTCGTTTATACGTAGCTGCCGGCATAATATCGCAAAGTTTGCACGAAAAGTGCAAATAATTTGGAAAAATCTGGCTTTGGTTGTTGCTTATTACTAACTAAATTGTTCAACGATTAATAATTTATAATCTTTTGCTATCTTTCACAATAATAGAGAAATGGTAAATTGAAGCCACGGTGCAATTACTTTTTCGTATCAAATCGATATCGTATGGAAAAATTCTTAATAAATGCTAATCAATGTTGAAAGATTGTTTGCAAATTTTTTGAAAGTACCAAATAAAATTGTTGTCATAATAATTATACTGAATTGAAAACGTCGCTTAATTTTGCGTTTGCCGTTGAAAATCATGCGCATTAAGGCTCGTTTCCACAAGGAGCGTGGAATGGAGTTTTCTTTGTTTCTTTTATTGATTTTTTTAATTCGCTTAGCGCTTAAGCGCGAAGGAAATAAAAAAATCAGTAGAACAAACAGAGAACACACAATTCCACATTCCTAGTAGAAACGAACCTTTAGACTTAATTTTAGTCGCCTTTAAAAGGCCCACCCACCAGACGTTAACTGATTATAAGGAAGACAACACTGCTACTAATGTAACTTGATTTTCACGTCCCAGTGAAATAAAACTGAATGCACTACCATTAATTTCTTGTTAAGTATTTGGTTATTCCAAATGTTTTCAAACAACCCAGCTGTGTGACATCTTATTAAGTTTCCAAAGAAGTTACCGATATTAAAAAATTTTTTGTGCAGTTTATTTAAACGAACATTACAAATAATTTCAAGCTTAGAAACAACGACCTGTAAAACAAACTGGAGGACAGCAAAATAATTTGCAACTTAAAATAAAAAAACAACTTACAACATCAAAACGATTAGTTTTAACAATAATTATTAATAACTAATTTATTTAAACTTGAATCTCTATAGATATACAACGATTAGGTTTATCAATACAAATTAATCAAAGTGATTTTAGTTCTTGACTCCTGCTGAAATTTTTTAGAAATTTAAGATCTGAAACTATTCGAAGAGAGCAGCGACAGCTTAAAAAAAGCCACTTTTATCCGCGGTGGCAAAACATGTTTAAATATTCCAAACTCCCCAAAAAAATCTCGCCAAAGTCAAAAAAGTAATGATAAAAAGCACAACTTCAGCGTAAAAGTGATTAATAAGGTTTGTATGGACTAAAAATTGCACAACCAACGTGAGTTAATTATAAAGTTTTAATCCAAAAAATTTTTAAAAATGGAAAAAATATGAATAATTATTTAAATTTCAATAAAACTCGATCTTTTTAACATAACGGTTGCTCCTGCCATACTTTTGGTTCTAAACAAACAATCCACTTAATAATTTTATGTGTTAAAAAAATTCTAGATTTTAGGTATTTTTAAACCTAAAATGCTTCTTGATTTATTTAGATCATGCATGAGCAATCTACGGCCCGCGGGTCAAAACAGGCTCGCAAAGGCTTTTCATCCGGCTCGCGAATATTCTACGAAGCAAAAACATTAAGAGCGGTCAGGAGCAGTGATCTCAAATTTCTCGCCTCATTTGTCCTTTTAGAAATGAGGCACCGGGACTTCCCCAGTATTTAACTTCAATCAAAATTTATATTATATTAAGTAAAGACATTTTTTATCTATTTTTTTGTCTTCAATCAAATTTGCGATCCAAATTTCGCTTATTTCTCGGAACGGAGATTAATTCTTTGTAAATCTATAACATAAATACGGAAGTTTGAACCAAAACAACACTATTTTGCTTTGTTAAAATTTTTTAAACGAACAAGTAAGTTTCTCTGAAATCACAATGGGCAGAATAGACATCAATTTGTGAAAAATTTTAAGTCAAAGAAAAAAATTACTTCTGCTAAATACAACAAATTACAATGCAAACTAATCTCTACGATTGTTGCTGTTGTTCTTGTTGCCGGAGAACGAACCGTATCGAATGCGATACTTTTCGAATTCTGTTTCCCATTGGCTGAAAAAAATGTAACGTTAAGTTTGAATTAAAGCAAAGCGAACAACTTACGTTGAACAACAACAACTCTTATTATTTTCGAACAATCTAACCTCTTTAAACCGGTGCAATAGCATTGTGTGTTAGGCTCGCGCTTTGGGGCCTAGTGCTTTGAATATTTTTTGATTGTTGTAAGTAGGGTGAAATTTATTGGAAGAAATAAGAATTTAACATTGGGCTATAATTGTTTAGGACCAAACTTAAGTTTCGGGCTTTTCAGGCCTGTTTAGGGCTTCAAATCAAATTCGGGTTCGGGCTTATATTTTAGGGTTTAAGCTTGAAGCAGTTGGCCCTTTTACATTCTGGGCCTTGCCCTAGTGTCTTACCCGGTTAACCATTATGCCTGGAACTTACAATTTTTAGTGAAGACCTTTTTTTAGAGATCACTACTATTGATGGACAAGTTTTTTTCTTTATTTTTAACGAACGTCCCGATTCATCACTTTGAAAATATGGCCACTCTAATTATAAGGTTTTATGAAAAAGCTAGTATAAATATTTTCTGCTCTACATCAGGATGGTTCAAGTGCTTACTTCTACGGATCGCTTTCCAAAAAAGTAAGAAATTACCTACCGCAGGTTAACTAAAACTCTCAGAATATGTTAGCAATGATTAAACGAAGCCTTTCACTTGCAATCGATGTTCAAAGAACCTTTGATTGCCAATGTTAACTGATGGCTACAAAAGTTACTTGAAACGGTTTGATAAGATTCGTGCTGCCTAAAAAAAGTTATTCATGGACAAGCTTTTAAATGTTCAAAACAATTTAACATGCCGCGAAAAATTACGCTCCACGTAAATTGTGGTCTGTGAAGCATCGCTTTGAACCATCCTTGTTTGCATAATTATTTAATATTGTAAAAAGTTAAGATGATTATTCGCTATAGTTTTTAACTTTTTTTAAAATAGAACTTCACAACCTGGTGCCAGATACCGGAATGGCTGATCTTCTTAATTAATCAACAAAAAAAAATTACTTTTTAACAAGAGTTAATGAAGTTTCTCTATCCCATATTAAGGAATGCGATTAAGTCGTGGACAAATGTTTATCAAAATAAATCTTCGTCTATGTCTTATGATGATTTTGTCGGCAGTGTGGTCGAGTGGTTAAAGCGCCGTGATCAACACGGTCTAGGTTCAAAACCAACTCGCGCCATTCTGTTGTGTCCTTGGGAAAGACACTTTACGGCACTTTCCCCTCCTTGGTGGTCTTGGCAAGCAGTTCTAAATTACAGTCATATCTCTATTAAATTACTAGCGGACAGCAATATCTTGGCATCTCTGGAAGCAGGTCGGGGTAATTGCGTCGCTTTCCTGCGAGTCAGGAGGATAAATATAGAGATGAAAAAAAAAAAAAAAAAATTGCTAAAAATAATTCTTTATGTTCAATATACCTTACTTAATATAATTTTATATAACAATTCACTTGCTTTATTTGATCAAACAATCTGTATTAATGATTTGTCCAATACTTTTAGATTTAATTGAAGGAGGTATTCATTTTTTTTTTATCTATAACGCAATCACACTTGGCAACATAAACACATTTATAAGTAAATTGTGATTTAAACAATGCGAATCTATTAATAGAAAACCTCTAGTCACGTGTGGCCACGACAAGAAATGAATGATGATAAAAACTTTCAGTTATGAGCTTGAAGTGTTAAACTTAGACATCTTACTAATAAGACTCTCTCCATTTTTCAAATGCTTTCCCGCAATTGAGTGTTGGTGGAGATGTTGAAAATATTGGACCTAAAATTAAACAAAATCTTCAGAAACTGTATTATCAATTAATCAATTTTCCATTTGCTTCAGAATGTATCTTTTCTTATTGCTTACCTGAAGTAAAAGAAGTTGTAGGAGGAGGAAGAGTGGAAGTTGTAGTAGTTGAACCAGGAGTAGATCTTGAAGTAGTTGAAGGACGAATAAATTGCGTAGTTGATGAAGAACGAGTAGATCTTGAAGTAGTTGAAGGACGAATAAATCGCGTAGTTGATGAAGAACGAGTAGATCTTGAAGTAGTTGAAGGACGAATAAATCGCGTAGTTGATGAAGAACGAGTAGATCTTGAAGTAATTGAAGGACGAGTAAATCGCGTAGATGATGAAGAAGGAGTAGATATTGTAGTAGTCAAAGGAGAAGTTAATCTTGTAGTTGTTGAAGAAGGAGTAGATCTTGTAGTTGATGAAAAAGGAGTAGATTTTTTGGAAGTTGAGAGAGAAATAGACCTGTTAGTAGTTGAAGAAGTAGTGGATGAAGTAGTAGTTGAAGGAGGAGAAGATGAAGTTGTGGTGGGTAAAACTCTTTCACATAAACCATCATTACAGATATCTGTATTGAATTCGCACATGGTACAGGGAGCTCCTCTGACGCGGTAAGGTCGGCTTCCTATAATGCTAAAAACAAATTGGCTTTGTTGAATAATTACTTCTTAAACAATTCAGTATAATTTGTAAAATTTTCCTAGGCCACATTTTAAAAGATGATAGATAAAAGTTGAAAAAGTTTTGTAGCTTAATTTTTGCACATTTTTGAGACAACTGTGACAGTTCTTTTTTTTGAGAAAACCGCAAACGTCCGTAGCAAAAAATGCAAACTTGCTTTAAAAAATATTTGTGAGGTCTACGTTGAAAAAATATAATTTATTAATTTGTCAGGAAAATTTTTTTTTAACATAAACACAAATGATTGAAATTATTCAAGAGCTTAAATTATTCAAATTATTCAAATTATTCAAATTATTCAAGAGAATAATCTCTTGCCTGGAACACCAGAAGCGCAAGGAGAGGATTAATGATAATAATTGTATTAATTAGAGGGTTAATAATTGTATTAAAAGGCTCCCACTCGGGGTCCAATATTATCAGGGCTGAAGCTGAGGGTTTATATTTTAACATCCCGGGCCGCTATAATGGCCAGATCGACTGCTGAAAGCTAGGGTGGTGAGCCAGCATTGGGTTTCTAATTTCTTCCAAATCGTTAGACCTCGCCCTCTATTTGAGGCCCCGTGTATGGAGCACTCTGTTAAGACGTGATCAGCCGTTTGTTTGCTGGCGCTGCAGTCGCAGCGTGGCGAAAAAGCGAGGCCAGGTTCGTGCATGGACGAATAGAATCTCCCAACATCTGTCCGCAGGCGATTGAGTCAAACTCAAGTTGTTTTGAACAAGCACATTCTTTCGGGCTTGCTGCTGGTTCCATGAAGAAAAGCACGAAACCTGGATGTACTCTCACAGTACTTCGTATTCCATTTATATTTTGTCTCCTGGGCAACGCGGATGTCTATTTTCGCGAGATTATTCAGTAGTTTTGGCGCAGCTGGCACAAACGCCGTCTAGTGAATCTGCTTCTCTCTCGTAGCAGGCGCCGAAAACAGAGTTGCCATACATCAGGTTTTTCCCGTACACGTCCGGGATTTTAGTGGTAAAATCTCCGTCAGGAAAAACTGTTAAAAAGAGCTTAAATGTCGGGGACTTTAACGTCAACTGAAAACAATGTGTAATTTTTTAAGGAAATACGTTGATTTTCGGACAACAATAAGGAAATCCGAGATCGATTCAAAATGAAGACTTTTTTTTGGTCTTCGTCCTAAATTCGGAAACAAATTAATTTTCTCCGTCCCTTTAAAACTTTTTTCGGTTGGTGCGGCTATGTCTGTCCGGGATTCCGCCTATTCAAATACGGCAACCCTAGTCAAAAGACTCGCTTTAATAAATATGGCAATAAGGCTAAAATAAAATTTTTGAAATACTTTTCAAAGTTTTTTGCCATGTATTCTTCGTAAAAGTCAAATAATATTAAAAGATATTTAGTTTTCTTCATTTTTTTTTTTACGTGTAAAACTCATTCACACACCATTTTTAATTATTCGGTCTTCCAAAAATCTTTTAATAATACAACGTACTTTCCTGGAGGGTTGTAATTGCAGGAGACGATGATTTCTACGTTATATTGTTCATTGGAAGATCTATAATTTTTATAACCATAGATAATTTTTTTTTAATATACAAATAAACACTACAAGTAGTAAAAATATTTTTTTGTTTTAAAGAATTGCTATGGAAAGGTTATAGATAGCTAAACCTGATGAGAGCTTAAGTTAGCCAAAAACGTTTGTTTAATTCTTTGTTTTTTGTTTCTGTCGTACTTTAATAATGTAAATAAATCAATTAAAAAATGTTTAATCCAATTTGGCTGCTTTCCATAGCAATTTTATGGCAGAAAAAGTAACATCTCTCCCGAACCTATGTTTTAAAGAATTTTCGGAATATTTCTAATTGATTTTTATGAATCAACTTTGCTGAGGAGTAAAATTAACTTAACGTTTGCAACAATATTAGGCCTAAATGCATGCATTTAACTATAAGTTTTTGCTCCCAGTTCATACACTCATTTACCTTATATTCTCTGAAAACAAACGAGTTTACCCCTAGATATTACGCAGTTTAAATTAAAACTTAAATTTTTTTTTCCGGCATTAAAAATTGTTTTGTTTTTTTTAAAGCGATATTGGCTAAAAAATTGTTTTTTTTAAATAAAATATTTGAGAAATAACTGAAAGGAAAACCTAAAACTCTTTGATTAAATTATTGGAAAAAACGTTAGCAAAACTTTGTTGACTGAGAAAATTAAAAAAATAACTGGTACATTAAAATCTGCTGAGCTCTATTTCGTTCATAAAAAATCGAATTAGACCTACTCTAAAAAAACACCAAAACTTAAAACACTTTCAAGTATGAATTACGTAATCAACAAATTCCCTGTGTAATGTTTGCGCCTTTTCTTTAATGCACTAATTTTCTCTTTTCTGTTGTTCACATTCTGTTTACGCTTTAGTTTTATCAGTTGTCATTTTGTCAAGTGGTTAAAAGTTATTTTCAGGTTGCTCGTTACATAATTTTTGTTTAGACTTTAATTGTATTACAATTTTGGGCTTAAGCGTTCATTAAAATCTTGTTAAGCATTATCTGAATGTTGCTATTTCAAAGTAGTGCAATAAAATTCCATTACTTAAATTTGTTTGTGACGGATGTCTTTTCCATAACAAGCACAATGACTAAAAAAGTCATTGTTTTAATTTGAAGAATTAAACCTATATTTTTGCAAAAAATTTTCCAAGAAGACAAGAAATGCAGACAGGAGTTTTCCGGCCTTTTGTTATAAAGCAAATACTCAAGAAAAGAAAAAAGCTCAACGCCGAATTTGGAAAAAACAGATGTTGAACATGTGAAAAGTTAAATTTCGCTCGTGTTGTTTGGAACTCCTTTCATAAATAAAAAATACCGAAAAAAGAAAGGTAAAAGCCACTCAGATAACGTATATAACAACTTTAGTTGACGCTTGTGTAGCCAAAATCAATCAGTATTTTCCCAGATGCAGGTAAGATAAAAAAAACTTTTTACAAAACTTTAGAGCGTTGAGAAGGACTTATAATTTAATAATCGCTTGTGAAGAATGTTTGTTGCCCATAAGCAAATGAGAAAACTAATAAAGCCTTAGCGTTTCTATTTGAAAATGCTTGGAAAAAAAGGACACTATTAGGTGGTTGGAATGTGCTGGATTTTAATAAGGGAGGACGAAGACAAAAAAGAACTTTCTGTTTTATTCTTTACAAAAAAAACTTTAAATGATATGGAGCAATTTAAAGCTTTATAACAAAAGTTTATATATCAGCTTAAAGGTTTACTTTTTAAGAGATAGTAAGCTTTTAATACCAAATAACGAAAAAGTTTCAACAAGCAAAAATGAAATCTCTAAAATATATTCATAAAACTTCAGTCTATCAATTGAAGCTTTATAAGCAACGAGATACTTACTCGCAAATAGCAGCAGAACACCCCAGTTGATCGGACGAGGCCCACACCATTTGGGTGTAATGACCACAAACATTAGTACAAGTGTTCCTATTGTAACTGTAGTATTGAATCTAAAGCAAATTTATTAGACGTATTAAAAAATTACAAAAAATTTGTTACAATTTTTGGGAAAATTTCATAATTTTTTCGGCAAGTCAGAAAATGAACGAATTTTTTAAGATGGTATTCGTTAAAAATTTAAATGTTTTTTTTATTTTTAAAATCTTTGAGATTATTTGTTCGTCAAATACTTTTTAAAATCTTTTCAAGTCAGGTTTTTTTGACTGAACAATATATTCTTGGCAGTCTTAGAGAGTTGCTTTCTATTTCATATCTTAGAAAGTTTTGCTTCATCCCATTTACCTGTCATATGCTTACGGAATAAGTTAAAGTTATTTACTTTTTTCTTTACCGTAACTTGACTGTCTTATGCTAAACCATGGATCATTAATAACTTTTTTAAAACTGCGTTCCACCTATGTTAATAACACGAAAGGTTTAATTCGCTTTTGAAAATAACAATTTTTTCCAATTTTTTTTTAATGAAGCGTCTTCTACAAACGAGTTGTTTATTTTTAAAACAGGTCTACAAGCGAGACTCATTTGATCTTGAAAGAAATTTGTGTCCATGAGGACTGTGCTGGTGACCTTTGCCGTATTGAAAACAATAATGTATAGTTGTGAATATTCAATTAATTGCCGAACATTTTAGATGTAAATTTATTAAACATGACCAAATTAAAAATGGAATTGGCTCAGAGAAAGCTGTACACTGTAAAGTCCGGCTCAGAAAAGCTACTGGAAAAAAACTCATTAGTGCAAGTAGCATAGATATTGGCAGTAATGAGTTTTTTAACATAACTTATGAGTCTTATGAAATTTATACCAACAAAATAGATATGAAATCACCTCAAACAAGAATAAGTAAAATCATGATGTCAACTATTTACGTATTTCTGCGGCAATGGAAAGATGGGGCTTTTAGTAAACTTTAAATTTTAATTGAGACTTGTATTAAACACTTGTATTAAAACATATTTGGAAACAAAGCATCAAAAACTTTTTATAATTTTTTCTCAAAAACAAAAAAATTTTGTCGGTTCCTCAATTCCAACTTACTCATCTGTTTTCGCAATAAATTAAAAAAATGCATAAAAATTTAAAATTTATATAAACAAAAAGTTGAATTGTATTCACTTAATCTGCTCTCGCTTACCATTTTTAGAAAATTTTTTGAAATTGAAACTCAAGTTTATGCACAGTCAATCACTTAAAGCAATAATTTTTAACCTTTTTCACTTTAGGCACCCCTCAAAGGAGACAAATATTTTAAGGCTACCCAAATCAACTTTTTTAGTTATTTTTACTTTCAAATAACGACTTAAAATCAGAAAAAATGTTTGAACTTAAAAAAAATTAGTTTTTTTAACCTTTCACGGTAACTTTAGCAATTTAACTTTAAAAAAACAAAAAAACTTAACATTTCACGGTAACATGATATCTGCCGTAGCTCTCAGGTTGAAAACCACGGACCTAAAATCCTATTTAAAAAGTATAACGAAAAACCAACAACGACAAAATAGACTATACGTTTATCGTTTATCGCCGTAAAAAATTTAATTACTGGAAACCTATTTCAAATTACGCTGCTCTTATTTAATGTCGTTCTTTTAACCTCGTCGTGCCAGGCACCTGGAGCCCTTTGTGCTGCTGAACGAGAAATCATTGCTCCAGGTGTAAACGATGCGTAAAGGTTTTCTCCATAAGGCGAGTTTGTGTGTTCGAATTCACAGTTGCTACAAAAAAAAACGAGTAGTTTTAAAAAGATTACATCGAAAACGCTAACAATTTGCAAGCATAAAAAATTATTTTTGCTGACTTATAGGTATAATTGATCCAGTGCTTCTATAAAAGCGACTCAGAAATAACTGGACGTTCGAACTTTGCGATTTCATCTCTTTATTCAAGACGATGTTTTCATTGAATGTAAGCAAACAATCAAAATTTAAAAAACATAAAAAAATTACGTTTTAATAAAATAACATTTTGCCGGTTATTTAAAGCAAAGTACAATTACAGAGATAATTTTCAGCAATACCCTGACTAAACCAACCAAAAAATTTGAGAGAAATTGACTTAAGAAATTTATTTATGATTTGGAATTTGATGGGAAGAATTTAGTTTTACCAAAATTTTATCCACAAGATTGCCAGCATTTACTAATTTGCTTAAAAATGCCGAGTCTAAGTGAGTTTTTTTATAAAGATTAATAACTTTGATTCAACTGCTCACGCGAAATTGTTGATCCATGGTGGTCAAAATAACGAAAATATTTTATGAATAGAACCAAGTCTATATCATAAGTTTCAACTGCAGGATTGACTCAACAAACCTTTGTTTATCTCTAAACTTTATACACCGAGCTGATACGCTTAGCGCAAGAACTTTAATAAACAAACTAACTAAATAAGGTTTAATAAGGTTCAACGACACATTAATTTTGTTTTTCACTTATCACCTACACGTCTAGGCATCAAACCTCACCTATGTCAGTTTAAGTGTGACTTGTAAATTTTTTTGAAAACTCTAATGGAGTCCGGCTGAAAAGTTATTGCCCACGAATGGTTTAAATTAGGGGAGATCATAATTTTTAACGTAAGCGCCCTTTTGAAAACGCATTATTTACAAGGTGATTCAGCAGGCTTTCACTAACTGTGATCACTGAAAAAAGTTTTTACTTAATACCAGAGTCTGAAATGCTTTTTGACTGCTAATCATAAAAAAATCTTTCGCTCAATTTCAACAGTCTTTTTGATTTTTATCAATTCTTGTCAAAGTTTCAACGGGTTTGTGAACCCCAACGTAACTCTCAGTTTAGTTTTCTTTTTTATTTTTCTCTCACATAATAAAAGTGCAAAATATCTAGTTGCGAATCATCATCAGAAAGACTCAGGTTCTTAGCTTAAACTAAACATATGATTTCTTGCCCTCTTGCACACAGCATAATACAGGGGGTCCAAGTTTGTCGCTCCTGCGAGTCAGTTTTCAAATTTTGTTGTCGCCTACTTCCTTGCCGCAGTTGTTCGGAAATTGTCTCAAAAAGCATAAACCGATTAATTTTTACCTTTTATGTTAAGAGAAGATGAAAAAAAGATTGCCATTTGTCGTTTTTTTAAAGCCAAAGAAGTTAGGACTTTTTTGATCCTTTATGATGTTAAAAGTAAAAGAGTTTAATCTTTTTCTAGTTTGCAAATAATTTTTCAATTTTCCAAACTTTTAAAGGATAAGATATGTAATGATTAAAATTCTTCCACAAGCCACAGAAAATCCAGTTGTGGGCAATGTTTTGGCGGGTCATGGTGGGCCGTGTCGTCGGTCAGGTAAAATATTCATTGATCATCTAAAGAGAAGCAGAATTGCCGCGCATTTCGCCAACTTAACTCACCATTTTCTTTGAAGCGTAAAAAATTGTAATAAAATCGAATTGTTTTTTTTTTGCTGCTCCTATTATGTCCGCACTTACCGTACGTGGCTGCTGGCGAATTCTTCCAAGGTCCGGTTCCACTTCATGAGCCTCATGTCCGATGCTGACCTGGCACGCCGATAGCGATTATGCTCCCCGACGAAAAAATCTATTTCGTCGTTGTTGAAGGAAATGAGCTCGATTAGGCGGTTCGAGTCTCTTTTAACACGGCCTTTAAATATAAAAACGTCATTAAATTAACAAAGATTGCGTCAGCAATTGCATTTATTCTTCTTTAATTCGATGCAGTCAATAGAAACTCAAAGTGACCTAAAGTGACCGAAGAGTGTAAAACAATTTACACTTTTAATCAAATATTCAAACTTTTACACGCTAAATACTGTAATTGTTCAACCCATTTTGAAGTGTTTGTTGGTAAGAAAGCACTTAAATAAATTTATTCGATTACCAAATCAAAAAACGAGTTGATTTTTAAGGAAGATTCTAAATATTGTAAGTAAAATCTTAAAAGTTGATTTTTGAAAAAATTTTTGATTACATCTGTTGAATATTTCGTCAAAAAAAGAAAACAATAATAAAACAATTTTGAATCGTCACAACAATTAATTAAATCCTTACGGCGATAAAATATTTTTAGAAAGTTGTTTTTTTTATGAGAATATTTAAACAGGGTTTTTTCCGGTTTTTAGATCTTAACTCAGGGTTTGTGCACCTTGTGGACACTGGATTGACATTAAGACCTTTTTTGGTCTTCATTTCACCATAAAAGTATTTGGTTGACCTCGCTTCTTTTTAACACACCCCCCATACTCATAAAAAGCTGTTACGTCATATTTTATACCAAATTTGTTTCTCAGCACCAAAAATTTTGGATGGGGCTCATGGCGACATCCAATCATAACTTACCTGAACTTGCTGCTTCATTCAAATTAGAAAAATCCACCTCTACTTTCGATGCTGCTTCGGCAAAAGCGTGTGATATTAGCAAACTTGTCACTAACAACGCAATCATTATTTTTACACAATAATTGTCTTCTGCGTCACAAATACATATGAGCTATATGTATAGGTATATATATGAGATGCTTTTGATTTTTGCCAAAAGTAAACTTCACAAACATCTGACTTCATCATTACACTTCTTTTTCTACGTCATATAGCCCGATGTATGAACCTTCGCTAATAGAGGCGAAAAGAGAATTACTTTCCAAAGTCGTGTTTTTTACTCAATTAATTTAACAGTTGAGTAATAAATGAATTGTTTTAGGTACACTGGGCACAAAAAATGTTGTTTTTGTCTTCAAAAAGCTGTTTTAAAAATTAAAAAAATGGATTTCGACTTGGAAATTTGACTTCAAAACTTTTTTGTGCGTGAAACGTTTGCTATTTCTAAATCCTTAAACTTTGTAGCTTCGTTCTCGTACCCGTTCGTCAATTTCATATCTACGAAAATCAGCCTGCTATAACAACCCAAGAAACAGATACCAACTGCTTTGCTCGTACGCTAGCAAATATTCCTCATTTGATCTTATTTTAATTACATTATTCCAGTGCTTCTCAACCCTTTTTGCGGTGATCCAAATGTTTAAACGGGAATAGAAAGCAAAAATTGGCGACCCAATCTTTTTTCAGATTTTATTGCAAGCATAAAAAGTGAAGTAAACACAAGACAATTTAATATAGACCTAAAGTAAATCATAAAAAGTATCACCAAACTGCTCCGAAAGAAAGCATGGGACTATGAAGCAATAAAGAAATCAGTCAAATCATCATCGAATCACAAAAAAATAATTTGACTTTTACACAACTACAGTCGTAGGTGATCCAATCGAATTAAACGGCAACCCACTTTTGGGTGGCGACCCAGGGTTTGAGAAGCACTGCATTATGTCTCAGACAAAACACTATAAAGATTTTATGATTTTTTTCTGATAAATGATAAAAACCATAAACCTATCTTCAAAATCGCTGTTAGCATGGTCCTAGTGAGTAAAACCTGGAATTAATGATACGCTGTTTGAAAAAAATATTATGCCACCGGTGTTTGACGTTCACTAAAAAAGAATAGTTAACAAAGGTTTTCGAGTGGTTGTATATTTGCCAGGGGATTTTTTTCGTCTAATATTTTTTAAACCTATCCTGTATTTTTACTATGATTTCTAAATTCTTGTTTTATTCTTTGTCTGCAAGATATAAAAATAATTCATTTGTACCACTTAGTCTTAGAGTGAAGTAAAAAATGAACTTTTAGTCTTTTATATAAAAATCACAATAGAATGAATAGCTTTAGAATGTCTTTTTTTAAAGTATTTATTTCTACTTATTGTAGTCCTAAAACAAAAAATTTACGACATCTGCAAAGTCACTGAAATGAAAAAAAAAAGTTATAATAAAAGCGAACAGTCTATATGATTTCAAAGGTAATTTTACACTTCAACAGTTTTATTAGCACTAATAACGGATTAGCAGTAACTCTATCTATTCAGTCGCTATATTGGGTATTTAATTTAAGAGAAGCTTTACAAAAAAAATTTTTGTTCTTGATCAAAAATAGAAATATCTTTTTTCTGTTTCTCTTTTATTTGTGTCTTTGTGCTTTACTAAAACTGCAATTTGAAATAGCCTAGTGCAAGAAATGTGCGAATATTACTGGCCGTAAACATTGTTGCATAACAACTTTGTCTCCTAATGATGAGTCAGCATTTTTGTTAGTATTTTTTAGCTCCTTTTAGGCGAAACAACAGGTATGACTTAATTCTGTGAAAAATGTGACCGCCGAAATTATTGTATAATAGGCTACCTCTAAAATAAATGCTACTCCAATAAACAGTCTGCTGCTATGTTGAATTTTTAAATTACGTCAAGACTATTCATTCTGGAAATAACTTTCACTTTCCTTATAAGATCTCACAGGTTTAAACATTTAACTTTTTTTTTTCGTTTATATCTAATTCTAAATTGACCATAGATTTGCGAGAATTTTAATCGTTCAGCTATTAATGTCCAGTTGAAAAATACACTTGATTAACTGGTTACTCATCCATCCTGAGTTATTTGTCTGAGGTCATAGAAGTTACGAATGACCACGTCATGATGATGCTGTAAAATGTGGCATTATTTAACATTGAAAAAGAACGCAAAAGTCAAATTCACACAGTCTGCAACAGTTGTAAAACTGAAGTTCTATTATCTCTCTGTTAAGACTTCACAGAGCACTTTAACATTTTTACCAAGTATTAATATGAAACTTGAAAGGTCTGAAATGGGTTGGGAAACCAAAACAAACCGTAAATGTAGAAGCTTGTGTGAATCTGTCTTATTCTAAGCAACTAGATTAATGCTTCTTCACTTTTTGCTGTTTGCACGCGAATAAGGTTTTTCAAAAGCTAGCAAATAGCAATGATCTATAATCACACAAACACATGTAGCTTCTTTATTATGTGTTTAGGTTTAAATTAAATAATTTCTAAGAGTTTTTTTTTATGCGTCCCTATCAACCACGGTTTATCAGTCTTTGTCATAGATAAAAATTTTTTCTTACGAATAAAACTATTGTGTTTAAATAAAAATTTTATTTTAAAGTCACGTGGACATGTGATAAAAAAGACTGTAATAGTTGGACTATAATTGTTGATTAAAAAAAAGTTATAAAAGACTTGCGAAACCAAAAATTCAACCGGAACACAAAAAATTTTTACATTGTTTGCTTTTATTAATTACCCCAAAAGAGTGCCCCAAAGACGCGAAATTAATCTTATTGGTTCATTGGTTCACAGGGCGTCTATGATTTGTTGAAAAGAAAATTGCAAACGGAATTGTACAAAATTGGATATATTTTCATTACCAACAACTACCCGAAACACATCAATAATTATAATTTTATTGGAAAAGTTAAACCACAAAATACCAAGCCGGTCTAGAAAGCGTAAATATGTCAAGTTCATGTCAAATCATGGATAGGAACTGCTTCCACGAGATTTGAAAACATATCGACGGTTAAACATAGCTACTTTGCCGCTTGTTTTGTTTTTACAACCACAAAGTTTTTGCCAACAAATTCGGCTGCCTTTCCATCATTGCAACAATGTTCTCTAACACTTTGTGTGCCACTGTGATGGTCTTGAAACATCGTATTTAAGTACCTACAGTTTATAACTCCTTCGAAAGCAGCATACAAGGATTGGCTAGTCTTTCTTTTATGAGTTGATAAAGCAGCAGGTGCGACGTAAAACCTTTGCATAAACTTTCTAATTTTTATCGAAAATAATTGAAAAATTTTTTTTGTTTATTCAAAATCGAATAAATTCTTAATTCTTTTGGTGGAAAATTATTGATTTATTTTGGCATTCTAGGCGTAACCTACTTATAAAATTAATGACTTTGTTTCAAAACAACAGAGACTTCCAGACATGAACAACAATATAATTTTTTGATTCTGTAAAACTTTTTATAATATTATCGAAATAAAACTAACGTAAAAATTTATAATCATTCAAGGCTGGTTCTAGTTACAATTTCATATTCACATGAACGAAAACAAAACATTAAAAACATTGATTCAAAACCTAGAAAAGTAAAAGCGCCCCGAATGTTAAATAAAGTATTAAAAATCAAAATGTCGCCGTTTGTTGAAGATTTTAATTTGAGCCTCGTTAAAAACAAATAAAAGAGCTCGCTGTTTTTTAATTTATTTTTTGAATTTTTTTTATAACTTGTAGTCTTTAATAAAAAACCGCATCAAAAGAATTTTTTCTTTTTTATTTAAGGTTTTTAAACAAAAATTTAGTTACCAAGGTAGTCACGTGGCCAAGATCAGTAATGCAAAGTTGATAAATTTAGAAATTCAGTCTAGTAAATATTAGACTATGTTATAGGAGAGTTCATCCCAACCTATTTTATGGATTACTTCTTTTGACCTTTTTTAAACCTTAATTCTCCCCACATACCACCAAAAAAATTGGACTGAAAAAAAGTATAGAAAAAAACAATTTTATTAAAAACTCTATAAAGCGGAAAAATTTTTTACGCTTGGTTTCACCCAAAAGCACCGGAAAATCCTTTAAAGGGAGGGACAAGATCCTACCTTTTGTCTTTGCGCTCTAGAAGCTATTTTTATTAAATCTCTTCACCCTATTCTTCGTGAATGAAAAATTTTGTCTATAGCCTTTAGTTTTCTCTCTTTTGATCGAGTGATCACTTTCAACCAATGGGAGCTCTCTTCTTTATTTTATAAATCAGTTTTGGTTTTTTTCATTATCATAATTTCTTAAAAAAGCGATTTTTATCAGTGAAGTTTTGTCGGGTTGTTTAATTTACGTGGCCCGAAAATACTTTTCATACGAGGCTTGTAAAAGGTTTGCACGAATTCGCGGGAACCTGTTCTTAAAAATTCAGCACATTCGGCGAACCCAATTTAATTTAACGTAATCTAAGTATCTCTATATCTCTGTATAATGAGGGAGCGTGTTTTTAGTACGTTTTCTACAAAAGAGAACTTCTTAAAATTTTGAATCGCAACACTGACTGTACTTGATTTCAGTTTTTGAAAAATATTTTTTACCTTATGCTGTAGAAAATTACAGAGTGTGCACTCCTGGTTAGGTGCTAAAGTTATATTGTATTATATAATTACTATTGTATTACATAATAATGTATTATATATAATTGCATAATACTGTAAAATCAATTATCTGAGTAGTGACAAAACAGGTAGAACCTTCTGGAAAATTTTTTGTGTAGCATTGCTGTCGACAATCGACTTTATTTTTTGTTCTATTCTAAAGTTTGACTAATCTTGATTCTATAATTCAGCTGCTTATAATAGGATAATCTTATAATGATATTACTATTATTCATCTCTTTTCGTGTCTCAGTTTAACCCTTTGAGACCCAGACAACTTTATTCTTGTTTTTAAAACTTTTTTTTCAACTATGTTGGTAAGAAGACATAATCTAACGCATATATTCAAAAATTTGACCAAAATAATAATTAGCAGCGATTTTCGGGCAGCGGTACTTTAAAGTACCAACAGTTTTTAGCGGTCTAAAAAACAATGCCTGAGAAATTAATTGTGTTTACTGTTTACACATAAATGGTTGCAATATTCACAAAAACTGAACATAAAATATTAAAACAATGCATAAAATGGTTAAGAATCATTATGACGCATTTTTAATGATTGCCAATGGTAGGCCTATAAATAAGATGCAGTATTAACTGTGGTGTCACATTATTTACATCACTATAATATTAAATTTCACAATTCATAACATAAAAATTAATGAGCAATTTTTAGGCTCATATTTGCATATTAGTTTCTTACATAACATACCGGTAGGTTTTCGGTACCCTGACACGCATCATATACAAAATTATAACACCTTATTTTAATAGTACGCACATGTACCACCGGGTCTCAAAGGGTTAAGGCAGGATTATAACTAGTCTAAGACGGCGGTTCCCAGCCTTTTTTTTTAAAGCAACCCAATTTCGAGACAAACGAATTCGGTTGAAGTCTTGCGACCCGAGCGTGTACACAAACACTAAAAGGCATACAATAAAGCATTTTATGCGTTTTAAATTGTGTTAAAAATGAAAATAGTCGGCAGCGCGGTCAAGTGGTTAAAACGCCGTGCTCATGATCAACATGATCTCGGTTCAAAACCTACTCGCTCCATTCTGTTGTGTCCTTGGGAAAGACACTTGACGGCACATTTCCCTTCTTGATGGTCTTGGCAAGCAGTTCTAAATTACAGTAATATCTCTATTAAATTTCAAGCGGACAGCAATAGCTTGGCATCTCCGGAAGCAGGTCGGGGTAACTGCTACGCTTACCCTTAGCGACTCCGTCGCTTTCCTGCGAGTCAGGAGGATAAATGTATAGATTAAAAAAAAAAAAGTTTTTTAAAACATGTATTTTCATTATTTTAACTTAGGCCTGCACTAATGGGGAGGCTGCGCCAGCTTGCTGTCGGCAAGTTTTTTAAATTGGGGCATGACTTTACTTAAACACAGCCGAAGGTCATCTTCAATTTCTAATCGATTCCGATGCTTCGTTTTCAATACGCACATTGCGCTAAATCCAGTCTAACAAAGCCAAGTTGTCGCGAATCGAATCAATCTTTGAAGTGCGTACTTTGAAACGGTTGAATACTCTTCGTACATGGAAATCCAAAAGCGGATATTTGCAGAATCCTTTGGAAATTTTTTTTTAAAGACGCAGAAGAAATGCGATTTGCTGCTCCCGTCGTGATGTCCATAAACTCTTCTGTGACTTGAAGTGGAAGTTGCGAAAGATTTGTAGTTGCAAATGGATCCATTATCCAATTCTTTTCATTTGTAGGGTCCAGATTTGCACCAAAGTACTACATAAATCTTTGGGCAAGTTGTTCTAGGTGTCCAATTATGGTTTGTTTAATATCTACGTCTTTGTCTAAAAGGTAATATTTTAGTTGTGGAAATATATCGAATTCATATTGAGCGACGTAGCTTTTCCACAAAATGAGTTTTCTGTAGTAAACAGCAACTTTTGTAGTTTTATCAATAACTGTAAAATCATGTTTTTGCAAGATTTAATTTAAATTGTTCAAAGAATCAAATGTATCAGCAAGACAAACAATCTTTGCATTAAAATCTGCTTGACTGAACATTTCCGCCAATTTTTCAAATTTTTGTTGTCTCAAAAAAATGACAATTTGTTCTCGCTAATCACAAACTTGCTTCAGAAAACGACCACGTGAAACCCATCGCACTTCTGTGTGCAACAGCAATCCTTTATGATCAACATCCATCTTAGCGCACAAAGACTAGTGTAGTGGCCCTGGCTTCAATAAAGTTTACACATTTTACAACTGCATTTAGTACTTCATGCAGCTCTTGTGATAATTTTTTTGCTGCAGGGACCTCTCTATGAAGAAAATAATGGATCTACTTTGCAGTTGGTGCTTTGTTTTATACTCGTTTGATCACTCCAGACTTGATACCGGTACATGCTACTGCTCCATCAGTGCATATTCCAGCACATCTGTCCCAATGAATGGAATGTTCTGTGAAGAAATTATTTAGACATTGAAAAACATCCTTACCCGTGGTGTGCAATTTTAGCTCGTCAGATTTTCAGATACCTTTGCTTTGTTAATGTAGCAAATAAACATAAAAAGTTGCGATTGACCTGCTACATCTCTAGATTCATCCGATCGAATCGAACACAGAGGTGAATTTTTTACCTCATTAAGCATCTGTTTTAAAACTTCACTTGCATGTCCAGTGGACCAGTGGACATTGTCCACCATACTTCTCTTTACTGTGTTATTTGACAAAAAGACCGAATCCAATCTTTGCTTTCCATTTCTTCAATCATAGGTTTGACGACTTCTTTCATAACAGACATTAACATTTCTTGACCAATCGTATAAGCTTTTTTTGCTTTCCTATCTGTTGCAAAGCAACATACAAAGCATACACAAGCAACTTTATTTTCTGTTGCAAATGCGGTTATAACAGTTTTTGTTTTTCAATTGATTTTCGTTTGCGTTTAAAAAATCTAATGGGTTTGTCAACACAATTTAAATGATTTTCTCCAAATGGCGTGGCAATTTGTTTTTCTTTATTGATTCTGTTGACAGCACTTTGAGGCATAAGCTTATTACTGGTGCCCATTTTGGTTTAACATTCAATTCCATAAAAACAAGGTTTAAAAAAACTTCATTATATAATTGCTTTGCCATTTATGTTTCATTTTTATATTTGAGCTAACAAAAAAGTTAGTTAGTTCGTGCTATTTATCCTCCCGACTCGTGAGATAGCAGCATACGCCTTAAACCAGTGCAATCTTTTTGCAGATGACTCAGATGACCCATTTCGAAGGTACCTACCTATTTTTACTTGAATAAATTGTTTTTATCTTTTCAACTACCTCTGTATTGAATAACTCATAAATAAAATCACTCTTCAGTATAAGCACGCTTGAATTCTTTCGCTGAAGAAGTCCTTTGTTATTCTTTTTCTGTAGAGAGTCTACAACTCTACACTACAGTAAGTGATAAGAGCAAGATCAGTCAAGCACAATTTGTCAACATTACGTTTAGTACGGTACTTTAATGCAATATTTAAAGACTTTGAAAGCTTGCTATTTTGAGGGTACAAAAAACACCTCAAAACAAAGCGACCCAAAATTTTCCGGTGACCGAAGTTTGGGTCGCGAGCCATAGTTAGAAAACTCTGGTCTAAAACACACATGCGCTAAGCTTTAAAGGAGCAAAATCACTCAAAAAAAAAGTTCAAAATACTCTGTGTAAGCTAAGTTTACTTCTGTTGTAAGTACTCAAAACTTTGCAAGATCTTCAACATAGATTTTCAAAGCTATGCCAACATTCCAAATGCAAAGTTTGAAATGATATATTATTTAAACTAAAGCTCTGTGTTAACTTATTCTGTATAGACTAATGTTGGTTGGTAAAATGATAATATCAAAACCTTTTTATTCCATGGTGAATCGAACCCGCTTAAAATTCATACTACAGTTAACTTCGGATAAAGAGATCCGCTTACGCAAAGTTTGATTCGATACCTGAAGAACGCAAGTTTTAAGCGCTCAAACCCTCCCCCAAAAAGCCCGCAAAATTGAAATCGGAACGCGCGCTTGTTTTTTTTGAGACATTATTAGAACAAAATCGATCCCTTATAACCGACTGAAATTACTAGAAAATTATGATTGGGACTTAAAATTTAATCCCTTATAAGCAAAAATCCGTTATATTCGGATCCCTTATAAGCGAATATTTTAGTATTATTTTACATTGAAAATCATTGGGACGATTTCAAATTTTTCTTATAAGATTAGCTGGGCGATTCTATTTTTTGTCTCAAATAATCAGGGTAAAATCGATTATAGTAATGTTGTGGGCCCCCACCCGTGTATAAAAACTATTGCGTTTAATACCTAAATTTTACAAGAGAGTGATTTAACATACGGGGTGTGTCAGAAAATTTGACATCATTTGACATGTAAATATTAAATGAAATTCAAAAGGGTTAATGTTGAGCTGAACAAGATTTATTCCTGCAAATTTGAATAAGAAATTCAAAGGCACGTGAATTCTATGAAAGGTTTTACAAATGTTCAATATGCGCACCGCCTGTGACACGGCACACGTAAAGTCGGTACTCTGGCTCCTCCTAAACATGATGCAGCATGTCTTGGGTAACAATCTCTAGTTTAACTTTCGTGCAAGACAGGTAGTTGACAAAGAAACACCACTGCATTGGAGACTGTTACCCAAGACATGCTGCAGCATGTTTAGAAGGAGCCAGAGTACCGACTTCACGTGTGCTGCGTTACAGGCGGTGCGCATATTGAACATTTGCGAAAACTTTCATGGAATTCACGTGCCTTTAAATTTTTTATTCAAATTTACAGGAATAAATCTTGTTCAACTCAACATTAACCGTATTTAATTTCATTTGATTCGACTCTGTAGTTTCTGTAATATTTACATGTCAAATTTTTTGAAACACCCTGTACTTTGAACAACAAATTATAGGCCCTTAGCCCCTTACTCACAAGTCTAAATTGTTATTGTTTAAAAAATTACAAAGCGTTGTTGATTGCAAGAACATTTGAAAATCTTCATTCAAGAAATTCTAGGGCTAATTATAATATGAATAATTTATTTTTGAAAGAAATAGATTGACATAAACCGGAGTTAAAAAAGCAAAACTGAGTAGAGTATTTCCTTTATGAATCTCATAAAAATAACATTTATAAGAAATTGTTCGCGGCCCCCAGTCGAAACGTATCAAAACTGTTTGATACGTACACAAAGTCGACGTTTAAGAAACAACAATCGCACAAGCCACAAGGAATTAAGCGGACTTGAATCAGGATCGCTAAACTATCCTCATGAAAGTAGAATCACTTCAATAAATCGTCGTCTCCGGTCGCTTCAAACCCGAAGAGCTCATGCAAACGTCGGACTAGTTAGTGAGCTCCTTGTCATCCGGGATCGACTTTTCTCCACATCCCGCCGCACAAACACGAACGCACGAATCGTTGCTCCCACATTTTCAAGAGCGACGGTCGTAGGCTGGTGTACATGGTGACGATTCCGCACCTGAACAACATGAAACTCGACTGCAAACTGACTGCAAAAATGAAAGCGATTCTAATTCAAAGGTCGCGCGAGAGAAACAATGGACGCTGTTAAAGTTACAGTGGACCGAACGAGGTTTTATTTGGAACATGACCGTTTGCTATTCAAACCTGGTGCACTCCTTTAATTCCTGGGCCGGTTTCCTCCCCAAGAATACCCTCCGAAGCGAATCGATTTTACCGGAACTTCCGGGGAGAGCAACGAGTGGAGTCCTTCTTTGTCTGGCCTTCAGCGCTGTCGCGTCGTACAACGCCTGGCCGAACTTCAATCTGGAAACAAAAGCTCGGCATGTTCGATTCATCCGCACTCAGAACATCAAGAATCATGTTTCAGCTTCGAATTACACCGCCCTCTAGTGAGCCCGCGTACTCACTTTAATAGACTCGACGACGAATTAATGTGGCTGAGGACGCCGTTGACCGCTGGTATGATCTCGAGGGGGGGGATAATGACTTGGGACGGCAGTAAGCAGCACTCTTGTATCAAGTTGTTTGGAATTTCTTTCTGACTGTTCTCGGGTGAACCTTAGAATGCGGATAGACTGAGTAAATGAAATTCATTGTTTCTTACACAAAAAAATCAAGTGAAAAACCAAAAAATTCAAGTAACAACCAAATATTTTCTGAGTTCTAAGTATAAAAATGACTTTGAACGTTGGTCAGATAATTTTCTAATTTTTAGGACGGCAACTTAATTACGTTATACCTCGCGATCAGTGGCAAAACTAATCATCAACACTTACTCGATTGCCAAAGTAAAGTGATCAACCGGAAAATATGGGGAAGCACCGTCAAACGGGAGTCGAGTGAGTGGAAGATGGGCGAGCAAAGAGAGGTGAGAAGCCCCCAGACCCTCATGATGACGAGAAGTTCTCGAACCAGGGTCAACCACTCTCGGTCTCTGATCAAGGTCGCGCACGGGCGACTCAAATTTCTCCCCATGTGCTGCAATCGAACAGGGATTAGAAGCAACCTGGGTTCGAACCCGGTCCCGTTTTGATTGAAAAAATAAAAAAAATAAAATAAAAAAATAGAAAATAAAATAAGACTTCTTTCGAGAGAGTGATACCCAACCCACAGCTATTACAAGCGCTAAAAGCAAAAAAATCAAAAAATAAAGAATATTTCCGCCTATGCTCGTAGTAAAAACTAGCCCTTAGAATGCCCACCACAGCGGGTAGCGCACGGCTAGTTCAGCGTGGATAACACTTGCTTGCGGGCAGAAGGACTCGAGTTCGATGCTCAGTCAACCTGGGTGATTTGCGTGCTCTTGAGAAAGGCTTTTTCTCCCAAATTTTTTCAATAGTTCACCCTGCTTACCTACAATTGTGACTCTGCTTAATCCTTTGAGGGATATAAAAATTTGATGGTAAAATAAAAAGACAATGGCTTAATAATGATGTCACAAATATCTAAAAATTAGAAGTATAATGCCGTAACAAAGTACTTTTGTGCTCTGCTTAATAAAGAAACCAGCAACCAGCTAACACGGTCATAAAAAAGAAAACCAATCACAAGGCAAAGCGGTGTGTGCGAAAAAATTCCGAAAAAATTTGTAAGTGCAGATGGGACATTCCATGTCAACTCACACCCTTATTTTGCCGACCATCTCCGATTTTGCTAAAATTTGGCATGTTTGTAGGTTTGGACGAGAAAATGTCTCACACCAAATTTCAAGTTTCTAAATCAAATAGTTTTTGATATATGAAGGTTGAAAATTAGACACAAAATTGCCGCTTCAAGGCTCCTGATCAAGCAAAAGTGATCCTTCTGGCTTTATTTTTTGTTCGATTTCAAAGATCTTAATATCATTGGAAAGCTCTTTTCAGCAGCTTTCCAATGATATTTATATCTCAAATGTATTTGTATAAATAAAAAAGTTATCTTTTGTCGTGACCTTGTGACCTTGACCTCGCATGACCCCAAAAACCCCACTCTAGACAAAAAATTTTTTCAATATTTTGTTCCTCACATAGAGGATTATCAGCATGCCAAAAATCAAAGTGGGATCTCTATGGATTTTCAAAATATTTTTTAATTAGAAAAAAATTAACAAAAAACTTGCGAAAATGACTTATTTGAAAATATCGACAAAGTTGCGAAAACATTTATTGCGTAAATATCAACAAATTTGCATCATTACGCACACCTGTTCAATAAAATACAAATATCTTAAAAACTCAGAGATCCCACTTTGGTTTTTGGCATGCTGATAGTCCTTTATGTGAGGAACAAAAATATTGAAAAAAATTTTTTGTCTAGAGTGGGTTTTTTGGGGTCATTGCGAGGTCAAGGTCACGACAAAAAAATAACTTTTTTGTTTATTTACATACATTTAAAATATGAATATCATTGGAAAGCTGATGAAAAGAGCTTTCCAATGATATTAAGATCTTTGAAATCGAACAAAAAATAAAGTCAGGAGGATCACTTTTGCTCGATCAGGGGCGTTCAAGCGGCGATTTTGTGTCTAATTTTCAACCTTCATATATCAAAAACTATTTGATTTAGAAACTTAAAATTTGTTGTGAGACATTTTCTCATCCAAACCTACAAACATGCCAAATTTTAGCAAAATCGGAGATGGTCAACCAAAAAATGCCGAAAAGGGTGTGAGTTGACATGGAATGTCCCAGATGCAACATCATGATCTGGCGAATATAATTTGATCGGCAGCTACACAGAGAAACTTTAAAGCATGAAAATGACAATAGAACGAAATATTTACATCAACCGTCCGCATGCAATAGCGACCTATCAACGTGGAATAAAGCTGTTTGAACAATTAGAAAACTACAAGATTTGGTTTTTCTTTTTTGCTATAAATCGAATCCACGACATTCTGCTGCGATATTGGCTTCAAAATTAAGTGCAAAGACGTGTATAATTAAAATTAGTCGACAATACTTACGTGATAGGGAACTGAAGCGAGAAGGTAGAGAGTGACGTCAGCCACCCACTGTATGAGCTGCTGCATGGCTTGGAGCGACTGTGGAATGGCGTCGACGTTTTGAAGAAATTGCGCGATGTCAGTCTCGTTTGAAGTCCTGAGAATTTATTCATTGCAAAGTAGCAAGAAAAGTGGCAGAGTTTGGTGGAAGTAAGACAATTCAACTGACTTTTCAAGTTGCTACGATTGAACCCTCATCTTGCTATTTAATGTTAGATTTCTTAACATTACAGGACAGTTGTGAGGAGCTGTGGTGCCACATGCAACCATTACGCAGTTTCGATACACTATTGGTCATGAATCATCGGCTCATGGGGTTTTGTAACTTAATTAAATTCCTTGACCATTATAAGAATAATAACGATGCATTTATAAACCAATCTATATTTTCAAAATTTTATATATAATTGAAAAATCCTAACCCATGCGGTGAAACATGAATGAAAAACACCACAACAACGACAAAAGAAAACAAACAATAATTAAATCTAATCAAATACAACCTTGCTTCAAAAGCATCGTGCAAGCATCAAAACCAGCACGGTGAAAAAACATCAAAGCTTTTTCTCAATAGTTATTTAACGCTGTTTGGACAGTGAACTCGACACAAGCAATCGTGCTTGAAACAAGTTTCAAACAAACACACAACCATCATAATTGGAACTCGCGCGCTCACTTGCAAACCATTTGCAGACGCAATGAAGGGTCGCTGTCCTCTGACGTCACTTGATGAGAGGGGCGAAACAAGGAACGAAACACCTGCGGAAAAAAACGTTAACATGCTTGCAAGTAAAACGGTAAACTCAGAATAACTTCTTCTCCAACTTGAAAAAAAATGGCGATCAATTAATAATAATAATAATAATAAAGTACTTGTATCCTGCTCTCTACTTGTATAGTCTTAGAGCGGCTGAACTTGAAACAAAATAAACTACAGGAAATAGCAAATAAGAGAACGGGTCAAGACTATCACCATCGGGAAGTCATCATCGGTGTAAATTCACGCATAAACTGTTTCCGCGGCAAGCATTACGAAACATACGAATTTGATAGTGTAACTTACATATCAATACAATTTAGCAACTCTATACAATGCATATCTCTACAGAACAAGTAATAAACGTTATTAAACGAACAATTAAACACTATAGGCTACATTTCTGTATTGTGCAAAATCGTTTGAAAATAAAATGTCTTTAGGTTCTTTTTGAAAATGTGTAATTGTCTACATGAACGAAGAGCCAATGGCAACGAGTTCCAAGTTATACACATCTTGTGTGAAATTGTTTTTTCAATCTGATGTTCAGTAACAATAATGAAACAATCATCTCCTAATCGAAGGTTTCCTCGAAGCGGTGTGTACGTGTAACACAAATGTGACAGATATTGTGGGGCTAAATTATTCAAAATTTTGTGAACTGTAAGACATAATTTATATTTTATTCGATACTCAATGGGTAATATATGACTATCAGCATAGTAGTTAATCAAATCATGATTGGTCAGTGGAATATCATATATAAATCTAATACACGCATTTAACACTTTTTCTAGTTTTCGTAGTAAATAATGTGGAATGCAGGCATAGAGGCAGTTACAGTAATCTAATGGTGAAATAATAAAAGATTTAATTAGCATGATTTTATGTTTTTGGGACAAAAATACACGTAAATTGCGTAATTTCAAGAGTTTAAAAAAAACAAATTTTAGAAGTTTCAATTACCATATGTTCTAGTGACAAGGTCTGCTCAAGATACACACCTAATAGCTTGGCATTTGTCATCAGACTACAATCGATTTGCAAATCAATATTAATATTTTCAATGTCAACTTGATATAACTTTAATAGCCTTTTCTTTCCACAAACGAGTAGTTGAGTCTTATCTAAGTTCAGTTTTAAAAAATTTTGGGACATACATGTTTCAATTTTGCACAAACATTTTTGTAAAGTCCCTAAAGCAGTGTTAAACTCTGACAAGGGATTAAAGCCTAAGTATAGGGTTGTATCATCAGCATAAGAATGCATTTTTAAATTAAATTCTTTACATACATCAGACAGTTCGTTTGTGTATAAGATGAACAATAAAGGTCCTAGAACTGATCTTTGTAAAACACTGAATGTATAAATTTTATTGGTACTATAGCAACCATTTATTACAACTGATGATGATCGGTTACTTAAATATGAAGAAAGCCACTGTAACGCATTGCCTGTTATGCCAAAGTTGTTTTTTAACTTGTACAAAAGACAGTTATGATCAATTGTATCAAATGCTGCCGATAAATCAAGCATCAATACAGCAGTAAGATTATCATTTTGAATCAATTGTTGAATATTGTTCACAACTTCTAAAAGTGCTGTTTCACAGGAGTGATATTGTTTATATCCTGATTGATTTGAACTACATAATTCATTTTTTTGAACATGTTTACTGATTTGATTAAAAGCTGCCTTCTCTAATACTTTTGAAATAAATGTCATATTACTAATAGGACGGTAGTTTTTTAAATTTTAAGCATCTAGATCTGTTCCTTTAATTATTGGCGTTATTGTTGCTTGCTTTAGTTGACAAGGAACATGAGATTCTTTAAAAGATTTATTGATAATGAATTGTACGCGTATTAATGGAAAGATTACTTGCGGGCACTGCCTCATTAATTTTACTGGAGCAGGATCAAGCAAACATTTTTCGTTGTTCATGTTACAACATATATCAATTTCCAACGTCACAACCCAAGTTACAAAAAAGATTTTTTCAGCAATGATTGGCACAAGAAATCGCTTTGGTCGCGATTTGATCATCATTATCATTATCATCATTTTTATTTTTGTCACTTCATAAAACAATTAAACAGAACTAAAATAACAATAAAAATATCACAAGAAATAACGGACGAAAACAGAAACAAGCACAAATTAACGGGGCTTACTGAGTGAATGAACAACTGAAAACGAACTTACTAATGTCACAGCATCGAACAACAGCTTAAGATGACAATCAGTGGCCGTGGAATTGCTCGAGAGCTGATAGAGAGTTATCTTCATTGCAAGGAAACGACATCGGAACGACTGAGATCAATTTCATAGAGTTAATGAATGTTAAATGTAAACTTGAGAATTTTTATTCGCAGCACAATCTCCATTTGGACGGTCTGTGGGAAGATTAGGCAAAACATAAGTAAAAATTGCTATCTGCCCACAAAAAAATAGGTCGGTTCAAGATTGGTTCGATATAAACAGCCGACATTAAACCTATCCAACCTAGAAAATCTTCTTCGAACATATTCTGACGGTAAACGCTTTTTTCTGACTTCTACAGTCTTGAAACTCATTATTATTTATTCATGATTCATACGTAGGGAAAGTCCCGTTTTAATTTGTGATCACGACCCACCAGGTTCGCGTCCAAACCATGACTATGACTAATATCTCGCTCAGCCGGAAACCACTGCAAGAAACGATCGTGTGTAACAAAGATAATAAGCTTATTGTTTTATCGTTAACACCTAGAAAGATATACTTTCGACAACATAGATTACCCTTCAATCAATGCAAAACCATCAACCACCACATACCAACAATGGGGCACGTTCATAGGGATGCAAATTGTTTCAAATTTCAAAATAGAAAATGCAACGACCCGAAATACCTGCTGCAAAGAACTGGATTGCTTGCTTAATTCCTGCGTCATCATGTCAACTAGGCCAGTAACAGCGCCGGGGGCGACGTGCAACAAAACTTCCCACCTGCGGAGAAGCCGTTCAGGTCGTGACGACGGGTTTTCCCCTTTTTGAGTCCACTTACCACTCCTTTCCCGTTTTCATGCAGTAGAGCAGTAGCTGGGCCGTCTGCTTGGTCGCTTCGAGGGGCGATTTTTCCGCAGAATTTAACCACGGGGGGACTTTAAACAAATACAACCCCCCGTTTTCATCTAAGCTCACCTACCACAAAAATATTTGTTTCTAGCATGCAGACCGCATTATCATAACAGTTTCAACACGTTGAACTAAAAGTCTCCCAGCTGATGGATCGATTAAGGTTTATTGCCAGGAATGCACCGATATGCAGATATCATCGGTGCATATCGGTGCATTGATAAATTTGATAAATTTGGTTGATAAAATTGGCAAAAAAATTTTTAAATCTATAAAAATAAAAATAAAAAATCAGAAAAATAACTCTACTTAATGTGAAAGTTACCAAAGCACAGGAAAGCGAGGAAAATGTAGACGTGCGCATGCTGGGATTCGAACCCGGGTCCTGATTGGTTTCCATCGAATCATTTAACTGATAAGTGAGCAGTGAAGCAAGAAACAACCTGTTCGATTAAAAGTTCAGTAAATCGTAAATAAAACAGGTTTTAAGGATATTTTACATGTTTTTGCATAAGAGTAAATAAGTAAGCAAATAAAGACACTGTCACGTTACAAAAAATATTAGGGCTCGTTTTCCACTACGAGCGTGGGCGAAGTGAAAAAAAAACAATCAATAAAAAAAACAAACAAAGAATACTCCATTCCACGCTCGTAGTGGAAACAAGCTTTAACGAAGAGCAACGTCATAAGTAACATTTCTTTAAATCGTATTAAATCAAACATTTTAATGCCACCAATGAAAACAACAAGATTAAAACAACACGGCAGCACTATTACAATTTCAAAATAAAACCAAAATAAAACCCGTTTAACTTTAATCAGCTACAAATACAAGACCACAAGTTTGTGTCAAAAAACTTGGTAGATCTAGAGCTTCCACGCAAGGGAAAAAAAAAGTTAGCAAATAAAACGCAGTAATAATTCAAACGATTCAACATAAAAACAAAGCAAAAAACGTAATGTCCATTCCTAAAAAATACTAATTAACTAGTCACCTGTCTAATATTTGTATCGTATTATCAGCGAGAGTGACTGCAATAGTTTGTCCGCAGAAGAACTTGTTTTCTTGAGAAATCTTGCGAACTACGGTAGAAGTGTCCATTGCATTGGCAGGGATGGAAAAATCAAGCACCTGTATAAAGTCGACAAGAAATATATCAAACATATTATCTTGAAAGGTAGAAGAAACTGCAAAAACCCTACGTACAGTGAAACCGAGAAGTTTCCGGATTTAGAATTCATTTTATTTTTTCGCAATATTTAACTCATGAATATGATGGGATGACGATTTTAGATAAATCAACCTTAAATCAACAACAGCACTACTGTCAAAGTTCTGGGCTTAGAATGTTTCGAACATACTGATCACCAATACTCGTTGACCTATTCGAGAAAAATTAAGCAACATTGCTTTAGATTAAAATGGTTTAAGAATGACGCCACAAAGTGGTAATACCGTATCACAAACTTCTAATATTTGGTTGTGCAGAACTTTAAAATAACCAATGGTATTGAAGGAACCATAAATTCTTTCAACTGTAAAATAAACTATGGTATTTACGGAACAATAAACGAAGAATTAATAGTTCCGTCAATGCCATTGTTCATTTTAAAGTTCTATACCGATCACAAAGTTCTAATACCTTATTTACATTGGCAAAGAATCAAATCATTAACTAAAACGCTTTTTACAGCTACGTTGAACTTATTAAAAAACTTGTCTTTCATATAAGTTTTGGTTATATTCCCAAGACTAAAAGCACACAAAACAGTTAAGCAAAATTGCTTTTAATTTAAAAGTGCACATTAGATTTCCAAATTTCACCATTAAAAGTTTTTTAAGGCAAATGAAACTTTCCATCCTCATATCCCGCCAAATTGAATAAAATAAACAAGAAAACAAAGGCAAAAAATTTTAAAAATCACTCATTAGTTTGATAAACGTTATAAGAAACATTATTAAGCAGAGTTACAATATGATCAACGTCATAATCGTAGGTAAGAAAGGTGAAACAATTATAATTGTTGGTGAAGAACCTTTCTTAAGAGTAGAACACAAGTTAACTAAGCATCGAACTCGCGTCCTTGTGCTCGCGAGTCAGAAAGGTATCGCACCGAACTATCCCTTAGGCTAACCGCCTGTCTCCGCACTCATCTCGATCAGGTTAATATCTATGATATCATCTGATGAAATCGCGATTGCTGTTGGCTCTATGTTTGTTTGTTTGAATTATTCGAAATCATATAAACAAGAGACCTCGACGAATTTAATAACAGCAATTTATTTAATAGGAATTATGCAACATGAAATTGTTATATTTCCCTTGACGGAGGCCAAAAGCACATTAGTTGAAAAAGTATTTCGTTTTTTTTTTATCATCTCTTTTTATCCTCCTGACTCGCAAAAAAACGTCAAAGGCGCTATCTTTAGGAAACCGTAGCAAGCACAAGCAACCATAAACAAGCAGTAATGTACTATATTCGAGACCTATCAAAAAATTCAACTCCTCGAGAGGCTTCACCAAATCCAAAAATAAAAATCCACTAGATATATGAAATTACTTTCGGCAGGGAAGGCGAGCTGGTAATAAACTTCCAGGTCTTGCTAACTTCGGGTTTACCGTGAGAAGCTTGCTGAACAAGCAACCTGTTGACAGGCTGTTCCTTCTTCGACAACAACCAACCTTCGAAACAAGAACCTGATGACGAGGAGACGCAGACCTGGAAGATCAGTTTGCACTTTAAGCTCTAAAGGCAATTATCAAACGAGAAACTTTGTTTTCCGTATAAACAAAGGAGTAACTTTGTATTTCTTTTCTTTTTTTATATGTTTATCAAACGAGAAACTTTGTTTTCCGTTTGATAGTCAATTACTAATATCAATAACCAACGGAAAATAAGTTCCTAAAATTTGTTCATAATCATGTGACGCACCAATAGATAATTACCACACAAGTTATTTAGAACTACCACGTAGACAATATAAAGTTTTTAATAAGTTTAGTAACACTAAGTTTAAATGAATGAAAAACATGATGACAACGTTGCCACACTTAAATGTTCGTGAAAAAAGTTACGACAAACCCCCTCAAGATCATAACTAAGGTCACATAAACAGCAATGCACATAACTAAACGTTTCAATGAAATGAATATTAAAGTGTTTTGCCAAGTTTGCAATTAGATGTGACCTAAGAGCCATTGACATGCAAATTGACAAATATCAAACCAAATACTAGTAGAGACAACGCCGATATGTACACCGCGCTATTAGCTAAAAGTCTTTGAAAGCAGCAGAGGTAATCCAAGGGTGGGAATCTAGATTGGCTTCTTTGAGAGTTAGAGGATGTGTCCTTTCAAGATATCCTAAGAGGAGGGGCAAGAAGAACAACAACGCCGATCATATGATGACAAAACTTCGACATTTTAAAGCAAAGTCACTCACCAACACATAATCCTGTGTCTCATGGGAAGCAAACTTAGCGTGGGAAACGTGAGTGTACGCGCTGTTTGGGTCTTCCGCACATTTTAGAGGCAGTCCTTGCAGCATGTTTATCTGGATCGTAACATAACAGCCTTAAAATCGATTCTGTTATTTTCGGGTACGTTTATCGATAGTAAGAAGCGTCTCTTTTGGTGGTTCACATTGGATGATAATCACTTAAAAGAGTTGAATAAATAAAAAAACAACTACAAACAATACTAATTTATTTTTTGAGTTAGCATGAAAATATAATCTATAAAAGAATTTTGCTTTAGTGTTTTTTTTAAATTGTTTTTACTAAAAAAATTCTTATTAATATAAACACTGTTACCAGGGATATTACTTATTTTAAAATTCATTGTTCTTCTGGTAAAATCAGAGGCAAGTAAAACTTCAACAAATACAAAAGGCGTAATATTTATTAAAGCAGAACTCAACGACGTTTCGTCCGTTGCATCGGGCGGACTTCTTCAGGTAAAAGCAGAACACAACGCGCACCGTATTTAAAAACCAAGAAGTTAAAAACACAAACCAACAAACACAAGGTGAGAAGCGAACATACATAACGATTTCATAATTACTCAGTGCAAAAGAAACAAATTTAACAGGTTGAAAACCCACATTAGTTGAGATTTTTTATATTGCTATATATTTTTGGAAAAACATTACGATCTTTATCATTTATTGAATTTTTTGTATTATTAATATATAATGATTCTAAAAATTTGCGTTTATCATAATCAATGTTTATAACATGAAATCGTTATGTAATTATGAAATCGTTATGTATGTTCGCTTCTCACCTTGTGTTTGTTGGTTTGTGTTTTTAACTTCTTGGTTTTTAAATACGGTGCGCGTTGTGTTCTGCTTTTACCTGAAGAAGTCCGCCCGATGCAACGGACGAAACGTCGTTGAGTTCTGCTTTAATAAATATTACGCCTTTTGTATTTGTTGAAGTTTTACTTGCCTCTGATTTTACCAGAAGAACAATGAATTTAAAAAAAAAAAATTCTTATTAAAATTCAAACGCAGTCTCATCACTTAATTGCCGGTAGATTGTTCACTCACTTAGTACAACAAAGCGACCGCGGCAAATTCATTCCATAAGAAATTGATCAGATAAAGACATATATAAACTTTAATTTTAAAAATTCAATACTAAATTTCAAAAAATTTCGAAAAATTTTAGCTATACAATTCAAAAATTGTTCTTAAAACCTATCGAAAAAAAGACAATTTAAAGTTAAAATTTTAAAATTAATTCAACAATTATTGGAAAATTTGTCTGCAAAATCATGCAAGGAAAAGCATTAAAATATGCTATAGCAATAAACTGTTGTTTATCGGCGACTACAGAATAAGCAAACGACAATAAGCAAATGACAACTTAAAATTATAACATAATTTATGCCTTTTGAGGATACAATACAATACATAAAAGGCCGGCCCGGTCAACTTACAGTAATCGATATGTTTCGGGCGGCGACGTCATAATTCAACGTGATTTCGTGAAACTGGATAAGATGCCGGATGTGCCCGGTGGAGGTGAGGATGAAGATCTGTCCTTGGTCTGACGCAAAGCAATGCACTAGTTCAAAAATTCATCAACACAAGAGCAAAGGTCGTTTCATTTGAAATGAAAAAATACAACTTCGCATTCAGAGAGCCACAAAGAAAGTTTTAAAAGTTTGCACTATAAGCAACAGAAGCTTATATTTTTACATGTAAACAACAAGCAGGTTTAAACCTTTCATACGAAGCACATAAAAAAAAACGCGATAAACGAAAGTAAACAAAAAAAAACTTCTACTTGTAAAACGAATGTCAGCTATTTGAAGGTGCGAGGAAACGTTTAAATAAGCTCGTCCAAAGGTAGGCTCCTCATCCGAATCCATGCATTGCACGTGTACCAGACCAGTCGAAGTAACGATAATGAATCTGCGCAAGCAAGCTGCAATTAACCTTTGGTAATCTTGAAAAAAAGCGCCTTTCTCCTTACCCGTCCATGTGTTTGCCGCCACATTGGGTGGCGGAAGGACGAAACACAGACAACTCAAATTTCTCGTTTAAATTACTGACCTCCATTTTTTCGATGTGAAAAACAACCTGGCGAGACAATAAACAATTAAACGGAGGAGAAATAAAATTGTACATAACAATATATAGAAAAATTACAAAAAGCAAAAAAACAAGGGTGATTCTGGTTACTTGTTTCACAGCCGGACTAAGGAAGATGCAGGTCATTTGGCTGTCCATAAATTAAAGAACGCCAGATGGTGCAATGACGTTTAAGCAAAGAAATTTGCCAATAAGAGAAGAGTAAGACTCAAATAGAAACAAGCGTTATTGGTTTAACAGACCTTTAAGCAACATAGAGCACCTATGAATCTGCTCAGGTGGACCTGTAATCAAGTGGAAGCGAGCAAGACTTGTGATTAAAGGATTTGTAGTTTATTCCTTGAAAAATGTGTTAAAAAAACGGCAAATGTCAAAAGTCTGATAGGCATTTCCAATCAAAATTATAGGACTCATTAAACAAGAATAACAAAAAAAAAATCATTAAGACAGCATTATCTTGGCTTCTATAAAGCAAACGGAGTCACTGGTTGATGGAGACATAGTCAAACCCTCCATCTTTTCAGGGGATGGTGGTCTGGGGAAGGCAAATACAAACATAAATACAAATCTTACTCTCGTCCCAGAATGAAGCCATCGAACAGCGAGTATTTCCTCCCCAGTCAGCTCGACACTGTGGGAGGACTTGTACGACCAGACGTTGCTCATGTGACTGACCATTGACCATACGCGGCAGTTGCCATGGGAATCGCCGCTGAGGAACCGGGTTCCTTTGGGAAAACAAACAACCGATGCTGATCAACATCGACATTTCTCACCCCCCAAAAATCAATTCAGATAATATTTACGGCGAAGTCTGTATCTATGCAGCAGCCAATGGAAACTCTGTTCGAAACTCTAACTAAGACACTTTTTTGAACTAGAAAATGATCTATTTTTTTAAGGTGAACTATAGAGTTTATTTCGTATTCGTGGCACCTCAACAAATATTTATTGGTTATATTTCAATAACTTACTTTTTTACAAAAAGTACAAAAATTTATCGGGCACTAGTCTATGCCACAACAAAAACTTCGCATCACGCGAGGACTAAGCTCACCGGTTCGGTTCCACTGCAGGCACGTGATTTCTCCACCTTTATATTGAACGCTAAAAACGTCCCAGGGCTGGTTCGGATTCAGCACGTTCACAAATAACTTCCGATATCCTGTCGCATGCAAGAGAGAAAAAATCAATCGAACTTCTTCAATCGCTTACCTTTAATTCAATTCAATTCAAAAAACATTCAATCACTTGAATTCTCAAATCACTCACCGTCGGTTTCTTTTTCCGTAGTAAAAACAAACAAATTGGAAGAAGACCAAGCTGAAGCGATTATTCCATTATGACCAGCTTTGCATCGTTCAGTTTCCCATGCAATTTTATAAACAAGTTCCATTTTTAACTATTCAACCAAACCTATATACCGAAAACATAGTTACTTTTCCAAATAAGGGTCATTAATACATTTAACATTCTCACGAAATAACTTCACAATTAAAACATTTCAAGCGACTTGGAAAACAAACTAAAAAATATTGAATCATATAATTTCTTAATTTCACATATCGACCGCTTTAAAATTTTCACTTTGACAACATACAGATACACAGACATTATAAAAGTAAATAGACAGCACCCTGATACATCACACTACGGCAACCTAAGATAAATTAGTATACGTAACAACAGCACGCTTAAAAGGCCATTTATATTAAAAGGCAAAAAAGTGAACTGCAGTTCGCGAAACTTCGCTAAGGAAATATCGCGTGGTGTTTCTTTAATTATTTACTCAGGCCAATGAACTGTTTTTAAAAGAAAAGGGTTTTCTTCAGGTTTGAACAGTGGTTGTCAATATTTTTTGTTAAATAGTAATGTATTGGTTTCACGATCAAAATTATAGCCGTGGCCAGGTGTCAACATTTGAGGCGTTGAACCATGGTTGAAAGAAACGATCTGCAACTACATGTGAACTGCTTAATATTGTTAACAAGCTTTGAAAATTTCTAATTTTCCTAAAGATTGACATAAAGCACGGCAAAAAAAGCCAAAGTAATGCACCTCATTGCCCAAAAATTAAAGGAGACAGATCCACCTGTTTCTCCTCTATAATAAATCTCTAGCCGAAGTAACCAGAACAGGCGCCGAATTTCCTTTGGCCAGGTTAAGCAAAGTATTTGAAGAATATTATTAGTGCTATACTTTAATACTTTCATTTAATGAGTTCAACTTAAATGCACATCTAAGTTTTGATGTCAATCTATTCACTAATGTTATGTCGTGTAGAATTTTTTTTTTAAATTTTATATCTATATTTTTCCTCCTGACTCCTGCGAGTCAAGAGGAAAAATAAGAAGCGCAATCAAATCACACAAAGACGAACAGTTTAATAACTTCATTGGTGGGCGACAAGCTAAAATGCAGGGTTCATTTTTTCGAGATAATTGAATCTCCCCTCAGAAAAACATTTTCTGTAGATCATCAGCTCGAACTATCTCTGAACAACTACTAGCAAGAGAACGGGCTCCGTGACAAATGGCACAAAATAAATCATGCATGACTTTTCAAGTAAATATGGATACAATTTATATACACAAAAACTTTTATGTAAACTTAAAATTAGCTTCATAAGCGACACATTAAGAAATTAAATAACGCGTGTGCATGCGATTATCACCCACAAATACAAACCGGTCAACGACAGCTTGAGAAGAATGTCAGGTAAATCAGCTTTATAGGTTCATCGACAAAAGTCTAAACTGCATAGCAAAAACAAATTTTTCTACTGTTTTGCAATAAACTCAAAAGCAGCAAAACAGATATGGGTAGAAATACATATAAATCAACTTGAGAAACACGAATCAGGCTCTTCAGGTAACATTTACTGTCAAAAACCCCAAAGCTACTCAACATACTAATGACGTAAAAGAAGTTCGATGTAAGAGGGTTTTGATGACGACACTGTGAATTTTGCAAAAAAAATTATCTTAACATCACCTTGAAGAAAAATTACATTTCATTTTTGGTGTAAATAAGTTTTTACAACAGACAAATTAGATTTCGCACATCAAGATGTGAAAACTAAGTTGTATATATTTAAAGCGGTAAATACTGCAGAAAAGAATTTAAAAATAAGATGTAATTAGTGTTTTTCGATCTAGTAAGTCTCTGTTGCAATCAAGTCTATAAAGAAAATATAGGAAACCACAAATAAAAATAAAATACATGTATATGTATATAAATAAACGTTAATTACTGTATTACGTCCGCTGTGCTGTAAAAATACTGTATGCGTCGGAAAAAGCGAAAAAGTTCAGCTTTAGTTTGAAAATGCTTACTGTAAATTGTGAACGAACAAGTTACTGTACGCACTGTATTACAAACGGTAGGAAATACATGTAAAAATAAGCGTCGAAAAAAGCAAAGTTCAGCTTCAGTTTGAAACTGTGAAGGGACAAGTTACATGTATTTGAACTGTAGGAATTACATGTAAAAATACAATACAGTAAGTGTAGGAAATAGGGAAAGTACTGTAACTTGTTCGTTCACAATTTACAGCAAGCATTTTCAAACTAAAGCTGAGCTTTTTCGCTTTTTCCGACGCTAATTTTTACAGTACAGTGTACCTAATACAGTAATTAACAATCATTTATATATATTTCATTTTTAATATTTGTGATTTCCTATATTTTCTTCATAGACTTAACTGATTGCAACAGAGACTTAATTGACTGCAAAAAGACTTAATTGATCGCAACAGAGACTTAATTGATCGCAAATAGAGTTAAGTGATTGCAACAGAGACTTACTAGATCGAAAAACAATGTAAAATCAAATAATGCTATAAATAAGTTATAATCACGAACAAGATGAGTAGCAATGAAGATGGGCGCAATTCAAAGAAAAAATGCTTTAATAGTTTAATTTAAACCCATCAATCGGGTGAAAAGCTGGAATACACTACAGCTGTGGTATATCATTACGTCGTCACACAGTACATTTAGTTATTTTACACTGAGACAATACAAAAAAAATTGACTTACAGTAAGAACCATTATTTGTTTGTGATAAAGACGCTTTTATATAACTTCGGTAAAGAAATACTTTTTTTTTTTATTAAAACTGTTGACGCTAGAAGTTATGCTTGAATATGAATATGCTGTTAAACCTTTTAGCTATGATAGTTTTATAAAAAAAATCGTTTTTTTTTTTAATTTTTAAAAATACAACCGCAAAAATCCAAAATACGACCGATGTCTTCTAATATATAAAAAGACCCAAGATTTTTGAAGCAAACAAAATGAATACGAAAAGGTGAGCAGGGGCCCATTTTTAACCAAAGTTGGAAATTTCCTTGATGGTTTGAATAGAGTTAACGTGATTTTGAAAGTATAATCTACTACAGTGCTTCTTAATCCTTGGATCGCAACCAAAAAGTGTGTCGCCGTTTAATTTGGTGGGGTCATCGCCGACAATATTTGTGTTAAGATTAAATGATTTCTGTTGTGATTCGAAAATGATTTGACTGATTTCTTTATTGCGTCACAGTCCGGTGCATTCTTGTGGAACAGTATGGTTAGGCCTATGTCAAATTGTCTTGGGGTTAATTCCCTTTTATGTTTGCAATAAATTCTGTAAAAGATTGGATCGCCAAAGCTTGGCTCTCTATTTTTGCTTAACGTTAAAGTAGCCGGAAAAAAAGATTGAGAAGCACTGCTTTATTAAGCCTTAACCAAAATAGAAATGATTCTATGCACACATTTTTTAAATAATTATGAAAAGACAATAAGATTGGCATACTATAATAATTAACAATTTCGGCTAAAAAAAGACTTCATATTAGAATTGTACACAGCGTTGTAGAGTCGAAATCACAAAATAATTCCTTGGACTTCTCAAGCCTAATTGTACACGTACAGGTTGACTACAGCAAGAAAAAGTAAAACTACAAAGAGTTAAGTCAAAGAAGTAGAATCTTTATAACGCAACACTTGGGTTAAAAACCTTCTTACAGGCAAGTCACTGAACTAAACTTATTTAAACTACATAAATTATCACTGCCGACACGTTGAACGAACAAAGCACAATAAAAAAGAGTGCGTGCTAATATATAACTTGACATTGTTCGATGACTAACAGATATTTACATCATTTTCATCGATAAATAAAATCTCATTATGCTTTTTCTATATTAATTCGATTATAAACCAACTATTGTTTCACAGTGTCTCTACACAGTTTAAATTACTACAATCTTTAGCAAAAACAATCAACAAAAAATCAACGCCACGTAATTATTAGCAGATTTGTTTCCTCGCCTATTCATTGATATTTAATCACTTATAAAACACTTACATTTAATCACTTAAAACCGACAAAAATCACGATACGTCACACTACATCAAATTTAAACCAGCAGTGAAATGTCATTGTCGACAAATCCATCATAAATCAATTTTAATTTTAATTTTAATTACGTTTTTAAAGTTCACAGTTAAACAATTGAGTTTATACGTTACATTACAATATGTTTTTGTGGTGTTAATGTCAGTATATTTTGTGGAACGATACGTTTGGGAAAACATACATACAGGACGACTTAGTTAGGTGAACTTTGAAAATAGGTAGGTAGACTTTACAACGATAATAAGCCTAAGCACATAAAAATCGCTTTAAAACAAATAATTCTTATAACCAGACACCCACGATATGGGTGCGACCCAGTTATGCAAGTCTTGCATTAAAGATCGAATTCCGTCTGTTTGTCCTGGAGCAGGAATTGTACGTTCGTTAGAATAATGATGGGATGCAAAGCCGAATTCAACGGTTGGAAGCACTTTTCCAGCATCTTTGGGTTTATTTTGATACACAAGAAACTCAAACCAAGGCCGCCATGGAAAGGGGTTAATGCCTGATCCGTAGTAAATAAAATACCAGTCATTGTAAGCTTGATTTTTATCTGAAACAATTTTTCAGGGCGAGATTAATTGATAGAAAAACAGTGCTCTTCAGCTTTTTGAGATTATAAAAGCCCTTGAGCTAATATTACAAATTTCGCAGAATCTTTAAGTCTAATTAATATATTTAAAAAAAAACAAAAAGTAATACTTAAAACTACGGAAATATCAGTGTTGGCTAAAGTGCTCAACTAAATTTGAGATTGTAAAGAGCTAATTCTTAGTTATTTCAAAATAAAGCAAATCAATTGCCGAAAAATTGCTATGATGTTGAAATCAATCACTATTTTATGACACACATACGTGATAAAGCCCACGGTTTAAACTTTAAAAGAAAACTTCACAATACAATACTAAAACATTATTTTATACAAAGGAAAGTCGAGGAAGTTTGTACAGTACATCGCTATTTTTACACACCGAGAGGGTCAGCCAGAGGCAAGATTTTGACTTCGTCAGGAACACAATCTAACGACCAACTAGTCAGCTCGGCTGCGTAATCTTGCGACGCGAGAGTTCCCATGTAAACCGTCATGTGACTGGGACCGGTAATCAAAAACGACAGACGCTTCCGGTAGACGTTGGTCGTGCTGTTCTCTGAATACAAAGTCGACTTCTTGTATTTCAAACTCGAGCAAAAGCGGTTCTTGACTAACAATACAAACAATACGAACCGATTAGTAACGTCATTTCGTTTTTGATCACTTTAACCTGCATACGGTCGGAAAGATTCAGTTTAAGAAAAGGGTTTTCAGCAGGTAAATATCTCGGATTGCGCATGAGGTGATGGATGGGCAAGAGCCAGGGAGAATGGCAAAATACACCTGAAGCGTAAGTGGCATTGACAAAAGATGCTTTGCTACACTTACAATTTCAACCAAAATTCGAACGAAATGCTAAAGTACCACAGGATATGTTCACTAAACATTAAACATTTACCGATGGAAGGGAGGGGGCCAGCACCTTTCAATTTTTTACTCCCCATATCAGTGGAAAATCCTGGGTAATCCATAGTAACAACCCATAAGCCTGAATCGGAACGAACAAGCTGTTCATCTCCATGATAAAACTCCCTGGAAGTGTGCTAAAAAAATTACATAGCAATTACGTATTTAAACCTTTAAACTGCAAAGTTGTTTGTTATTAATTTTTGACCACAGACTTGCACAATATTATATCAAAACTACGGCTGATATAACAAAAAATGACCCATTTTTATACTTTATGAATAAACTAAAAACACAGTATATAGCATCGAAACAAGAATTCCAGTTAAAAAATTCATATAGGAACACTAACCTAATTACGCTTTTTTCTTAAAAAAATGAAAAATGAAAAAGATTTTTAACGTTTTACAACAATTAAACTAGTGATGGGACGATAAATCGGAATCGAGAATCGAAAGAATCGATAAATTTTTAGGAATCGGAATCGGCATTGGAGTCGAAAAATCTGTTGATGAAACTTTCGATTCTTGAAAACGATTCCCGATTTATTCTGTATTTGCCTTTTTTTATTTACTTCACTATCATTGAGCATCACTATCATATATCATTAAGCATGCATGTACAGGGTCGGACGTAAGTTGCGCACCAAAGACTTACGTGAAGAATAGTGGAAACAATGAAAAAAAGCGGAATAAAACATTCTTTCCTTTCCTGCCAATGATTATAACTTTCAGATTTGGTTCCAATCAAAGTTTATTTTCAGTTTTAATTTGCTTTTAATTTGCTTTAAATTCTTTGGTGCGCGACTTACGTCCCACCCTGTATATGAACAAAGACATTTTTTTTAAATACATATTTATAAGGATTGTAATCATGGGTGGGTGGCCATGGCAAACTGTCACCAACCTTAACAACATTATTGCCACTAAACCTAACCCAAATTCGTGGTGATAACTGTCGGCGGCAAATCAATAGCAACAATGGGTTCCATCCCGTATATATACAAAAATGAATGTTATCAATTTATTTAGCTTTAACAGTGCTCAATGATGAAGATCAGCGTAAAAATTATTAATTAAATTAAAACACTACTTATAAAAATTTTTTTATTTAAAATCGCAACAGGCTGTTTACGCCACAAAAAATGGCTCATCAGGCGATTATCTTATTCTATTTGAATACCATAATCGTCTGATAGCCTGTTCGGATTTTTAAATAAAAAATTTTTTTATGTGTATTGTCTTAATTTAATTAATATATATATATACCGTAAAACCTCTATTTCACCGCCATGGCGCTCTATTTTTCAACCCTTCCCCTATAGTGGTGTTCTATTAGAGGTGACGTTCAATTAGAGGGTGGCGCTCTATTTTTCGACTCGCTGATCAGAATAACGAAAAGAAAAAACATCTAACACATTTATACAATTGCATTCATTCATTCCTTTGTAATCGTGCTGTATCGTGCCGAATCGTTCGTACGAGCGTGCGTGTGCTTCAAGAAGGTCAGGCGCAGTCTGTGTTGATTTTACCGCTTATTCGAATAGAGTCAACACCGATAGTGTAGTTGGCGTTTAGGCCACCGCCATTAGTCCATTTAAAAAACTACAGGGACTTCCCAGCGTCTAAAAATAAACGTGCAATTCGACAATCTATTCTTTCCTTCTTACACCTGGAAAGGCGATTTCAGCCGTAACTATTGCCAAAATAGAAGAATTCATCAAAATGGCGTTCAATTAGAGGTGGCGCTCAAATAGAGGTTTTACGGTATATATACAAGAGTATTTTTTTATTTATTTATTAAGACAAAAACATCCCTACAGCCTGTTTTATCCGAATCAGGAATCAAGGAATGGATGAAGCAGACTGTAAAGCTGCTGTTTTTTTTCTAAATTAATAAAAAATCAATGTACAGTATATGTTCTGAATTTTATTGGGAGTTCTTCAAAAATAAGGTCAATTACTTTTTTTCATTGCTAGAATTTCATACAATATTGCAATACAGTAGGCCTCGGTTAAGTCGGATTCGATTTGACAAACAAAATCATCCAAATCAGACAAAGATTCGAATAATCCGAACCTTTTTATTAAGAACTACAGTATACAGAAAATAATTTGTACTTTCGTTTTATCAGAGTTAAGCGAAATCTGGATTAACCGAGATCTACTGTATATAAACAGTATACCATACTTATATACCAAGAGTGAATCGATCTTCATTGCATATTGCTTAATGAAAATATCAGAGCCATTTAATACGCGTACACAATCTATTTAATCATTATTTAAAAAAACCACAACGGATCCATTCAATCCAATAAAATCAGTCTGTTTCATTCATATTAAGGTAAGAGGAGAGCCAATCACCTTAATATAAATGCATGTCTTCTGTACCTGAATTTACTTTATCTCAGATATTTTTTGCTTATATGATCTCACAGGAATTGCATTATTTGTTTGATTAATTTAACAAGCTGTATATTTATGAACATAATGATTGAAAAGCTTAAATAATATTTCTAGTTTTAGGAACAATAAAAATTTGTAAATGTCCTTTAATAAACAGATCTTGTGGATTTTTAAACAGTGATCAAATAAATTTTGTAGTAAAATACTGCTCTGATCCTTTTATAAAGCAGTCTCTAAGGCAGATCATTTTCCAAAGAAGATTCTCAATGTAATCTTTAATTTACGGTGGCTAATGGTGAACAATGTAAGATAATTAGGGTAGAGGTACGATACATTGATGCTTTAAAAAAACATTTTGTTAGTCTACAAGGTGATTCGAAAGTAACTCCCTATTTTAAAATAACTATAATTTATTCAAATGCTGTAATATATTTCTCAATTTTTGTGTGTATGTTACTTAATGTGTGGCAATTAAATCTATGCTCTTGTTTTCTCGTTAAGATCCTCGTGCTACTAGTGAAAAAATGCAGAGTCGACCCAAGATAACGGTATGGTGTGGAATGACTTCGGACAGGATTGTGGTCCCTTCATCCTTTATGATACCATGAACGCCGAAAGGTACCTCACTATGCTGAGAGATGAAGTTTGGCCAATTATCAGTGCTTGGGACAATATTAAAGATTTAATTTTCATGCAAGTGGAGCTCCTCCACATTTTGCTATTGTTGTTCGTGAATGGTTGAATGCCCAATTTTCTGGAAAATAGATGGGTCGTCGGGGTTCGCAAGAATGGCCAGCCAGAAGTCCTGACTTAACACCCTGCGACTTTTTTCTTTGGGGTTGGTTGAAAGAACAAGTCTACTCAACCAAACCACGAAATTTGGAAGAATTTAAAGGGAAAACACGTGAAGTTATGACTTCCATCCCGCAAGAGTTTCTTGTGAAATCAGTTGATGCGGTTCATGGTCGGCTTGAGAAGCTGGTGGCGAATGATGGTGCCCATATTATATTTTAAATAAAAGTCCATGCAATATACTTTCTTCTCATATTCATTAATTGGAGAAATTACACTTCAAAAATAAATTATTGTTAATTTAGAATAAAGAGTTACTTTCGGATCACACTGTATTATAAAAACAAACTAAATTTTTCATATTAAGAATTGAAATCGAAATTTTTTGTTGGAATCGGTATCGGAATCGAAAAATTGGCATCGTCCCATCACTAGATTAAACCCTTATTATGGGGCATTTGAGGACATTACTTTATTTATTGACGGCATATGACGGGATTGTTACAAAACAATGTTATAAAGTATACTCGAACATAAAACAGAAGCTTTGATTCTTGATTGTTATGATTTTTTGAATAAAAATCAGACTTGCGCGAAACAACTGTTATGTCAAACTACCTGAATGTACAGACGCTTTGGCGTAGGGCTGGTCGGGGAGTAAGAATATGGAAATCCGTAACTGGTAAACGCGAGAAAATACGCCAGGCACGTGGTCGCGAAAAGAATGAGTATGAGTCTAAAACAAACGGCATTTTTAAAGCGTTAAGAATGATGCAATTAGCAACAATGCAAGTTAAATCACTGTCACCCGGCGGTAAGTACGGTTCAAAAACGGGATAAGTTTCGAAAATTCCCGTGAGTTATCAAAAACAAATTTACTGCTGTTTATTTAATTGCTGTTTCATGAGATAAATTTGCGTTTAAATTACTTTGCACTTTGACACTGCTGTTTTTCAAGTTGAACATAGCAGCGCGGAATCGCTTACATCAGGCGCGTCAAATTCGTGAACCTACACGGGCCGCATCAAAAAAATTTTAGGAGCCGCAATCCAGTCACCAAACAAGGTGAAGACCATTTTTCGGGTCTTTAGTTGGATTGCAACTTTAAATCTTTACATTTTTCTTACCACGATATGAAATCCGCGACCGCGCATACCGCATTTTAAGGTCTTCACTTTAATTATTCGGCAATGTTTGAGCACAAATAGCCAAAAAATTTACAATACCCTGCACTGTTTCATCTAAAAGAGCAAAACTTGCGACCGGACGGTCTTGAATGTTAATTTATGCAGCTCTACACATATGTCACGCACTTAACCCATTGATAAGGTCCGTTAGGATCTTGATCAAGATCCGTTAGGACTTGTTTCCACAATAAACGTTGGCGGAGTCGGAGTCGGAGTCGTTTGGAAGGGCATCCATCCCGGGTCAGTCACAAACAAGACTGGGGCCGAGGTTTTGGCGAGAGTATTTTTTGTTTGTTTATTGATTTTTTTGCTTCTCTTAGCGCTTAAGCTCGGGAAGAAGTAATAAACAAAAAATACTCCAGCCAATGCTTGTAGTGCAAACGAGCCTATGCAGTCAATAACTTGAAATTCTTTCAGGGTTTTATTACATCATAAAGCTTACACAACCTTATAGTTTCGGTTGTTCGGGAGCCTTTTATTAAGTTTTATAGATCAAAATAAAGTGTAAATTTGTCAAAATTTCACCTCATCAAATTTTACTTAAAAAGACTCATTATTTGCTTATTTTTGCAATTTTCGAAGCAGCTATAAACACTTTGAATATTTTCTTACTTAATGAATGATCAAAAGTAGGGGTCGGAGCCAAATTAACTGGCAAGATAAGCTCACAGTCGCGGCTATTGGGCAGCAGTGGTCTTTCAATTTGGCGGAAAAATGGCAAGCAAATTAGAGTTTGGAGTTATGTCAACAAAATAAGATGTCTGACCATCATCTGTCGTACATTATTATGTAGCCCCATATAATGTCAATGGTACAATTAAATGTTTTTTTTAAGTCTTTTTTTCGAATTGATGGCCATCTAATAGTGACGTACTGGTGGTAGTCATGACTTAACTAGACACTGACCACTATTTCTATTGAAAAAAGCTAAGCAATTTCTAAGCCAGTGTTTATATCATTAAATAAATACACTTTTACCAACTGTTCTGGCGGCTGCCTTTTGTTCAAATAGGTTTATCACTATCATTAAACAGCAACAACTATTTTCTGTATGGCTTCGTTGGAATCGGCCGAATTTAAATTACGGTATATAAAATAAATCCCATGGTTTTGGAAACAGTTGTGAAGTCGGAGGAATTATTTGTGAATCCGACTCCCCAAACCTGATTTCGGATGCAGTCAGATTCATTTTTACCCGACTTTTAACTTCTACTTTCTTTTATTATTTTAATTTCAACTCTTATTCCCGTTATTTTCTAGATTCGGAGCGTTTTAATCAAGTTTTTGCTATTTTGTCAAGATGAAAAATATTTTTTAAGAGAATGCTTCCGAATAAGTAGCCAGTTGCAAAAATTTCAAAATTCGGAGTTTAAAAATAAGAATAGCGAATAGAACAGTGTCGGCAGCGTGGTCACGTGGTTGAGCGCCGTGATTGTGATCGATATGGTCTCGGTTCAAAACTTACTCGTGTCATTCTGTTGTGTTCTTGGGAAAGTTACTTGCTGCCACTTTTCCCTGTTTGGCGGTCTTGGCAAGCAGTTCTTTATTTCAGTCATATCTCCATAAAATTAAAAAACCACGATATGAGTTTTAACCGGACCGCAACATCTTGCCATTTCCAGAAGTAGGTAGAGAAAATTGCTTGTTCTATGTACAGTGCCTCCGACGCGTCAAGAGGCTAAATAGAAAATGAAAAAATGAACACAAATAGTACGAATCCAAATCGGACTTTATACCGTGGACGTCCGTTCTTAATCGAGATTAATTATTTTTAATTCTAAATAAATTGACAAACATTTTTTAAATTTACAATTAAAAAATTGAGTTCTTAACCATTGTAATTGTTTATGTACAATAGCATATTATAATGCGTTTTTGTGGCGTTAGTGTCAGTATATATTTAAGCCGACAACAAAACCATGATTCCGAACTCGTTTTATATTTGCCTGGATCAGTATCAACAAAACAGTAAAACAAATATCGTAAATTCATGCTAGAAAAGCATTTAAGAAGAAGCTGATTGTATATAAAAACAAACATCAAATTAATTTTAAAAAGTTTATCCAACATTACAACCGGGTTTTGTTCTGAAACATAAATAGATAGATCGATATCAAATTAAAGGCTCGTTTCCACTACGAGCGTGGAATGGAGTATTCTTTGTTTCTTTTATTGATTTTTTTTGCTTAGCTTAGACCTTAAGCGCGGAAAGAAGTAAAAAACAAATAAAACAAACAAAGAATGCTCTATTCCACGCTCGTTGTAGAAACGAGCCCTAATATGTATCTGTGCCTTATGGTACCTTCAGAAATTAAAAATTCTCTAGCAGTTACATCACTCACCGTTTTAATGAAACAACAACATGAACTGTACTCAATGTAAAGTGACAAATCAGACAAATAAAAGCAGCTGCGAGAATGGCTATCACAATGTCGGGTGGTGCGTCTGACCCGAGTCTATTACACAGAGGAATAAAAAACTCCATGAACAAAATGGCGTGCTTCATTACAATTAAGCAATGAGGAAAGAGAGCCACAAGATAAACCAGTAACTTTTTTTGAGAAGCAGACTCTGAAATCAAACAAAAACACTTTAACAAAAGATAGTAAAATTTTTTTTGCAGGGTTGAATTGTTTATAAATAACGGTTTCAACATTAAAAATTAACAAAAAAATGTCTGTCTCTTGCTATTATATACATTCAACACTGAAACGCAAATAAATGACCCCAGAATAGTTCATAAAAATACACCCGAACATCTGTTGCAGAAAAACTCAACATGAGAATAATAATCATGATCCTTGCTCAATATCGTCAATATATTTTTTTTTATTTTATTTCATCTCTATATTTATCCTCCTGACTCGCAGGAAAGCGACGGAGGCGCTAATACATAGGGTAGGCAATTACCCCGACCTGCTCAGGAGATGCCAAAATATTGTTGTCTGCTAGAAATTTAATCGACATATAATTAAAACTTAGAACTGCTTGCCAAGACCACAAAGCAAGGGAAAGTGCCGTAAAGTGTCTTTCCCAAGGACACAACAGAATGGCGCGAGTAGGTTTTGAACCGAGACCGTGTTGATCACAATGCCGGCGCTCCAACTACTCGACTACGCTGCCGACAAATTAATCCAAATTATTTTAAATTTGACAAAACTGCAATAAACACTCACTTTCAAGGGAACTAAACATACTCCGACAAAAAACACATCGAATTAACAAAAGAGGTGCAACACATAGAAGCAAAATCAAGCTGGATTGCAAATGGAAGTAATTTGCTTGAAACAACGCAGCGGACCAAATTAGTAAATATGCACAAAAAAATATCTCCTCAATTCTCCATGGATTTTCATTCTGCACAAATAAACATCATGGCATTTGAAAATCAAGATCATGTTTTTCAAAAAACTTTTACGAATAAACTTACTTTGAACAACCAAGTTCGCATGAGTTGGTGCACAACCAACATCGACATGAATCCAGGTATGGCATATATAAATACAACAAATGAAGGGTGTGAGTAAAACGACATTGACCGTCCAAAACTAGTTAACAATCCAGACAAAAATAAAACTGTAATGATACATGCTAACCAAGTTAATAAAATTGTAGCTATTCCTTTAATTAACTGTTGCCCATACAAAATAAATCCAGAACCTGCAAATAATAGAATTACAGTATTAAGTTAATTTTTATAAAAAAAATTCATAAACGTCATCAAATTAATTATTGTGATCTTTGTTAGAAGTTGCCAACACTATTGGTCAGACATAGATTAGACTGGAGCCAAGGCAAAGATTTCAGTGCTGAGATTGAAGCAAAAGTGTTCAGCCATCTCTTACCCTTTATTGCAGATTCAACCACATTCGACTGCCTTCACCCTTTCTCATAAGATAGAGCACCCACACAGTGCCAGGTGACAGCCAGAGCAAAATTGTATCAAGTCAACAAAGTCTTTCTTTGACAGTTTGTATTCCTTGACAAAATTTAGATGATGGACAAATAAAGAAAATTGTTGATGTGTGATTAGAGGTGGGAAGCAGTTTCTACAAATGATGGCGTATCTGAAAGACACTATTATCCAAAACCATCAAACCTAATGCTTCTTGTAATTTAGGGCCAGCCAATTCCAAAAAGCATAGTGCTAATCGTGAGATTAAAAGAGAAAAACATGGATGTCCTGCCTCATTACTATGGGTTTCATTAGTTCATTATGGTTGTTCAATAGTTTTTGTACAGCTTACACAAACTGGAATCCTCTGTCTTTTCTGGCGGGCATCTGGAGACCACTCTAAAAAGCTATCTTGAGTTTTTGTTTTAGCCTTGTGAAAATTAGCCATAGATTTTTATGCAATGCTTCAAGATGATGACGAAAAATTAGTGATTTGTCTAGTTTCATTCCAAGTTGGAACTGGACTAAATGGTAGGAGTTCACCATTATTGTAAACTTTGAGCTTGTTTGACATTTCAATTATTTAGAAAAGGGAGTCACATGTAAATAAATTCTCAACAAAGAGCCGAGAAGTCAGTCAATAATTCATTGATCCTTTGAGATTGGAACTTACTCTTCTTCAGATTTAAAAAATTTTGAGTTGGTGCAAGCAGGAAAAAAAGATGTAAAAGATTTCAATGTAACTTTAGCTTAAATTAAAAGCCATGAGCAGATAAAATCAGGCCAAGGAGTTTTAGCAGATTTTAGATAATAAAATGCAGCATTAAGAAATTTTTAAAAATGTTTACAAAATTAGATGTTGTTGGCAGCATGGTAGAGTGGTTGAAAGCATCATGATTGTAATCTACACGATTGCGGTTTTAAAACTATTTATACCATGCAGTTGTATACATGGGAAAGGCACTTAATGGCACTTTCCATTGCTTGGCAGTCTTGGCAAGCAGTTCTAAAGTTTAGTTATATCTGTATAAAAACTAAAACACCAAAATAAAAATTTCAACCAGACAGCAATATCATGGCATCTCTGGAAGCAGATTAGGAGAATTGTTTGACAGTTGCCCTTGGTATAAAGCCTTGAGACGTTTTTGTGTGAGTCAGGAAGAAAAATATAAAAATGAAAATAGATATTGTGGCCCATTGCTTTTAGGTGTGCCAGATTGGACTATCTTTTTGGTACCATCCTTGGTGGTAATAATGTTATCTACCTTTTTAGTTGATAATTTGCCTTTCTTGCGACCCCAACATCTTCGGGTACAGCAATCACAGACTCTTCCTTCCCTAATAAAGTCATGGCCTGAGCTTTTTCTCGATTTGCATCTTTTTTGACCCATTTTAATTTTTGTAACAATTTTTACAACATCTCAAAACTTAAAATGAAAAATGTTGTCCAATTTTATTGACCAATTATTTAACCAGTTGTAAAGCAACATGAGGCATGCAGAGCAATGGCTATGCGATGAAGTATAGCCAGAGACTAGCATATGACATAACTGTAAGCGTCTGGTGGAAATAATGTTTTTGGCAGGAGCAATAAGTAAAAAACTAATGAGGATTTTTCTTGTAAAGTTTTTTTTTTGCCATACAAATGTAAAGATTTCTTTTGCCTGCATTGTACATTAACATTTCATACATATCCCACATCTGACAAGCTAAGATATATAAGCATCAGCTAAAATAAATGCAAACAACTTATCAGTAAGGTTGTTTATATAGTTCATGCTTTAGACTCGAAAGAAAAAATTGATGCTCTAAACTGTTTTAGACCATCAAATCTGGAGAGCAAAGACATAGTACACATGCTTAAGTTACATTCTTAGGAACATTGCATAGAAAGATAGATGCACACTCTACATGCCAAAACGATATACAGTTGTTTTGATAAAACTGAAGAAATTAGATATTTGGGCTATTTTCTTTTTTTTTTTTAAAAGAATATTGTAGAAGTTTTGGCAAGCTTTTTTCACCTGAAATGAGTCAGCCTAAGTAACAAAATAGGAAATAACAAATTTATTTTTCAAACCTATGTTGTGGTTCTATTTGAGCTTACACGACTCAAGCATGCTTAGCAACTGCAAAACAAAATTTGGTGGTGTGATAGAGGGGTAAATGTTATATCTGCTAAAATTTCTCCAATACATGTCTATCAGGTGTAAAACTTATCATTTGAAAACACCTGAAGTAAATTAGTGCTTGTGGTCCATTAGTCAGTCAGACACAAAACTGATGCCATTCCTAGAACCTTCAATCAATATACAAGCAGTAAAAGAACCAGGGATCACAACTGTGTTGGATGAAGTTTGGGGTTTATAGATGTTGATTATTTTGCACCCAAAACGATGACCACCCATGACCACTTGATTTCCAATGTAAATGAAGATTGGTCCACAGATGTTTATTTTAGTGTGCTCGTAGACAAAAGTAGCATGGTTTCCAGCATAGGAATTGGCTATTTTAAAACTTGGAAGTAGTAACCACTTTGTAGTGATGCATAAATCATTTGTAGTAGAATAACCACTAAAGCAGCACAAAAAGATCATAAAGAATGCTTTTTATGTTTAACTAAAAACAGATGAGCTTTAAAACTTATTATTATTGTGTTTTTGATAGTTTTTCTTATGTTGGCACATTTTGAAAATGACTTTTTTTGCAAATTAATAAACTTTTGGCTAAAAATTAGGTTAAGTATAAATATACCTTTCAATTTGACAGGTTTGGTTTCAGTCTGTTGTGCAGGACAGTAGTTATAAACTTCTGTCCCAGACTATGAAAAAGCATTTGCAATCCAAAGTCATGAAATCATCAATAATAGTAAATATAAATAAATTAATTACCAAATATGAAAACTTTACACCACTGCAACAATGCAGACAAAAACTTATTTACCTTTAAACATTGTTCCAGCAAATTTTATCAAAAAAATTCTACAATGTTATCAAGTTCTCTTCTTCTTTTTTTTTTTTTTTGTTATGGTTACAATCAGGGTTGTGGAGTCAGAGTCACATCTAGAGAGGAGTCAGAGTTGAAGTCAAAGTGGATTTTTCGATTTTGCAGAGTTGGAGTTGCTTTTAAACTTGGACTCAGAGTTGTTTTTTAAGTGTCCTGGAGTCGGAGTCATTTTTTTAGATGTGCTGCAGTTGGAATTATTTTGTTTTTGAAAGTTCTGTTTTACACTAAATTACACCTCCATGGTCTCAGCAGTCGAACTTGCCAAAGTTGCACAATTAGGTTGGAATCAGAGTCAGGAGTCAAAGCAGTTTTTTCAGACATGCTGGAGTCAGAGTTGGGAGCCAGAGTCATTTTTTTAGATGCTCTGAAGTTGGAGTTGGAATCAGAAAGCTTTAAATAAGTAGAGTCAGAATCAGAGTCGGAGTCAAAGTTAAATTCCTCCAGAATAAATTTCTCTGACTCCACAACTCTGGTTGTAATACCAGCAATCTAAGTCATTAGCTTTTTTTCTGTGGCTTTCATAAAAAGTTAATCCTTTGTAATGACATTAAACATGACTGCAGTGTAAAATCACATGTTATTTAAATAAACGTATCTCATTTCTATGCTAATTATTTGCAAAAAACTAGTTTCAAAACCATAGGAAAAACTATAAATTCAACAACAAAAGCTAATTATTTGCAAAAAACTAGTTTCAAAACCATAGAAAAAACTATAAATTCAACAACAAAAGCTAATTATTTGCAAAACTAGTTTCAAAACCATAGGAAAAACTATAAATTCAACAAATTTATAATGTTCTTACCAGATGCAAACATTAACCGACGAAGAACAAAAAAGAATCCACCTATTGAACATGCCCAATTGCACATGGCAAGTAGTCGAACTGGAAATATTAACATAAAAATACCCAAAATATCCAAAAATGCAGAAGCACCATGTTTGTATATACTTGGGTCAGGCAATAGTGAAGATTTAGATTTGACAAGATGCTTCACAACAGCTAAAATGTTATCACCTGAACAAAAAAGCCAATGCCAACAAAAAGTTTTTTCTACTTGTAAGTTCTACATTAATAAAATAAAAGGATTGCAATATAAGTATAAATCTCTATCATTTGCAGATTTCAAAGCACATGCATAATACCAGTAGTTGAACAAACACTTCCATACATTCATAATACAACTTTTGCACCTGACATTGGACATTGACATTGCTTAAGAAACATTTATTTTTTTATTTATTTTATCTCTATATTTATTTTTCGTTTTTAACCTTGTATATAATACATACTAGAAACTTTGTTCTTTAAATTTTGGGAAAAAATGCAGATTACATTCAAGGATTTACAGTGTGTAAACTGTTTACCAAAATATTTTTCAAAAAAAAATTTCAGAAAAAAACACAAAATACAAAACAAGTCTAAAACAGGGTCAGAATCTATGGCCCGCCAGCCAGATATAGCCCACCAAGCAAAATCATCTGGTCCATGACATGTTAGATATTAAAAGAATATGGCCCAATGTCTCATCTGTAATCCTATTTTTTGACATAATAATTTTAAACAATCTATACGGCAGTAAAACTGTGATACATCTAGTTACAGCAGTGGGAAAAAAGCACTTTATTTTTAATTAAAAGATATATTGTAAAACAAAACAAAAAGTCTTTATTTTAAATTTTTGTGATGCTGCTTCTTTTATGTCTAGAAAAACTAGGAAAGAGCAAAAAAACTTTTTACTTTAAATTTGTGTGATGACAAGGTTATGATAGCTTGAAAAAAGTATGGCTTGCCATAACGTCATAAATTTGGTTTTTGATCCATGGCATGCAAAAGGTTGTCAACCCCTGGTCTAAAGCAAGTGAAGAACAAGAAAGTAAAACAGAATTTAATACAAAACAATTACATTCTTTCCCATAAACTCTTACTTTAGCAAAAAGTTTGCATGTTTCAATGACCAGTAAAGCTATTCACCAAAGGTTTTATCTCTCCTATAAAGGATACCCATTCCAGGAAGGTTTGCAGAAAGGGACTAGACAAAATGTAGTTCACAAAATGGAACTTCTAACCTGAGCAGATTGGGAATATTAGTAGTGGCAGCAAGTAGTCTAGGAGAAAACCTCCAAATTGAAACATCCTTTCAGTACTATTACATTGCAAAAATTATGACATGTTTTTAGAACTTTTTTCATGCTGCCTTAGGCATTGCACAGATTAAAGATGTCTGTTTTAAGCTACTTAGCAAAGACATCTTTTTAAAAAGTATTTTCCTAAATGAGTCAGCAGAGATCAGGAAACTGGTGATTGACTTTCAATCCATCAGAAATTTGCTCATTTCTGCTTACAGTCTGATCTATACTGGATGGACCTCTGGCTTCATCTGGAAAGAAAAGATTCATTTGACTTCTTAAAAAAGTCCATTTCTTAGTTCACCCACATAAATGATCAGATTACTGCTTTTTGAAGGGGTTACATATACAAACCCAGAAACACAAATACACAAATGGGTTTTTGATATTTGTCTCAAACCTATCACTAAACAACATACATTTTTTAAGTAACCACACAAAACACTGAATGCATTTAAAATACTTCCAAACCACAAAGGACTAAAACAACTCATGGTGCTGCACAATTCACAGTACTTTTGACCATAAAACACAATCAACTACACAAACTTTTTCAAAGTTCTTTGTTAACAAAATTGACTTAAGAAAAAATATTTATAGTTGACTTGAAGCAATGACAAGTATCATAGAAATATGTCAAACAACATATGAAAAGAAAATTAATGATAAATCTACATATGGGATTATACAATCTTTTTCAAAATGAAAGCTACTTTATGGGTAATGAGTTATACAAAAAGCTAGAAGTTTGATATTTTGTCTGAAATAACAAACAAGCTCAATTTTTAAAATTATGTAGCAGAATGGTGCGCAAATTGTGGCTCGCCAACCTTTTGTTTGCAGCTCTTCTAGCTAAACAATAATAACAAAATTAAGCAATGTACAATTGTTATTCGTAGTTGAATTTGGGACAAACTAAGATTTCTAATTAGGTGCTAAGTAGGGTTATAGCATGGAAATAAAGCATTTCTTTGTTTGTTGTTAAGGACCATTTACACTAGAGCAAAAATTTGAGCAAAGCGAGCACTATCCTTTTTTTATTTATTTCTCGCCCACCAAGACACACTGGTATAAAATAAAAGAATAAAAGAAACTACGATAGTGCTCATTTCTCTCAGATTCACTTCTCTGTAATAAAATTTGTAAAATCATATCGTGCAAGCCTAACAAATGAAGATTTGAGAGAATTAATTCATATTGCTTTGACTTTATATTGCCCAGATTTTAAAAAGTTAGCTAATAAAGTAGAAATCCACAGTAGATCTACTGCTGGTAAAATCTCAAGAAAAATTGTAAATCATGTAACATTGTATTTGTTTTTATTATTTGTTTAAAACTTGCTTTGTTTACTGTATTTGCATTAACACCTCAAACAGAATTTTGGGCTCTCCAGCAGTTTTGAATTTTCACATGTGGCTCTTTCATTGAAAACTTTGCCCAACCCTGAGAGTTGTGCTGTTATTAGATCAGGCAATTAATGTGGTTTTGAGGGGGAAGCTAGTGCCTGTAGCACCACATAGGCAACTTCTGATCTACTTTTTAAAAAAAGAATAACAAAGTAGTAACCCTGCTAAAGAACAATTTCAAAACCTTTATTCCTATTTTTATATACAAGTAGTTACACTTGTCTTAATTTCTTTTGCCATTTCTTTTAATGATAAAAACTGAATTCAATGCAGCATTTTATATATTTATAGCTGTAAACAAAATAGAAAACATAAAAAAATACAATAAAATAATTATTCTAACTAGTCAATCATACAAAAAAAAAATTTTTTAGATGTAAATAGACACCTGCTCTCTGAATTGCTCCTGGTTGTATCATATCCATATTATCATACATAGTGTGATAAACATAACCATTTCGCATGTAAGCTAAATCAATACCAGGTATTTTTCCAAAGTCACGAAAAATTCTAATAAAAAAAGACTACTTATCATGAACAGCAAGGTGTAAAGAACTTTTTAATTTACTTTTTTGCAAGTTGCAAATATTTTTTTTAAAAAACCACGTAATTAATTTAAATATTCAACCATAATAGCAACTATTATTGCTTATCTAACTATATTAACAAACATTCAAAATGTAAAGTAACTACTGCAATAATACAAGCTGTTCTTGTTTTCCCAGTACCATAACAAGTGTTTATTGCTCAAAAACCATATAAACATAAAATAAAAAGTTTTCATTGAATTTACTCATTTATAGCCTTACATACATAGCATTTGATACATCATGAAATATGTTCCACATGAAGTTGCTCTCACAAGGTAAAAACAATATTACATCTATATGTGTTGCTGCATGTCAACATTAACTATTTGGACAACTTAAAAAAACAAGTCAAAGCAAGAGGGTTCTGGTAGACACGGCTCCTACATACCCCCAAAGAAAAAAATTACTTTTAGCACAGCAGCACACATATTTGACTTCTATTTCCAAACCTTTTAACAAGGACCAAAAAACTATGAAATAGCTGGTTAAAGATACAAGAAGCAGAACCTAGCAGGGTGGTCCATGTTCAGATGCAAATGCTAGTGTTTGCCTGTCTGATGTCAAAAGACATGAGATGGAACATGTTGAACATGCTACAAGCAACAATCATTGTATTGTTTGCAGCAAAAAGCACAAACAAGCAAAGTTAGTTAACTTTGGAGCATGCTATAAACAAAGCCACAAATGACAAAGATTGCCTATTAGTGCAAGTACTGCTGGTCTTTCTGTGCATTGGTGAACCAGGTTTGAATGGCACAACAAAGTGCAATACTGAAAGTAAATTGAAGAGAAGGCAACTGAGAATTGCATTTATTTTACATCACTGATTTACATGAACATGTTGCTGTAATTAGATTGACAAAGCAAAATGTAGTTTGGTAATCATTCTTTGCTGTAAATGCAGGTTAGCTTGTACAATATGGATCTATTTGCATGCTGCAAAAGGCCTTCATATCCTAAACCCCAATTTTGAGGTTGTTTTTAGTGCTGCTATTGTCGTGCAAGCACTAAAAAGAACAAAAACTACATTTTATAATTTAAAAAATTTTGGGCTGGAAATCTCGGGTGTGTAGTAGGTCTATATTGTGGGAATGCCAGGTTCATAGGACAAAAAAGTTTTTTTCAGTCCACTCTAATACTTAAAACCAAAAAAAGTCAAAAAAGTTATCAAGATAACAGTTGCAACTAATAACTCACTACTAATACTCTATCTCAATAGTCATTACATGCAGCCAATATTTCCAAAATCAGTATGTTCTAAAAATCTCTATGATTCACTTCAAAAGCTGCCATCACTGATAGATTAACTATATATATATATATATATAATGAAGTGAAACCTGAAATCAGTTTCAGCAGGAATAATTCCTGACTGAAACAACTCTTGGCCAACAACAGTACCAAATGGATGAGGAGCATGAGCTGCCCAAGTCATTGCTAGCCATGGATTGCTGGGCCCAGTTTGAAATACAACCTCTTTTCCACCAGCTCCAGCAGCTTCTAGATTAATGAAAGCTTTAACCTTTAAATGAAAAAGGGCTGTTTCAATTTTTAATGTATATTCATAATATTAAATTTAAGGTTCTTTTAACATTAATTGTTGTATAATTTTCAAAAATTAAATAATGAATAATTCCAAACAAGAAACTTAAATTTATCTTTCTTTTAAAAAAGAAGTTTTAAAAAAGCAGAAATAAAGGAAACAAATCAACAAAAAAATTTAAGTTTGATTGATTTTATAACAATTTTGGCTTTTCATATTTTTGGTTGCAAGAATTCAACAAAAATTAACAAATACAGTAGAATATATTAAGAAAGAAAACAAATAATTGTATTATTTGTTTATAAAAATATGACTGTAGTTTAAACAGGTGTTCTTAACTTAACCATGGCTCTTATGTTTGTAATGGTCAATGATGATTTACTTAGATCAAAAATTATTTAATAGTAATTATAAATTCAATAAAGATTTAAAAATAAGTTAACATGGTTATTATAGCAAAACATTTTCGTAGTAGATTACAATTCAAAATCTAAAACAAAAATTGAATATAATAATGAGACTAAATTTTTTAATTTTTATTCAAAGTGCTTGTACAGTTGTTTGCAAACAAAGGATTCTTAAAAAATGGCTATGGCAGAAACAGAACTTAACAAAAAACAGGACTCACATTTACTTTAATTATATCTGGTTAAAAAAAAAGATGTTATGCTGCAATAATCTTCAATGCAAATAATCAAAAGAAAAACAGTAATATTTTACAGACAATTGAAAATGAAAATTTCTGTTTTTTGTTTGTAACAAAAACTAATCTATCTACAATATTCTAACAACATATACAGAGGTTGGCCAAAATAATGGAAACATGTTAAAAATTTAAACAAATTTTAATATGGTGTGGAACCACCTTTGGCAACAATTATAGTCTTAACTCATACAAAATTTGAATAGTTTCCAAAGATATTTTAACCCATTCTTCAGCTGAAGCAGTCTCCAGTTCTTTTAAGGACAATGGCAGAGGGTATCAACTCCTTACTTGTTTCCCTAAAATGGACCATAAATGTACAATAATATTGAGGTCTGAGGACTGCGGTGGCCAAATAAGAGGTTCTACTTCACTAAAATGTTCCTTGTACCATTTAGTTACAATGCATTATCATCTTAAAAGACTGCGTTTTTCTCAGGAAAAAAGTCCTAAACCATCAGTGGAAGTTGTGGGCCAAAAATTTTTAATTGTTTTGGCTATTAATTCTACCATGAAGCAAAATCATTGGGTCTGCAGATTTCCAAGATATAGCCCCCCAGACCATCACAGACTCTCTTCCATGTGTAATAAGTGAAAAATATTAAAATATACATTTTGACAGTTTTACACATTGTTTCAAAATTATGATATTATGGCACTAGGTGTTTCCATTATTTTGTCCAACCCCTGTATCTTTTTTAAGACAATTAATCTATTGTTTTTGATAGATTAGCGAACTTATAATTACAGGGTGATTCACCGAAGTGTTGACAAATACTTTATGTGATTCACCGAAGTGTTGACAAATACTTTATTCCATTATTAACTTCGCATTACCTCTTCAGATTGTTATTATATATTCTAGAGTAAGTTTTCAATATCAATAAGAATATTTAATCTAGAAAAGTAAGATGGCAAAGACAGTAAATGACATCGTTGAAGGGTATTGCAAGAAAGGACTTCCACCTGTGAAAATTTTCCGGTTAATGAAGCGATTTGTGAGTCGTGGAGGTGTTTACAAGGCTGTGAAAAGGTTCAGGGAGACTGGAAGTTGTGCTCCAAGAATCAGAAGTACTCCTGAAAAACCCATCAGGACAAAGGAACTGATTAAGAAGGTCAGGGAGAGGTTGAGGCAGAACCCTTCAAGGAGCACAAGAAAACTGGCTAAGGACACCTCTGTAAGCATGAGCACCATGCAAAGGCTTCTCAAGGATGATCTCCACGTCTACCCGTACAAATTTACCAAGAGGCAGCTCCTGTCAAACGCCACTAAGAAGAAAAGGCTTGATAGAGCTAAGGTTTTGATCAAGAGACTTGTTGTTGGCATGTGGCCTCAAGTGCTTTGGACAGATGAGAAGCTTTTCACTGTCCAAGCTATCCACAACCACCAAAATGACAAGATTTGGATTCCAAACAAGGACATGGTGCCAGTTGAACGTTGCAGTTCATTTAGGAGGCAGAAACCTTCTTCCGTGATGGTTTGGGCAGGAGTCACTTCAACAGGCCTGAAAACACCTCTAATCTTTATCGACGAAGGCATGAAAATTAACCAAACTATCTATCGTCGGATGTTGGAAGAAAAAGTCATTTCCTGGGTTCAAGAAACAGTGGGAGAGGAAGGAATTACGCTTCAACAAGATGGGGCAACCTCCCACACAGCCAAAGCAGTCCAGCATTGGTGCAAGACCAATTTTAAAGGGTTTTGGGAGAAGGAAGTATGGCCCCCTTCTTCACCCGATTTAAACCCAATGGACTTTGGGATTTGGTCCATTCTGGAGCAAAAAGCCTGCTCAACATCCCATCCAAATATCGAAACCCTTAAATGAAAACTGAAGGCGTCATGGGAAGAAATTGACCCAGAAGTGGTGCGTGCCACGTGCGCCCAAGTACTTCCACGTCTTAGGCGCCTTGTGAAAAACAAAGGGGGCTACATTGAATAATTTGAATTTTATGTGAAAGCCCATTAAATTTCCATTCTATCTATTAAAAACTTGTTTCTTTTGCCCTTATAGTAAGTTGGATAATTCAGTTTTAATTTGTCAACACTTTGGTGAATCACCCTGTAAAAAAATTTAAATAAGATTCTAACTTATAAATGTTAAGATAAGTTATAAATGTTAAGATAATATCATTAAAAAGCTTTAAAAATTGGGTAATTGATATAGCAGCAATTCAAGTAGAAAATAATTTTGTCATGCAAGGTTTATATGTCAATACAACCACAATTTTCATGTAGATAGTAAACAATGTTAAGACTATACTGCAACACTCTGTGAGAGTCATTCAAGTGTGCTTTTTTTAATCTTTTTTAAATCTTTTATTTTTAATTTGAGGCTAAATTTAATACATCTTTGACTCAAACAGTATTTGATGAAAAGTAAACGCATGTTACTATGTTTATAAAAGCACAATATATATCTTTAAATAAACAATGTATACCTCTTTTGCCCATGGGTGACGAGTAATAAAACCATGACTGGCCTGAAGAACATTTTCCTCAGCTCCATTAAATAAAAATATAACAGTATGAAGTAATGGTTGTTTTTCATCAACAACAAGAGCTCTCATGACTTCAAGTAAAACAGCACATGCCACTGCATCATCACTTGCTCCTATAATTTTGCATACAACTTCAAAAATTTAACACTTTATTGTTATAATTATCATAAAATATTAACTACAAAACATCTGTGAAAGTGTTAAATTTAGCCTAATATAGTGCATTATTAGTTAAAAAACACATAAAATTTCTTAATTTTTGCTCTCATTATGTTCATTGCTTATAATGAATGCACTGAATTGCTTTACAGAAAACTATTAGCAGTGAATCCACAGCTCAAAAAAACATCAAGCTGAAATCAAAAAAGAAAAAAATCTTGGATTTTATGAAAATCATGACACCAAAACACTTACAATCAAATTTTTTTTTAATTTAACTCTATGATAAAAATAATTTTGGTTTAAAACCACTTTAGTCTATTTTTTAAATGAGAGATGATAGTTTACTTATATAAAACTGATGATGGTTCTAAACTTTAAATAGATTTTATTATTTTATGGTGCTAAATTTTTAATAAACTTTGATTTTATGAATTTTTTTGTGGTGACTTTCATGAAATCTAAGACTTTTTGTTTTGATTCTGGAATGATGTTCATGTGATATATAATAATACTAAATATGGTGCTCCAGCAATGATGTAAATCTAAAGCATTTTTGATCTGATACAGTGCTATATAAATGTGATGTACCTACAATATTTTGTTCAGTATTTACTTTATTATATAATGGCCAGGCAATTATCTAGAGTTACATTGGAAGATATTGGACTATTGCTGTCCAAAAAAAAAGTTTATATTTATTTTTTTGGTTTTCAGTCTTAAAACCTCTAGATAAAAATTTCAAATAAAGTTTTAAATTCTTTCACTCTAACCAGTGGTGAAAAGATATATTTACACCAAGAAATGATAAAATCAACAAAGATATATCAGCTTTTGTGAATGTACTTTATTGATATTGATTTATTAGCTACCAAAGCAGTTAGCTTTTAAGTTGTTTTACCAGGTGCACCAATAACTGAATCAGTGTGACAATTCAATAGCAACCCCAGATTAGAACCTCCAGAAGTAGGAGAAATTTTCACAATTGTATTTGTAATGTTTGTGTAGTAGCTAGCAAAGCCAGCTAAAAAACCAATTCCAAAGGAACCCTGAAAAATAAAACAAAATCAATTGAAAGTAATGTAATAATAGTACATAATAACAAAAACAAACTCAACAATTTTGATTGAAATTACAGGGTGACACAAAAGTTCTGACACAATTATTTTTTATTATAGCTACAAAGAAACATAAGCAAAATGACATGAAAGGTGCTTATACTTATAAACTATTAATCAAAGGCAAAGTATGAAAAGTTTCATTTAATAAAACCTCTTTTTTTGACTGCAGCCTTTAACCTCTTTGGTCTTGCCTTAACTGCAGCATGCACCACTTTCATCAGTAGTTTTGGCCATTCCTGCTAAAGTGATTGTTTTAACAATTCCACAGTAAAATGGAGTTTTCTGCATACATTCTTCTCCAACACAGACCACAAACAGAAATCCTTTGGATTAAGATCTGGGTTTGAAAGGGAACATTATTCCTTGGTCAAAAAGTCTGGGACATTGTTTTTGAGCCATCCTGTGCTCCTCTTGAAGTGTAAGCTAGTGTTTCATCTTGTAGAACTGAAATCGTCCTCCTTGAAACATGTTTCAACTGAAGTGTTTCACAACTGGCTCCAGAATGTGTTCTTCATAATTTTGAGTGTTAATTTTGACTTTTGTGATTTCGTGAAACAATTGTGAAACTACTATTAAGTTTTATTCTGTCTTAAAAAAGCAACCTTAAGATTACAGATTGTTTTAATGGAATTATATTAACTTTCTAAACTGTAGGTTGCCTTTAAAAAGACTGTTTCTGGAGAATTCTTTAAGCCAACTTTCTTTAAGAACTCCTTGGCAATCGTCAACTATAAAGAATATGCAACTTATAAAGGGGAAAGAGAACGTCGATCATTTTCAATGTTTGCTCTACTTATATAAACTATACATTCCTTCTAGTTTACTGTTGTCAAATACTCTTCTGATTAGAATTGGTCAAAAAAATCACCAAAGGATTGCCTTTTAAAGATTAAGTCCTGCAATTTAAAAAGTTGACATGTTTCCCCTCAATATCACCTGTTATCTTAAAAAGTTTTGTATAAAAATGAATTTATCTAAAAAGCAACCTTTAACAAACTTTACAATTAAAAAGTAAAATAGCAAGGTCTGTCTCAAGCTGATTATTTAGAAAACTGTTTATAATAAAAAAAATGATGTATAAACAAAACAATGCATTATTATTTTGGTAATTTACATAGTAATTATCACATCACATTTTGTGACATCTTGAGTTTGGATGCACAGAAAAATTACAAACTATGTGCTTATTTTTTTAACATTGCAATAGGCCAACAAAATCAAATGACAGTTAAATCTTAAATGATAGTGCAAAAGTTAAATTTGTTAACAAATTCAAAATGAAATAAAACTTAATCCAAACGTAAAAAAATATTTTGGTGCTAATCAAACATAAAGCCACATTAGTGTAAAGTTGAAATTAATGATCTAGCTTTAAAGCATATTGTAAAACAATCAAAATTAAACTGAAAGTATATACAGTATTTATCACAGAACTTAACTTCTAAATTTATTTCAAAAACATTACAGAACTTACAGTTGGATGTTGAATATCAATTTCAAATTGTACAGAAGAAGACAATTTTTCAATTTCTTTTACAGTTTGCAAAATAAATTTAACAGCATCAATTTCATTAGCATTACTCCCAGCAGGTCGATGACCAAATCCAACAAATTTAGACAGATGTGATCTGATAATAAATACGAGGTCTGTTCAAAAAGTATCCGACTTTTTTGTATAAAGCACACAACACAATAAATTTTGCAAGTTTTATTCAATCTCCTTCAAAATATTCCCCTTGGTGGTTCACACACTTATCCCAGCGCTTCTGCCACTTCTCAAAACACTTCATAAACTCCTCCCCCGGAATGCTCTGAAGCTCCTCCGTCGCTTTTTTCATAATGTCTTCTCTTGACTGAAATCGCCTCCCTTTCAGAGTTGTTTTTAGCTTAGGGAACAGCCAGAAATCACACGGTGCTAAGTCGGGAGAGTAAGAAGCCTGTCTAATAAGTGGCATGCTGTTTTTGGCTAGAAAAGCTTGGACCACATGTGCAGAATGAGCGGGAGCATTGTCGTGGTGAAGCTGAAAATTCTTTGCTGCCCACATGTTTGGCCGCTTTCTTTGCACAGCATCACGAAGGCGACGTAGAATCTCCAGGTAGTACTCTTTGTTGATTGTTTGACCTTCTGGTGCGTATTCATGATGCACGATGCCACAGGAATCAAAAAAACAGGTCAGCATAACTTTCACATTGCTGCGGACTTGCCGAGCTTTTTTTGGGCGTGGTGATTCCGGATGCTTCCATTGTGATGATTGAAACTTGGTTTCTGGGTCATAACCATAAACCCAGGTCTCATCACCAGTGATGATTGTCTTGATAAATTCTGGGTCATGATTTGCAACATCCAGCATGTCCTCCGAAATTTCCTTCCGGAGTTCCTTCTGTTGCTCCGTCAGCAGCTTGGGGACAAATTTAGCCGACACTCTCCGCAGGTTCAAATCCTCAGTTAGGATTGAATGAACTGAGCCTGTGCTTATTCCCATTTCTGCAGCAATCTCTCGTACTGTTAAACGACGATCCTCCAACACTTTTTCACGAACCTGATCCATCGCCTCCTCGTTTCGGCTTGTGGATGGCCTTCCTGAGCGAGGATCACTTTCCACTGATGCACGACCATCTTTAAAGCGTTTAAACCATTGCTTTATCTGAGTTGGGCTTAAGGCCTCATTTTCAAAAGCTTGTTGAATCTTTCGAATTGTTTCAACTTGAGTATCACCAAGTTTTTGACAAAACTTGATGCAATACCTCTGTTTGATGCGTTCTGTCATTGAAATGAAATTTTCTGAAAATCAAAAAACCGATGAACACGTACTACACGCCTGCACTAAATGCTTTACACAGAGAGATACGAATGACGAATCGGCCTGAAACGCTTCACGATTACGCGTGAATGTGTGTGTGTGCAGCCACGCTTTGCACGGGCAGTTTGCTCATACCTTATTGGCGAGAGGGAAAAAGGTCGGATACTTTTTGAACAGACCTAGTAAATAACAATTTAATAATACATATTGACTAAATCCAACAAATTTAGACAGATGCAATCTGATAATAAATAAATAACATAATTTAATAATACAGATTGACTAAAAAAACATTCTGAGCTGTAGACTATTAGTTTCCAACCTATTTTTAATCATTTTTTTAAAATTATCAAGCCAACATACCCCTAAATTTTTACAACTGATCCTGACTAATAACTTTGTTAATTTTGTGTTTAATTTTGTTCAACTTCCACCTCATTTGCAGATCTTCTACAACCTTTCTACTGTCCAACTTCAGTGTATTTGCAGACCTCTTGCAATCTTTCCACTGTCCAACTTTCAGAGCATTTGCACACCTCCTGCATCCTTTCTACTGTCCAACTTCCAGTGCACTGAGCAAAAGTAGCATTTTGCACAGTCAACTGTATTCTGATAACCAAAATTCTGCTCTTATCAGATTTTTTTACATTTTATCTTTTGCTAAGGATTAAACTTGCTTAGGAAACTTAATTGCACTTTTCTACAAAGCAAATTTGTGAAAACTATCTGCTTTGTTTTTTCTTGGCGTTCACAGTGAGTTATCTGGTTTAAGTATACGATAATCTGCAAGTTGGTTTTTGTAAATCAGATATCTATAATTACTAGATATTCCAGAAAATTTTGAAAAGAAGTTGTTGGCCCAACTGTGTGAACTTTTACCTTCTTCTTTTCTTAAGCAAGTTTAAAACTTAACAAAAGATCAAATTTTAAAAAATTCTGGCAAGAGCAGACTTTTGGTTATCAGAATACAGTTTACTGTGCAAAATGCTAGTTTTACTTAGTCTAAAACAAATTAATGTCAGAAGGGACAAGGATTTACTACTAAAAGCAGGTATATAATCCAAATTAAATAAACTTAAGGTGAAATGTGCCAAATTTCCACAGTACATTGGTGGTAGCACTTCTCAGTGGGATGCTTTTGGCACAAAACAATTCAGCGGGATGCTTTTGGTGGCATGAAAATTCGGCAGCTAAAGATATGCTTATTATTACAACCAGAATTTTGTGACAAACAAATATATTACTCTTAAGCATACCAAATTATAATTGCATGTATATACAGGGTGATTCACCAAAGTGTTGACAAATTAAAACTGAATTATCCAACTTACTATAAGGGCAAAAGAAACAAGTTTTTAATAGATAGAATGGAAATTTAATGGGCTTTCACATAAAATTCAAATTATTCAATGTAGCCCCCTTTGTTTTTCACAAGGCACCTAAGACGTGGAAGTACTTGGGCGCACGTGGCACGCACCACTTCTGGGTCAATTTCTTCCCATGACGCCTTCAGTTTTCATTTAAGGGTTTCGATATTTGGATGGGATGTTGAGCAGGCTTTTTGCTCCAGAATGGACCAAATCCCAAAGTCCATTGGGTTTAAATCGGGTGAAGAAGGGGGCCATACTTCCTTCTCCCAAAACCCTTTAAAATTGGTCTTGCACCAATGCTGGACTGCTTTGGCTGTGTGGGAGGTTGCCCCATCTTGTTGAAGCGTAATTCCTTCCTCTCCCACTGTTTCTTGAACCCAGGAAATGACTTTTTCTTCCAACATCCGACGATAGATAGTTTGGTTAATTTTCACGCCTTCGTCGATAAAGATTAGAGGTGTTTTCAGGCCTGTTGAAGTGACTCCTGCCCAAACCATCACGGAAGAAGGTTTCTGCCTCCTAAATGAACTGCAACGTTCAACTGGCACCATGTCCTTGTTTGGAATCCAAATCTTGTCATTTTGGTGGTTGTGGATAGCTTGGACAGTGAAAAGCTTCTCATCTGTCCAAAGCACTTGAGGCCACATGCCAACAACAAGTCTCTTGATCAAAACCTTAGCTCTATCAAGCCTTTTCTTCTTAGTGGCGTTTGACAGGAGCTGCCTCTTGGTAAATTTGTACGGGTAGACGTGGAGATCATCCTTGAGAAGCCTTTGCATGGTGCTCATGCTTACAGAGGTGTCCTTAGCCAGTTTTCTTGTGCTCCTTGAAGGGTTCTGCCTCAACCTCTCCCTGACCTTCTTAATCAGTTCCTTTGTCCTGATGGGTTTTTCAGGAGTACTTCTGATTCTTGGAGCACAACTTCCAGTCTCCCTGAACCTTTTCACAGCCTTGTAAACACCTCCACGACTCACAAATCGCTTCATTAACCGGAAAATTTTCACAGGTGGAAGTCCTTTCTTGCAATACCCTTCAACGATGTCATTTACTGTCTTTGCCATCTTACTTTTCTAGATTAAATATTCTTATTGATATTGAAAACTTACTCTAGAATATATAATAACAATCTGAAGAGGTAATGCGAAGTTAATAATGGAATAAAGTATTTGTCAACACTTCGGTGAATCACATAAAGTATTTGTCAACACTTCGGTGAATCACCCTGTAATAATTAAGATTGAAAAAGGCTTTTGTAGTTTTTTCAATTTAATACTTTTAAACAATTGTTAATAGCAGTTTGTAAGCTGCTCAGCAAAAAATTTTTTGGAGTTTACCACTGTGCATTGTTTACTATAATATTTTAGTGTGGACTTTGGCTAATCAAAACTATTTGAATGTTTATGAAACATAATTATAGAAAACCAAAAAAAAAAAATTATAAAAAATTGAATATGACAAAGAACACATTTTACAAATCTATTATGAAAAATTACATCCATGTAAAAACCTCACTTTTTTGGCAGTAAAACATGGGTTGTTTTTGTAAATATATTTATATGGCAGCTGTGAATTGTTTCCAAAATAACCCATTGTTGAAACAACTTGCTGAAACAAAATAATGCCAAGCATCTTGCTGAAATAACATAATGCCAAAAGCATTCTGCCAAAAAGTCATAAACCAATTTGTGGTGCCTGCTTGACTCTAGTATGTAACCAACATTTCATGCTACAGTTATGCATAAATAGCATATGTAGAATCCTTTTTGTTTACGCCAATCTGCAAAATTTAAGCCATGGGGTCAATTGACCCTTATAATATAAGATGCTAGTGTAAAAATAGTAAAAAAACTTTTTTGGATGGATTTTTTTGCAAACATGTTGCAATGTGTAGTGCCATAAAAAAAATTCTGACTTGCTAACTTATTTACTGCTTTTATAAATTAGAAAAAAAGCTGAAATGCTCAATTGACATTTTTGGTAATTACTAAGTTTAATATATATAAGAATAAAAAATAACAGAGAGAGAGAAAATTTATTTTTATTTGCATCACAAATCACAATTTTCTTTAAAAAGAAAAAACAAAGAATTGTAACATTCCATTAATAAAGATTTTTTTTTAATTTTAAATCATTTTTATATTTTAAAATTAATCAAAAAAACATCAACATTATCTTAAGGGTATAAATGAATCTAATATTCTTTTGTCAACAGTAAAAAAAATTCCAAATAAATAGAATGAGCCCATTATAAAAAAATTCAAATAAAAGTATTGATATTATACAAAACTATGATAATATGATACTGATAAGTACCTAGCAATTTCTTCAACAAAGTCATTTGATTTAGCAGTATTTTGAGTTTTTGGTACAGGTAAATAAGTATATGCAGTCCAAGTAATACAAAATATAAATCCAAAATATATAATTGTTACTATGGTCCAAGTAATTTCAGGTATAAACAAATTTGAAAAAGATTGTCTTTTCTTGATTTTATCTGAAATGAATAAAAGAGTAAAAGTCACCATTACTACTACATGTAGCAATTTTCTAAACTATAACTATTTAATCTACTGATAACATTATTTAGCAATTAGGTTAATTTCTAAATAAAAATCATTATTTATTGTCTCTATGTGCTTTCTGTTTTAAGTGAAAACAACCTCGAAGATAAGCTGTAAAACCCTTTCAAAAGTCTTTGCCAAGAACACATTTAAATTGGGTTTCTTCTAGAATTCACCATAAGCAATTTTTGTTCATTAAACTAACCCAGATCCCCTCTGTGGTTACTATCACTTCTTGAATATATCTTTTTCCTCTTGGTTACTTTTTTATTCTATCTTGATGCTATAAGAGAATTTCTGGTTAGTTTCACCAAAAAAATTGCTTACGGTGACTTCTTAAGATCCCATAAATCTTCTTTGTAAACTGAGCATTAAACTTGGGTTTTTGTTTTTGCAAGTCCAAGTGTTACCACACTGAGCTAACACTCCCACATAATAATAATAATAATGTAAATTATACTGCTTGACTTATGCTGAGATCATATAGGAACCTCAGCTGCTCTAAGCAGTTGCAAAGATATAATGACATTAAACTTTAAAGATAGTACAGGTACATTATCAAGGACTTAACACAAAATACTATTATTAAGGACAAAACACTATGTGCCACATTTTTAACAGCTTGTTAAGCTAGATTTGAAAATCATCAAACTATATACAAAATACACTTAAACGTCAAAAGCAAGTTTGAACAAATGGGTTTTAAGTTGTTGTTTAAATGTTTCAAAATTTTCTTCCATATGAATTGTATGAGGTAACTTATTCCAAGTAGTGCAAATTTTTTGGAGAATACATATGCGTGGTTGATTTCTGCAAAAGAATTTAGTTTCAGGCATAAGTTTATCATGACCACATCCAAACACTTAAAATTTTTTATTTTTATACAAAAAGGAATTGATGTGTAAGAAAAAATGGGTCTTTTCAAGAAGTCAGAGTAAACAATTTTTTTCAATGAAACTAACCTGGACTCCCCCTTGCAACACCAAGATGGAATAAAAAACAAAAAGAAAAAAATTCCTTCAAAAAATGATAATAACTATAGGGATCCAAATTAGTTGGATGAAAAAAAATTGCTTATGGTGACTTCTTGAAAAGATTCTGATTTTTTGAGTCTTTACAAGAAGTCACCATAAGCAATTTTTTTCATTGAAATTAACCCAGAATCCCCCTTTTAGCACCAGAATACAATAAGAAGAAACCAAAAGAAAAAGGGGGTCTCTTCAAAAAGTAATCGTAAGCAATTTTTTTTGGTATAACTAACCTGGAATGCCTCTTTCACCACCAAGATGAAATAAAGAAAAAACTAAAAAAAAAGGATCTCTCAAGAAACAATAGTAACCACAGGGGGATCTAGGTTAGTTTCACAAACAAAAATCACTTAAGGTGACTTCTTGAAGAGACCTGAAACAGGATCTCTCAAAAAGCAATAGTAACCACAGGGGATTCAGGTTAATTTCACAAACCATAATCACCTACGGTGACTTTTTGAAAAGACCCAATTTTTTTTGGTGAAACTAACAAATTATTGTTTCTCAAAAAAATCTTTTTCTTCTTGTTTTTTTTTATTTCATCCTGATGTTGTAAGGGGATTGTAGGTTAGTTTCACCAAAAAATCACTTATGGTAACTACATAAAAACACCTGATAAATTTGCAATAGTTCTTTAACAATTTTAGCTTTAGATTACATAAATAACAAAATTATAAATGCATTTAAAATCTCCATTAGATAACTTTTCACTACCTTCGTTTGTTTTGAAGTTTCCATTTTGTTGCAGTTCCAAAATAGGGTCAATTTTTCGTTTTCTGATCATTTTTTAACAGTTTAAAATGCATACATTAAAAAAACAAAACCAAGTTGAAAATTATTTTTTAGAAATGCTTAGTCATTTATTGTCAAATTAATAGTAGTGTTTCTGAAAAACTAAAAAGGCCAGTAATTTTCAATAAAGCTTATTGTAAAAACTGAATAAAAGTATAATTGCAACAACTTGATTTTTTTGAGCAGTGATTATATCTGCGCTTTTCAAATTGTTTTCAAAACCAAACTTTTTTCATAACATGATTGCTAAATATCCCAGAGTGTCATGAGCTTGCAATTCTTTCCTCTACAACATTGGTTCCAACAAAAATACATGATAGTATCAAATATGACAAGCCATTCTTATTTCGGTAATTGATTTATAGTATAGCACTGTATAAGGTCAGCCCAAAAATTCAGTTATCACAGCCTTACTGTAGGAAATGTGAAAAAAATATACAAACTATCGCAGTATAATATAGTCTCTCTGGTCCCTATAATGCCTAGACCTGTAGCAATTTAATGCAGGGATGTATAACCTATATAATTTGGGTCTTTTGAATAAGGCATTATGAGGAATTTTGTTAGTAAAACTAACCCGGAATCCTCCCGTAGTTGGGTAGGTGTACCTCTGAATATCATAGGAGCCGCATGAAGACTCTTAAAATAAAGTCTAGAGATGCATGGAGCCGCTTGGAAATCTTTAAAATGTTGTGCAGATGCATGAAGCCGCATGAAGCCATAGGGTAAACTTTATACTACAGGAGCCGCGTGTCTTCTTCTCCTTTCGGCCTTTCCTTTTAGTCAGGGGTGACCACAGCATATCATCGTTCTCCACATCTTTCTGCCTTCAACATCCGTCTCCTTCGCACCAACTTCTCCCATATCTTCTTTTACTACATCTTTTTTTTACTTCTTTTACTACAGGAGGCGCATGTAAACATTTAAAATAAGGTTTGCAGATGCTGGAGCCGCATGGAGCCACAAAGAAAACTTCAAATACTACAGAAGCCGCATGGCGACCTTTCAAATAAAGTCTAGAGATGCAAGGAGCAGCATGGAGACCTTTAAAAGCTTGTGCAGATGCATGGAACAGCGTGGAGCCACAGTGTAAACTTCAAATACCACAAGAGCCGCATGGCAACCTTTAAAATAAGTTGTAGAAATGCCACAGGATATATAAAACCCAATATCTTTCATCTCGATAAGCCGGTAAGAAAAATAGCTAAATATTTGCTCTATGCATAGCTCCTGGGACGCTTTCCTGCGAGTCAAGTGGATAAATATAAAAATAAAATTAAAAAAAAACGTTTATCTCTATGTACCAGCATACCAATACACATGTTTGATTATTTCTCACGGATTTCATGATTGTGTGTATTTTCACAAAGTAGGCGAAAGCCTCCAACAGTGCTATACATTTCAAAATTTTTCAAAATTTAAAAAACAGGAAAGCAATGGATGAAAAATTTTTATGACGTTTTATTGTCTTTTAATTGGTGTTTCAAAAAGCATAATTAGGTTTTTTTGTTGAAAGTCTTGCTTTCCCAAAAAAATTGGTTTTAAAATGAAGTAAAAAAAATGGTAGCCTACATTGTTGGAGCATCTGACAATGCGCTATTATAGTTCCGACACTGCGCCACCTTGTCCTTTGTATTTTTTAGTTACTAAGTTAGGTAAGTAAGTTTTAAAAGTTTTTTTTGTTAATGCAATTTTTTTTGCTTTGACAGCAAAATATGTACAACTTTAGATCAAAAAACTCATTTTTTTTTTTTTTAATGGCAAAATTAACTTTTTAAGCATTTTAATCAATTAATACAAATTGCAACATTTAAATAAAGCCAACATATAGTATAACTCCGCAGTGATAGCCTTTCAAAAAGGAGGTGCAAGAGAAATAAGGGGGCCGCTGTTTAGTCCGACAAGTTTTTCTCATCCCAAAATAAAGTGATCTCTAAAAAAAAGGTTATCAATTTTAATTTAGTCCAAAATTTCCATTTTTGTCTCAATCATGTTTTCTACAAAAAAAAAAGATCGTCACTTTCAATCAAGTACATAATTCCTACTTTCGTTCTAAAGTTAAGGTGCAGAAAGGGGTCACCGCCATAGTGCCACTATGAAAAAATAGAGCAATTGCTTAGGGGCCACATTTTGGCGTTTTCAAAGGGGGCCTAGTGCGACCGCTCCGTTTGCTCCCTACAAAAGCCATCACTGTAACCACAAATACCGTACTAAAACAAAGTTTTTACTTTTTCGGATGTAGAAGTTTAACCTACAGATAATGTGATTTTAAACTGGCATAACTCAATATTTTTTCATATTTTTAGTTTCCATCTTTTTATTTATCGCCTTGACTCGCAGGAAGCCATTGGAGGCCCAATACAGGGCAATTGTCAAGCAATTACTTCGACCTGCTTCTACAAATGCCAAAATATTGCCGTCAAGTTGTAATTTTTTATTTTATTTTTTGTTAAATTTAGAGCTAGGCCGTAAAGGTAGGCCGTAAACCTACTTGTCAAGACCGCCAAGCCGTAAAGTGTCTTTCCTAGGACAAAACAGAATGCGCGAGTAGATTTTGAAGCGCGACCATGTTGATCATGTTCGCCATCTATCGCTGCGCTCTTAACACTAGAAGGACCAAAATTTACGACTACCTAGAAGGACCAAACGCGTCAATTGACGCACGCGCTTTTTTTTGAAATTTGTGTGCGTTTCTCGCTATATTGTAAGGCTTCTGAAAAGCAGACCGTACACATTTGAAAAGTTATAACATTGCCAAGTATCTAGGTCAACGAAACGAGCATGCTTTTAAAGCTTTATCATGGACAGGAAAAGTATAGTTTGCTGCAACTCTTTCCACCTAATGGGCTTTGACACACTATACAGACAGTAGTTTTTCTATTTCTGCACGATTTATAAAAACATGTGCGGCGGTCTTTTGGAGCAGGCTGTCACACTCTCTTTTTTCAGTTTTTGTGTAGCAGAAGAACCTGTACTGGATCTCGTAGGTCTTTAAAAAATCAATGACTCCGTAACACTATTTAGGCTACCAGTGAGTTCTTCACATACTTTTTGTATGTAGGCTACGCTCTATGGCTGAAATTGCTCTTGCACACAGCTTTGTAGATAACCCAACGGTTTATTAGAGCCATGTCAATGATATTATAAAAGATATGTACTAGCCATCTTCTGCTAGCAGCTTTCACTGAATACAATCTGGATATTTGATCTAAAACATCCACACCAACCTTCGTCTTGTTATGAAAGAGCACGGTTTCTGGCTTACGCTTCGGATTATTGTGCTCTGGAATAACAACTTTTTATGTAGGGTGCTCAAAATGTTTAAAGACTTCGGCTGTTTGCACTGATAAGAAGTGATAGTCGCTGTAGTGTCCCCTGTGGAGGGTACAGCCATGGTGCTATGCAACATACGCTTCTTCTTCAAAAAATCTGGAATTTTTCTTCGGTTTGCTGGAATTGTCGCCACCAAACTGCACTGCCGTTTTGCGAGTCTCAATAAAGGTCCAAGGGAGAGAAGTAACACGTGACGTTAAAACCTTAGCTGAATAAAGGAATCATTAGTTTCATCACCACATCCGTTGGCAAGCTGGCATCTCCACTTCTCTTCCAGTCCTTCCCAAGATAAGAAAATCCGTTGTATAGATACTTGCTCTCTACATCAAAAGCCATCCAAAACTTTATGCCGAACTTATCTGGCTTGTTCGGCATATACTGAATAAACTTATACCTGGCAGTGCAAGAAAGAAGTTGCTCATCGATGGTTATATTCACGTTGGGATCGTAGGCCTTCTGAAAAATCTTTTAAAACGGATCCCACAGCAATTATACCAAGCAAAACTTTTTCTTCCAAATTCCTCCTCCTTTCAGTTTTTTAAAGCAAAACTTTCAAATTCCTTCTTTCAGTTTTCAAATCAAACCTGAAAAACTTAACGATTTTTAAGAATTTCCAACATGGCATAGTAGCGTTGAACAAATGGAATCTCCAAGATTTATCCCACATACTTTTTATAGGCAAAGTCCTTCCACCAATTGCGCCACGTGCCACAATAAGTCCCATAAGTTTGTCCAGTTCATCTAACGTAACTGCCAGCTGTTATTTCCAATGACACGATGTGCTTCCGAAGTAGTGCACTTCAAAATATTCTTCAGCGTGGGCCCGTAGAAAAAGATGCGAAGAAAGAGGAATGCCGCGTATGATGCTGGATGTGAAATATGATGTAGGTCCTGCACGGATTCTAACAATATTGTGCTGTGTAGTCGTCCAGTAGTGACTTGGAAGGGAACTGAGCGCCGCAAGTGGGATCTGTTTTTGCTCAAAAGGATTTTGTCATCGTTATCACTGCTGCTTCGAGCACGCTTCATCATCTGTGTTGATTGGTGCTTCCTGGTTTGTATATTCGTCATCTGAATCAGAAGAATTCTCCTTATTTTGAATATCCACAATCACATTGTTGAGTTCATTAGATTTGGAATTTGAGCACTCACCATCAGAAGACTCTAAAGCAATAATTTGCAACAATTCCAACGCTTGATCAGCAGCAAACCTTTGAGACTTTTTACACTCAAAGAAAATACTGTATCAGTAATTTATTTGAGTTCTGACTGGTGAAAACACAACTCATCGTTAGACACTATGCAAAATGCTCGTTGCACAAATTATTTCAAACTTGCTGCTCTTGTGATGCTAAGAATAAACATATTACTGACAGTAACAACCTATTTAGAGCTTCCATGACTGAGATATAGCTTGGTCAAAGTAATAACCATGCCCCTCATATACAGCTTATCCTCTTTTGCAACTTAATCCTTGCAATAATAACTTCTATGGCAGCAATATTCAAAACACTAGGCCAAGCTATACCTGATTTTCTTGTAGTTAACGCAAAACAGAAAACTACTACGTATTGTCCGCCAGGCCCTCACCCAGCCATGCCCCGTTAATTTCTCATAACACAAAATAGCTTAGCTGGAGACGCCGAGAATCACCAGAAAAACAGTGACAACGAGTTGAAAATACTTCTTCAAAGATCAGAACACCACCAGCACAACGAGCAATTGATAAAACTAACTTGATAGGGTATAAATAAGCTTAAAACACAATTATTACGTCATAGTAAGGTACGCCGTCTACGTTCTTTAATGCCATAAAAAAAACTGCTTTAGAAAAAGACAATGTAATCATATCTACCAAGAAACTGTTGGTAAACAGATTGGTATGGTTCATTTCGACGTGTTAACGAGTCTTGCGTCAATTGACGCGCTTGGTCCTTCTAGGTATAATTTTATTTTTTTCCCTAATTTTTGCCCCCCCAGGTCACAAAATTTGGTCTGAAAGTGTCTGCTTATAAAAAAATAAAAGTCAAAAAGTATAAAGCGATAATACTTTAAAAAGCGCGATTTATGGCCATGTAAAAATTTAAATGCGTCAATTGACGCGCTTGGTCCTTCTAGTGTTAACCACTTGACCACGTTGGCGACATGTCTAGACATTGCCAACACAATTTTTCAGCAGTGTACGCGAGTAGTTAAGAGCAGTGGTGGATAATTAAAATTGGGGGCCTGAAGCAAAATTCTAATTAGGGGCTCCCAACTAATGACGTCACAAAATTTGATTGCCACTTTAATAATGCCGTTTAAAAAATAGACTACCAAATACTGGAAAAGAATTGATGCTGATAAAAAAAACTTGCATCACCTCAATTCAATGGTGGACGCAGAAATTTATCATGGGAGAGTCTGCAAGAAGAAAGCACATTTAAAATAAAGATTTAAGTAAAAAAAAAATTTTTTTTGTCTACAATTTTTTTCTTGATCTATTGTCTTTTGATTAATCTGTGTACATTTCTTTATGGGGGATGACTTCCAACCCCCCCATGTGTATGCCTACGATTCAAATTATTTTTTTAGTTTAAAAAGTCTTAAACAGGTTCGTATCCAATTTGAGTCTTCTTTACAAAGAACAATAACTCCACCCAAAAGCCTATTCAAATCATTATTTGTTGACTTGAAGTTGTTTTTGATGTATGCTTAGCTGGCTATATATATACAATGTATGGAAACGACGGGCAAATGGGTTTGTAAATTCGAATTTTGTGGACACAAATTGGAGATTTTAATGAACTATAAGCTACTAAAAATACATCATTTTTTTGGAAATTTGTAATTGGTTTGAGCTTCTTGACAAGGGACTTGAAATCTGTTCGAATTCGAAAGTTGTTAATTGTTGGATTGTTGTGAGCCTGAACACAGTCTGTTACAGATATATTTTTAAAACTCTACCACGGTGTCACAATAGACATTCAATTCAAAGTCTTGATAGTCTCAAAAATATTGATTAAAACAATAAATTTGTTAACATATTTTTCAATAAAACTAAAAATTGAACTGATTCAGTGTTGTGCGCGTCAACAAAAAATCTTGACGGCGTTAGCGTCAGTGTCATCTCTTCAAATTCTTATCGGCGTCATTTACGCCGATAACGCTCAAAAATGTTAACGGCGTCAGCGTCAAAATTAGCGTAAAAAAAAAAAAACCACAAATTAATTTGCACGAAGTTCTCCATCTGACAAAAAAGTAAAACAAAAAAAAAACGATAATGTAGGATTGTATTCAATTAATTTTACAGCAGGTCACAAACTCCATATTCACTTGCGAAATACGCCGAGAAGACCGATTTTATGGGAGGGAGGGGACAAAAAAGCGCGGTCATGATAAAGATGAAAATCAATTGCCACTAAAAAAGTTTTGGAATTTTGAGAAAATAAAATTCTTCTAAAATATTTCACTTTCTAATCGCCATTTTTTCACCAAATTTCAAGTTTATGACTGTTTAAAGAGGTCATGGTGTATTGAAAGGTCCAAAATGACTTTCTACAGCAGGGGTTCTTAACCGTGGGTAAATTTACCCCCTGGGGGTAAATTTTATCTACTGAAGAGGTAAATTTACTGAATTATAAACTAAAGCAAACTTCAATTTTCCGTATTAAAAAAGTGATAGTTTTGCATTGGATTATAATTCAAATATATAACTTCAATTTATAACTACGCAAGTGTACTAACATTTTCATTTCAGCAGTGTAAGTAAATACAGGTTAAAGTTAAACAATCTGCAGTTATTATGTCGAAGAAACGAACATATTTAGTATCATATGTTGACTTTGGGTTCGACATCATTGCGACAGATGATGTTCAAAAACCACAATGTATCTTTTGCTCCAAAGTGCTTGATAATGGTTCTATGAAGCCGTCAATTTTAAAAGCTCATTTTACTTCATACCATTCCAATCATGTACAAGACGACCATAAATCTTTGCTGGCCAAACGTGCTCGATTTCGTGCTGCAGGGACACTACCTAAATTAGGATTCTGTTCCGAAGACAATACAGGATTGGAAGCATCATATCGTGTTGCTTACAGAATAGCAAAGGAAAAGAAGCTACATACTGTGGCGATTACCACATTTTCACGCTTGACATAATTGTATTTTTTTATTCGTTTATTCATTTTTTCTTTTTGATGAGAAACGAGAGAGTCTTTGTTCAGCGAAAAAGCACATGTCAAAAAGTTTGAATCAGAGTTGGTTTTAAGAATAATTGAGTTTAAAAAGGATTGTTGTTTTATGAATAAAAAGAAGATTTATAAAAGTTTTGTGGAATTTATATGTAGCTAGAGTTATATAAACCAGTAACCGCTACATAAATGGTGACCCCGACGTGATCTCATACACTGAAGACGCTTTTATCAACATAACTTTGAAGTTTATTAACAAGCTTTACTCAACTATCAACAGCGATAATAGAAGAGGATTCAGCCCAGCGAGACGAAGAACATTAAATTTATAAACTTATAGACGAAAAGATAAGTCTTTTAGTGGTTTTGCAAGCGAGTCATTGTAATATAATTGTAAGTGCTAAATTTATGTTCAATTTTTAACTAGTTTTTGGCGGACAGTTTTATTAATTGTATTGATAACAGTTACGAAAAAAAAGCAGTTTTTTTAACCTTAAGCTTGATTTAATAGTGTGACGTCATAATGTATTTCTACTATCTGGCGTTATGTGCTTTAGTTACTGCGTTAATCATTTTAAGTTGTAGTTTTGTATTCTTGATTTTTTACTATCAAACCAAACATGGGTTTCACGAAGCGGGGCCTGACATATCGCGGCCTGCCCCAATAACATTCTCCCCTACAAGAGCTCCCTCTAGTGATAGAACAAACTCAGATATAAGTGGTAATAGTGGAAATAATAACGTTTTTTCGCCCGCAAATAGTTTTGGGAATATACATTTGCCACCTTTTTGGGAGAATGACGCCAGCGCTTATTTTTCAACTATCGAATTAATGTTTGAAGAAGCTAATATAACATCAGAACGGTCCAGATATTTAGCTCTTGTCACGACCTTATCTCGAGACGCCAATGTATTTAAGTCTGTGGCACACCTATTAAAAACATCTAACACGGTAAAACCTTATTCGACTTTGAAAGTTGCTATCCTCCGGTTATATTCTAATGCAGGCGTTGAAGATTTAGAGATCTCGTTAAACGATTGTCTCCGCGGCGATGACAAAGTTTCAAACTACTTGGCCCGGCTTAGGTCCATATTTGCATCCCGTTATTGTGAACCGACTACTCTCCAGGAAGACATACTTAAATTTCGCGTACTACAGTCGGTGGACACTCCGACCAGGCTTGCGTTGTATTCGTACGAACAAGGCACGGTCGATGAATTGGCTGCACATGCCGACCGCCTTCTTTCTCTGGCGAAATCTCAGCCTGCTACTCCCATATCAAAGGTAAATAATATCACATCAACAAAACCGCAGTACAAGGTCAATGAGTATTTTGATAAACAGTTGGGAAATATGTCGGACGCCGTAGACGAATTAAATCAAAAGCTTGAAAAGTTTACCTCCTACCAGCGTAATAAAGGTTCCGCACCCACATCAACAGTTTCTAAGAATGAATTATGTTTTTACCACAACCGTTATGGCAATCGAGCTCATAAATGCATATCCCCTTGCTCTTGGCATGCAAATGACGCAATGTCTCATTCTCAAAAGAATCATTTAAACTAATAGCTCCGGTAAAGAAAGGCGACTTTACCGGAGGAAATAATGAGTGCTCAACTCTCACATCGCAACTACTGTACATAAAATGTTTCATTACTAATTTGAAGTTTTTGATTGATACGGGCAGTTCTTGTTCTGTAATTCCTGTGGACCCTAATTCTCGAGATCATCCGCAGGATTATTTGTCTGCTGTTAATGGAAGCTCTGTCCCTACGTTTGGTTGCAAAAATATTACTGTTGACCTGGGAGGTCCTGTGCCTTTAAACTGGGAATTTTGCATTGCTGAGACGTTAAAACCCATTATAGGAATAGATTTTCTATCGCACTTTGATATCAAGATTGATCTTAGAAAAGGAAGATTGATATTTCCCGAACACATACCGCAATCTGAAAATATTAAATCATTCTGCTGGTTTCATCAACGTTTTGGTCCTCATGCACAAAAGTGTCGTGATCCTTGTTCTTTTTTATCTAATACCGAACTTAAGCCTAGTTTGTGTAATGTCGAACCTCCGATTTACAACTTAGGAGATTATCAGTTTCTTGAAGCTGAATTTCCCGAGGTGTTCTCTGTTTCGAACTTAAGGCTTCCTCCAAAACATGACATCGTTCACTACATTGAAACAACCGGTCCACCCATCAAACAGCGGCCACGCCGTCTTTCTCCCGAAAAACTTGCTGTTTTAAGAAAGGAATTAAGTCAGCTTGAGCAATTGGGAATAATTAGACCCAGTTCCTCCCCGTGGGGATCTCCCGTTCATATGGTAAAAAAGTCTAACGGATCTTGGCGAGTAGTAGGAGACTATCGGCGTCTAAATCAAGTAACCGTCAAGGACTCTTATTCCATTCCTTTCCTTCATGACTTTACCGAAAATATATCCGGTTCCACAATATTTTCCAGCATCGATTTGTTTAAATCATATCACCAAATTCATATTCACCCAGAACATATTGCCAAAACCGCAATTTGCACACCGGCCGGAAATTGGGAATTTTTAAAGATGTCTATGGGTCTTACTAATGCTGGCCAAACATTCCAACGCTTTATGAACTCTCTATTTCAAGACTTGCCATTCGTCTTTGTCTATATAGATGACATTTTGATATTTTCGTCTTCCATTGAAGAGCACCGAGCCCACCTTCGACAAGTATTTGAGCGCCTACAACGCAACGGATTAATCATCAATGCAGCTAAGTGCTTATTCGGCCAAAATCGGCTACGCTTTTTAGGGCATATCGTTTCGGACAAAGGTATCGCCCCTGTTGCATGTAAGGTTGATGCCATAAATTCTTTTTCGATCCCACAGAACGCCCAGTCTTTACGGCGATTTTTGGGCATGGTCAATTTTTATAGAAAGTTTATTCCTCGATGCGCAAAAATTTTGGCCCCTTTAAATTCTCTCCTCCAGGGGATTCCTGCCGGTCGCAATGCAAATCTTTCTTGGAACGAGGAGGCCTCAACTGCGTTCGAGGACATAAAAGTAGCACTGAGTAATGCAACGCTACTAAATTTTCCTCAGCACGACAGTCCCACAGCATTGTTTGTAGACGCAAGCGATAAATTCTGTGGTGCTGTACTCAGTCAGATTGACAGTAGTGGTTCACACAGACCATTGGAGTACTTTTCAGCCGCCTTTTCTGATGCCAAAAAACGGTATAGTACTTTTGATAAAGAATTGCTGGCAGCTTATTTGGCAGTTCATCATTTCACGTACTTCTTAGAAGGCCGTCCGTTTACACTTTACACGGACCACAAACCATTAGTTGGTGCTATATCTAGAAAAAAAACTCCTTTAAGTAACAGGCAAGCTCGACACCTATCGTTTATCTCAGAATTCACAACTGACGTTAGACATATTGAAGAAAAAAACAACGTGGTTGCCGATTGCTTGAGCCGTCCTGAAATGACTGCTGCTCTTTCGCCTTCTTTCACAGATTATACCGAGCTGGTTTTGGCACAAAGGGACGATCCATCGATTCGCGAGCTCTCTCAATCCATGACTTCATTAAAACTATGTGAACGTGCGATTCCTAATTCAGGCCTTTTGTTACTTGGAGACACTAGTACGGGAAAATTTCGCCCCATCATTCCAAATTCATTACGAACCACAATTTTTGAGCGCATGCACAACCTTTCCCACCCAGGCATTAAGGTTACTCAAAAACTCATCGGAGAGCGATTTGTGTGGCCGAATATGAGACGAGATATTGCTGAAAAGTGCCGTACCTGCATTTCTTGCCAACAAACAAAAATTACCCGACATCAAGTTACACCCTTACAGCATTTCAGAACCCCAGATGCCAGATTTTCACATGTACACGTCGATATCGTCGGTCCTCTTCCCGATTCTTCTGGTTACAAATATTTACTGACAGTTGTAGACAGATTTACGCGTTGGCCGGAGGCCATACCCATGAAGGATATCACTGCGCAATCTTGTGCAGATTCTTTTCTTTTACATTGGGTGGCCCGTTTTGGATCTCCTACAATAATCACTACAGATAGAGGGGCCCAATTCACGTCTCTCCTTTGGACAGAAATGTGCCAATTTTTGGGTTCAAAATTATGTCACACAACAGCTTTCCATCCGGCTGCAAACGGATTAAACGAGCGATTCAATCGCAGTCTAAAAGTTGCATTGAAATGTCAATCTTCTCCCTACCTTTGGTATCGAAATTTGAGTCTTGTACTCTTAGGCTTGCGATCGGCCATAAAAGAGGATATGGGGTGTGCTGCAGTTGAAATGGCTTTAGGGACTTCTATACGACTCCCCGGGGAATATTTTGAAAATTCGATTCCTGTAGAGTTGTCCGAGGAAAGCACTGTCCAACCAGCTTCGCAGTATGCTAAAACACTTTGTTCTTTCATGAACACATTACGTTATACTATACCACGTCATCCTAAAAAACAACAAACTTATGTCGACCCACTTCTTTCTCTGTGTTCCCAAGTATTTGTTCGCATTGACAGTGTAAAATCTCCGTTGCAACGACCTTATTCGGGACCTCATTTTGTACTTGAACGACACGATAAATATTTTGTCATCGAAAAAGACGGTCACACTGACACCGTATCAATTGATCGTTTAAAACCGGCCTTTGTTGAGCCTATATCTCCAACTGGCTCCTCATTCGAGGAGGAATCTGCCGAGACTCGATCTTTTTCGCCCACATCTTCGAGTGAGAATGGGGACATTTTTGCGGAAGACCTAGACGAACTCCCCGCTAATCGCGTTTACTCCCGCAGAGGCAGACTAATTACAAAACCTATACGTTATCGCGACTAGTTTTTTTTTTTTTTCATTTTTTTTCGATGTCTGGTTTGTTTCGACGTTTTAATCACGCGTTGCATTTTTGCGCGTTTGCTTGTATATAGTGATTTTTGCTTCTGTCAGTGCGTGTAGAATTTTGTCGTATTTTCTATTGCAATCGATTATTTTTTTCTCTTTCAGTGGTATTTGCCTCTTTGCGGCCATACCACTTGGGGGGGAGATATGTGGCGATTACCACATTTTCACGCTTGACATAATTGTATTTTTTTATTCGTTTATTCATTTTTTCTTTTTGATGAGAAACGAGAGAGTCTTTGTTCAGCGAAAAAGCACATGTCAAAAAGTTTGAATCAGAGTTGGTTTTAAGAATAATTGAGTTTAAAAAGGATTGTTGTTTTATGAATAAAAAGAAGATTTATAAAAGTTTTGTGGAATTTATATGTAGCTAGAGTTATATAAACCAGTAACCGCTACAATACAATTGGTAAACGACTTATCAAACCGTGCGCTATGGACATGGTTGAACTTGTTTGTAGAGTAGAACAAAAAAAAAAAAAAATTGCTTTGTTAAACGATACAGTTCGCTGTCGTATAAATGACACGTCACAGGATATTTTAAGTCAGGTAGCAGACGAAATTCTAGCTAGTAAGGCAAAAATTAGTATTCAGCTAGATGAGTCGACTGATGTGTCGAACTGTGCATATTTGTTGGTGCTCGTACTGTCGATATGTGCATGCTGGCGAGTTGAAAGAGAAGTTCTTGATGTGCGAAAGTTTAGAGACAACTACCAAAGCGGTTATTGTCCTGGAAAAAATGGATCATTTCTTTCAACAAAATAATATATCCTGGAATCATGTGGGTTCAATTTGCACAGACGGTGCCCCTTCTATGCTCGGTGCTAAGTCGGGCTTTACAACTTTGGTGAAAAAACGCGCACCGCACATCATATCATTTCATTGTGCTCTTCATCGACATGCACCGGCAAGTAAAACCTTTCCAGAATACTTGAAAGCCGTATTGAAGCATGTGAGTTAAAGTGTGAATTTTATCAGGGTTCGTGCTCTTAATCATCGATTTTCAAAGTGCTTTGTGATCAGATGGGTTCAGAACACACTGTTCTCCTTTATCACACCGACGTTTGGTGGCTCTCTAGGGATCTTGTTTTGTCTTGAGTTTTCGAACTATGTGGTGAAATCGAGACTTTTCTTCGAGAACGCAAATTCCCGTTGAGTAAGCACTTTGACGACAACAAATTTATTGGAGCGTTGGCGTACTTGACAGACATTTTTTCAAGTTTGAACCAGCTCAATATGCAGATGCAAGGAAAAAGTATTACCATTGTAGATGCACGTGATAAAATTCAAGGCTTTTAGAAAAAATTAAATCCGTAGAGTAGAAGAGTTCAAAAAGGAATTTACGCGAATTTTCCCACATTTGATGATTGGAAAGTCAATAGAAATCGCAACGAGATTTCTGACCTCGAAGTCGAGATATGCCAGCACCTCGCCGCCTAAAAAAACAACTTTGACGGTTACTTTGAAGGTGCAATTTCTAACAGTACTGCTCTTTGGATAACTCATCCTTTCGAAGCGAAGTTAGAAAGTATTGCTGACGATGATCCTTGTAAGGACGAGCTGATTGATCTTCAATGTTCGACGACGCTTCATTCCAAATTTATTTTGTGCAATGGTGACTTTTCCAAGTTTTGGTGTGGATTAGTCAAAGAGTTTCCTATGCTGACTAAGCATGCGTTGGAAGTTGTTGTACCTTTTATAACTACTTATCTGTGTGAAGCAGGGTTCTCTTCACTGTTCACTATTAAAACAAAACATCGATCTCGCCTAATTTCCAAAGACGACATGCGAGTGGCTCTTTCAACGCAGCTCCAAGAATCTCAGAAATTGTTCGTGGAAAACAAGCACAAAAGTCTCACTGATTGACTGTTGAAATTGTGTGTCAGTTAGTATTAAAAGAAAATTCTTAAATTCTTGTGTGCTTTATCATAGTTATCCGGGACATTTGAGTAGACATTATTTTTCACAGGACACCGTCAAGAACGATTGTGTCTTCCACAACTAAAAAAACTTTTTTAATATGTGCTCTGGTAAACAAAACAAAAAAGGATGTTTTACTTTTCTTCACAAGATACTTCCAAGAAGATGGGGGTAAATTATACTTTTTTCATTCGGCAAGGGGTAAACGAGACAAAAAAGGTTAAGAACCCCTGTTCTACAGTGATTCTATCTGAATAAAGGTGTCCTCAATCTAACGGCAATTCGCACCTGCGCTAAAACCATTAATCCACCTGTGCTACCTGCCACCAGACAATGCAGCACCCAAATAGTTGGCTATTGATATAATTTAACGCAGAAAACTACAAATTTTCAATTGACTAGTTTCTAAATATTTACATTACATGTTAAAACAAAAACTACAATATGCTATCGATTCGCTATTATTGACCTTTCTTTTAAGGTTCTTCACTAAATTCAGTGCTGTGCATCTGGATAGCTCCCTACATCTGCACACAATACATCTGAATTAATTGCACAGAGGTTAGAAGTAACAAGAAAATTACGTTCTTTGTTAATATAATTAAGATCATTGTGGTAATATAATTAAAACCAAGTTTGGCGCCAAGCAAGCATGCAATGAACACGTAGCTTAATATAGCATACAATGAACACATAAAACAAAAAATTAAACAAAAATTTTTGGCTAACTTCAACCTTATGGAAACTGCATTATTATACCGTATATTGGAAAAGATTCATGCCGTTTTGCTAAGCGAATTTCAGCTTTGATTAGTAATTGATTTAATCCAAAAGTGTTACTAATTTTTAAAACTTTTAAAGTAAAAAATTAATTTTTGTTAAAATCGAGAACTCCTAAGGCTCTGCTTTGAAATGTCATCTATAAATTCACAGGTTCGTGTGACACGAACATGACATACATTGGTATGTCATCGAGACTTTGATCATAAGAGTCCGGGAGCATTTGAATTTCAAAAGTATTCAAGAGAGTGCCATAAAAAAAATCATATTTTGTCATGTGATTCCTGTTTGACCGTTAAATTTGGTTTAAATAATTTTTCGATATTGCGCAAATGTAAATCAGAATTTTACACTAGAATACATGAAGCTCTAATAATAAGAAAGTCCAGTTCTAATTTAAATCGCCAATTATATGCCAATGGAACATTATTCTTATTAAACATTTTACAAAAAATCTGCTCAAGTAATTACATTCACCGCCAAGTGTTTACAGTCTTTAAAATGCACTTGTTTTTTTTCGCTTAAATTAACTACCGCTTATGTGTTTACAGTTCCGAAAAAATCTGTCTTTGAAATTTTGTAGAAGTTAATTCGGTAACTTAGTACGTTATTTAATCGTCTAACCTTTCGGCGCCTGTAAGGAAGGCCTCGGCGATAACGCAATTTTGGTGTCTACTAAAAGATAAAATTCTTAAATCTTCTCGCTGGATCTGACCTTCGAACCAGCGACAGCAAAAATATAGTCTAGTTAAACCACAGCTCAGACTACCACAATACCTTCTTTATTAATAAAATATGCTCCAATCGACTTAGGAGCCCAAAATAGTATAAATTCAACAGCAAATACAGATTCAGTAGCTTAACTCTTCAGCTCTTCACAATAACGTAGACAACCAAAGACTTGCGACCAAAAAACTATGAATTTACGCAGCTAACAATTTTCCAATTCTAAGTTACCACAACGAATCATCGAATCATAATGATGCTTCCGAGCGAGCCTTATTCATATCACTCGGTCGTGAGTATCTCGAACGTTCTAAAAGTTACTAAAATCAAGTTAATCACAAATAATCACTATTACGTCATAGTCAAAACAGGTCAAGCAGATAGTTCTGGAATGTACTCCACATTACGAAATTAAGCAGTGTTGCCATTTTCTTATAACTAAATGTAAAATATTTAAATTGCTTATAAAACCGTTATTTCTTAGGCTATTTGAGCCGAAACAAAGCGAAATCAAAGAGATTTTTTATGAGATTGTGAATATACATAGTGTGGGCAATTTTTAGGAACGGAACATCTACTTAAATCGAAATAAAGTCAGAAAGACTATAGCAATATGAAAACCTGAAGAGGGCTGAAGTTAGCCGAAAACGTTCGTTTACTTTTTTTTGTTTTCTCTTCAATATGTAAAATAAATCATTCGAAAAAGATATTAAATCCAATATGGCTGCTTTCAGTAGCAATTTTATGGTACAAAACAAATAACCTCTCTACCGAAACTATATTTTCTTTCTTCGTAAACGCCTGGGTCTCTTAAAGTTTGATTGTACGTGTCACATCTCAATTGTCATTTTAGAAAGATCCATTGGCCGCTTTTTGTTCTTGATGCCGTCGCCTATGTCTATAGTGGCGAGTAAATTTATATTTTTTTGTATTATCTTTTTTTATTTTTATCTCTATTTATTCCCCTAGCTCGCAGACAACGCGTAGGCGTTATACTTAGGGCAAGCGATTACCTCGACCAGCTTTCGGAGATGCCGAGATATTGCTAAATCCACAACTATAAATTACTCGTCATTAAACGTTGTTTCTATAAGATAGTTTAGTAGCTTCTTAGACGGGTTTATGATATCTTTTATTAAATTGAATACCAATTTCCAGAAACCCTGTGGAAGCCTAGTCGAAGGCTATAAAACCTTTTGTCAATTTAGTCTCGCCTATCGCTGATATAAAAAGCATTGAATTTAAGAAACGCATTTTTATAAAGAGATTACGCTGGGTTACAAATCAGGAGACAATTTTTTGATTAGAAAAAATTTAAATTAATAAGCTATCAAATTTTGACAACTGCCAACAGGACAGAAAAATTTATTTGGTTATGTACGTGTATTTTCAGCAAACGTCCTTCTTACTATTGGGGCGAAATTGACTTGTCGCAATATGTGAAGTTGGGATGAAAATACGCGCACCTTGGATAAATACGGTTTTATATATTAAAAACTATTAAACAGAAATACCTTAAATTCCGGCGTATACGTCAACGTGGCGTATAAGTCGAGGTCTATAAGTTTGACCTAAAAATCCTGATTTTAATATGTACCATGTTATGAAAAAGGTCACCGCCGTATAAGTCGAGAATGGATTTTTAACTTGAAGTTTAGTGTCAAATTTTTGACTTGTACGCCGGAATTTACGGTAAACACAATTCAAAAATTAACACAACACACGAACACTTACTAGCTGAAATCCGGTTTACGATCTTCAAACAGGAATGACGTTTGCCTTTGATTTGAAAATGGCCAACGAGGGTGGGACTATTTGTACTAAAATAATACGTGGAGAGAGGCGAGACGAGAAAGCAACTTTAAATGATATTATTATCGGCAAGAATTACGTAATGCAATAAAAAAAAAGTAACTTTTGCTTTTGTTTTACAAAGTATTGGCGGGAAAAAACTAACTTCTGATGATGTTATTGTCGAAAACAATTACATAAGGCAAAAATAAACTTATGATCTAAGAGATATTGGCGGGAAAAGACAACTTTAAATGATGTAAACAGCGAAAACAATTACGTAAGGCAACGAAAATAAAGCAGCTTTTGATTTAAAGACATTGGTGGAAAAATCAATTTTAGTTAAAAAATTTAACCTCGACTGAACTCGAGTCTGCATTAACACTTACTATGGATAGCGCTGGATATCGGTTGAAGCCTACAATTGTCATCTTATACAGACTATATTGAAATTGCAATTACTATTTTCGCAGTTTTAATAGTATGAAAAATAAAGTCTCTTTGCTCCATAACTAAAATTAAAATTTATTTTTCTTATAGCAATTTTTTGTCTTCTGAGTCTCTGTTTTGCTAACATTTTCCACAGACCACAATTATGTGATTTTTAGTTTGATTGAATTTGCCAACTGAGCTGGGACTCGAACACTTTTAAGCACCACGCATATCTTTATTTTTTTGGTGTTCAAACAGCATCTTGCGAAAATAAAGAAGTTACAATCGTGCCCTTAATAAAAACAACTGCGCTTCTTTGATTTTGCGGCTTTTGATTAAGTTCCAGCAGGTGGATTTTCTAAAAACATATAGAAAGCAAAGTTGTGATCCTTTAGAACATTTTTAACAATTGGAAGCAGCTGCATTTTCAAAGCAAGAATTCGTGAGCACCCTTTTATAACTTTATAGTGTTTTTGCAAGTAGTTTATTTGACATGGTCTAAATCTGTCTGTTACATGCTGTAGCTTTTGTAACTTTTTTTCTTGAATGAAAATGCGCTATTGGGGTCAGCGATTGAAAAATTTTTGTACATATTTTCACCTTGCAAAAAATAATTGACGCTTAGCGTTTGACGCAAAAAACAAGCAAAAAGTTGTCGGCGACACCTATTCCGTCAACCGAAAAATATCTTTACGGCATTTGAGTCATCGTCAACAAAAAATTGTCGCCGATAATTGACGCCGTCAAATTAACGCCGTCAACGCACAACACTGACTGATTTAATGGTGGGCTACTATCACAGACATAAAATTTGATCTCTTTAAGCAGCAAAAAACAAACTAGCACTGATTACATAACAAGAACAACAACAAAAATAATTTTTATAATTGGATATATATAAAACAATAGCACTAAAGGTTAATAACACAATTAAGCCAGATGAGCAAATGAGGTTAAATCTCAAGAATTATACTCACTCTACAATGCTACAACAATTTCTATGATAAGAAGTGCAAAAACCATGGTCTAAAACAGTGGTTCTCAAACTTTTTGCGCCCGCGGCACACTTTGCTGCCTTTCCAAACTTCGCGGCACACTTCGACCAGAGTGCAGATCTTTTTTGGTCTGCACTGAGTTTTCCACTTTTTCCTTTACCTGATGTATTATAGTGTATTACGTAAAGGCCTCCAATTTTTATGTAACTTTCTATAAATAAAGTGAAACTTCTTTTATTATTCTTCACTAAATTTTGTACTGTTTGTTTTTGTATAAAGTATTTAGGTTCCGCATATCGTGTACGACAGACATGTCAAACTCGCGCGACAATGTGGGCCGCATCGGTAAACTTTTAGTCTTAAATTTTCCCGCTGGCCGCAATCTAATTACAAAAGAAACTGAAGGCCAATAAAAAAAGTATTCACTTGAATTGTTTGGTTGATCCCGGTTATTCTGTTAAATTTTACGTTGAAATCAAGGTGAGGACCAAAGAAGAGGTCTTCACTTAATTGGTTGGGTAATTTCGGTTAGACAATCAAATTCTTGCTAATAAACCTTGTCACTTTAATTATTTGAATTTAGTTCTGAATTTATCATTAATTTGATTTTGTATTGAGCATCTGATCACAAAATTTTTTGAAAGACTTTGTGGGCCGCGAGTTTAAAATGCCTGGTGTACCGAAACGAGCATGGAAGACAACTGATCACCAAAACTTTAAGTAATGAGAATTACATTTAAAAATTTTAAGCTTTCTGGTCGCAGCCAAAAAAAAAACGTATTTTTCCTCTGTTATAGAGTGTGTTTACATTGCTGTTGCGGAGCATGGATTAATTTTAAAAGAACGATTTAAAAAACTTCCGCGGCACACTTACAAATCTCTCACGGCACAGTAGTGTGCCGCGGCACACAGTTTGAGAAACACTGGTCTAAAATATTATCAGAAAAAGAAGTTTTAGCTTTGGCTCTTTGTTAATACAAAAAAGATAAAGAAATTCTAGTAAATATGGTGTAGTAAAACATAAAATTTGTCGCTGCGAGCATTTACTTTGTCGCCGCGAGCGATTAACCACTTCGAGACGGGATTTTTTTTATTTGTTCTGCCCTTCAGACGGTATTTTTTTCTAACATTCACTTTTTCATATTATATTAAGTTTTTTTACTATTACGTGTCTTTAAACACTTTAGGGTAGCAGTGAATGCACATGATGGTAAGTGACACTGTTTTCTTGGGTGATGACGCACATCGCATTTGTGACGTCATGAATTACGTCACTAATAATACTAAAATACTAATCAGTACAGCTGCCTAGCTACAACCGAGTGAATACTAACCAACTTATTATTTATATTAAAATGATATGTGATGAGGTCATTGCTCTCCGTGATGTCAATTATGACGTCACAACGTAGTTCATAGTAACTGATATAATGCTATAAAGAATTAAATTTACAACAACCAATAGAATCAACAAAATAAAGTATCAGAATTCAAGTCATGCATTAAAATCAAAATAATTTATGATTCAACAATGTAAGACCGATCAAATTTGTTCATCGTGTGAAGTCATCTTTCGTATGGTTATCCTTAAAGCATGGTAGGGACACAGAAAAGGTTTCACGTTGATATCGTGTATCTTTTCGGTTTCCTTTCGATGAGCACACAGGGCATCGACGCTGTGGTCTTTCTTTTGCCTCAGTTGCTGGTAAATAGCTAGGAAAATGCCTTCCAAACAAGCGAGTTGAACTATCAAGGCTTTGGGGACGTCCTCTTCTGCGGTAAGCTAGAAGGGCAGAAGATTAAAGTAGAGCTGCCACAAGTTTTAACCGAAAATCAAGCAGCGTGAGCCTTGTTCCAAAGTTCAACGTGCAAAAGATAAGAATTCACAATGCACATGTCCAAAACGTAGAAAAACAGCTTTTTATACCATTTTACACATTTTCTCACACGTTGATAGGTGCTGGCTCGCTGATCAGATCTATCAACCCCACCCATTTCCTCGTTGTAAGATAAAACACATTGAAATTTGATTATATTTTTGCCATTTCTGTGCTTTTTCTGTATATTTACCATCTCTGCTGTGTGCATTGAAGACAGCATTTTCACCTCCTTTTTATCTTGCCATTTCAGAGCCAGTAATCCATCAATACTTGAATAAAATGCTATTTCTCCACGTTCCAACTTTTTCTTAGAAAAATCTGGAAGCATTTCTTTACGGTTTAGCCTGACTGTGTCGCACGTTTGTTTCTACTTGTAATAGCTGAACAAATAGACCAGGGCTGGAATACCAATTGTCCAAATACATATAGTGTAGCCTTTTCCTAAAAGCTGGTTGTTGAGATCTAGCACCACTTTGGTGCTTGCTGGTAATCCATCATCAGTTCGATCTTGACCACAATATATCTTCTTGTTCCATGTGTAGCCGGCAGCAGGACCTGAACTTTGAAATACTTTGTAAACCTTTATGCCAAACCTAGCGTTTTTGGAAGGATCATATTGTTTAAATCTTAGTCTCCCATGAAACTTCAGTAGTGATTCATCGGTAGCAATATTTTGGTAAGGAGTAAACGTTTCTCTGAAATTTGAAGTAACAGTTTCCACAACATGCCGAATTTTAAAAAGTCTATCAGTACTATCATTATCTGCATTATTTGCAAAATGCATATTGGACAAAATTTGCAAAAAAAGGTTCCTCGCAAGTAATTCTGAATAAAATGGTGTTGCTAACATAACTTTTGTAGACCAATACAACTTTATCACTGGTTTCTTTACAACATCCATAAGGATACACAATCCTAGAACCACCTTTATTTCATCACTTGTTACATCTTTCCATTGTAAATCATGTCGTTTTCTGAGTGGATTACATTTTGATGGTTTTAAAACAGCATAACGATTGGTTTCATCCGCAGTTAAGTCTATAATATCAATAGGAATAAAAACTTGGAAGATATCAATTATGCTGCTATTGCTGCTTAGATTTGCTTTCACTCCAGGAGTACCAGAAAATACATGAATTTGAGGAGCATTGTCTTTATTCTTCTATGTAAAAGCAAAGTTTCCTGGAGTACTAGTGCCGGAAGTAGCTGCTTGACCTAATGCAGACGAATCAACACTGTAGGCATCCTCACTGTAATCTTCGCTGAAACTTGTTAGATCTGAACTGTCAGCTATACTACTTTCCCTTGACGATCCTGAACTAACCAAGTTCATCTGGGCCATAGCTTCATTATCTTCTTCATCATCTTCTTCATCATCTTCATCTTCATAGTAATTTTAGCGCTACGCCTCATGTTGTAGGTTTCAGTTATATAGAACTTTAGATAATAAAAAGTGGTAGCAAAATATCGCTAATCTAAAGGTCACTAATAAAATATATCGAATGAATTTAATAATTTATATGATGCTTTGAAAAAAAATTAACACAAGATTTGAGTTCTACAAAAGCATCGCCACAGAGTAGCCGATAGAAATAAGGTAACATACTACGTAGAAATAATAACCCTAATTTAATCCTACCCTTATGTAACATAATGCTAGTGCTGAACTACCCCTAACTTTACCCTAACCTTGCTATGCCTATTTAAAGAAATCAGATGTTTTCATGCGCATTTCAAAAAAGGAGGGGAGTGGTGCAGAAGGACATTGCGTTAACAATTTTCAAGGTAATGTTCCCTCTCCCGTTGTCTCTTTGACCTTTTGTTTATAATCCTCTTCTGCTCTGTTTGAAACTCCTAAGTGACCTCTACTCCGTAATTTCACAACATTTGTCCCTGCCTCTTAAAGCTTCGATAACTTTTTTTTCTTGTTTTCGAGTTAAAGGAAGCAGGAAAATCCCCCTTATAATAACTAGACTACTGTTACGAAGCATAGAAGTTGCAAAGTGTATTAATGACAGCCGTTTTTTAGGCAAAACATGTGAACGTACATATACGTTCCCCGTCTTCGAATGCAAAATAAATTTGACGTACATATACGGCTCCCGTCTTGAAGTAGTTAATTTGTCGTCACGAGCATTTAATTTGTCGTTGTGCGCATAAAATTTGTCGTAAAAATTTTTTTTAGAATAAAGAAATATATTTTGATTAAATTTACGGTACTACTATACAGTATACTACTATTTTGATTAAATTTACGGTACTTTTACACAGACCGCCTTCTTAATCTCCGGTCGGCGAAAGAGCGACTCCATCGGTTTGACCAATAATGTGTGAAAAAAATTTTTTGAAAGACTTAGTAAAAGGCAATACTTCCAAAAAACATTTTTTTACTGTTCTTATTTCACATTAAGTGATGAACACTATATACGATACATGAATATAACAAAACCTTTGTTTTTCTTTGCCCCTTAGCAAATAATATCTTTGAATGCAACTTTGAAAAGAGTCAAGTTTAATCTACATTTATTTATGCTTTAAAGCATTATTTAACGTCATTAATCGACAGCGTAGTCAAGTAGTGAAGCGCGCCATGATTGTGATCTACTCTGTTGGGGTTCAAAACCTACTCGCGCTATTCTGTTGGTCCTTTGGAAAGACACTTTACGGCACTTTCTTCTGCTTGGCGGTCTTCGCAAACAGTTCTATTTTTCAGAAAAAAGCTAAAACCAAAATAAAAAATTTTAATCGGACAGCAATATCTTGGCGCAGGTCAGGGTAATTGCTTGACAGTTGCCCTTTCTATAAGCGGTAATAACGCTTTCCTGAGAATCCGAAGGAAAAATATAGAGATAAAAAAACAGAAACAAAATTGAGCTCTTGTTGATTGGCAATCCTATTCAACTAAATTGTTATAAATTTGTTTTTAGAACATTTGTTTGTTATGATTCAGGCAAAAAGTGAGCTTTATAAGTAACAAAATTTTTTAGGGTGTTTAACTGTTAGCACTTGTTGCCGAAAATTGTAAAAAAAGATGCGTTCAAAGCAAACTGTTTCCATCTTTGGTGTGTAATTATTACACTATTATCCACAATACAAACTTAAGCAGGCTTAGCTTTCAACTATAGCTCGAAGAATAAGCATTTAGGGCTAAGGTGGAAAAGAATTCAGCTGTGACGTCATCAATCAGGCAAATATATGATTTATTTGTCTTTGTTGGTTTGCAAAATTCGCTGATAACGAAACAATAGTGAAATTTTGGTACCTAATCTTGGCCGGAAATCAGCTATAGTTTGAAAATCTAACCTCGACTAAAATCGAGTCTGCATTAACAACCACATTAATTTAATTCTTTAGTTTGGGTTCTGTTTCCTAATAGAAAAATGTTCTGGTTGGAAGGAGCTATTGTATTCATGCTTATTTTACTTAAACAACAGAAAAACACAGAATAAAAGATTTCCAAGTTTCAGTCTCGTCTTTGTGCTTGAATCGAATTTTAGTTTCCATTGTGTAACTATACGAGTTGATTATTGACTTGCAGAATTTAAATTATTATTTTTTTTGATGACGAATATTTTTTTTTAACAAAAATTACGAATTTCAGGGCAAGAGATTGGCTAAATCTAATGTTGATATGTACGGTCATAAACTAAAAAAACAAGGCACAACAAAGTTGACGTTACGAACAGCCAACCTGTAATTAAAAAATGAAATATATTGAAGTGCAGTGAAATACTGTTACAAATTAAGCTTGAAAAAATAACGATCCGTAATTAAAAATATGAGAAACCAAACTATACACAAAATACGTAACACAGAAAGCAAATAAACTTTGCACAGCATGCAATAAGATTACAATCAAAGCTTCAAACGTTTGGATTTAACAAATGCCTCAAACTTATTAATCAAGCTTATTTGATATACAGATATGAAATTGTAATAAGAAATCGAATTATTTACAATTAAAGTATTAAAATTAAACTTGGGTCACTTATTTAGACGATTATATACCTGTCTGTTTTTTGTTTATGTTTTTAATTCTAAACATGGAGCTAATTGATTGCTGATATTTCGTCGGCATTAAGGATCAATATTTTTTATTTTATTTATTTTTATCTTTATATTTATCTTCCTGACTCGCAGGAAAGCGACGGAGGAGCTGTGTGACCAGGAAAAAATGTGACCAGGAAAATCTTTGTGTACTTATTGTGCATGATTGTGAAATGCCTTTCAAGGTTACCCTTCTTAGGAAGCGAGATGCTGGCACGGCAGATGAGGCACACACATCTGGAATTGAACATGACAAAAAAATAATCTTCTTTCCATACCTTGTGGAAGTGATAAGTTTTTTCGCTTCGAATATGTCTTAGCACTCATCATTTGTAAATTTAGGGCTATATTTTAATCTAAAAGTAGAAAAAACGTTTTAAAAAAGACTGTTTTGGTTTAAACAAAGAACACTTTCTATTTTTGAAGTAATCTAAAACTAAATTTCCTTTTAATTTAAAACACAATGATTCGAACTGCGACCAATTCGCAACGGTATAATATTCTATTTAGTGCACTATAGTTTGTCATTATCTGAATTCCTTTTGCCCTTATTAACTTTCCTTCTAATTTAAAAAACAATGACTTGACACATATCCGTCCTTTTGTCCTTATGAATTTCTCATCCTTTAACTTTTATTTTTATTTTTAATTAACAAAAAACCCTCAAAATATAAATAACGTTCGTCAGAGGAAAAACACTCATTTATTCGTCATCTAAGTGGTAAAAGTAATTTTGGCCGAAGTGCAGCTAATTGTTTTTGAACTTCGGAATCGCGATCGTCTACTTAAAGTTATTTGGCTCTCCACATTCCTAAACTTTTGTGAGTACCTTTATTTGTTTTTTTTTGTATGTGTTTCGTAGTAACTGTTTTCAGTAATTTATTCGTATATACATGTATATTATTTATAGGATTACAAGTACAAAATAAGAGTATTTGTCAATCAAGTTTTTACGTGGGGAGAGAGATTCGCGATAAACAATCTAAATCCAAAACAAAGACTTTGACGTAAAAATTTTGTAGATTTGAGTTGCGTAATTAAAATCGTCAGTCATTGCATCAAGTATCAAGTTTAAAAATTATGTAAAAAACTTATTGCACTAGTAGATAGCTGTTACTAAAAACGTTGCTAACAGTAAAAAGTTAACTAAATGCTGTTCTTTTGTTAAAAAATAAAATAACCACAGCAGATGTAAACTTTGGGCTTTTAATTCGACGTTTCGGCAGTTAGACAGCGACTAGCTTCTTCGGGATAAAGGCTATAACAGGAACCACCTGCCAAGCCTAAAAACATGGCTGGAAGTAACGAACAAATTTTAAGACACTAGCACAGGGATGGCCAAACTATGGCGCATGCGCCAAACGTGGCGCATTGGATGATTTGAAGTGGCGCATTGCCTCCTTTTGAAAATCACGTAAAAATTAAAGTAATGCTGAAACTTGTTAGTTTACTGAAATTTGTCAGTTTACGAAACTTGTCAGTTTACGATTGTATCTCATTACGCCAACTTCATCACTGTCACATGTAATAATTACTCGCTTTTTATAGGTATCCGTTTGCTTATTAGTTTTGTTATTTATCGCTATCTTTTTATTTTATTCAGAGCTGGGAATACTTCAATAATATCGCTATTAATTGCCTATTTGTTTGCAATGCTTATTTCGATACTTAAATGATTGTTTTTCTTATATCTTCGTGACTGTAGTAGAACTTGACTTTCTATGACATAATAATTTTTTTATTTGCGTAACAATCAACATTCGAACTGGAAAAAAAACAATAACTTTAAAATGAGAGATTAGAAAGGAGTGAAGCTAGAGGTGTTAAAATTTTAGCTGGATTAATGTTGTAACTGTTGTCATAATATTGTAAGAGAAGTCTAATTTAATTAATAAAATGTTGAATAAATAATTGATTGAGCTGTTAAATAAACAAGAATAAATTAGGGTAGGTTTTTAAAGATTGGAATAGAAACCTAACCTTTAACTAAAAGTTTCTGATAGCCTATACGGGTTCAAATTTCCGACTTGGGAAATTTTGCAGATCCGTGACAATCACGCATTTTGTTTTGTTTGTGAACATTATGTCAGGGTTTTGCACTTTTCAAAAATTGTTTTGTTTTATTTCAGCATATTATCAGTAACGATACAAAATGAGCAAACGAAAAGCAGAAAGTGAGAAACGCGAATTCAATGAACAGTGGGAAAATGACTTTTTATTTATAGCAGGTCCGACAGGAAAACCATTGTGCATTGTGTGTGAAAGCACACTTTCACAGAACAGAAGGCATGATCTTAACAGGCACTATAAAACACAACATCAGAGTGAAATTGAGGGAAAACTAAAGCTCATGGTTGGATCTGAGTTACGAAAAGAATATTTAATCAAGAAAAAACAAGAAATTAGAAGGCGGCAAAATGTGTTTGTTAAAAAAAGTAGTGAAAGTTTGGCAATGGTAGAAGCCTCTTATGAAATGGCTTTTGTGCTGGCCCGTAAGAAGAAACCATTCTCTGATGGCGAAGAAGTTATCAAGCCTTGTCTCCAAATATTTGCAAAAAGTCTCGGTGATAAAAACATTGAAAAGAAAGCACAGGCAATTTCATTATCAAAGCAGACTATAACGAGACGTACAGAGGAACTTGCTCATGATGTATCTCAGCAATTAAAAAACCTTGTCCAATCTTGCACATTTTTTTCATTAGCATTGGACGAATCTACAGATATATGTGATGTAGCTCAGTTAGGCATATTTATACGAGGAATTGATGACCAATTCAGTGTCTTTGAAGAACTCCTCAGCCTTGAGTCGCTTCATGAGAAAACAAGAGGATCAGACATTTTTGACAAACTAAAATCATGCCTAGAAAATTTTCAAGTAGACTGCAGTAAACTAGTCAGTGTGTGTACAGATGGAGCCCCCTCAATGATTGGAAGAGTTGCCGGTACTACCACTTTGCTTGAGAAGTTTGTAAATCGCCCTCTCTTTAAATACCACTGCATCATACACCAAGAGTCATTGTGTGGGAAGACTTTGAATTTGCAGCATGTTATGTCACCACTCGTGAAATGTGTGCATAAAATTAGAGCAAGAGCATTAAACAGGCGGGAATTCAGAGAATATTGTGATGTGTTAGATTTGGAATATGGTGAGCTTGTGCTTCCTTGCGAGGTGCGGTGGCTTTCAAGGGGTCAGGTGCTGAAAAGGTTTTGGAAGCTGAAAAAAACTGTCCATGACTTTCTTGAAGAGAAAAATGAACTACCTGAGGAAAGAGCCCTTTTGCGTGACAACAACTGGCTGCTGGATTTGGCCTTTTTAGTTGATTTAACTAGCCATCTTAATGATCTAAATCTGAAACTGCAGGGCAAGAACAAATTATTTCCAAGTCTGGTAGACGACATCAATGCATTCAAAATGAAATTAAATCTATTTGTCTCTCAGCTGAAAAATCAAGACTTCATTCAGTTCCCCCACTTGAAAGAACAGAGTGAGTGTGATCCCGAAAATGAGTCAAACAGCGACTTTACTAAATATGTAGAAAAAGTCCACTTACTGCAAGAGTCATTTGAAAGTCGGTTTCGCGATTTTCATAGAGAAGAAGAAAGTATGATGGCCTTTATAAACCCATTTTCTCTGAGTGAGCAGCAAATAGTGAAGTTGCCAAGTAACATACAAATGGAAATGATTGACTTGCAAGCAACTTCATCATTGAAAATAAAATTTAATGAACTCCCAGTAGTCCAAAAGGCATCTGACATGATCAGGTTCTGGAGCTCTTTACCCAGTGACAATTTCCCAGAGCTAAGAAAATTCGCACAGTGTTATACGAGGGTCAGTCAATAAGTAATGAGACTTTTTTAATAACTCAAGTTTGCAATGACTGGTAATCAAAAAATGCTTTTTTATTTTTCAACATAGTCTCCCTCCTTTGCAACACACTTGTTCCATCTTGATATTAGATTGTCTATTCCTTTGGCATAGAATTCCGTGGACTGGGTCCTTAGCCAGTTGCTCACAGCAGCCTTCACTTCTTCATCAGTCTGGAAGTGAATTCCCCTCATACTCTCTTTGAGTGGGCCGAAGAGGTGAAAATCAGATGGTGCAAGGTCTGGGCTGTAGGGTGGGTGTGTTAGAAGTTTCCAGCCTAAATCTTCAATTTTGGCTAGGGTTCTTGCTGCTGTGTGGGGCCTTGCATTATCCTGAAGGAGAATCACACCTCTTGATTGAAGTCCTCTCCGTTTGTTCTTAATGTCTTTTTTCACTTGAGTTAGCAGCTCACAGTAGTTCTCTGAGTTCACAGTATTGCCCCTTTCCAAGAAACTGATAGTGATCGGCCCATTTCTGTCCCAGAACACAGTGAGCATGACTTTCCTTAAACTTTTCTGAGATTTGAATTTTTTCTTCACTGGGGAAGAAACATGCTTCCACTCCATTGATCGTCGTTTCGATTCAGGTTCATAATGAAAGACCCAGGTCTCATCAGTTGTCACTATTCTCGATAGAAATACATCTCCCTCCTTTCTGTATCTGCGTAGTGATGCTCTGGAAGCCATCAGGCGCTGCATTTTGTGATCATCCGTTAACATCTTTGGAACCCAGCGACAGCTGACTTTTGAAAAACGCAGCTTCTCACGCACAATTGCGTACACTGTGCCATGGGAGATGTCCAAGTTTGTAGCAATTTCATCTAAAGTGACCCTTCTATCAGATTTGATCAGGTCTTCAACTGCCTGTACTGCTTCTGGGGTAGAGACATCCACAGGTCTTCCACTTCTCAGATCATCAGTAATGCTTTCGCGTCCATCTTTGAATGCTTGCACCCATTTGTAGAAGTTTGCTCTAGACATACAGGAAGGACCATATTGTCTTTGCATTCTAGACAGAATCTCACATGATTTTACACTCTCTGCCAACAGAAATCTGATGACTCCTCTTTGTTCCAAGCATGAGCTGTTTCCTAGCCTAGTAGTCATTTCAATTTATCGTCACACCTACAGTAATCTGAAAATAAACAAGTTTTGTTGTAAATAAGATGACAACTCCATTCATAATCATCACATAAAATTTCAGTTGCATAACTCCAAGAACACCAAAGTAATTGAGAAAGTCTCATTACTTATTGACTGACCCTCGTATATGTCGTTTCGGAACAACATATCGATGTGAACAGGCATTTTCAGCCATGAAGCTTGTAAAAGGCAAAACAAGGTCGCGACTAACTGATTCAAATTTGAACAACATCATGCAGCTCACAGTAACAGAATTAGATCCTAATTTTGAAAAACTGGCAAGATCAAAGCAACCACACACATCACACTCAACCAGTAAATAAGTAAGTTGAAATATTTTTTTTTATATAATTATTTTAAAATCTGCCGATCTATGCTTATGTAAACTTTTGTCTCATAAAAATCCCATTCAACCAGAAAATATATATGACCAAGTTGAAATATATTTTAAAATTAATATTTTTAATGTGCTTTTGTTCATTTTAATATGCCAATCTTCATATAAGTAAAATTGAGAAAAAAAATATATATACCCTTGAAATAGCCATAGGAATTTTGTTACCCTACATTTATGGCGCATCCGACACGGGTTGGTAGAAGAGTTGGCGCTTTGCATAAAAAGCTTGGCCACCCCTGCACTAGCAGATCAGCTGAAGACAATTTATTCGAAAAAATTTTTCTGAATGTACGTCATATACGAAAACAATGATAACAATTAAGCATTATGAAGAGTTTTTCTATGCCTTTAATTAAATCAGGTCAAAAAACATCTTTTTTTAAAATTATTTAATTATATCTGATTACCAGTTAAAACTTGGTAGCTAAACTTTAATTCAACAATTATGTTGCTGCTTTAGGCTAAATACGTACACTTGGAAATAAAATTGATTTTCATAAAAGGGAAAACCGCCAGATTAAAAATACAAAAAATGTACATATGCATAATTATTTAATTTCTAGTTCGGCAAACTCTTTATATACATGCAAAAAATCACCCGCGATCGACTGCCAGGCATTTAAAGATCGATCGGTAGATCGCGATCGACTGGTTGGGCACCCCTGATTTAGATCAACGGTTCTCAACCAGTGGTCCAAGGGCCACTAGAGGGCCGCGAAGCTCTTTCAAACGGGCCATGCACTTTTTACTGAGACACTTCATTTTGCTGGGTGCAAATGGCAAATAATTTATTTAAACTAACTTTTATCATGAGTTAAAACTGAATGGAAGGGTGCCTGCTTTTTCTAATTTAAACGAAAACCGTTATTTCAGTTTTTACTTTTTTAAAGGAAGAGAGACGCACTGCAAGAGTGAAAACTTGTACTCGTGGATTTTTTTTAAACTATAGATAGTTTTTAAAGACAAAGCTTGACAAATGGGACACGTATCTAAAGTAAAAAACTTTTTTCAATCGTTATCAGTTTTTTCACAAAAAAGTATGTGACATTAATAAATTTTTTAATTTTCACCCAAAAAATTTCTACAAAATGCTACAAGAGCATGATTTGGGTAATCGTCGATAAAATTAAGGCAAAATTGTATTGGTCCCCGAAAATTATCGGGCTGATACCCAATACTTAGCAGTGAATTTTAAACTTTCTAGCTTTGTATCACCCTAAAAATATAATTTGCGACACCCAGTACAAAAAAAGATTTTTATCTATTTTTTCATTTTATATCTATTTTTTATTGTAAAGTTGAATAAATACTTTACTGCTTTCAAAACTCAAATAAAGACCAGATAAAGGTCTTTACTTCAATCTAAACATCAAATATCTTTTTTTTTGTTTTGAAAGTAAATCAAAGACTTAAAAGTTTTATTTCAAATCGAAAATTTACGCTAATCTACGTTATGAGCACTGCCGGGCTGCTACCGTTGTGTATCAAATTTTCTGATTCGCGATGTTTAAAAGGTTAAGAAGCATTGATTTAGACTAAAGTTGTTCAATTTTTTTAGTTTTTTTAAATATGTGTTGCGGTGCAAAAAAATTGATGGTGAGGTATGTGGTAGTATTGTGATGCTGAGAACAACATGGTCAGATGTTAAGGTATGGAGTAAGAAAGTATCCGAAATAAACAACCAATTCTAAGCTCCATAGTTTCAACAATGTTAAAAAATTTGATTAAACATTTATCTTTACCTAATTACGAAAGTTTGAAAAATGATTTTGTTCAATACCTTAAATTTCGTTATTTTTACCGCCTACTTTTTTTGACATGTGAAGCTTTCAAAAATTAGACACTTGTAATTATGCTTGCAAAGTGAGTAGCGTAGATTTTCGATTTGAAATAAAACTTTTAAGTCTTTGATTTACTTCCAAAACAAAAAAAAGATATTTGACGTTTAGATTGAAGTAAAAACCTTTATCTGGTCTTTATTTAAGTTTTGAAAGCAGTAAAGTACTTATTCAACTTTATAATAAAAAATAGATATAAAATGAAAAAATAGATAAAAATCTTTTTTTGTACTGGGTGCCGCAAATTATATTTTTAGGGTGATACAAAGCTAGAAAGTTTAAAATTCACTGCTAAGTATGTTATTATACTATTCAAATAAATTCATAAATACAAGTAAGTAATTTACTGCAAATAAGGAGGAATAGAGAAAAGAATAAAAAAGTTTGAATCATTAATTTTGAAACATCAGCAAAAAGCAATTTGAAAGCTTTACATAAACTTTTTTTAACAAACGTTATTTAATCTACCAAAAGAACACAAAAACTTATATTTTGTCAAATGGTTCCTGTAAAAGCGATTTTTTAAAAAGTCATGGTTTCAATCTGGAAGTTAGTGCCAGATTCTTGCTTGCTATTTTCCTCAAAATGTACTAAAATGACTTAATAAAAGCATTAACTTGAAAGTTAAGTCCTAGAACTATGGAATCTTTTTAAAAACAATAGCAAAAGTTCTATTGATAAAAATAGCAAAAGATAACTCAATAGTAAAAACTTTTTAAATTTCAAATCGTTTCTTACAAACATATGCATGCTACTCTTTTGCATTAAAATTAACAGGCTGCAAAAAAAAGTATCAACAAAGAAAATGCAATCTTTATCAGTAGACTAAAAACCACTTATGTTCCTGCGAGAATAGAGCGTTTCCAAGCCCCATTGCAAAGCTTGTTAAGTCTTCTTTGCATCAAACCCCGAGCAAAGAGGTAAGTACAAACAAAAAACGGGATTTTTGTTTTAAAACACTTAAGAAAATTAACACTATTAAATTTATTAATAACTTGCAGAAGATAAGTTCGCTAAAAGTTTAGACATACCGCTTTTATACGTGTCTGTTTTTAAATGTTTTTAATTCGAAACATGGAGTTGATTTATTGTTTAATTTAGTTGTCCATTTTAGAATAAAATATCGACATTTCTAGCAAGACCCAAAAAGGAAAATTCTAAAAATCCTTTTTTCAGAAACTCATTTTTCAACAAACTAATTTGTAAAAAAGCATGAAATTTTCATATTTTTAAGATTTTTTTCCGCTGGAAAAAAGTTTTTTAAATTTTGTAGAAGTTAATTCGGTAACTTAGTACGTTATTTAATCGTCTAACCTTTCGGCGCCTGTAAGGAAGGCCTCGTCGATAACGCAATCTCGGTGTCTACTAATAGATAAAATTCTTAATCTTCTTGCTGGATCTGACCTTCGAACCAGCGACAGCAAAAATATAGTCTAGCTAAACCACAGCTCAGACTACCACAATATCTTTTTTATTAAAAAATATGCTCCAATCCACTTAGGAGCCCGAATAGTATAAATCAACAGCAAATACAGATTCAGTAGTTTAATTCTTCACAATCACGTAGACAACCAAAGACTTGCGTTCAAAAACTATGACTTCACACAGTTAACAAATTTCCAAAATTAAGTTACCACAACGACTCATCGAATCATCGAATCATAATAATGCTTCCGAGCGAGCCTTATTTATATTACTCGGTCGTAAATATCTTGAACGTTCTAAAAGTTACTAAATCAAGTTAATCACAAACAATCACTATTACGTCATAGTCAAAACAGGTCAAGCGGATAGTTCTGGATCTTTCTCCAAGACTCAAGATACTAAGCAGTGTTGCCATTTTTTTATAACTAAATGTAAATTTTTTAAATTGCTTATAAAACCGTTTTTTTTTAGGCTATTTGAGCCGGACCAAAGCGAAATCAAAGAGATTTTTTATGAGATTGTGAATATACATAGTGTGGGCAATTTTTAGAAACGGAACACCCCGCTTTGTACAATCTCTATGATTTATAATTTTTTATAAGATATTTTGCACTGTGAAAACGTTATAAAGCAGAGACAAAACAAGCTAGAAGAGAATCTTGAGAGTTGAAGGTTTGCTCCGAAAAAAGATAAAAATAAATTTTTTAAATTTTTTTTATTTTTTTGTTTCGTTTCATCACAAGAAATTACAAAAAAATTACATACATATTTAAGAAAGTTAATAAATGATCAAAGCAAAAAAATTATAAAGCAGTAAATCTTCTTTACTTACAGATGATGTATTACAAATGCTTGCACTGTGTGCTAGCGCCTCCGTCGCTTTCTGCGAGTCAAAAGGATACATATACAGATAAAATAAATAAAATTAAAACATAGACACTTAAATAGAAATACTAGTAACTTGCGCTCTCGGGTTGCGAAACTTGGGTCCCACTATTTTACGACGCAATACGTTCACTGTATGTAAATAATGATTTGTATTTATGTAAATAATGATTATATTGTAGGTAAACATTTTTTACATTTATGTGGCGAGTCTATTAAGTTTATGCTGTCTTATGACGTCACAATAACGTAATTGTAATCAGCATGTGCTCTGATGTTGTATGTAATTTAGAATTTGCCTACCTACTATCTACGCATTTACCCTGTTGCAAAACTTGATTCAGATCAGCTCAAGAAAATTCTGCTAGAAGCTTTAGTAGCGGTTACCAATGCTGGCGGTACAATAATTTCTTGTGTAGGTGATAATTGCAAAACAAATGTTGCAGTTTATGGTAAATTAGGTGGTCCTGGTAAAGCCTTCATAAATGCTATAAATTCTCATATTTTTCTTGTTTTTGACTATGTTCATTTTTTCAAAAATCTAAGAAATAACTGGATAACGGTTCCTAATAAGGAACTTTCTTTTATAAAAGAGGGAAAAACATATGTTGCACGATGGAAGGACATAGAAGCATTATAAGAGGAAGACAGAAGAAACCACATCTGTCTAACCAAGATCACATACACAGCTGTGTACCCAAAGCCCTTGCAGAGAAAAAGTGTGCTTTTTGTTTGTCAAATCTTCCATGACAAAACTGTTGCTGCTCTTTCAACTGTAAAGGATAAACTTGCCCTCAGCGAGGCCACCATCATTTTTGTTAAGCTGATCACTGATTGGTTCCACATAATGAATGTGAAAGATCAGTATTCCTGTATTAATATGCGTGATGAGTGTCGTCAACCATGGACAAGAATTGCACTACTTTCAAGAAACTTGCTGAAACTTATGATGTTATATCTTCCTGTGCATGGTCAGGAGGTCGAGGTCGGACGCAAAAGCTCACAAAACAAACTGCAGAGACACTGGTGCTCTCTACACGAGCCAACATTGAGGCTGCAGAGTGGCTATTGACTCAGCACAACTTCACCTATGTGCTACCTGGTGTGTTTGCTGATGAGGCTCTTGAAAGTTCTTTGGCCAAGCTAGACAACGCCGTGGGGGTAATTTCTACATTGACATTGTAGATATCAAGGCAGTTGCAGAAACCAAGAACCTCCATGCACTTTTGAAATATGAGTCTATGCCGCACAAGTCTAATAATGTGCCTTGTACCTCTAACATTCGCATTGATGATTATCATTTTGACATCACTATTGCTGACACTGAAGACCTAGTTCAATCTAATGACAATAAACATAAAATTATTTTTCTAGCTGGATATCTGGAACACAAATTTCGAGGTAAGAGTGTGGAGACTGAAGATATCGTCGACCATCATATTAATTCAGATTTTGTCAAAAACTTAAATAGAGGTGGACTAACTGTACCTCTACTCTCAACAGTGCATTTTGTACACTCAGCTTATAAACTGTTTGATAGGTGCAACCTGCATTGCTGCCGAGCTCATCTCAGCGAAGCTTTATATTGTTTTGATAGTCCAGTGGTTGCAATTCAAGGAGCATGCCTTACACTGTCAAACATTTTTTTGAAAGCATTTGTGCTAGACAACAGTGATAAAGAAAGACAACTTGGCTGCTTGAGGAGAAAAGAAAAACTATCTGCTAAAAACTAAACATGTTATCTTATTTATTTATAGTACAGTATTTTTTTTTTAATTCTCTTGTTTCTAGAATAACTATATTGTTTGCCTTAGACATATTCCATATGTTTCTCCAGGCTTACTGTTTCACTTTAATTCATGACAGGGTAACTTAAGGTGTGTTTTCTATTGCTTTAATAGAAAAAATATATGATAGTCTGTATAATTTTGTGTTTTTTTATGCTTTTTTACCCTTAAATTATCTAGATTTGACTTTTAAATGGCCTGCAGATGACGTCATAGAAGGTTAAAAGTATGAAAAATAAACTCCTCGCCCTAAAAAACCCTTAAGACACCAGAATCAAGGTTCTATCACGTAATTGACACAAATTATAGGTGGGACCCAAGTTCCAGATACCAAGCATAGAAGATACCAGTCCTTCTATTTAAGGGCTCTATGAATTAAAATGATAAAAGGTTAAAAGGTAAGAATTGTTTCTAATGTAATTTACGAGGTATGTTACTTCCTGTAAACATTATGTAACTTCCTACAATGCACAGTGTCTACAAAGATATTTTGTGATTGAATTACCAATAGTTACTGTTTGTCACACAACAATAGCAATTGGTTTGTTTTGTGATCGAGATGTTGAAATAAAACTCTTTTAATTTAGCTTCATAGTTTAGAAATTGTATTTTGTCCCCGTTTAAACAATTTGTGAATTTTAAAATTTTTTCAGCAAGTGCAGAGTGATGTTTCATTTTATTTGAATATTTTATTCAACAATGGAGTGTGAGCTTTTTAAAAAGTGTGCGCTTAAACTAAAATTTATTTAAAATCGTGGTAAATTTAAAACAAAACTACAAATAACTTATCTTATTGACGTACATACGTATTACGACTGATGTATTGCTCATGTAACAAAAATAATTTATTTTTTGGTTTTGGTTTAAATTAACCACGATATTATATAGTATATTTTAGTTTTAGCGCACACCTTAAAAACATCCGACAGTCCTAACTTCAACTTCAGTTCAAACAAAAGTTCCAAAAAAATACTTAAGGGATTTAATCCGGTGAAAGAGATTCTCCCAAACTGTGAATAGAAAGCGGTATGTGTAAATTAATTAATCAATTTTAAGCGTCTCTGTCACAACGCTGAGGAATAAATTGAGATCAGCAAGGCAGTGCCATGATCAGCATATAAATAGTTTTCTAGCCTAGCGTGGGACGCAGTTTCAGGAGAAGTTAATCAGCAGGAAGTGTAACATTGAATGGACACCTCATCAGATTTGATATTCCTCAGTTTTTATCTGTGGGTATACCTCAAGGATAATGTGTAACCTTACACTGTAATTTTCTAGCGTAAAGGTTAAATTTACATTAAAAATTTGCTGCGCAAAGGTTCAAGTGTAAGCATCATTGTTAACGTCAACGTGTTGTCTTATAACGTAGTTTTGGTCAAATTCACGAGTTCCTGAATAATTTATTCAATATAAGGGCATTTTAAACTTTAAAATTAAAGTCAAAGCTTAAATAATCTTTCAGGTTATAAATCGTAAAACTTTGGTAGGTTTCCTAGGCTTACTTTAAGAAGCTAATATTTTTAATATTAATAGTTACTAACTATTTACTAAACTACTTATAAACCTACTCTATAAAATTAAAAATTTACCAACTCAAAAATTAAAACTATCTAGTATTTAATAGTTTTAAACTAAACTAAGTTTGCTGTAAATTGGCTCAATTTTTAAGTTAATTTATGAGGGTTGATCGATAAGACGGTAACCACAAAAACAGTCCAGAACAATCAAACACAACAAAAAAATTTTACATATCCTCGTATAAAAAATTAATTGATGTTTTAAAATAGTTTTTCTGTAAAGAGTAAAAACTGTACATATTTACAACTGTACAGGAAAAACTGTACATATACAAACTTGAACTTGTTAACATTCTTATAATCCAGTGTTTCTTAAGCCTTTTTTCGGCGACCCAAAATTGCTATAAACAACAATTTGTATAAATGACTGCGACCCAAATAAATTTGTCTGACCGTAGGGAAGACGTAGTAGTGATCTCAAAAAAAAAAAAAAGTCTTCACCTCGAATCTGTTTCTCCTTTCTTGATTTCCATCTCCAAAGTGTAGTGTTCTCTAAAAAAAAAGGGTCTTGTGCGCGCAGATCTTTTTCTTTCACGCGCGGTAATTTATAAGCCTTCGTTACCCATCCTCATAGCCTTGGCGACCCACTTTTGGGTCGCGACCCATGGTTTGAGAAACATTGTTATAATCAAACAAATTACAAGAAAGTAAAATTCTATGTAACTAGTTTAATTAATTAAATTTGTTTGCTTAAAAGAGTATTTTGTAAGCATATGAAAAAAAGCCTAGAAGTATTTTTCGTTGTTACGGTAAATAGTGCATTCAGAATTGCCTCAAAACACTTAAAATTTGACGAACTCGCTATTATTTGTATTCATGCAACAATATAAATACTGTTTTTATTTTTAAAATAGTTTTTATGTATCAGGTCATTCCATAAGTAATGTTGTTTTTTAGACAGGGCTTGTTTGAACTTGTCAGAACGTGATTCAGCTTGTCATTTTGACGCATGTAAAATATAACTGAATGAAGAAAACTTTGTTTAATTACTTTTGGAATTGCTATCATTCAAAAGATAATTTATCTTGTTAATAACTCTAAGCAAGATGAAAGTTACAGAAGAGCACATTAGACACATTATGTTGTTCGAATATCAACAAGGCAAAACGGCAACAACTGCTGTACAAAAGATTGAAGAAGTGTATGGAGTTGGTGTTCTTAGTGTTAGGAAATGTCAACAATGGTTTTGCAAATTTCGACAAGGTGACTCAGCTTGCAAGATGCCTCAACCGAGACCAACCAAGATCCATGCAACCAAGATCTCAACCGAAACAAGATTTTCATCTTCGCAAAGTGCTGTTAGGTGTTTGCTGGGACATGTTTGGTGTCATACACTTTGAAACATTGCCACCGAACCAAACCATTACAGCTCAGTCATACTGTGATCACTGATCAGGTCGATAGACTGAATGAAATTCTTAAAGAAAAAAGGAGCTCTTTGGTCGATCGTAAGGGTGTCGTTTTTCATCATGATAACGCTAGACCCCATAGTGCAAGGATCACGTGCAATAACATTGAGGAGCTTGGTTGGAAAAATTTTTGCTTTCTCGGTAATCTCCCGATATTGCTCCTTCAGATTATCATCTATTTCGAAGTCTACAAAATTTTACAAATGGAAAAGAATACCCTTCACGCGAGGCACTCGAAACGGACCTGCAACATTTTTCTCTAGTAAGCATGCTGATTTTTATAAGAGTGGCATAAGTAAACTTGAAGAGCGTTGAGAGAATGTCATTCATTCAGATGGACACTATATATTTGATGAAATTAATATTTTGTATATGTTTTTATTTTTTCAAAATCCTCTAATAAAACAACATTACTTATGGGATGACCTGATACAATCATAGCTAATTAATTATCGTTTTAACCTAATTAATTATCTGCTTTTGTTCCAATCTTTTCAAACCAAGTCTGTCTTCAATTCATGTCAGGCATGTTTTGCGAGATTCAATTGCGACACAAATAAACCCATCTTGTATATCTTTCCCACAAACTTTTAAAGATGCCTCTGTGACAAGTTTAACGTATCATTCCACTGCTGGCGTGTGTAAGAAAAATCAAATAATTTTTCGTCTAATTTTTTGATGCAAGTATCAACTCTTGTTCGGAAATTTTCATGGGAGACTTTTTCATTGGTGATCAACTTTTCATGTAAAAGATCAATGTAATTTTCTGCAGAAATGTTAATTTCTAAAACATTAAATTGGCAATCAGGGACGGTTTTTTCGGTTTCTCGTCTTTCTTTTAAAATAGGCCGGAACAGGTGAGAATTTAGGATTTTTTGGGAGGGCCTAAAAATTTATAAAATCATTCGACAAGAATACATAAAAAAGTAAAGTACATTACTTGATAAACTTATATTTCATGGTAGTCAGCAAGTATTTCTTTCAGGTTGAAGTTAACAACTACAAAATATTTTACTTATGCAATAGCAATAACTTTAAACATTGGAAAAATAGCAACAAGCTAAATTTGAAACAAAGTTTATTGAAATAAAATTTGTCAATTAGTTTTTTTCGAATATTTTCTGCTTATACGAGTTATTCGTCCACATGCAGAGTGAGATTACTTGAAAGTAAAACCAGAAAACTGAGGCGTCCTTGTCCACAATTTTTGCTACTATTGTTGCTATTATTTTCCTAGCTTGCTGCAGAACGTCGGAGGCGTCATACTTATAACAACCTTCAAGCGATTATCCCGACCTACTTTCAAATATGTCAAAATGGCTATTCAGTTGAAATATTTTATTTTAAAGTTTCGATAAAGAGGTTGTTTTTTTTCAACCAGACAACAATTGAGAAAAGCAGCCATAATGGATTCAGTATTCTTCATTTTATAACACAAACATTAAAAATTATTTATAAAGACGAACGTTTTCGGCTTACTTCAGACCTCATCACGTTTCTACAGTTTTAGCAATATCAATTAACTTTAAATTTACACACACACTAAAAAACAACAATATTTTTAATGTTTGTGTAATAAAATGAAGAATGCTGAATCCATTATGGCTGTTTTTCTCAACATTCTATTTTGTTTTCTAGTTTTTATTCAGAGAAATAAATTAAATTTAGAGCTGCTTGATAAAACAGCCAGGCAGAAAAATGAGCCCGAAAGTGTTTTTACCAACGACCTTACAGAGGGACGCGATTAGGTTTTGAACAGCGACCATGTCGATAAAGAAGCTTTGCTGATACCGATAAAAAAATTGATTTTTTGCAGCAATAAGCCTATTATTCAAGTCAAATTTTTTTATCAATCTTATCTTTTTGCTGATGAAGCGCAATCCAGCGTTTACCTATAGCTGCAGCTTTGAAGTTCAACATCAAGGCATTATTAATTTGCACACTTTTTTTTGTAATAGTTTTTAGTTTCATTTTTTTATTCTTGATCGATATTAATTATTTCACACAAAAAATCATAAACATTAGAAAAAGTAAAGAAAAGAAGCAGCACAACGTCAGACGTTAAAAGATGAATAAAAAAAAGAAAATGTACAATTACAAAACGGTACAAAGCATGGCCGCAACACATTGATCAGTTTAAATATAAGAATCGAGAAAGAAAAAAGGAGTCACAAGAAAACTAATTGATCAAACAAATTAGAAGATTGTATAACCGCTACATGGCTACCTGCGTAATGATGATGGGTGGCACAACTGGTCAAGATAAGAATTTAGCTCCACTGAGCAAGGTAAGTAAGAAATAGCACCCATAAAAAGAAACCCAACCAGGTTCGAAAACCTTTTCTAAATGCATTTGGTAACTATACAAAAATTAAATAAAGGGCTTATAAATTAAGCAAAAAGGAAATGCAAAATTAAACCGTTCAAATTTTGACTGTGTTCAGTTTTGCTTTATATTGTGATGTTCTGCTTGGATGTTTTATGCTGAATTCAAAAATATGTGTGAAAATTGTTTTTGATTTACGGTTTGGGAGTTGTTTGAGGTTGCTTAGCAACAGCTTTTCATAAATATAAACAATTGAATTTTCGACATATTTTGTTTAAAGCAGCTTTTTTTAATATAAATTTTGTAAAACTACTTTTCTAGTTGAACAATTTAAAAAAATCTTTTTTTGAATTGATTATGTGGTTCCAGAGTTATGGCCAATACAAATTTGCATAATTTGTCACGCATGAATGACTTTTGATAATTGTTTATTACATGGTGTTAGAAAAGTAGTGAACATTATTATAGTGACGTTTCGGAAGTCAAACAAATAAAAAACACTTTTTAATGCAACCATACCAGTACCTGCCGGGGGGTGGGCAGTTGTCCCTCCAAGTTTCAAAAAGTTGAGATAAATCAGAATTTTGTGGGCAGCAACAAGAAAATATTGGGGCAAAAACCAGAAATTTTTGACCAATGTTAGGAAAAATTTGAGCAAAATCAGCAATTTTAGGGTAGTGACAAGGAATCATTTGGCTACTTTCACTGGTGAGGTTTTGGCCACTCCTTTCGAAAATCAAAATATAAACCTTGCATTGATCATGACGTGAGGGCATAATCAATATCTTGAAGCGCTTGCTGTTGTTCAAACGACTGACATTGGACTTTGTTTTTCGGGAGTATTAATTCAATGTTACGTAGCAGCGCAGAAGAAAGGAAGCAGCAGCTCTATCCGACCCTCTATCGCTTAACCCTTAACACTCTATCACCCAACTCAACAAATTAGTCACGTTTCAAATCTTTGTATTTTTTTGCCTCAAAAAAATTTTTTTCTTGATTGACCTTATCAACAGATTTGATACAACTTATATTTTATTATTTTAATTGAAAACTCGAAAAAACTTCAATCAGTGGAATTTTTTAACCAAGTTACCTTTTGACTTTTTCCTTTTTTTTTACGTCGCAAAAAAAAAATTTTGTATCGTGTTTGATCAGAGTTGAAAAGTAATAAGAAATCCAATAATTTTTTTTCTAGTTGGTAACATTGAAGTATGACTCTCTAGAAAGTACCAAAATCTTTGATAAAATTCAACATTTTAATCACTTTAGTTGCTTAATTGACCACTATTACAAATTTGTAACGCTTAAAAAAATGGGGGGGTTTAAATTTTTTTTTAAAAGTTTTGTTTCAGTTGCATTTCAACTGCAAAAACACACTAAATAAACTTTTCTATTCATAACCTAAAAACGGACGATAGAGGTTAAACCTATTGCAAGTTTGAGTAAATAATTTTAAATTATCGGGGATTTGATTGCTTTTTGGGGGGAGTTGATGCTAGCAATTAAAAAGCATAGATTATGTTTTGGATTATCAATTTCTTACTCAATTTTTTCGCAGAAATTCAGATTGATTTAAATTAAGGTATTGGTCTGCAAAACTTGTTCGCTGCTTTTTTACTTCCTTGATTTCTTTTCTATAAAATTTTTTCTTCGGTTGTCTTCATTAAATCTTTAGCACGATAAACAACGTTTGTAACTTTTGTTAATTTACTAAAAACTAGCAATTTACTTTGAAAGTTTTTTTGTCCATATTTTAATTTTAAATTTGGAAAAGCAATACAGTTGGTATACCGCTGTTCATTTACATTCAGTAAACTTTTTTTGCAGTTTCAGCAGCTACTTCTCCCAACGATAGCTTAGAATTTCTCTCCCTTCTTTAAAAATTTGTCTTTCTTGTTAGTAAATCTTGTTATCTGGTAGATTCAATCTTGAGCTAAAAACTGGACATCTTGTTGCTTCCCAGTGCGATACAAAATTTTTAACCTCATTTCTACAGTATACGTATTTAAAAGAAAAACTTCTTTTTGTTTTGCAACTAATTTCAAAACTAAGCAACTAACTTATTAATTCAGTATGAGAATAAGTGATGAATTTTGACAAGAAGCAAAGAGTGAAAGCTAGTTTACGATGCAATAAACTATGCAATAATACGCTAATGTGTTCACAATGTAGGAGTACAGGGCAGCAAAATTTCATTATAGATTACAGATTGATGTAAAAACGCATTTTGCTTCAATTTGCAATTTAAGAAAAATTAAATTGGTTTGAGACAATTTATAGCGTAATGCAATTCGGCTCAAATTTTGCCACAGATGTTTTTGCAATAAAACACAACTTTTTTTCCTATTAGAAAAAAAGGAAATTTTGAAAAAATGCAACCTGAACCAAAACTTGTAGGCTCGTATGCTTACTTGTACGCCTACTGCTTTTATCTTTTGTCCTTAAATAGATATTTAAAAGTGTTTAAGTTTTTTTGTAGTTACACTGAAATCCGTGTGTTCCAATGTAAAAAATATTGCCCAGATAATAGTACTTTTTTGCCAAATAATTTTGTGGAAGTAGTGAAACTTTAGAAACAATACTTCGGGCAAAGATACAACGCTTTTCTTTTTGTAATTTTTACTTAAATTTTTCAAAAAAAATGTCAATTTTATCTTTCCAATACAAGCAGAATCGGAAATGAGGAGGGGAAGACTAGCAAAGCAATTGCCTCTTTGCCTCTAATTTTTTTAAAAAAAGTCATTATTTACAACTATATTTTTTAGGTTTTAATGCCATAAAACACGTAAATAAACTTACCATTTGCTGGGAAAAAACTGTTAATGCACAGTGATGAAAACCTATGACTCTTACTATAAAAATTTAGCTATTAGTAGGTCAATTAGATGTATAAAAAATTATCACAAAAAAAACTTTCAGTGTATCTCCAGACCTGGAAGTTAAAGCTTAGTCATACTAATACCGTGACAGCAGCCTTTCATTTAAATAACCAACAAACTAAACGTGAGCTAAAAGTGTATAACCACAATAGACTTTTACCGTTTTGTTCAACCCCTTCTTATCTCGGGGTAAAACTGGACAGATCTCTCACGTTCGGTCAACATCTAGTGGCATTGCACAAAAAAGTAAGTTTGCGCATCACACGGCTGAGGCGACTTGTAGGCTCAGGATGAATTGCTGGTGAGGTGAAAAACACTGCAAACAGCTGCTCTATCTTTGATGTACTCGACAATTGAGTACTGCACACCATTCTAGTGTCGCAGCGCTCACACTCGCCTCATAGAAAGTGTCCTGATTGACACCTTGTGCATAGTCACCGGATGCCTGCTTCCCACTCCAACGGATCATCTCCTCATTCTTTCAGACATCCATCCAGTTGAGCTTTGTGGACTCGGAGCGACACTCTCCTTGGCTTACCGCAAATCCCTGGACTTTGATCACATCTTTTACGGACTTTTAAGTGGATTTTCAGATGCTTTGCAAGAGAGACTAAGATCTAGACCTCCGTTTGTGCCAGCTGCGTCAAATTTATTAAGCAATCTTGCCGAACTTTTCATCGGCGCTTCTCAGTGGAAAAATTAGAGATGGAACGCGGAGTACGGAAATAACACATCCAGGTTCCGTATTTTTATACCCAGTGCCATGCTTGTTAAAGTAAGCTTGTGCCGAACAGTTTGGGTTAAACTCAATTGCTTGCGGACTGGTGTTGGGGTATTTCCATTCGTGAATGAACAAACCGCAGACCATGTTCTAACAATGTACCCCATACATCGGGCACCGTATGGAGCACAAGGTTTGACAGTTTTAAATGACGGAACTGATGCTGGCTTAACACCATCATGCTAGCATTTGATCCAGACAGTACAGGAGCCTGGGGTAGTAAAAGAATAAATTCTCGGCCCCAGTCCTGTTTGGGTCTGAACCGGTGTGGGTGCCCTCCGAACGACGACGACCATTTTAACAGAAACAATTAAAAAACGTTTATACTTGGGGAAACAGTAGGAACTTCAGATTCATTGTTGAATAAAAGTTTATATTAGGGACCGATTAAAAGTGAAAAATAAAAAATTAATGAGATTAGTTGCTTTGTCTGATATTACAATCAATCATAGCACCTGGTGGGCAGCTTTTAATTGCAAAAGAATAAAAAAATCAAAAACCCAAAAAAGATGTTTTGTTCTAAACGATAAAGCATAGAATCTAGAATAAAAACAAAATAACAAAACTTATGACTTCAGTTTATTCATCTATTAAGAAACAATATAGTGTTACTGAAAGCAAATGCTTCCCGTTAATAGGTAGAAGGTTAGAATTTTTTGCAACGCAATTGACGTTACTTCCTGTTAACATTAAGTACAATGCATAGCTAAGGTTTTTTTGCGATCAAAATGTTGATAAAAACTCTGTTAGTTCAGTTTCATAGTTTCGAGATTGCTTGAGTATACGTTTAAACAATTTATAAATTAAAAAATGTTTTCAACAACAGCAGAGTAATTTTTTTACTTTATTAAAATACTTCAGACCATAGCAAACGGTAAGCTTTTCTAAAGGTGTGGCCTTAAAATAGAATATATTATGTCAAGATAAATTTGAAACAAACTAAAGAAATTACTTATTTAATTAACGTACATTTGTGTTACGACTGTTGTATCTCCCATGTATCAAAAATAAATTATTTTTTGTTTTTGCTTTAAATTAACTGCAATATAACATATTTTAGTTTAAGCGCACAACTTAAAAAACAGATCACAGTCCGCGACTTACATGTATTTCAGCTTTACTTTGGACTGGGATTGCAAAAAAACAAGTATAGATTTTCAAATTGCTAACAAATCAGAGATTTTTTTTAAAAGACGCACTGTTGATTTTACTTTGCTTGCATAATGTAAAACATTTTAAAGAAACATAACATTATGGTAGGATTTCAATAAAGAATAAATTTTCATAAAATGAATTTTTTGTTCGAGTAATTTTTTTCTGTTTGAATGTCGTATTTGGTTTGTTTCTTTTGTTTTAATTTTCTAATTTTGCACTTGTCACATAATGTATAAATTTACTTTATTTTTAAATGTGCTTCTAGTATCCTTTCCTTTTCTTTTTGTATTTATTTATGAAACCTACAAATTTTTTTCATGAAATGAAATTCACTGCTTAGGCAAATTCGTATCTTTATGTGGCAATCAAAAAATACGAATAATAAGAATATTAAACAAAAACCGATTTATTTTATTTTGTTGAGTATCCTGCTAAATGTAAATGAGGCGTTTAAAATATAACTTAGTAAATTGGAAAAAAGTTTGTGAAAAAGAAAAGTTCAATATTTGGTTAAAGAATGATTTCATAAAAGTTTTAACGTTACAAGTTAAAAAAGCAAACCCAACTAATCTAAAACTTTTATCAACAAACAGTATTTTAAAGTCTTCACTTACGAAACTGTTTGTAATTTTAAGTTTTTTAGTTGAAAGCGCTAAGCAGCGGCATCTGTTGCATCGTGCATCGTGCAGGCCGAACCCGAAATTATTGCTCGATCACGGTTTCGATTTTTGAGCTCCTATGAGAAACAATGTAATAATCAATTTAATTAACTTGTATTCACCTTTTTCAAAAGCTTTAAAAGCATATTTTATTGGTATATAAAAAATATAACACATTAAATGACATCACATAAGATTATATTACTTTAAGAACTGAAGACGTCTTTCTGAAACCTTATTCTAATGACAAACGCGACAAACATTAATGTGAATTGAAGAGCGCGCTTAAACAAATAATAGATTAAACTGACAAATAACTTCCGAGTTTAAAACTTGTAACTAACAGTCTACCTTAGGTTATAACCTAGTTCTTTTGTCTATCCTAAACTCGAATACATTTCCAAGCATCCGGTCATTTGCGTGCGTAATGCACAATGTCCCTCCTGTTTATGCGACAAGGCATTTGATAGGAGTCTACAAACTATACGTTTTTTAAAAAAATATCAAATATTTTTTGACTTTTACTGATTCAAACTGCTGAAAACAATTGCGATACTTGTACGTAGCCCAAGTTAAGGAAAAAAATAATTAAATTTCTTAATTTTTGCTTGAATTGAATTTTGCTGCTGAAGCAATGCAGAAATTATGAATTTTACAATTTTATTTAATTACCAAGATTTAATTCAACTCAAATTTTTTAAACTAGAACGACTGTTCAAAGTGCGAATTAAAACCAATTCTACTGGCCAAGTGCTTCGATTGACAAATAAAACATTTTAAGCTGTGATTCGGAAATTTAATTGTCAGAAGAATGTTTTAAAGATTAAGCGGCACTAACTCTCATTCGTTGTATCTTAGAAATAACCAAAAAATATATTTTATTTTATTAAATAAAAAAAGAATACTTTTGAAAAAATGGAATCTTTCAAGCGGAAACCACAAACTTTGTAGATTAGCGGCATGTGACAGTAGCTGCAACAATTTACAATATAAACTAATTTTTCGGTACATCAATTAACAAAATTTGGGGATTTCTTTAGCACCTTATCCACCGTACACTAGCGGATGTTTGACAGACTAGTTGTTTTGTTACGGGCACATTGATGTTTCATATGTTTAACGATTTTTTTCTCGACATTATCAGTTTTGGTGCAATTATTTTGGTTAACAGCATTTTCTTCAGTATCATCCATTAAAATTGCTCCCTTAAATTCTTCAAAATGCTATTGTTTGAACTTTCGGCGACTGGCATCAACCTGACAAATATCTTAGAATAAAATCCAGCAATTGATCAGAGCTCAATGAAAAAAACATTATAAAATCATGAATGAGCCAAATTGTGCTCACAGCCTTTACGTGGTTTTTTCTGGTTATTTGATCAATGATATCATTTCCAACTTTTGAGTTTTTATAAAATAAAATAATTTTTGGTTTTTTGAATTTATTGTAACAAGAAATCTTAACTTCAGAGTGTAATCTAATGTGTTAATAATGCTAATTTATGTTTTGTGCATTGACAAAAAGTCAAAGTAACAGTAGACATATTGTGATTTAGACGCGCAATGCCAATCGCTGTTCTTAGCACTATCAACGTCCAATTTTTGCCCTTGAATCAAACTTGGCCTTGTCTTCAACGTTCATCAAAGAACCATTGAGCTCGCTATCAGAACGATTCCCATCAAAGCAGTCTGCAGAAATATTTTAGCAGCAGCACATCTCGCGGCGCTATATTATAAAGCTTTGACGTATTTGATGTCATATTAGCGAGCACGTGTGAAAACAAAAAAACTGAAAAAGTAAAACAAAACCTAAAACCTGTAATAAAACTGGGAGTGTAAGCATTAAATTTTTTAATTATATAAGAACATTATCAGTTTGCGCAACCTTATGGCCACGGATGTCCAACCTGCAGCCCAATTAATGTTTTTATGCGGCTCATTGCTTACTTAAGTTTTTTAGTCGTATTAGTTAATGACTTTAGTGATAGTAACAATAATAACTTTAAACCAGTGCGAAGTGATTTGGAATAAGATTACAGTAGTAGCAGCGATATGGCTAATGATAAAAAAAGGAAGCATGTTTGTTCAATAGGAGGTGGGAGGAGGCTCAGACATTTTAAAAAATTTTCGATCAGATCTAGAAATTTAACAAATGTAAGGGTCTAGACCAGTGGTCCTCAAACTACGGCCCGCGGGCCGGATCCGGCCCCCGAAGACTTTTTATCCGGCCCGCGGAGCTCTTTCAAAAAATACATGCACTCACTCTGAGCCACAGTTGGATAGATGTCGGGAATTTTGGGAGAAAAATAGTGAAATCAGAGATCGAATCGAGATAAAGACCTTTTTTTTTAGTCTCCAGCTTTGGCCCGAGGAGTTCCAAAAATATCTATACCCGGCCCCCTGCTCGAAAAGTTTGGGGACCACTGCTCAAGAGTTTCACAGTTAGCCAAAAAAAGTGTCGCTTCTAGACAATAAAGCTCTGTTGGCTGGATGCTTGAAAGTATAGGTTGGTGGGACGCAGGCATCTAGTGGCCAAGAGCAAGGCGTAATTCAGGACACTGTTTATCAGGCAAGTGTGAACACTGCAACACCGCGCTGAAGCGTGGTACTCGACAGTTTTGTAGTTCAGAGACAGGGCAGTTGTGTGCAGTGTTTTGGCACCAGCACCCCATCCTGAGCTGGCAAGTTGCTTTAGCAATGTGACAGGCGAAGCTAGTTTTTTGCGCATTGCTACCAGATTATGACGGAACGTAAGCGATCTGCCCAGTTTTTTACAAAAAAATAGGAGTTGGACAAAATTTTCAGAGTTTATTGTTGTTCTAAACATTTAGCTAATGTTGGCTTTTCGGTTATTTAAATAAAAGGCTGCCGTCACTGTTTTAGTGTTACTGAGCTTCAGCTTCCAAGTTTGAAGATACGCTAAAAATGTTGTCATGTCTTGACTTAAAGTTTCCTCCAAGTCCCCCCAGTTTCCAGAGGAGTTCAACAACGTTAGATTGTCTGCTTAGGTAAACTTTTTGAAAATTGTGGTGGGCAGGTCGTAGCTATAGATGTTGAAAAGAAAGGAAGCCAAGACCGATCCCTGAGGAACGCCATTTTTCAGACGGCGTATCCTGCTTTGCTTGCTGTCACCAATAGTAAAGAGAAAGCGTGCGTTTTAGACAAGCTCCATAATCATTCTGACCATGTGCTTAACCGGAAGAAGCCTTTAAGAGCTATTTGGTAAGACCACGTTTCTAAGAAGATTGATATGCCGCCGTCAGATCAACTAATCGACAAAAATTTTTTTGATGTTTTTTGTCAATAAAACAACTTGATCCACGGTTGACTTTCTACATCGAAACCAGCATGTTCTCTAGGGAGCAATGGATCAATAATTTGTTTGACGCGGCGGAGGTAAGCCTCTCGAGGATCTTGTAGGAGACACAGAGCAGAGGTATCGTTGGAAAACTCTTAAGATCCCTTACAGGCTTCAGCGGATTTCGGATTGCGACTACAAACGCTCTTCTCCAGATCTTGGAAATTTTGAGTATATGCAAGCAAGAAGAAAAGAAATCATTCAATTGGGACTTTAAAGCAGTTCTAGATTGAATATTTTTAATACTAATTTTGTAATGAGTTTATCAGCTTTACACTTCAGATAGATTCCTAATTAGTTAATCAATTTTAAATTATATTTTTATACTCATCATTTGTTCATGGCGTCTATTACAAAAAAAAGAAAATTTGAAATACATATATTTTCTGGCTCCCCAAATATACTTAAATTTGTAATGTGGTCCATTATGAAGAAAAGTAGGATAACCTTCCTACTTCATTAAGAAGAAAAGTAAGACATCTTTGTTCTGGCCAATATTTTTTTTGATTCAATGCAGAAGTTGTAAAAAAAAAAAAACTGTGGCAGAGCGTTTAGATGATCTGCAGTTTCTACTTTCCTTTTTTCAAATGTCCATTGCTAAATAGCATGTTTTAGTTAGACTCAAAATTGCAGGGCATTGTCAAATTTTTAGAACATGTAAACGCCAAAAAAGATTTATTGCAATTACTTATATTAAAAAAAATAACCTAATTCTAAAAATTTAGTTGTTCTAATGTCAATATCATAGTTAACTTCGACATAATGGCTTATGCCCAGTTTCGATGAAATAGGTAAGTTTCTAAACAAAGTATTCGATATAAGTCATTTTAAACGTAAAAATTAAAAATAAATCTCAAGTAGATTTTAAAGTTACAAATTACAAAACTTTGATGGGTTTTTGAAGCTTACTTTAAGGAGCGCATAGTCTTAATATAAATGGTTTAAAAAAATTATTCATTCAACTAACCACAAACCTACTCTAATAAATTAAAAAAAATTACTAACTTATTAAAACTATATCAATAAAATTAATACTCTATTAATAAAATATTACTATATTAATAAAATAAAATTGAATAGATATAGAATTAACTGAGTTTGCTGAAAATTGCTTTGATTTCCAAGTTAATATATGAAATTAATTGATCCATCAAAAAAGGCTTTTCGTAAAAAGTAAAAACTGTATAAAAAAGTTTTGAAAAATCAGACATATGGTAATTTGTGTCTTAAAATAGAAAATTGTTTTGTTATTAAAAGTTGTTTTTTAACCAATTACTTTTCCAGTAGCATTTTCTATTACGGTCAAATTCATATTGTAAAACAATCTATAAATCCACGTAAACTTGCTGGACCCACAAAGAAATAATTGCTTCTGTTTAAAATAGTCTTGCAAATGATTTAAAGTTTTAGCGTTTGTTTAAAAAACTTCACAAAAATATTGTAAAACAATAAACTTATTTTAATTTGAGATAAAATAATGAAACAATAAAAATTATTACAAGTTTTTTTACTTTAGTCGAAAACAAAAGTAAAAAGCAAATCATTTTTTAATCTAAGTTTTTGATAAAATAATAATGAATTTTTTTGGATGTTGGTTGTTGTTTGGATTAGTGAGTGTCATTTCATCAGAAGTTGTGTCTGTTTGCAAATCTGTCACTTCTTCAAAGTCTCATGAAAATGAAGAAGAAACAAACTGCAAAGAATCGTTCTTGTTTTACGAAGAAACACAAAATTTGAAAGGAGACGTCGGTCAAAAAGGCGATAAAGGAAACAACGGAAATACCGGCAAAAAAGGATCAAAAGGAGACACTGGAGAAGTTAACATAACTGAGATTCATGAGTTAAAATTGGAACTTGAACTTGGTGAGTTCTATGAAAAAAATTTTAATAAGTTATTTTTATATATACATGTAATTAACTAATTTAGTTATAAAGCAACATATTGTAGAAAATAATGATTAAGTGTATACTAAATAGTCTGGAAAAAATTTAAAAATATTTTTGTCATGGAATTTTAATGCCTTAGAAACGTTAATTGAGTTCATTTACAATATAGAAGATCTAATAGAACCAAGTAAATAGCTTCCAAAGTAATGTCAAATACTTTTTTTGTCGAAACGACAGCAGTAACGTAAAAGAAGTACGTAAAGATACTCTTTGTTAGTTTTTACGGCATAAGTTACCCGCTACAATTTAGTCAGAAGAAATTGCCGCAGATGTAAGTTAGTGTTCCTCCAACAAGCAAATTTAACTTGGAAAAAGATAAAAAAAAAGAGTAGAAATTTTTTAAAAAAACTAAATAAACAGATTAGAATAAGGTTAATCATGAAAAAAAAGTATTTTTTCTACAATCACATTTGAAAACATTCTCAGCCAGGAGTCGGCAACCTTTGTATGCCACGGGCCAATATCCAAATTGATATCCTTATGACGGGCCGCACATGTTCCCAGCTACTCAAATTTTTTTGCATTGATCGAACGTCTCAACTTGTTTCAGCACAGGAGTGCAAACATGCGGTCTTGCGGTTGCGTCTCGCGACCAAAAAACTTTTGTGAGCGTCAGTGATTTACTGTGACGTAATAGTAGTTGGTAACTTTTTTATTTTTTAGTGGACACAAATTATTTTAGACGTAATAGAAGCAGCGTGACACAAATCTAAAGTAAAACCTTTTGGTTAGTCTCAAGGGTTTAGTTTCCAGGGTTTTTTAGACTAAAAAGAAGCTACGTCGCTCAAATTTTAAGTGAAAATTTAGTATTATTTTCTTTTCGTTGTACACGACAAAATGAAGCAGAAACAATTGGTTACCACTTATCAAATAAAAAAAAGGGTCTTCATGTAAATTTTAATGATGTTGCTCTTTTCACATTAAAAAAATAGAATGGACGAAAGAAACAAAGGCTCCTGCTACCAATACGTAGCTGCAAATTACGTTCGTGCACGCAAGTTTATTGGTCGCTGAGCACAATTGCATTTTTGCACTCTTCCTGTAAGTAGTTATAGTACAATTTTATTACCACATAGATTGTTTGAAATCGTCACCTTAAGAGAAATGTGTCGGCGGGCCGTATTTTTTTAATATCTAATTAACATGTCTCGGTAAGGATTCGGCCCGAGGACAGTAGGTTGCAGAACCCTGGATTAGAATAGGGTTAATAATAAAAAAGGAAAAGTTTTTAACAAGCTAATCGAAAACTTTTTAAAAAAAACAAGAATGAATGCATTACAGTTATCATCAGAATACACATTGGAATTTGTTTGTAAATATAGCTTTGTGAAAATAACTATTTTTTTGATGAAGCAATTCTTTGAGTTATTGTGCTGTTATAAATTTTTTTTCAAATTTAGTAATAAAATTACTTTGTAGTTATAAAGAAACTTTCAAAATTTCATTTTGTAAGTTAATGTTTGTGTTGTTTTTTTAAAACCTTTTTAAGGATTTACAAGCAATCATATTATAACAATATTAATTTGTTTATTATATTAATCATTGCCAGGCTTGATTGAACTGTGTTTAAAAGTTTTTTAAATTTTATTGTAACACATTTCTTGTTCGTATAGAGTAAAAAATAATGCATAAACATACATTTGGCTTTTGAAAAAATTTTAACCCAAACTTAAGTCAAAGATGAAAAATACAAAGTGGCACACTCATTAAAATCATCAAAAATTATAGCACAAAAAAAAAGTTTCATTACAAAAATGTTTCATTTTTTTCGGAAGATGGTTGAAGTTATAATTTAGTAGTTTTTAAAAGATTAGAGAATTTACGATGTTCTGGAACTATTTGCTGGTTGAAAAGGTTAAAAAAAATATGTTACAGAGCAACTAAGGTTCACCAAGATAATAACAAACAACTAACTGGTGAAAAACCTGCTTAAGAAAATTGTAAAAACATTTTTTATGTCTTTTTTAGACATTAAGTATGTATTATAGCAAAAAAGAAAAGTTTTATAAAAGTAATTGTTCAAAACAACTTAAAAAGATTTTTTTTGGTAGCTTTGAGTTTGTTAAATAACAATAAAAAAATTCTTTATAAAATCTGTACCATAATAAAGCATTTTAAAGATAAAGTCTGATTCAAATACTAAAATTTAATTTTTCTAAGACTTCTGTGATAAATTAGAAATTAGTCACAGTAACCTTGACAGCTGTGATAAAAAAAATACTAATATTAATATACTGAAATTAAGAAACGTGGGTTTTTTATATTTGGCTTCACAATAGAATAAGATCTGTTGTATTAGAATTAATATTTTCAATTTATTATTGTTTCAGTTCGGAACCATACGGAAATCCAAATGAATAAATTGATGACACAAATTAACCAAGCCTTTGAAGGTAGGTGCAAGTATTAAAATTGCAAGTGATTTTTCAGTTATATTTTGTAGTGTTGCCAAAATGATAAGAACGTCTTGTTGATGCCAAACGCCATCACCGCAGTATTGACTTGACCCCTACTTTGGTCAATCACTTGTGTCTTTAAAAAAGACTTTTTATGGTGCTTTCTTCTGTACAATTGTCTAAACTAGCCACTCTGAAGCAAAAAAAACTGATCGCTCGACAATATCTTAGTATCTTAAAAAGTAGGTTTGGTTAATACTTAGTGGGTGCATTATGTTTAACGCCTTCGTTTCTGTTCTTACCACAACAACTTTTTGACTCTATTATAATTACATACAGCAATACACATACACTACATTCATGTTAAAATAAAACAAAAAGAAACTATAAACGTTTTTCGCTTACATTAGCCTTCTTCAGATGAAAATAAAATGTTTAGTAGTTTTGATATGGAATTTAAAGATAGAGGTCAATTACCTGATTACGTAGTAGTTGTTTACTAAATTTGTCGCAAGAGGTTTTCAGAAAAGAAATTGTTGAGAATTGATTCAAAAATGCAAGTGCAAAACGAACACAAAACAACAACCGTACAGCCAATGCACCAAGTAAAATTCTAATAACAGAAATAACAATCTAAAATATATTTAACAAAAACGATGATCCATTTGCAAATAATTGTCGATTAAGTCCAGGGTTAGGCAATGTTTTTTGATTAATAAAGTTTCGTAAATTTTAGTTTCAAAATTAGAATTACATTTTTTAATTGTCTTAAACAAATTTACGTTGAATTTGAAATCAGGACAAATATCGCCAGACGTAATATGGTCTTTAACGGAGCTCTCAGTTTTCAAATAAAAGCCCAAGTATTCACCTACCCTGATGCTCAAATGACGAGCTGATAAACTCATGTACGTCAAGCTCGAATCACACGAACCAGAAAACAGATAAAACAATATTCAAGCAGAGTGCAAGCGGAACACGAGTCATCAATAAAAAAAAAATGTGATACTTTAAAAGTTTTATAGACAGGATTTCGAAGTTAATTTAAGTTTGAGTTGATAATGTTTTGTAGTTTATTGATAAACCGTCTGGAGTCATGACCAAAATATGGAATATTAAGATTTTAAACATGATCACGATATGCAGAATGGGAATGTAAACATTTTTCATTAAACTTTTTGAAACATTTTTCAAAAAACCAAAGTGGGTAACCATTAGACACAGACATATTTCTCAGCACACGAATTTTATTAAAAAAAAATTGTCGGAACATATTAATTTAGCTTTATACAATATAATTAGCTCTTATTGGTTTGAAAAACAACTTTTCTATAATCAATCAAAGTTGTGTTTTTTTAGTATTTTGTTATGAAGTAATTTATCGTTTTGCGGTTCTTACACCGTAAAGATAAATTAACTGTATAGAAAAATTTTCGCTTAATGTAATTGCAATCAGAAATTATTAATTTTTGTCTAACCAAAGCACGGTTAGAAATTTATATTTTACGCCGCTAACAGGTTAAAGCAATTAAGATTTAGGGGGAGGGCCGAAAATGCCCACGCAATTAAAAAAACGCAGTGATGCTCTCAAATTACTAGTACCATTAGTCTTCAAATTTTATGAGCTTTTACCATTTTTTTTCATTTGAAAGTTGTTACAATTCTTGCCAAAAATGCTTTGGACGATGTGTAGGTATTGCTGTTCTCTTTTAATTCTCTAAAAAAATTATCCTTAAACCAATGAAATACAACATCAATAAACTAAGCTAAAAAATGAACTTTGCTATAAAAACTGAATTAATAATTACTTCTTAAAGTGCAATGTGAATGTGAATTATGTGAAACAAACATCAAAAAACCGAAAGAGTTTGCCAAGACAAAAAAAGTCATTAAAAATCGAGAGACGAGTTTTAGTTACCACCAAATAACAAATATGAATTTTTACAACTCTGGTTTGACTAAATAGTTTAATAATTTTTTAAAATTTTACCAAAACAAAAAAATTAAACTAGTGTTTCTCAACCGTTCATGATTTGTGGCTCAAAATCATAATCACATCAAACACCATTGGCCCCTGCTTCAGCCAAAACATAACATAGATTTGTCTAAACAAATTATATTTGTTGTTTTATTTATCATGTTAGTTGGTAAACTAAAACAACCGAAATAAAATCATAGCAATTGTTTAATGAAATTATTGTAAAACTTTTCGTAGACTTGTCTAATCAGGCTTTTTAATCATCTTAATTTGTCTTAATAACAGCACAGCAAAACAAAGTTAATTCATTGCAAATTATTAAGTATTACAGTTGTCTTCTAGCTGAATAGAAGATATTTGTCATTAAGAGACAGCCAGAAACTGGTACCGTGATTCTTAAATGCCAGCTTTATCGTATTTGAAATTTTTCAAATTGCAAATTCCGATGTTGCAACATGAATGACTTTAATCTTAAGAGTCTCTCTAACATAAAACATTTAACGATGTGTATTTAACGATGTTCGAATAAGACTACAATGCAAAAAGATTACAAAAAAATTGCAACAATATGGATCTAAAAAAAACAAAGTCACAACCAGAGGTTTATTTAAGGGCTCCCTTAAAAAATGTGCAAATGCCCTCTTGAAAACCTCTGCCCTTGAGCTTTACCTTGAAAAAAATACGTTAATTAAAACAAATTGGCTTCTTATAGATACCTTCTACTTTTAATAAATCTAATTTACAATAACAAAATGATTGTTCAATTGAAGAAACCTACCCCAGTAAATTAATTGTTATCTTTTCGATCAAAGAGCGTTCGATAAACTGTCGTAGTATTGATGTAGCCAGAGGCGGAGTTGTAGCAAGCAAAGCATTTGGCAGTAGCTTCAGTAACTTTTTAAAACTTCCATTGTCATTTTTTATTTTGCATTTTCTATTCATAACTTAATTTTTATTAATTTTTGCAACTATGAAATAAACCTTCATCTGTAATTTTTTTTTAAATATGAAATTCGATCATTCTGTTATAGCATTGCTTTATAATACAATCAAATTTGGCACTTCAATTATCAGTTTTCTAGTATTTAAGAATTTCAATTTTCTACTTTGACTCAAATAATTTTTTAGTAATCCTTGTAATCTACATAATATTGCTATCTTTGTCTGCCCAAAATAATTAATTTTTTTGTTTCGTGCTAATTGAGATAAATGTTCGAATAGGTACGCATCTCTATATTTAAGTTGTTTCTTTGATGGATATAATATTTTACCTTATATTTTTAAGTTTTGTAATTTAGTTGTAATCGATTAGCCATATGTTTTGTTTCAGAGTTTAGTAATTTTTAATTATGTTTTTTAAATTTACGACAATTAGGTAGGCTACAAATTTTTTAAAGTAAGTTTTGTTATTTTCAGTCCTTTTTACGAAACTTTTATTTGTTGAAAAGTGTGCACATTCTAATTTTCTGTCAAGCAATTTTTTCCATTGTGTACTTTTGGCAGTTTCTGACCAACTTGGGATTAGTGCAAAATTAAATCGATTAAGTAGCAGCAATTCACTGTTATTGCCTATCATCTTTTAATGGTTTAACAAAAGTGTTTTCTATATTTTCCATAACTAAAATTAACAAAATTAAAATATATATAAGAAATTTTATAAACAAATAAAAGCATTTTATATATTTAACAAAAGGTATGAATCAATGCATCAGAAACTGCGACGATGGAAGGTGTGTCAAAGAAAATAACATTTTTCTTTGTTTGTGTAACATTGGAAAAAGCTGCAGCAAAAGTAAGAAAGTATCAATCTATTTTTTTGAAAATAGATGTTTTTCAGCTATTCTTTCATTTTGTCTGAAAGGGTTTTGGAATTTATGGACTTGATTAAAATGCTTCGTATTGTACTTATTAACAAATCTCGTTGTTATATAGCAAAATTCAACTTTACACTCATTTTTAGCGCTTTGGTATAGTACATTTAAAATAGATAGTGCAAAAAACAATTCAATTGTAACACAGCTCTTTTTCGGAGGGGCGAAAGAACGAAAGAAAAAAGGGAGTGACGTCACAGTTGTAGCACAAGCAAAAAATTGTCATGCACACGTATCATCCAAAACAAGTTACTACTTAACTTGCTCAACTATTGCAATTAATTAATGAAATTAATGAAATCAACTATTGCAATCAATTTTTCGGATTTTTTGGTTACTTTTTTTATGTTGATAGCAGTTTTATCCAACGAAAGTAATTTCGTATAAAAAAGAACAATAGAATATCTTTGAAAAATTTTTAATTGGTAATAAGGTTTTGGACCATTATTCTTGTAGAGCAGTGTTTTTTCTCTCATTACTCCTTTCTGTTTAAACCAAATTTTATTTCCCACTATTTACCAAAATCTAGCTTAATTAATTTTGCTAGTTCAAAATCTAATTTATCTGATATACTCAATATAACACAGTGCCATGTATTAAAGACCAATTTAATGTAATTCAACATTTGCACAACTTTATTAGCGAGATTTTTGCTCTTGTTTTTTGGATGCAATCGATAAAATATAGGGTGTAATTTTTGAGATAGCGCAATGTAAATCTGACTCCAGATCAAGCAATCTGTTTTGAGTTTTCATTTGACAGAAACAATGCTTGAAAATGCTGACTCACAGAGATAAGTATAAGGAGGCGCAGTCCATAAAAAATTATTAAATTGCTATTGAATAATTTAGTTTGCGTAGTTGTTAAGTTTATAAAAGGGAACAGTTACAAATTTATATAATTAGTTATTTTGGTTTGAAACTTTGTATTGCAATTGTACGATTGACTGCTGTGTCTTTAAAATTAGAGTGTTTTAGGGCTTATTTTTCGCTGTTTGTAAATGCGGCATCTGTTCAAAGTGTTTGGTTTCTTTAATGATCTTTATGCCTTCGTTTTTTATTATTCAATTTTGTTGCGTAGCAATCAGTGAAGTAACCCACTCGCTGTTCGACATTGGGCACATTTCTACAATTAGAAATCACGCACATTTAGCAGTTGTTACCTACGAATTGAAGATTTTTGCAACTTAAATGTTTGTAATTCACTAAACTAAATTTCTATCCAAAAACTGCGTCGATAAAAAATACTAACGGTTTTTACAAGTCTCCAAACAAAATGTTCTTCTATAAGAACAATGGTCCAAATGGGTTAAGTTTTAAAAGTAGGATTAAATGGTGTTACACAAAAACATAACGGGGTAGATTTTATTTAGTAAAATTGAAGCTCTGTTTATAATACGTTTGACGATTTAATTTTTGACCTAACTTTTTTATGAGTAAAGGCGCGTTTACAGCCGTTTACAGTACTTTTTTTTCAGCGTGATCTTTGTTTATTAACGCTCAAATCCACTCATTTTTTCATGAAAATTTTAGTAGATTTGAGCGTCAATAAAACAAACAAAGATCACACTGAAAAAAAAGTACTGTAAACGGCTGTAAACGCGCCTTAACATTTCGTGAGTTTTGTAATGGATTCTGATTTATCCAATACCAAAAAATTATTAACATTAAACTGCATGTTAGAACAAATTTTACTTGATAAAATAATCTTTTTTGCACTATCTAGAGAGAGTAGATTTTTGACATTTGAATGCTCGGAGACTTTAATCCAAAGTCTGGATGATATACCGATGTATACTTTTTAACACAACAACATTTTAAGAGCCACAGGAGTTTTAGATTTTAACTGAAAATATTTGGTTATTTCAAGTGTTTTATAAATTGAAGATATTTTTAAATTGTACTTGCTTGTTTTTGATCCATAAATATGTTTGTATAATAACTTTACACAAATTTAGTAATTTTTGCTATTTAAGTTTTAGATTTTTTGGAAAACAGTAAAAAAGCGTAGGAATTCTATCAAAAAAGCATAACTCATAGTACATATATAAAATTTTTTGCCTAACTTTGTAACTTTGTTATCAAATAAAGAAATCTAAGAAATAATTACGTTTAATTCAATTTAGTAAAAAGTTTTACTTCTGTTATGAGTTTTGAACTCGGCAATCGTTCCGATCAATTTAATTTATTATTCGTTTAAGCGCGTTTTTCAATTTACATTAATTGTTGTCACGATTGTTATTCGAATGGGCTTTCAAAAAGACGTTTTCAGTTCTGACAAAGATGTAGTATTATTTTGTGTGTTGTAATGTTTTTTATTTATAATGTGTTATATTTTAGATGTCAATAAAATAGGCTTTTAAAGCCTTGCTAAAGGTCAAATACTAGATAAATTGAATTAACATATTACAATTTAAAAGCCTATTTTTGTTATTCTGCTTTTTACAAGATGGCTCAAGCAAACCTGAAAGTTTGCGACTAGAGAAATTAGCTATTGACCCTAGCTCATCATCTGCTGAGGATGACTGGAAGTTCTGGTTTAAAATATTTTCACACTTTATCAATGCGTTGCCAGGAGGTGAGAATGCTCTTAACAAATTAGATGTGTTGACCGCTCACTTAACAGCTCCTTTGTATAGACTTATTCAAGAAGAAACTACTTATGAAAGAGCTATTGAGAAGTTGCAAAAACTTTTTGTAAAACCAAGAAATGAAATACGAGGTGCATTCAATAAGTTTCCAGACTTTTTTTGTACAGGCATTTATAATTGCCGTAAACTCGAGATATTTCAGTATGTTGTTACTATACTCCTTATGAGATGATTGACCAATTTTTTCTTGTTTAGGTGCAAATTTATAGCTACAGTAGAAATTAGAGTACACCTTACTAAATCCTGATTGTCACAGCTGGTGAATTTCAAAAATGCAATCTGGACGTGAGGACACATTAGAAGAACGATATGCGATCAAGTTCTGTTTTAAACTTGGAAAAACTGCCACGGAAACGTATGGTATGCTTCAGACTGCTTATGGACCATCTTGCATGAATCGATCATCAGTTTTTCAGTGGCACAAGAGATTCAAGGAAGGCAGGGAGTCCTTGAGGGATGATGAGAGATGTGGGAGGAGTAGGGAAGTCAGAACATCAGAGATGATTGGCCAAATAAACGATTTCATGAATAGGGACCGTCGTGTTTCTATAGAGACACTAAGCGCACAGTTTAATGTCAGTGTGGGAGCTGTACACAAAATCATTCGTGAGGAACTGAAGATGCGGAAGATTTGCGCGAAGTTCGTCCCAAGAGTGCTCCGGGAAGATCAGAGAGAAAGACGTTGCAATGACAGCAAGGAGATGGTTGAGCTCATTAATTCAGATCCCCAAGTTCTTGATGCCCTGGTAACCTGCGATGAAAGCTGGATCTATTGTTATGACCCAGAGACCAAGAGACAGAGTTCCCAGTGGAAGCATGCTGGATCTCCCAGACCCAAGAAGGCCAGACAGAGCAAGTCCACCCAGAAACTCATGATGATCCCTTTTTTTGACAGCATGGGCATAATCTACATTCACTGGGTTCCCACTGGAATCACAGTCAACAAGGAGTACTATATTGAAGTTTTAAGGGAGTTCAGGAAGAGATTCCGTCGGAAGAGGCCAGAACTCTTCGAATCAGGTCAGTGGCATTTCCATCAGGACAATGTCCCAGTCCACAAATCCATCCTCGTCACAGACTATTTGACCCAGATGGGCATCAAGACGGTTCCCCATCCTCCCTACAGCCCGGACCTTGCTCCCTGCGACTTTTGGCTATTCCCAAAGCTCAAGGAAAACCTCAGAGGCAATCGTTATTCCACAATTGAGGACATGAAAGAGGCTGTGACGAGGGTCCTAAACACGCTCACACAAGAAGACTTCCAGGGGGCTTTCCAGAAGTTGTTGGAACGGTATAACAAGTGCATTGATGTCGGAGGAGAATACCTTGAAGGGGACTAGAGTTTTTTGTGTGTACGGTTAATAAAAGTGTCCATACCAAAAAAGTCTGGAAACTTATTGAATGCACCTCGTATATACCAGGGATCTTCTAGCAACAGCACGACAAAACATTGGTGAATCTATTGATGAGTTTGTCTTACGCATTGACAAACTGAGCCAAAATTGTAGTTTTACTGCTGTAACTGCTTTAGAATATAAAGATGCTATGAAAACAGATTCCTTTATCAGCGGTATTTTGTCAAGCATAATTAGGCAGAGATTATTGGAGAGCCGAACGTTAACTTTTGTCGAAGCTTACGAAAAAGCTCGAGCTCTTGATCTTGCAAGAATTTCCTCAGAATCATATTCTTTAGATCAAGCCTCGTATTCTGGTTGGGTATGTACCGTAAATAATTCTTGTTCAATGAAGCAACTTCTAATCAGAGCGACACAAACGATCAAAATGTTAATGCTATGCGAAATCGATAAGTAAACAGTCTCGAAAATTTGTGTGTTATTTTTGCGGAGGTTTTATGTGGCATCCGCGAAATCGATGTCCTGCAAAAAACGAAATTTGCGATTGTTGTGGTAAACTTGGACACTATGCTAAATGTTGTTTAAAACGAAAATCATTAAGTTGCGTGTCAAAACCTTTGTTAGCTTTGGTGACAAACTTACAGTCAAATTTTTTGGAACATGTACTTACAGCGGTTCGTATTAACAACATAGGTGCTCATGCTTTGGTTGACACCGGCAGTACATATAATTATATTTGTAAAAATTTTGCATAACAACATGGTTTGAACTATAAAAGTATAAAAGTTGCTGCGAATATGGGTAACTCGTCCCTTAAAACCGAAATCTGCGGCGTATGTTATTTGAATTTGACTTTTGTTGGCAACTTGTACAAAAATTTCAAGTTTCATGTGATGCCTAACTTAATTTGTGACGCAATAATTGGGGACGACCTTTTGCAACAACATAAAAGTGTAACGTTTAAATTTCAAGGTAAATTACCAGAACTTGTTGTTTCAACTATTATGTCTGTTGCCAATGTACCTTACCCACAATTGTTTGGCGATAACCTGTCGGCACGATGTAAACCTATAGCAATAAAAACCAAAAAATTTTCATCCGTTTATATGGCAATTATAAAAGCAGAAACCTTAAGACTTTTGCAAGAAGACCGGATTGAGCCAAGTAATTCCCCTTGGAGGGCACAACCTCATGTGGTTGACAATGGGAAGAAGAAGCGAATGTGCATTAACTACAGTCAAACCATCAATTTATTCACGCATTTAGACGCATATCCTTTACCTAGCATATCGTCAATTGTAAACCAAGTTGCAAAATGGAAATATATTAGTACACTTGACTTAAAATCAGCGTATCATCAGATTCAAATTCGACCGAAAGATCGTCCATACACCGCTTTTCTATCAGGATCGGAATTGTATCAATGGAAAGTAATGCCGTTTGGACTGACTAATGCCGTCCCAGCTTTCCAGCGAGTGATGAACCAATTCATTAAACGTCATGATTTGAAGTACGTCAATGTTTATTTAGATAACATAACTGTCGGAGGAATGGACCAAATATCCATGATGAGAATTTGAAAGCATTAAAGGAAGCGGCCAAAAAAGATAACTTTACATCCAATGAAGAAAAATGCCTCTATAATTGTACTCAAATCAAACTTTTGGGATATCTAGTTGGAAATGGTGTAATTAAATCCGATCCCGAGCGCGTAGCAGCTTTAAATGACTTACAACAACCTACAACAAAGAAAGAACTGCAGCGAATCTTAGGTTTGTTTAGTTATTACTCAAAATGGGTTCCTAATTATTCTGCTCTTATACAACCACTTGTTCAAACTGATTCGTTTCCATTGTAAAAGATGCATTAAACGCTTTCAACGTGATGAAAAATAAACTGTCTCAAGCTACTTTACGACCTATTGACGAAGATTTACCATTTACAGTCGAAACCGATGCTTCGGATTTTGCAATTGCTGCTACTCTGAATCAAAACAACAAGCCAGTGGCATTTCATGCTCTCTCTCTCTAGTACTGAACAAAAGCATTCTTCTATAGAGAAAGAAGCGTACGCTATCGTTGAAACTCTACGAAAATGGAAGCATTTGCTTATTGGAACATTTTAATCTGGTCACTGGCCAACGCAGCGTTTCATTTATGTTTGACTTAAAGTATCCTTTAAAAATAAAAAACGATAAAATTCAACGATGGCGCTTAGAACTTGCTCCTTACGATTTTACAACCATATATCGACCAAGTAACCTTAATTGTGCGCCTGATACTTTTTCCAGAGCCACTGCAGCATCAATATCGCTCCCTTCGCTAAAATCTTTGGACGAATTACACAAAGCATTGTGCCACCCAGGCATAACTAGAATGTTTTATTACGTTAAAATAAAAAATTTGCCTTTTTTTTGATGATGTAAAAAATGTCGTGAAAGCATGCACCGACTGTAGTGAAGTTAAAGTTAAAGTTAAATTCTTAAAACCAAAAAACAACTTTAATTTAATCAAAGCAACCAAGCCGTTTGAGAAAATTAGTCTTGATTTTAAAGGACCGCTCCCGACCACTTCAGGGAACAAATATATGCTCGTAATGATGAATATTTGCGTTTTCCTTTTGTATATGCATGCAAAAACTTAAAAGCGTCAACCATTATTGAAAAACTTACGGATTTATTTTGTATGTTTGGTTTGCCAAGCTATGTACATACTGACCAAGGGACCAATTTTATGTTTTACGAATTTAAATCGTGGTTGCACAGCTTGGGTGTTCCAACTAGCAGGACTACCAGGTATAATCCAAGAAGCAATGGACAAGTCGAACTTTATAACGGTATTGTTTGGAAAGCCATCGTTTTGGCTTTACGTGTAAAAAGACTATCGCTTACGCACTGGGAGTATGTTTTACCTAATGTGTTACATTCTATTTGTTCATTATTATGCACTGCTACAAATTGCACTCTTCACGAACGTATGTTTTGCCATGATAGAAAATCATTTAACGGTGTATCGTTGCTATCTTGGGTAAAGCCGGGGCCCATCTACGTAAAAAATCAAAATCGAAACGATAAGTCTGATTTACTAGTGGAAGAAGCCGAACTATTAAAAGCTAATCCTTAATATGCCTACGTAAAGTTAGAAGATGGTAGAGAAATCCCCGTTTCTCTTCGAGATTTGGCTCCAAAGGCTGTCACATCCAGGGAAGAAAACCATGTCAACAACTATGATGCGGCAACAGAACCTTCGTTGCATGAACAAAACGAAACTGTTAACAATAATTTGCAAGATGACGTTAATATTTCTTTAAATCAATCTGACAGTAATCCCGAAGTTGAAAACGACATAAATCAGGACCAACCCAAAATTCTTGAAAATAAAACGCAGTTACGTCGCTCGTCGCGAGTTCGTCATCCTATTCAACGTTACGGCGACCCTGTATATTATTGATTATTTTTTGTAGTGTTTTGAATAATTTTTGTGGGGGTGAATGTTATGAGTTTTGAACTCGGCAATCGTTCCGATCAATTTAATTTATTATTCGTTTAAACGCGTTTTTCAATTTACATTAATTGTTGTCACGATTGTTATTCGAATGGGTTTTCAGAAAGACGTTTTCAGTTCTGACAAAGATGTAGTATTATTTTGTGTGTTGTAATGTTTTTTATTTATAATGTGTTATATTTTAGATGTCAATAAAATAGGCTTTTAAAGCCTTGCTAAAGGTCAAATACTAGATAAATAGAATTAACATATTACAACTTCAGACTTCCATTAATTAATTGTTGGTTGTAGTTCTAAAGAACGCGTTAAAATGTGAAATTAAATTGATTTTTGTAAGTTATTTATATAAGAAAGTATCATTTTTTGTTTTATTGAACCTAATTTCGCATTAAAAAATGGTCGGCCTATATCTCGATATTTCAAAAGTTAAGCAATTCAAGAAATTTAGTTGCCTGATTAGAAATATTAAATACAACAAAAGTTGGATCAACATTATTAGTGCGGATTGAATTTAATGGTTTACAAAAAAAAATTACTAAGAACGGTTTGCAAGGGTGCAAAAAAATTGCATTTTTACGTAAAAACAGCTTTAGTAAAATTGTAGATCAATTGAGTTGCTTTACAACCCCCTTCTCCGAAAAGGTTATTAAAATTTTCAATTTTGAAAAAAACAACAAAAGACTATTTTTATTGCCAACTTTTCAGTCAATTGTAACAAATTAAATTATTTCTTTTGCTGAAAATTGTAAGCACAACAATAACATAAAAATAAATTTTATTTGTGTAATAATATATTCAAAATTGCCGTAAAAATGCATAAAGTTTGAGATATTTTCAAAATTTGTAATTAATTTATATTCATGATACAATATAAATATGGTTTTTTTTGTTTATAAAGCAGTCTTTATATTCAACTATAAAGCGCATTTTACGGTATAGTAATTAATTATCTGGTTTTGTTATAATCTTTCAAAAAAGTGCTTCTTTTATTCCAGTCTAGAGATGTGTTGCCGAGATTTATTTGGGACCAGATAAACCCATTTCCTTTCTTTCTGACATAAACTTTTAAAGACGCCTTGTTTTATTGGTCGTGTGTGGCAAGAAAAGTCAAATAATCTTTTATTTAATTCATTCGGGAATTGCCATGGTAAAAGGAGGTTTCCTTCGTTAGTGGTCAGCTTCTCCGTGAAGAAGACTACTGTATTTTTCTGCAGAAATGTTAATTTATAGAACTTTAAATTGTCGAATTAGAGACGGATTATTTAAATTGCTTTGTTTTTCTCATCTTGCCTTTAAAATGCGCTGAATCCCCAGTTTGCATGTCATAGCGTATCGTCATTGACCAAAAAATTAGCAGATTTATCTGGTGGTCGTATTAAGCACTTATTTTTACCACTGATTCAAGTAGCTTTTTTGTTGAAATTTTGAAAGATATTGCATTTTTCGCAAGTGTTGTGGGCCAAACAAGTTGGTGCGTACACATTAACAATAAAATTGGCAAGTTTCTTCAAATGTTCAGAAGGAGTAGAAGCGCTTGCATATAATCCTAAGATTCTGTTGGTCAAAGTTAACTTTCGTAGGTGACATATATTTTCAGGGTATTTTGACATTAACTATCATCGATTCGGCCCATTGTTACTGCAAGGCATTATAGTTTTTAAATAAACACTTTTGGTCGGTGTTAAAGTCAATGATGTCTTTGAGTTCCGACATTTGATTGGCTCAAAATCTACAACAAGATAATAATATAAGTTTGCGGTGCTTTTCCAATAGTACCAGAAAAAAACTCTGAACTATTGTAGCGCCATATAGATGATCAATTATGCGGGGTGAAGCAGCAGTTTATATGTAATAAGCAAATAAACCAGTGGGAGGGCTTTTTAAACTTTTTATCTAACAATCAAATTACACCACCATTAATCCAGTACGAATACGATTGAATCACAAACAATCGCTACTATTTTTTAATTATTGACAGAATTTTTTGATATATTTTTTAAATTTTTTAATTAATTGATTTAAAATTTTATTTGCAATGTTTTTTGACTAGTCATTATAAAGGAAGCTTTATGATCAAAATATTGTAACCCTGGCTTGCTAATGATACTTAAATGCTCTTCTCAAAACGTTCGCTGGTGCCGTTTTCTATCATGTTTTATTACTTCAATTAAACTCTTGTACTTTCTAGAATCAAAATATTAACCTTAAATTTATTTTGACGCCAGGACACAATTAATGCCGTAAAGTGCTACCTTTGTTTTAAATGCTGAAGGCGAACTGTTGTTTTTGCTGATTAGCCCTTTTGGTTTCTCCGGGTAACAATCATAAGATCACCTAGTAGCGCAAAAAAAGCAGCAACAATTGTGTCTGCTGCATTGAATCTATTGCAAGTTTGAGCAAATATTTTTGAATTACTGTCCATCGACTTATTCAACGTTTTTTTATGAGTTAAATTTATCAATTAAAAAGTTGGCATCATCTTCTGAATTATCAATTCCTTCCACAATGTTATTACAGAAAGCACAATTGACTTGAAATAATGCCTATTAGTCTGCCAAAAGATTTCTCTACTTTTGCTTTTTTGTTCTCTTTTTAATTAGGGTTTTTGTTTAATTTATTTTTTCCTTAACAAGCTCTACGATAAACAAGGTTTGTAAACTTTAATTGATCTACTAAAACTTTTTTTTTTATTGGCTCCTTACTACTTTTGTTACATAAACATTTTTTAAAACTCACATATTTGCATGCACTTATCTCAAAAGAGTGTATGTAACCTGTGCTGTGTTTACAAAACTTTTCAATTTACTTAAAAATTTTTGTCTGTTTCTTGATTTTATATGTTTCAAAGTAAATGAATATTTTTTGTCATGAGATTTTAAAAACACTTGTATTCTTCAGGCATGTGATACAGTTGGTATACTGCTTTTCCACCCTATAGGCTAAATTTATTTGCATTTTCAACAGCTAGTTTTTGCAATTGAAGCTTTGAATTTTTCTTCTCTGTTTTCAAACTTCTTCTCAAGCTTTGATGAATGAGTTTAAACTCATTCATTAACGCTCTTTTTTTTGCTTTTGATTGGACGCCTGTCTTGACTAATCAGAAGCATTCTCGTTTTTTTTCTATTCTTGATTGGTTGCTTTTTTAACCAATCAGAATTCTTCTTCGTTTTTATATAAGCACAATCGGATAGCTCTCAGTTTATTCTGACGATTCCTTCCAATGAGTGTCAGATGAAAACTCTTCAAGGAATGAACACGCTTTTTAAAGCTACTTTAAAGTTTTGTACCACCAATCGACTCTTAAAAGATAATAAAAAGGATAAAAGCTCTCACTCATCAGCAGTTTAATCAGCTGATAAAATTTTATTGTAACTATCAAGCATTTTAAATTTATGACGTTTTATGATTCACAATAATAACACTGGTCAACGGCAAATTTCAAACAGAAATTCTGGTGAACGTTCCGAGGAGTATCTTAACGCTGATTTCAAATATGTTTTTGCTTTATTTCTAGCTGGTCACATTTTTGAGATATATATTTTTTTATAATTTTAAATTAATTTTTGCTACTAACCATTTTACAGTCCAAATACCATGGAATAACATTCTTATCGGGTAAAACAAAGTAAATGTAAGCGCTGAGTAGCATTGAAAAAATAGAAACATAGTTTTGCAAATTATCATTTAACTAGAGAATATCAAACATTTTGGAACATAGATCAGCGCAAACAAAGAAAGGATATTAACAATTCATAACAACATGTTACATTTATTTATTTTTACATATGTAAAATAGGTAGGCCTATGTTAATAGTATTTTTAAAATTTCTAAATATATTTATATGCCTAGAAAGTGCTCAAACCGTCCAGATTGATTTTGTTTTGTTTTGGAAAGTATACGAGCAGAAAACAACAAAAGAATATCATTCAAGATGTCAACAAGATGTATATGATGTATTTGGTTGCCCATTAGGTGACCAAGATAAAACCTGGGCACCTCATATATTATTCAAAAAATACTTAGTGGGTTTGCACAATTGGCTCAATAAATGGTCTTCTATATGCTGCTGCCTCAATGATTTGGCCTAAATTCGAAGGTCACTGTCAGGATTGCTATTTTTGTCTCACCAAAACAAAATGCTTTTTCTTTAAAAAAAAAAGATAAAATAATATATACCAATTTAGATTCAGCAAAAACACTAGTTCCTCATCATGTGTCAATGCCACCACCAGTGCCTCCTCAAGATTGGCTTGATGCCATTGATTGCATGCAGTGCAAATGAAGACAATTCTGACGAATTCATTTCTGCCAAATATACAGATTTTTAGTATGATACGACGGAAGATTCCATTTTATTTTCATAGAAACATCTAACTGACCCAAGTAGAGATCTACGTATTTCTAAGAAAAAGCAGAGCTCCTTGCATCAAAGTATAAGAAGAACTATGGTTGAAAGAGATGACAAAGTTAGTTACCACAGGAAACGCAAGAGGAAATTTTCTTTGGCATTCAAAGTTGAGGGGCTTCTTCGCTATTGCACTATTGAAAAGCTATTGCGAACTCTGAGTGTAGTTTACATTGTGAATGAATGGAAGTCTTTTAATGATTCCTCAAAGAGAGGCTTGAAAGCGGTTCTTTTACATGTTGCAAATAAAAGACTCTCCATCTCTATTGCATATTCTTCTCAGATAAAAGAATCTTATTAGAATATTGAAATCTTGTTGAATGCAATTCACTATTCTGAATACCAATGAAGCTTATTTGAGGACCTTAAGATCATTGGAATGTTAATGGAATTGCAAGGGGTGGGGGTTACTAAATGATGTTGTTTTTTGTCTGTGGGACAGTCGTGCTACAGCATAGCACTATTAAACAACACAATGGCTGACAAGGAATTCATATGTACTTGGAATGAAAAATAGTCAAGACATTTCTTGGTAAGTCCCGATAAAGTTTTAATGCCACCATTGGCTATCAAGCTAGGATTTATGAAGAACTTTGTGAAAACTATGACCAAACACTGTTAAAATGGATTTGAATTTTTCTGCAAAAAATGTCCCAAACTAAGCCAAGCGAATTTAAAAGAAGGAATCTTTGTTGGTCCACAAATTCGGCAAGCTTTGGAAAACCAAGAGTTTGAATAAGCTTTAAACATTGGAATTACAAGCTTGGCATGCATTCGATAGATTTGTTCAAATTTTCTGAGAAATTTCAAGTCACCTTCATATCAAGAAGGTGTTGCGAGGTTGCTTGCGGTATACAAAGAGATGGGGTGTTGCATATCTTTGAAAATGCATTTTCTTTCTTCATACCTTGAGTTTTTTCATGAACATCTTGGAGCAGTTAGTGATAAGCAGGCTAAAAGAGTTAACCACGATATCCAAGCAAAAAAAAAGGTATCGAGGAGTTTAAAATGAGAGTGTGATAGGTAATTTTTACTGGATGTTGTACCGTGATGAGCCAACCATACATACAAACGAAAATCGTATGCCGAACTTTTTAAAATTTTCATCTTTGAACTGGTATTAATTGCAGTACAAAGTAATGCCCAGGTCGAAAGCAATCATTTTTCCATGCTATTCTTAAACAGTCTTTCTTAAGTTTTTAAGGCTATTTATAAGCAGTCTTTGTTCAGGCTACTCATGAACGAGTACAGTTTTTTCAAGACCGCCCAAGAACAGGTTATTTCAAGGCTTTCAATAAACAGCTTTTCAAAGACTACCATAGACAAAAAAACTTGTCCCGTTGTCCAGATTTCAGTCTATCGATAAACACCCGCATTGGTACGTTAAACTTGTTTGTTTAATTTTTATCAACCATAACAGCGTGCTAATTTGTTTAGTATATTAAAACCTAAACAACTGCCATGATAGTGGCAGAGATGTTGTCATTTATAGAATATAAAATGCCCGCATCCCCTCATATCTCTAAAACCTGATGTACTAGAAAAAAAATTAATGCCAGATTTGTAATCAGCCCCGATGTTACCCAAAAATAAATCCTTTTTTCTCGTTTAAAAAAGTAAGCTATTTTTTGTTGACCAGTGTAATAATTATTTTTAAATTTTTTAAAATTAAAATAAATTGGAAAATTTATTTTTAATTCACTTCGCAGAAATTTTTTCGTCTTGCAATGAGGTTTCACAATCTGAATTTTACTCAAGTGGAATTTATTACATCACCGTGCAAGGTAGAAGTGAACCTGCTCCGGTGTATTGTGAGTTGGATATATACGGTGGAAATTGGTTGGTGAGTCATTCTATCAAGGCTTGTTTAACTTTTTGCGGTCCAAGTACATCCCTGGGATGCAAAACAAAATTATGTAATACGGTCCAAAGTCATCCCAGGGATGATGTCTGTTTAACACTGCTCAACTAGGTCCAAGTACATTCCTGGGATGCCGGTTTGGTAAAAATAGATTTCTTATCGATTGCAGATGATTATTTATATTTTTAGATGTTAGGAGAAACGAACTGAACATATTAGATTCATTTTTGTTCAGTGGTGTGTGTTGCAACAAGCTGGGATTCAGAGGTTGGTTGACAGTGATTTAGCAGTTGCTTGTTTGTGTTGGGAAGTTATTTTGGTTAGTTTGCAGATACAAAACCTTTGTTTATTTGTATTCTATTTTAGGTCTTTTATCGTTTATAATGTTAGCCTAGTTTACTGTAGTAATAAACCTACAAAATCGCCAGAAGTGACTACAATGCTGAAGAAGTTTTGGGAATGCTGTCTGATGTTTCTGATGAAGATACAGATGATGCAGAAGAAAGCGATCTTTTTGACACTGACTTAGAAATAAGTGATGATAGCGACGATGAGGATGACTCGGATATGGGGATAGATGATGATGTAGACTTGACAGGTGTGGACACCAATGGTTGGAGAGCCTGGCTCCCAAGTGATGATAACTTGCCTTACTATTCATTTACACCACATAGTGTTCGGGAAACACTACTTACTGCACCGCAAACTGAGTTGGAATTTTTTCAAAGTTTCTATACGGATGAACTGCTCATGCGAATAGTCACTGCAACAAATGCGTATGCACTCATACGATTAGGAGGAAAAAATGTGACAAACAATTTTATTTGGCACAGATGGAAACCTGTAACCTTGTCTGAACTAAAAGCATACCTAGGAGTGTTGCTAAAAATGGCTTTAGTTGAAAAACCTAAAGTAAAAGATTATTTCAGTCGACATGGGACCGAGTATTGCCCTTTCTTTCTTGATGTTTTTCAAGAATGATACCTTTAAGAAACCTAAAATCGCCATTTTTTCTGAAATTGGAGAGGGTAATGTTAGGCTGATAAAACGATTTATGCGGTGTTTTCTGCAAAAAATCACTCGAACTGGCTTAGTTACACTAAAATCTATCAGAAAGTGTCAAAAAAAAATTGGACCAGCAGGGCCTAAAATCGTCAAAAAATGTGGACCGCAAAAGGTTAATGACAAATACTTTGTCTTATACTATAGCACGCCTATTTAGCTTCTTGTCTCATAATTAAAAAATATAAGATATGCTATTTTTAAAAGTTGATTTTTTTAAGGTGATTCAAAGAAGAATTGATGGCAGTGTCGATTTTAATAGAAATTGGACTGAATATGTTCAGGGATTTGGACACCTTCACGGAAACTTTTGGTTGGGTTGGTTTTACTTAATTATATTCCAATAATTGAGTTTCTTTAGTAAAAATTTCATGATAATTTTGTTTTTGTTTTCTTATTTTACGACCAAAATTTGTTTGCTTATATAAGATCAAAAAATTATTTAATTTTTTTTTTGGTGTTTTTGGGGATTAAAATTAGTTATAAATTTACGCTTAAACCAACTAGAGATTTGACTGATTTGGAGTCCGGATTGGACTTTACTAGAGTCACGGTTGTAAAGAAGTCAGACTCGAAAGGTGTTCGATTTGGACAGACTCGAGACCTTCAAATATTGGAATTTTTACAACTTTAAATTTGGTATTTTTAACTGGGATCCTCGAATCTCTGAATCAAACTAAGGAAAATGGCTTATTACTTGCTTAAATATTTTTTAGTCGCTTCTGTTACAACATTAACGCATTGCTATGTTATAATTATGATTCTTTAATTTTCTGTGTATATTCTATTACTTTTATATTTGTTATACTATCGTCGTCGTCGTCATCGTTTGAAGGGCATCCACTCCAGGCCAGACACAAACAGAACTGGGGCCGAGGGTTTATCCTTTTACTACCCCAGACTGCTGCACTGCCTGGATCAGATGCTGGCAGTGATGTTATTAAGCCAGCATCGAGTTTCGTCATCCAAAACCGTCAGACCTCGTGCTCCATGTGGTGCCCGATGTATGGGGCACATTGTTAGTACATGGTCTGCGGTTTGCTCTGAGGCGCCACACTCGCAATTCGGTGAAGAAGCGAGACCCCATTTGTGCATGGACGAATGGAATCGCCCAACACCAGTCCGCAGGCGGTTGAGCTTAACCCAAGCTGCTCGGGGTAAGCCCATCCCAACAGGCCTGACACTGGTCCCGGGCACAAAAGCGCGGAGCCTGGAAGCATTTTCACAGTACTCCGCGTTCCATTTGTGATTCGTCCATTCAGAGGCGCGGATGCCAAGTTTGGCAAGATTGTCCAAGAGATTCCGCGCACCTGGCACAAACGGGCGTCTGGATCTTAGTCTCACTTGGCCAGTATCTGAGGACCCATTTAACAGACCATGCAAAATATGATCGGGGTCCAGAGATCCACGGTAAGCCAAGGAGAGTGTCGCTCCCAGTCGGCGAAGCTCAGCTGGCTGGATGCCTGAAAGTACAGGTAGGTGGTCCGTTGGAGTGGGACGCAGGCATCCAGTAACTATGCGCAAGGCGTCATTCAAGACACTGTCAATGAGGCGAGTGTGAGCACTGCGACACCAGACTGGCGCACAGTACTCAGCTGTTGAGTAGACTAGAGACAAGGTGGCTATGCGTAGTGTTTTAGCACCAGCACCCCATCCCGAGCCCACGAGTCGCCTCAACAGTGTGACGCGCGATGATAGTTTTTTGCGCAATGCCACTAAATGGTGACGAAACGTGAGCGATCTGTCCAGTTTTACCCCAAGGTATGTAGGGGTTGGACAGAACGGTAAAAGTCTACTATTGTTGTAGACCTTTAGCTCACGTTTGGCCTCTCGGTTGTTTAACTGAAAGGCTGTCGTCACCGTCTTAGTGTGACTGAGCTTCAACCTCCAAGTCTGGAGATACGCTGACAGTGTGGACATATCTTGGCTTAATGTCCCCTCCAAGTCCTTCCAGTTTCCAGAAGAGTGCAACAATGCTAAATCATCAGCATAAGCAAACTTTCTGGAAATCATGGAAGGAAGATCGTACGTATAGATGTTAAGTAGGAGGGGAGCCAAGACCGATCCCTGAGGAACGCCGTTTTTAAGACGGCGTAGCCTGCTTTGCTTGCTGTCACCGGTGGTAAGGGTGAAACTTCGATTTCGGACAAGCTCCATGATCATTTTGACCATGTGCTTATCCGGAAGTAGTCTCAGCAGCTTGCAGGTAAGGCCACGGTGCCAGACAGTGTCATAAGCAGCTGTCAGATCGATAAATACGGCACCGGCCTTCTTTTTAGCCTCGAAAGAATCCTCGATGTTCTGGGTTAGCAGAACAACTTGATCTACGGTTGACTTCCCGCGTCGGAACCCAGCCTGCTCTTTAGGGAGCAGTGGATCGATTAATGGTTCAACGCGGGCGTAGATAAGCCTCTCGAGGATCTTGTAGGGGACACAGAGCAGAGATATCGGTCGATAACTCTTTGGGTCCCCCACGGGCTTTGCTGGTTTTGGGATCGCGACCACAAGCGCTCTTCTCCAGATCTTGGGAATTTTGAGTCGGCGCAAACAGGAAGAAAGGAAGTCACGTAACCAGGACTTCAAAGCAGCTCCAGCATGGAGTATAAGCTCGGGGCAGATGGAATCAGGACCCGGAGCTTTACCTGGTTTTAAATGTAGAAGGGCAGCAGCAAATTCTCTCTGTGAAAAATTGTCAGAGATATTTACTGCGTCTGGTGTTGTGGCCCTCCAAAGGTCAGACACTTCTTGAAAGACAAGTCGAGATGACTTGCGGTCAACAGCCTCGTATTTCGCATTTCTAACCAGCTGAGATGCAATAGCATCGGCTGAAACGGGACAATGACGAGGAGAGTGTCGTGACCTACCAGTAAGGTTGTTCAAAATACTCCACGCTTTTCGACTAGAGTGTGAGAAGTCAATGCTCCGAACTGCTTCGGACCATCGATCCCTCCGTTTTCTGTCAAGCTTGGCAAGCAGAGTTGTAGCAGTCAAACTTGAGTCGTCTCCCTGAGGAGACTGCAGAAAGGTTTTATAGAGGGATTCACACTCTGCATCCCAACACGGAATATAGTTGTTTCGATACCCGCGTGGGATAGTCTTCTTGGCTGCTTTCTTAATGATGTTACAGAAGTCCTGGTAAGCCGCATCCACATCAAGTGAATCAGGCGGCAACAAAGTCTTTGCGAATTTATTCGTCAAATCAATGTAGTGACTCCATTTGGCCTTGCGGAAGTTCCATCGCTTAACAGGCATGCTTGGCACTGCCATAGCAAACCTTGGTGGTGTAATAAGCGAGGGTCGATGTTGTGACCTGGGAAACTTGTCAAGGACACGTCTATCCGGTAAGCGACTGTTTGGACCTACGCTAGCGAAAGCTAAATCTGGATTGGTGCCAGTGTTTCAGCGGCCGGAATAAAAACTGGCAGCGTCCTTGGCATTATATAGCAGGGCAAGACAATTAATACTTGCCCAGCCAGCCAAGCACTCACCGTCCGGACTGTTGTCATCATAACCCCAGTCAGCATGACGACAGTTAAAATCGCCAGCGTACAGACAGGGGTGAGGAAACACTGGGAGATCCAGGGTTCGCAATCGCGTTGGTGGTGGTTTGTAGACGTTGACTATTTTATAGCCATCAACGTCCACACACAGCCACTCGATCTCCGATGTCGGTGGAGATTGGTCCAAAAGCGTGTATCTCAGTCGCTCATGGACAAACGTGGCAAGGCCATGCTTCCTGCTTAAAGAAGACCCAGCTAGTTGGTAGTGTGGTAGTACCAACTTCTCTGCATCAGTGCAGTGGGTCTCCTGCAGTAGGATGACGAGTGCCTCAGACTGCATAGAGAGGTGATGAAGAACATTCATCTTGCTTGCAGTGAGGCCTTCGATGTTCAGCTGAAGAATAGTGGGTCTTCGGAACTTGTTGGCAATGTGCCCTGAAAAGGGCAGTTTTATCCTGACATTGCCCCGTCCTGAAAAGGACGTTTGCCGATTAACAGACCCACACTGAACATCGGAATGGGTGGATACCCTTCCGTTTTGGTAGGTTCGGTTTCGGTCTGTCATTTTAAAATCAATGAACAGACTTACTCACGGCCCAGGCTGCGTGAAAGCACCTACCATCTGGGCCATCGGGGCCATCTGGGCCACCTACCATCTGGGCCATCTGTTATACTATAATATGTACCGTTGGCAACAAATAAGCCTAGTACCAAAATTTTTCTAGAAATTTTATGTCTTTGAGCTTTGTGAGCTTCTATCATTGCATTTTGTTGCATGGGCCAGAGCGACAATGTTATCATTGCATGCAAGAAGAAAGATTTATTGAAAAAAACAAATGACCAAAAAAGTTGTCCATTCAATTTATCCATCCAAAATCTTCAGAGTTCGCTATGCTTGATGTGCCATGTATAATAAATTAATATACTTTCATATGTTTCTTACATTGCCACTTTAAAGAATAGACCAACAAAATAAAATAAGTTTTCACTTAACGTTGCAGACAATAAAAGGTAAATTAAACAAATTTTTTTTGCATTAAAAAGAGAAAATAATTGTATTTTTCCTTCTAAGAGAGTTCCAATTGCTCGCTAGTTCTACAAAATTAAAAAATAGCCTATAAACAACAAGGTTGGCGCACTGAAAAGCTTACTTATTTATGATAAACCAACTTTTGTCGTGTACCTAAAGTAGAGAGTTTAGCTTTAATTCAAAGAAACGCCAAGTCAAAAAGCTAAATGTGTAAATATTTAAAATGAAACTTTAAACTTCCCAAAAAAACAGAAAGCTCAAAGATAAAATATTCTTCCTCCCCTCAATCATGCACCATAACAATTATCATCAAACCCGGAAAGAAAAAAGCTACCTCAAAGGAAAGAAAAAAGCTGTGTATAATCTTTTTTTAGATTGTATTGACTTGTAGCATATAGTTTGGTGTTTTTTTAAACTTAACCTATTTGGAACTAAAATTGATTTTATCATATTAATTTTCTTTCTGTTATTAACAAAAATGGCAGTTAATGTAAGTTTTTTTCAAATAATTGTACATCCTCTTTATTTCTTTGTTATTTTTAATATATTGTTAAATTTATATTTTAAAACGCTAATCTCTAGTCACGTGATTAACTCCACCCTTGCTTACTTTAAATTAAAAAACGCCGAATTATCAAAAACAAGTCCTTATTTGGTAAGCTCTTTTTAATCATGTGACACACTATCAAATCAATTTTCTTTCCTATCATCTCCGCATTTCTTTTTTCATTTTAGCGTTGCTTTAGACACTCACTTTAAATCTATAGCTCCTTTTTTTACACTCTCTCTTTCATTCAGTCATTCTTACTTAGATATCTCATCACCAAGGCACTCTCTTGTTTCTTGTTCTCTCTTACTCTCGAAAATATAAAGTTTCCTTTCTTCCTTTTCGTCAAGAATGATAATAATCACTATCTTATGCCTTATCATCTTATTTTTAGTATCACTTTTCAATCCAAACTATTATGTTTTTTTCCCCATTTTACAATGTTTTTTTTCTTAAAACTGGGCACTTTGTTTGCCCTCACCTTTACTTTCAATGCATCTAAAAATTGCCCCTGTAAACAAAAAACGGTTAAATAAAGCCTCCACATATCTTGCACGCTTTATTACAAAACACAACATTTATTTCTTTTTTATACAGGAAACTCACACTATCCAAAAACAACAACTATCACATCTCTGCCATACTCACAATTTTCTAGCATACCCAAACTCTAAATATTCTTCATCCTCACAAATTACACATCGACAAGGCACCTTTATACTAATTCACACTCAGCAAACACACCTCACGCGCAAAAGTTTCCAACTACTCGTATATCCAAACTATATCTTTTACCCTCCGCAATGTAAACTTTACTCTAATAGATTGCAACTTTCCATCTGGAAATACTTCCTCACAAATAATAAAAAGAGTCAAAGCCATCCAAAGCATTATATCTTTCTTAAATAACTTGGACTTCCGAAACAGACAATTAATAATAGCCGGTGATTTTAACCTCGTACTTAACTCCATCGATAAAACTGGTTACTTTGCTCTGAAAATTAATATCTAACTTTAACCTAACTGATTCTTACCGTTACTTTTACCCTTATACAAAAATTTTTTCTTTCTCAAAATCCCACCACACATTCAAACTTGACCGTATTTATATATCCTCTTCTTTAATACCCAAAATATCCAACATCTCTTCCTATAATATATCTTTTTGTGACCATAATAAAGCTCCCATTATTACGCTAAAAATATCCTCTACAACAAATTCTAAACCATCTCATTGGAAGCTAAATGATTCTATTCTTTCTCTTCCACACACTCATCTCTTCATTGAATCTTTTATTAAAACCCTTTCTTTTCCTCCCAACCCCACTCAACAACTCCTAAAATAGTGGGATCTCTTTAAAACTAAAATAAAAAATTGTATCATGTTCTATTCAAACTCTCAAAAATCATAAACATGTAGGCTTCAAAACATTCTAAACAAAAGATTACATTAAGCACAATTACAACAACAACATAAACAAATTGCAAATATTACCCTCCAACTTCAATAGATTGAACAAAACAAACAAAAAGCCTCTCAAATCAGACCCCGAATATTCCATTTTTCTAGTATTGACAATCCTTCTTTCTTAGCTGCTATTAAAGAAAATCTAACTCAATCTAAATCTATTTTATCCTTAATTCTAATATCCACTCAACCTACAGATGCAGTTGATTTCCTTTTTACCTTTCTTTTAAAATTTGTGGAATCCCGCTCTCTATCCTTTATCCTTCCTGATCCAACTGTATATCTAAACAAAATATCCTCACCTTCTGACAACGAAACTACCCAAAATCTTCCTGTTCCTCCCTTAATTACCTATGAAGAAATTCGCTCTGGTATTAAAACCCTAAACCAAAACTCCGCACCCGATCTAGACGGCTTTACAGCAAATTTCTACTTTTCCTTTCCTTCACAAATTCCCCTTCTCTGCCAAACCTTTGATAACTCCTTCCTCCGCAAACAACTCACTTCCACTCAATCCCTTGCTCTCATCAAACTGATTCTTAAAACACCAAACCCAAACACAGTAATTGATTGAAGACCTATTGCCGTTCTTAACACAGACTGTAAAATCTTCTCCTTTATGATCTCCTCTCACTTAAACCCATTCTTAACTCCATTATTTCCCCTGAACAGCAATGCGGCCTTTTAAACAGACAAATTTTCCATAACCACCTGAGTATCCTTTCTGCTATTTATTATAGAAATGACTTTCTTCAATCTCCAGCTATTCTATAAATTGACTTTCAGAAAGTATTTAATTCTATATCTCATAAATTCATCCTTTCTACTGTCTCCAAATTGGGAATTCCAGCTTCTCCTCTAAGCTGGATTTAAATTTTTCTTTCTAATCTCTCTGCCAAACTTAATCTGAACGGCTCTTTTTCAGATTCTATTCCTGTTAAGTGTGGCATACGACAAGGATGCCCATTTAACATATTCTTATTCATAATTGGTAAAGAACCACAAACTCGAAAAATTCTGTCCACATCTAAAATCAAAGGAATCTCTCTTGGTACCACTATACTTAAAGTCTGTTATTATGCAGATGACTTGACTCTTTTTATTTCATCCCCTGATTTTTTCTCTTTAATTCTTGAGATTATGGACGAGTTTTCTTTCTTAAACTCAGGCCTCAAAATTAATCACTCCAAAACTTTAATCATTTCTAATCCCCAGGTCTATTATCATCGTTTCAATCTTTTTTCAGCAAGGTAAAATTCTATCCTCCACCAAAACCTTTGGGATAACTTTCTTTTTTCATCTTAAAGATCTTTCAAAAAAATCGGAAGACTTCATTCACTTTCTTCCTTATTCTACTTTCGCAAATCTTAAACCCAAAGACTTTTTTTTTCAAAAGTCATCTTCCTTAACCAATATTTTGTTTCAAAAATTATCTTTCTGTCGAAAGTCATCTTTCCCTCTCCCAAACAACTCAAGACTTTAACTTCTTTACTATTTAAATTTTTATGGAACCACTCTCCTTTTGAACCCATAAAAATTATACCCTATACCTATTTAAACCCCACGGTAGTATTGCCCTTCCTTCTATTGGATTAAAAACTTCTACTGCCTTTCTATGGAAAATAATTCATCCTCTTCAAAACCCCCAAGCCCCATCATCAATTTTGGATTACCTATGCTACATACAATTTATTAACAAAATTTTTACCCCTTAAACCAGAACTATATTCAAATTCTCAATCCCACTGCCCTAATCCCAACCTCCTATGGAAAAATCTTCAATCTCTTTTAGAAAAACTCAATCCTGTTAGATCTTCTACCTATAATCTCTCTTTTAAATTCTCCTTAAAGCGAATCCAAACCCTATAATTACAACAAACACATACTCTTTACACACTTGGTCCCGCTTAATACTTCTGAAACCCTGTCCTTCTCTTTTCTCAAACTTCGAAAAAGAAATAGCCTTCAGGACAGCCTATAGAGGTTATGCTTGGGGCTGTTTCTTTTTTAAACATAACTCTCCCCCCGTAATCCAAACGACTGCCTCTATAAATTGTGTTTCTCTCCCTACACAACTCCCACCACCTATTTTACAAATGTCCTCCCACTAAATAACTAATTTTTTTATTAGAACCCCTCTTTTTCGAAACCTTCAAAAAAACCTATAGTTTTACCCGAATATACACTTCTTTATAATCTTATTAACACAACTGGAATGCCACACATAATTATTACCAAATTAGCATCTTTAATTCGGCTTTCAATTTTTCAACTAAGAAACAACAAATATCTCTCCCCCATCCCTATCTCACCTTCCCTTTTAAAAGAAAAAGCATACAAAATTAAAACGAAATTTAAATACTTGATCTTGCACAATCAATCCAAATATGTTTCAGTAACTAGTTTATTTTACATTACAATATTTTCTTCAGTGCTTTGGATGCTATATCATAATATGTGTTTATTTGTTCTATCTTCTTCTAAAGACTTACCAAGACTGCCCACCACTATAAATCATATAGTTTTATTTACACTATATTATTATTCCTTTCGCGCAAAAATGGAATAATATTGGACACTTTTTTCTTTGCGTCTTTTTTCTCTCTGTGTACCTTTTTTTGCACTGCATTGTGTTATATCATACCATACTAAGTTTTCTTCTCGTTTCCCTGCACGTAACTATACACACATAAATTACACTTTTTAAGTTGATCTTTCAAAACAAAAAATAAATTACCGATTCCATATTGCCTTTATAATGTAATGTATCCCCATTGTCTTTAGTGTACTTCATAACTTCTTCTACGGGGTTTTTAAAATCCAATAACTCATCCTGTTTTGTATATATCATGTACCGTGTATAGTAAATTGCATCTTGTGTATTTTATAATAAAAGGTTTCAAAAAAAATGTTATGGATGACCCGGTCCGGTTTTGCATTGTGCTCATGTAGCTGATTGGGTCACATTGCGATTGCAATGTTGACCCAATTTAACGGACGCTTTATTTTTTTGATTTTATTTCGATTTAATAGTAAGTCTATAGAGTCTACTATCTATAGTAAGTCTACAGACTACAGACTCAGACATGCAAAAAACTAGCGTCAGGGTTTGATCTATGTATTTTAAGATAAGTTTTTTGTTAAATAGTTATGTAAATTTACTAATTGAAGAACAAAGTAAGCATAAGTTTATTTCATGAAAGCAGAGTTTAATTTGATGTCTTCACTTTTTAGATCTCAAAAAAGTTAGTTTCTAAAGCTTTGTTAAAATTGAATTTTAGTTCATGGTAATCAAAAAAAATAATGAATATTGCATAAAATGACTGACTCTAGTTTTGATTGTTTTCAAAAGTAAAAAAAAACTAGTAAAATATCAATTTGTCTAACAGTAATTCATTACTATCGTAATTATAATTATTCGTACGTTTTAATATACGTATATTATAAACGTTCATTTTAAAGAAAACAAAATTATTACGCAAAAATTCGATCAAACTTAAAAAGCAACTTGGTATTAATATGCAGATCAATTTTTGAAGTTTGAATTCCAAAATGTTCCACTTAATAAACATAATTTCATCTCTGATTAAACTTTGTTTAGACATCTCAAAAAATAAGTACATCACGTCCAAACCCCTGAATATTTTTCAAACATCTTTGCACCAATTTGTATCTTGTTTTAAAGTATGTCGTTTGGGAAAAAAATTAAATTCTGAGTTTAGGGATATAAATTAAAATCCCGAAATTATTATGATCAAGATCACACAAACCAAAATAACAATGATCTTGAACAAAAAAATCAGATCACAATCTATTAGAAGATCAAAATCGTGGGCATCGCTATTCAAAATTGTTTTATGCATCAAATACGACTTTTAATTATGATCGATATGAAAATTATTTATTGCAGGATTAGATTTGTTGCATTTGTTGACGACTTCCAGCTCCTACCAATTACGAATCGATCTTGAAAATTGGGATAATGACACTGCATACGCTCTGTACAGGTATGGTGGCAGTTTGGATATTCAACCAAACAACTTGTACTATTTTTTTCAATTTATTGTAGTTGAACTAGTTTTGTCAATAATTTAACTTTCAATTAGATTTATGCTCTGATCCATTGATTTTCTACTTGGGGTCGCGACCCCAGGGAGGTTGTTTGGCTTTTTTCTGGAAGTCACAAAAGCTTTTAATAAACGCTGTAAAAATAAAATAGTTAAGCAAAATAGCATTTTTAAATATTATCTTAGAATTTACTTAAATTAATTTATTGGACATTTGATTTATGGTCACAATAATAGGATCACCAGACGAAAATCATATTTTAAGCTGATTTTGAGAGCAGTAATGAGCATTAAAAATAGATATAAATGGTTTAGTATGTCTGTATACAAAACAAACAGAAGAAAATAGGCCTGCCATGAGAGCGGGTACGGGGTGACTTACATAAATAAAATTGACGGGTAGGTTGGGGCGGGCCAAGTTGTGTAGCTGAAAGTCCATAACTCGGTACGGATGACCCAAATTAAACTTATAAAAAGAAGTCAATCTACCATATTTTGCAAGTTTTCAATTTTGAACCAAGCGTAAATAATCATTCTCTCTTAAAAATTAATTTTCGTATGTTTTTGTACTTTTGACGATTTTTAAAGACGATATTTCAAAGATAAAAAATTTTCAAGTGGATTTTAAAAGTAAAAAATTTTTGGAGTCAGAAACAGGCAGACTGGCGGTGCGTGCAGAATAGGTAGGACTCTTTTTCTTTTCTAATAATCACTTATTAGTTCATTGATGGCTAAGATGGCACACGCTTAATTATTGACGTTGATGTTATCCGTTTTTCAGACATGTCTGCAAATTATGAATAGCTCGATTCCGGAAATTTGGAATAGGTTAGGTCGGAAAAATTCATTCGATTTCATAAGCCTGGCTGTTATAAATGAGTTGACCGAACAAAAATGTAAATGTCAAGCACCAACTTAAAATCAATACAACTTTGTTTTTATAATCAATTTTACGACTTTGCGAAAAATGTTCTTTTATTTCATTTTTTCGTCGTTTTGTTTCAGCTTTTCAATTTCATTAAAAAAAATTATCGACAGCGTATTCGGGTGGTTAGGGCCGTTGTTATAAGAAGAACAAAACGAACTCTCATCATCCTGCTGTGTCCTTGGGAAAGATATTTTATGCACTTTGCTCTGCTTGGCCGTCTTGGCAAGCAGCTCTAAACTGAATTATAATCTCTAAACAAATAAAAGGTAAAAGCCAAAGAACAAATTTTAATCAAACAGCAATATTTTGGCATCTGCGGAAGCGGATCGTGATAATCGCTTGACGGTTTTGTTAAGTGTAACGACTCCGACGCTTTTTGCAAGAATATACGTATAGAAAAAAAAAAATAAAAAAAGTTTGAATTATTAGATTTGAGAACATCATTAAAAACAATTTAAATGCTGAAATTGAACTGCTTTTAAATAAAAGTTAATTATTTTATTATGTTATATTTTATTAACTGTTTCAGATAAGAGTAATTTTCAAGAAATTATTGTTTTAATCTGGATGTTTGTGCCAGATTCTTGTCTGCAATTTTTCTAAAAAGCACTGGAATGGTTTAAGAAAAACTTTACCTGAAAACCTAAGTCCAAGAACTTTTTCTTAAGAATAACATTGATTTATTTGTAGATTTCTTGTTTTTCTAAATTTATGGTCTACGAGAATTATGGTCTAAAATTATGGTCTCGTAAGTCGGAGCTGGACAAAGCTTTCAGCTCGCGGGCCACATTTGAATGTAGAATATGTTTGAGGACCGCACCACGAGTTTAATGCTCTCTTAAAAAAAGGTTTTCACTTTGATTCTGCCTCGAATTTCTTAATTTTTAAGCCTAAAATAAAGTGATCTTTAAAAAATTCTTTACTTTAATTCTGCGTCGGATTGCTTGATTTTCGAGGCCAAAATAAAGTGACCTCTAATAAAATGGTCTTTAGTTTGATTTTGCCTTAGATTTTGTCGGTTTTCGTACCTAAAAATCAATGATAACTTAAAGTAATGATCAAGAATTTGGTTAAAAACAAAAAGCAATTAATGTTTTTTTACAGTATTTCTTTGAAGCAGATTTTAATTTGCCCACCCCTGTCTAAATCATGTAAAGGCAACAAAACATTTTATTGGACTATCGATTGTCCACAACAAACAAATAGTAAAAACAAGTCTGATCTGGTAACGGCAATAGATTATTACAAGTTTAAAATATTTTGGAAATCCTTAATGCTTTTGGCTCAAGTCAAGTTACTTGCTTGTCAGTGAAGAAAATGCTGAAAATTTTTTTGGAAACTACTTTCGAAAACCGATGCAAAAAGCTTTGTTTGATTTAATGTATTTTGAATTGTTTGTGGAACATGATTGAAGTATGGTTTTAAAAAGCTCTTTATTCTGCCGAATAATCCGATAATTTTATCAGTGCAGCATGCAGTGCCAGCATGGTCGAGTGGTTAAGAGCGCCGTGATTGCGATCGACATGGTCTCGGTTTAAAACTTACTCACGCCATTCTTTTGTGTCTTTGGGAAAGACAGTTGACAGCACTTTCCCTTGCTCGGCCGTCTTAGCAAGCAGTTTTAAATTTCAGTCCTATCTGTATAAAACTAAATTTCTACGGGACAGCAATATCTTGGCATCTCCGGAAGCAGTTCGGGGTGATTGCTTGCCTTATGTATAGCGCCTCCGACGCTTTTTTGCAAATCAGTAGGATAATCAAGGAGATAAATCGAAAATAATTTCTTTCCTGAACCATAAATAGACTACATAGGGCAACACCAATGTTTTCTATCCCAAGAGTTTGAAAACAAACTTTTAAACTTCAAGATCTTACAAATTAATATTTCCACTGAGGATATTTTTTTTGTTACAGCTCATTTTCTTGTCGGCGATTCTCAATCAAAATATCGTTTAACGGTGGGCGGATACAGCGGAACTGCAGGTATTGATAAACATATTTCTTTTATCTTTAAGGAATAGTTTTGTAATTCAAGTAGAATTATTCGTTTTAATTGAATCAAGTCCCTGCAGAAGTTTAATAAACAGAAGCTTCGATTAGAATAATATTTAGCCGCGTTTTTTATTAATGATTTCAAATACTTTTATAATAATAGATCTACCACTAATTGTCGACTGTTTTGGATTATTTTACTTATAAAAAAATGAGTAGCTTAATTGTTGAGAGTTTTGTGGCACGTAAGTTTGGAAAAGTGAATCCACTTACTGCAAAAATGAATATCAGCGGAAATAAACTGTACAATACGAAAAGTACAAAATGAAAGATTCTTTAAGTTTCGGTCAGGGCTCTGCGCTTAAATTGAATTTCAGTTTCGATTGTTTAACAATCCGGTTGATCATTGACTTGCAAAATTTAAATTATTATTTTCTTTGATGACGAATAAATTTTTTTGAACAAAAATGACGAATTTCAGACCAAGAGTTAGGAAGTTTCTAAGTAATATCGTGGTCGAGTGGTTGACTGTCGGCAGCGTGGTCGAGTGGTTAAAGCTCCGTGCTTATGATCAACATGGTTACGGTTCAAAACCCACTCTCGCCATTCTGTTGTGTCCTTGGGAAAGACACTTTACAGCACTTCCCCCTTAGTGATCTTGGCAAGCAGTTCTAACTTTCAATCATATCTCTATTAAATTACAAGTAGACAGCAATACCTTGGCATCTTTGAAAGGTCGGGACGAGGTAATTGCCTACCCTATGTACAGGGTGGCCCAGCGAAGTGTGGACAAATAAAAGTTAAGTTTTTCCAGTTATATGAAGACCGATAAAAACAACTCATATACCAAATGAAAGAAAAATTTATTGTATTTAATAACATCCAAGAGTTATTCAATATCTCCTCCTTTCTTTTTGATAACTTGGCGGAGACGGGGAATCACCTGATCACATGTGGCACGCGTCAATTTTTGCCCAAGATTTGGTCAGTTTTTGCTTCACTTGAGTAGGATACAGCACAGAACTTGTGCTCCAAGATGAACCATATCCCAAAGTCCATTCGATTCAAATCAGGAGAAGATAGAGGCCATAGTTCCTTGGGCCAAAAAGGCTTAAAATTGTCTTTGCACCAGTTCTGGACCAATCTGGTTGTATGAGAGTTTGCTCCATCCTGATGAAGTGTAATTTCTTTATTTACAGTGACTTTCTTCATCCAAGGAAAAAGTTTATCCTTTAACATCTTCAGATAAGCATTTTGATTAATTCAGATAAGCAAGCCCTGCGAATAACTCTTGAATGTTATTAAATACAATAAATTTTTCTTTCATTTGATATATGAGTTGTTTTTATTGGCTTTCATACAACTGAGAAGAAACTTAACATTTATTTGTCCACACTTCGCTGGGCCATCTTGTTATTAGCGCCTCCGTCGCTTTTCTGCGAGTCAGGAGGATAAATATAGAGATAAAATCTAAAAAGATTAAAAAATATGTGCGCTGATAAACTAAAAAATCAAGGTGCCACAAAGTCGAATTTACAACCAGACAACCTTAATAAAGAAATGAAATATATTGAAGTGGAGTGAAACAATGTTCAAATTAAGCTGGAAAAAATAACAATCCGTAATTGAAAATTTGAGAATCCAAGCTTTGCAATTGCTTGCAAGCTAAACAAAAAATACACAACACAGAAAGCAAATAAATTTTGCACAGTATAAAATAATATTACAATCAAAGCTATAAATTTTTGGATTTAACAAATGTCACAAACTCATAAATCAAGCTTATTTGATATACAGAAATGAAATTGTAAACGAGAAGTCGAATTATGTACAGGGTGGCCCACTTAAAAGTAGCCCGATCTCTCGATAGGTTGTGGCTCACTTAAAAGTAGCCTGATCTCTAGATAGGATATATTGGTGATAGGTTGATGTAGCTGATGGGCTCGATAGGCTGTAGGCCAATATACCAAACATGTTATCTTTCTCTAATCAATTTTTTTCAGATTAAGGCTCAAAATTTCTTAAAATCAACATTTAAAATTACACGTTTCATAAATCACTAACACGAGTTCATGACATATTTACGGAAGAAAGAACAATAAGCAAAGGGTTATGGCCACCACGTTCCCCGGACTTGTCATCATGTGATTTTTATCTTTGGGGGACTTTAAAACAAAAAGTTTATTCAAATAATCCTCACAATCTAGACCAACTAAAGGAGAACATTACCAATGCTATCAGGAGAATCACCAGAGAAGAGCTACGGGCAGTATCTGCAAACGTTGTTAAACGTGCCCAGAAATGCATAAATGTCAACGAGGAGCACTTCCAGCATCTGTTATAACATTACAGGTAAATAAAACAATCATTTATAACACTACAGGTAATTTAAACAATGCTACAGGTAATTTCAACAATGAAAGAATGTTCCTCTTCTCTACTACATTTTCTGGGCTATTTTTAAGTGGGCCACCCTGTACAATTAAAACATTGAAATTAAACTTGGGTTACTTATTTAGACGCACGGTGATTAAATTTTTTTAATTTTTTAAATTTTTTTCTACAAAAACGTTAGATTTATAAGCAATTCAATAGCAAAAAGTCTCGAAATTTCAAATCATTTTTTATCTTACAAGTGCACATTTCTGCCTAAAATTAAACTTTTATTTATGCGAACAAAACAAAAAAGACCTACGAAGAAAATGTAATCTTTATCAGCAGCCAAGAATTACGCAATTTGTGTTAGACAATCATTTACAAAATCAACACAATTGAAATCGTTAATTACGGCTTGCGGAATATAAGTTCGGCACAAGCTTATACGTATCGCTTTTATACTTTTTTTTTGTTTATGTTTTTAATGCTAAACATGGAGCTGTTTTTTATTTGATTGAATTGTCTATTTCTGAATAAAATATCAAAATTTCTAGCAAGGCCCTAAATGAAGGAACATAAAAGTTTCTTCATTTATAAAATTGGTTTTCAAGCAAATGATTGAAAAAATAGGAAATTTTTCCAATTGTAATATTTTTTGTACTCTGTTTCCTACAGTTTCCATAATTTTTTATTTGATATTTTGCTCGGCAAAGATAATATTAAGGAAAGAGCTAAAAAGAAATCTTAAAAGATGTAGATTTGCTGCGTAAAAAAAGAGGTAAAAACTATTTTTTTAATTTTTTATTTATTTTATTTCCGTTCTGCTACAAGAAATAAGAAAAAAATATACAGTATATATGAGTAAAAGATGAGCAGGGCAGAAAAATAATAAAGCAACAAAACGACAGTCCTTTTAAGATGCAATCAAAGAAAGAAACAGGTTTTGGGAACAAATTATGCACAATATGAAAATTTTTAAGAAAACAAAAGAAAAGAACAACAAAGAAACGGCCAAATTATAAGTTGAACCATGTAAAGAATTGTAATGTTTACGGAAAAATAGTGTAACCCAAGCTCATTAGCCAAAAATGCCCAGACAGGCCAAATCCATCAAAAGAATCCTATCGTGGTAAAAAGAATCAATGCAAAAATAGTAAAAATTTAAATATAATTAAATTTAGAAAAAGAATGAAACACATTATATAGGTAACTTTAAAGTCGATAGTTTTTGATGCGAACCTAAAACTTATATACTGACTGATAAAATTTACTACTAAAAATTTTGGACGTGTGAAATTTAATCATGCGCTAACATTGTATAAATTTGGTTTTAAAACAAACATATTTTGATGACTTTAATTTAGTCGTTATTTGCTTTGAGGAAAAAATACTATAAAAGCTATAAATATATTTCAACAATAAAAGAAAAAAAAATACAGATAAATTAAAGAAAAAGTTTTTGTTTCTTTCATCGCACAAATATAAAATAGCCACAAGAATTAAATAATATTGTTTTTCTTCTACTTAATTGTTTCAAAACTTTATTGCCAATGATATTAAATATATTTTATTGTTTAAAGCAAGTTTCAAAATATAACATTTGGTTACAGGAGATTCGCTCTATGACAACAATAATCGACCATTCAGTACCAAGGATCGAGATAATGGTCATTTGCAATTGCACTGTCCAATCTCTTTTAGAAGTGGATGGTGGTATGATGCTTGTACCGCTTCCAATTTCAACGGTCAATATTACGAAAGCAAAAAAGAAAATAATCACACAGCTATTTACTGGCACAGGTGGAGGAATAATCTTGACTCTATGAAGTGAGTTGACATGAAAATCAAACTAAATTAACTTTGATTAAATTGTAAAAAGTTTAATCAATATATGATCTGTATCATTTATAAATATTGAATTAAATCTTCCTCAATATAATCAATTCTTAGTAAGAATCGTGTCATGAGTTTGTGGTATCCGACTCCGCAACATTGCGCCTTTAGTTAACAGAGAAATAAATCAGTTTTATCTTGCGAAAGAAAACCGTCCATTGGTAAATCAAAGTTTATTTCAAAGATAAAACAATGATTATTCGAGTTGTTTCGAGAATATACAGGGTGGCCCAAAGCAGGTATGCAGTTATCAAAAGTAGGGTTTAAGTCCAAAAGTAGGTTTGAAATTCTCATGTAGGCACTTTTAAACTTCTAGAATGCTAGTCATATCTTAGACAGAAACTGTTTAATCTCCTATAAGCGCTCAAAATGTCCTCCGCCAACATTGCAATATTCTTCACACCTGTCCAAAACACTCTGACACACAGTGCGGCACAAATTTCGATTTTCATCAGTTTTTCTTAATTCGTCATGAATGCAATCTTTTAATTCATTTGCTGCTTTGGGATTCTTTTCGTGCATCTTGTTCTTTGCAATACCCCCAAAAAAGAAATCCATTGGTGTCAGGTCAGATGAGCATGGTGGCCTGGTGGCCATTCAATGCTACCTCTTCTTTCGAACCAACGCTGTGGAAAGACTTCGTTCAGGTAATCTCTTACTCTTAACACATAATGTGGAGGTGCTCCATCTTGCTGAAAGAAAAGTTCATCGAAGTTAGGTTTGGTTTGGAGTTGTGGCACTACCACTTCACAAAATATTTCCAAATAGTTCTATCCATTCACACATCCATGAAAAAACAGCTAACTTTAAAGCATATAAAAATAGTTTAATAATTGTATACCTACTTTTGGGCCACCCTGTATGTCTATCAATTTTTGCTGCATAATCTTGACTATGCGGCATTTAAAAGGAAAAACCCATAAAAACATAATTCTTCTTTTAAATAATCAGCAGCTACAAAAAATGCAGTGCAAATAATGTATTTTTTAAAGCACGCTTACAGTAGCCCTAATTGGCTACAAAAACAATACAGTCAATTTTTGACGTTACTTTCAAACATAATTGTTAGACATCTGCTTGATAAAACCTTAATTAATTTTGCTACAACTGTATAAAGCACAAATTTGATTAATAAAAAATTGTAATGAAATAAGAATCATAAAGCAATATAACACACACAATAAAAGACAAGGGCAAAAAATTAAACATATAAAGCGAGTTTTTTAACAATTTATAAATAAAGCTTTAAAAAAATCACTTTAACTTGTGGAGTAATAATTATCAAACAACAACCTATCTGATGTTTTAGAAAATATACCTTATTCTTTTGAACGTCTCTATTCGGTCAATTCAAAGCATATTTTAAAAAACTAGAAAAGCAAATATTGATTGACTTTGCAGTACCCGCAGATAGTACAACTCTGACAAAACAAAAAATTACTAAAATATCAAAGCAAAGATAGTAAAATGTGAGCGCAAATGGAAACCCAAATATAAAAAATATTACAATGTTTATGGAACAACAAACACTGTTTCAAAAGTGATTAGTACAATATCAATTTCTTTCACAGGCTCTAATTTTTTCTCAAATTTTCAACATCAATTAATAAAGTTGTCTTTTACACCGATTGCCTTCCCAGTCTCTGGTCTGTGAAAAAACGATTTCAACGCTTTGGCCGATCTCGTGTGAAAAATTATTTCTGAAGGACTTGGTAAAAGGCAGTACTCCTAAAAACAACATTTTCTATTGTTTTTTTCGCACATTAAGTGCTAAACACTATGTAGGCTACGATCTTCGCCTCTCAGCATATAATATCTTTGAATCCAACTTTGAAAAAGTTAAATTTCATTTACATTTGTTTATACTTTGCAGCATTATTTAAAGTCATTATTCGGCAGCGCAATCAAGTGATGAAGCGCACCCTGATTGTGATCTGCAATGTTGGGGTTCAAAACCTACCCGCGCTATTCTGTTGGCCTTTGGTAAGACACTTTGCGACACTTTCTTCTGCTTGGTTGTCTTCACAAACAGTTCTATATTTCATAGATATCTTAAATAAAAACTAAAACCAAAATAAAAAATTTCAATAGGACAGCAATATTTTGGCATCTACGGAAGCAGATCAGGTTAATTGCTTGACTGTTGCCCCTTGTATGAGCGCCTCCAACGCTTTTCTGCGAGTCTGAAGAAAAAATATAGAGATGAAAAAAAAATGGAGTTCTTGTTGATTGGCAGTCTTATTCAACCAAAAGGTCATAAATTTGTTTTTAAAACATTTGTTTGTTATGACTCAAGGAAAAAGTTAAGTATATAAACAAATTTATTAGGATGTTGGACTGTTAGGATTTGTTGCCCAAAATTGCAAAAAAAGATGAGTTCAAAGCAAACTATTGGTTGGTTTGTAATTACCCCACTATTATCCACAATACACACTTAACAAATTTTCAACTGAAGCTTGAAGATCAAGCACTAAAACTTTTATGTTAACACGAGCACAGTATTGGTGACAAACGCGACTCAAATGGAATGATTTTAATTTTTAGTTGTGTCTGAGTTCAACTCTTTTTGTATCTGGTCATTTTGCAGCGTTTTTATGCTTGGGGTTCTTTAACAAAGAACTCTATATACAGCCATATGACTACATGAAAAAATTGAAAATAGAAAATTTTAAACAATCATGAATAGGGGCCACAGTCTTGTGTGAATGTATGCAAGTTTGAAAAATTTTATCCCTAATTCTACTACTTAGCTTAAGGTGGAGTTGAGCTGCAAAGCAGTTTTTGCATCTGAACAAAGGCGGCTTTACAAATAAAACACTTTAGAATCTAAATTCTTTTCAAAAGAAAAAAAAGTAAAAAAGTCTGATACCATTATTGGCAATTTATTTGGCGACGCAATATTCCACTGAGGACCTAGTTGTTAATAACATGTACAGGTTTCTATCTGTAAAGGATTTTTTCAATTTTTGGCATTTCCAGCCATCCCACTTCAAGAATATTTATTTTTTATAAAAGCTTTCAAAAAAGCCCGAGCTTTTTGGCAATTTTTCAAAAACCCTGAAACATCAAATTAGTAAAAATAAATAATATTCCCACCAGTAAAGTTAATTTTTGTTAAATATGATAAATGATGTATATGTTTTACACAAATTTTATTACATATGTTTTACACTTTATACAAATATATGTTTTTGTTTTCAATGTAAAACACAAAGCATAGCCTTTTCTTTTAACTAGGCCACTTTTGACTTAAAGTTGAAGGTGACATCACAATAAGTTGCAAATAAAAAAATTGCTAAAAACTGTTAACAAGTGCGAATGTCGTGGATTTTTATGAGATAATTAAACTTATGGGAAAAAAAGAAAAATCAAATTTAACGGAAATGACAAAGTTAAACAGCTGCATACATCAAACAGGGCTAAGTGCAATGGTGGCAAACCTTATTTTTTGGCAATCTGAAGTAATTATTCAGTTATTTGACTATAAAAACAAAAGTTTAATTTTAATACGTTGGTTAACATTAGCTTAAAGGATGAAGCATCTGCTTTTAGAGAAGTCGACTAAAGTCCCTAAACAAGTCATACACTTACAAAAGAGAAATGAAATTCACAACATTCGGGGTACACTTAAGTTAGGGGAAGTACAAAAAACATATTTGCTAATAATCTCGTAAAATATCACCTACCAAAATTTTATCGTATTGGCTAGTCTTGAAAAAAGCAACATAAAATTCCACGGCATATTTCCATTGATAACTTTATACCTTAGCTTTTGTGCAACAAATTTAAAAAAAAGAAAACTGAAAAAAATGAACAGTATTATCGGTTGAACAAAATATCATCAGGTATTCACCGCATAGCTTCAGTGTTGCTCTGCAGCTTCTCTTCTCTATCAGCTGCAGGAAGATTCCAAAAAAAAATTGCTTTCAACAAAATCATTATTCAACTTTACAATGATGGCATTGATTTTTGCTTGCGGTAATTTTAGTTCTGATTGAATGCTTTAGAACAGTGGTTCTTAAACTGGGTTCGATCGAACCCCGGGGGTTCGATGAGTCAGTATCAGGGGTTCGGCGGAGATTAGGATAAGTATACACACGTTATGTGTATGTGTGGCGACCACAATGTCCTCTTTACTTGAACCGCAGTATTGCTCATTGTGACGTAGCACAATGTTTCCTTCTTTCTCTTGGAGATCATGCTGTATTTTGCCGACCTCACCTGATCAAGTCTATCAAGTTTAGAGCGCAAGCTTTATCGATTTATATATTGAGCAATTAGTTTTTGACATTATTTTGTCATAATTTTTTAGTTGTTGTGTTATAATGCAGGCTTTTAATCTTCTGTAATTCTGTTTGAAGTTAAACAAGCACAATTAGGCACTAAATGTGCAATTTTTTTTCTTTAATATTTAAATTTGATCTGCTTTAGACATTTATCTTTTTATAGTATTTTGATCTTTTCATACTAACTACGTCGATAAAAAAAAGGAGTGGTCAGAAAAATATGTACAATATGGATTTACGTATATCACAGAAAGTGATGGGAGTCAGCGTCCTCAGTACATGATTTGTTACGCCAGGTTGAGCAATTGTTGCTTAGCACCGGCAAGACTAAAAGAACAATTTCAAAAGGTGCATGGCGATAGAAAATATTGGAACACCACGCTCGCTGAATTTAAAATGAAGAGAGCCAGACTTGATGAAAGTGCTATTCTGCCGGTTTTCGGCTTTGTACTCATTGACAAACCGATCCCCACAGCATCGTACGAAGTTGCGTACTTGATTGCGAAACAGGGAAAAATACAGACCATTGGTGAAAAACTTGTAAAACCCGTTGCGTTAAAGAAGGCAAATATCATATTTGGAAAAGCAGCCAAAAATAAGTCATCCCAAATTTCTCTTTCTAATGGCACCATTAGCAACAAAATTGATGAGTTTAAAATTCATTCGTTCTTCTGGTAAAAATCAGCAAGTTAAACTTTAACAAATAAAGGAAGGCATAATACATTATCAAAAAAAAAATGTAATATATTACGCCTTCTGTTATTTGTTAAAGTTTAACTTGCTGATTTTACCAGAAGAACGAATGAATTTTAAACTAAATAATATCCCTGGTAACAGTGTTTAGATTGAAATTGATAAGATAAACGATGACATCTTGGCTCAAATACTTTTAGACTTGATTTCGGACACGGCAAAATTCAGTCTCCAATTCGACGAGACCACGAACGCTTCCAATCTAAGCCAGCTTGCTGTATTCGTGCACTATGGGAATAAAGAAGACGTGAAAAAGGAAGTTTTTTATTTTGTCAGGCCCTTATACAACTAAGGCTGCCGAGGTTAAAAAATTTGTAGATAATTTCTTCAGAGACAATTATCTTTCGTGGGATATTGTTTATGCAATTTGTTTGGTCGGAGCTCGAATCATGTTGGAACGAAATTTTGGTTTTGGTACGCTACTGAAAACCAATGCACCACACATAACTGTAACCGATTGTCTCTTGCACGGGCATGCATTGGCAACAAAAACCTTCACTCCAAAACGGGCAAAAGTATTAAAAATTGTGGTGGAATATGTGAACTATGTGCGAAATAATGCTATGAAACAGCTCATATTCAAGGAGCTGTGTAATGAAATAAGCTCTGTATTCGAGTTACTTCTGTACTATTCTAATGTTTGGTGGTTATCCCAGGGAAAGATGCTGAACTGTGTTTTTACCTTTTGTGTGGAATGTTATTGCGAGAGCACCAACATTGTCATGCAGATTGTTTTGAAAATTCTGAGTTTATTCTCGTTTTGGCATATATGGTCGATATCTTCGATGCTCTCAATAATCTCAATCAACAGAATGGTGGAGTCAACATTATCGAAGTGGAAGAACATCTGAAGACTTTTCAAAAAAAAAATGACTTAACGGAAACGACGAATGGGGAATGATGACTTGACTAACTTTCCTCTGTTTGACGACTGCACAAGTAAGACCAAAGATGTGTATGGAAATGGGAACATTTCCATACCGAGAGAATTAAAGCAAGCAATTTCCATGCACTTATATGAGCTTGCAAAGTCTCTCGATGGATACTTCCGACCAGAGAGTTATATCCAGCATGGGTAAAACAGTCATTCACGTTTAGTCCTGATAAAGAAGATGTCAATGATGAATACCTCAATGAAATCATTGAACTTTAGCAGAGCCAGTTTTAACAGCAACTCTTCAAAACAACAACGCTCTCAACGTTTTGGTGTCACCAAATCGTAGCTTACCCTCTTCTTGCTAAGAAAGCCCTTGAGATATTCATACAGTTTGTTACAACGTATCTTTGCAAACACTCCTTTCCGAAGATGATAGACTAAAAACAAAAAAAGGAAACAGACTTTGTTACCATGAGCCTTGCCAAAGTGAAACTGCGCATTTTTAGAATTGTTTCCAAAATGCAACAGCATAAGACACATTGATTTGTTGTAAATATTTATTGAGTTGTGTTTTTGTGTGTAGTTCATGTTTTTTTGGTCTTGTTTCTTTGAATGGTATGATTTTATATGCAACAGATGTACAGTTTACTTTGGGCTCAAGTTTGTTAATAAAATTGAATTTTAAGGAAGGGTTAGGTGAGTGCTTGCATGAAACTTATTGGGTTCGGTACCTCCAACAAGTTTAAGAACCACTGCTTTAGAACAATGGAGTTGCTCTTTTGGTTGTGCTTGCACTTTGTGAAGAAAATTTATTACTCCACCATTTGCTGGTTTTGATCAAGAAATAAAAACACTAAAAATTTAGAATTATTTAAGATCCTGGTTTAATAAGTTTGAATAAAACAATAATATTTATCTTTTCGGAGCCAAACTTATTGTTGGAAATTCTGGTTCTGATTTAGCTTATAGAATTACGAAAGAACTTTCTTCATCACTAGCAACTTATAATGTCAAACATCTTCCTTCTAGGCTTTTGCTAGGCAGCATTTATAAGATGCTAAAAATTAAAAAAGTTATGGTTATTTCTGAAGTGTTTTTTTCATCAACCAAATAACATCAATAATAACCAAATCAACCAAATACTTAGCATTTTTTTTCATCACCCAAAATTATACTCTACTATATGATCTATTTGTTAATGTACAGGGTGTCCCTAAATTATTGTTACAATTTTTATAGTTTGTCAAAATTTTATTTTTTGAGATATTTTCATTTGATTTGTTTTATAGTAAAAAAAATGCTTCAAGTTTTTTTCTTTCTTAACAGGTACTTGTGGAAATAATTAGGTTTAATATTACAATTTATTTAGTGATTAAGCAGAATATTTTTGAATTTAGTACCAAAAGTAAAGTTTATGAAAATGAGCACTTTGCAGGAAAAAGCGCAGTGTTTTTCCTGGTTTATAGAGACAAAGTCAGACATCCAAACACAGGGAAATTTTAGATGCAAGTACGGGAGAAAGCCACCTGCACACGACCTACCATTCGAGCATGGCATAAAAAGTTTATGAAGACTGGTAGTGTGCTACAGAGAAAGGGAGCTGGCCGACCTTAAATATCAGAGGAAGAAATTGAATCTGTGCGAGTGGCATATACCAGAAGCCCTAGAAGTCCATTCGCGGGGCTTCTACGCAGTTACAGATCTCACGCTCCACTATACACAAAGTTTTGCATAGAAACTTGCAACTTCTTGCATATAAAGTGCAGTTACTACGAGCTCTTAAGCAAGAAAATAAGCTGTGACGAAAATAATTTGCAGTGTTGATGCTGAATAGATTAGATTCAGACCCAGGGTTTTTGAAACGTGTTTGCTTCAGTGACGAGTCAATGTTCCACGTTTTTGGATTACTAAACAGACACAATTTGAGAATATGGGGCTAGGAGAATCCGCATGTTACCTGTGATCTTGAACGGGACTCCCCTAGGCTAAACGTGTGGTGTGGAATCATACATGATAAAATTATCGGTCCTTTTTTCTTCGCTGAGAAATTAGTCATAGCTCAAATTTAACTCGACATTTTGATAGAATACGTGTCACCACAGCTTGAGCATTATCAACCACAAGTTATTTTCCAGCAGGACGGTGCACCACCTCATTGGAGCCTTGAAGTTTGTCAATTTTTGGATGAAGCATTTCCAGATAAGTGGATTGGACGTGATGGTCCCATTCCATGACCGCCATCTTCCCTTGATATTACACCGTTGGATTTTTTCCTGTGGGGCTATGTAAAAAATATCGTTTACCGAACCAAAGTCTGAGACATTAATGATTTGCAACATTAAATAATTCATAAACAATTAAATTTTTTTTGCATTGGTTAGGCCAGGGTAGGCCAGCTTTGAGATTTCATTCTTCAGTAACTGCGAACAATGGTTACAATGGAAGTGAAAGTATTGATACTTTTGGTATACTGTGATACAGGCATACAGAGATATATACACACTTACAGGTTACAGAGCAGGCGTTTTGCTTCGTTACTATCCTACCGGAATGCAAAGGGCAGTACTGCCGCCCCTTCCCCCCCGTTCCGACACCACTGTATACTGTATAGTTTAATATTATTTGAGCCATTCATCGTATGTTGACTGCCATATTTTTGCCTTTGCTTCATTGCAGTAACACAAAGTTCATTAAGCAGAGAACACAACGTCGATAAATTTCTTAGAGCTATTTGACCCCTGCTTGTACTTTTAGGTAGAGCAAAATAGACGGTACTTTTTGTATTAAATCAAAATAATCTTTGGCTTAACAAAGTTAAACACTTTTGAGGCAAGTCCTTTTTTTGGTCTCCACTCTGCATCAAAACGATTTTTATCTTCAAACTCAAGTGAGGGTTTTTTTTGATCTTTCATAGGCTAAATAAAAAAAAAAACTTTTTCTGATACAGCATTTGTAAAAGTGAAACTTTAATTATGCCTAAGCACAAAAAATTCAATAGCCGTGGCAATGTTTGTAAATATTACGCATAAGCTATGAACCAATAGAATACAGTGACATGTATTTATTGAACAAATTTCCCGGAATTTTTTGTCATTTTATAGAAATAACAAAACTTTTCAAATTTGTATTATTTGGTAATGTTTTCAAATATTAAAGTAAATCATAGATTTTTTTGTCCAGGCAAAATTTAAGTCTTGCATCATTAAACTAAATTTTGCTCAAAAACATAGCACTTTGTTTTACATGAGACACTGACAGTGATGACTTTACAAAAAGAAGGGCCCGGTGCAAGAAAAGTAAGGGGGCACTATTTAGTGTTTCAAAGTAAAGCAATCTCTAAAAAATGGTCGTTGTAATAGGGGGCCTATTTTAATGTGTCGAAACAAAGTAATCTCTGGAAAAAAACTGCTTCATTGTAGGGGAGCCACTGTTTAGTGTTTCAAAATCTTGTAATCCTTAAAAAAGTTCTTGTCTTATTTGGAGGGGCACTTTTTAGTGTATCAAAACAAAGTTGTCTCTAAAAAAATTCTTCATTTTAGACATGCCACCGACTAGTGATGTAGTCGAGACCACAAATGTCGATATCGAGACCCAGACCCAATAATTTTTTGGAGACCGAGATCGAGACCGGCAAATTTTGAGACCTAAGGTTTGAGACGGTGACCAGAAACAATCAAGACCAAGATCGAGATCCAGACCAAAAAATTTTACCAAAAAAGCTCGTTTTTAATTATTTCAAAAACTATTAATTTCTATTTTTTAAATAATAATTTAAGATTACATTTAATATGAACAAGCATCTCTAACATGTTGAAAAGAGCTTTACGCAAGTGTGATTGCGTCATAAAGCAACCCACTTTAAAAACCTGCTCAACTAGAGTAGAAGAAAGCCGAAACATACAAAGCACGCTGGCTACCAATGTTGAGAAAAGCAATCAAAAAATTTTTTAATGAATATTCAATAAAAATTTTTTTAAAACTCAAAAATGCTAAAGGCACATTTATCACGAAAATGATTGAAACTTGGGTGCCTGGTAAATTTCACCGTGGTATATTTCATCATAGGTGAATTCTAACACGGTATATTCTACCACGAGGATTTATTAGGTTTAAAGAGTTGGGGTTAGAGTTAGGATTAGAGGTTAGTGTAAAAGTTAATTCTAACTGCTACCTAAAAATTATTGCCAGTCTGTATATAGTTGTGTTAACGAATTTATTGCAGAGAAAATGTAGAAAGGTTATGAAGGAATTACTGAAAACGTAAATTAGAGTATTAGCAAAGTTCCTGGCACAAACACAATATCAATAAAATAAAGAGACAACCGAATGACAACCGATATGACATCCGATATAACAACCGTTGTAACAACCGATACAGGACAGTTGGAAACTGAAACAAGGGAAAAACTCTATAAAAATCCAGCCGCCAACTGTGTGAAAATTATTATTTATCAAAACCCAAAAAAAATGTAACTTGACTTGAATACAAAAATAAATGACAATTATTACCTTGTATGAAGCGGGCGACTCAGTTATGAAACCACAAAGTAGAAGCCAATACTGCTGCAATTTAAAACTTTGCTACTAGCAGCGACCACGTTATCGGAAAAGAATAAAACAAAAAATTTTTGGCTATCTACGGCACTCCAAGCGGACGCACGAACGCCACGCTGTATGATTATTAATTTTAATGCGGGGGCAGTGAAATTAAGGGTTAGAGTTAGGGTTAGGTGTTAGGGTTAAAGTTAGAGTAAGCATTAGGGGTTAAGGTAAGAGAGCGTTAGAGTTAGAGGTAGGGTAGTAAATGTACTTGTCAACTACTGTACTCTATACTTGGAAACTTATAGCGTAATAAATCAACAACAATCAACAAATAAAATGAACAATCAACATGGTGTGATAACGTGGTGGAATATACCGTGATGAAATATAGACTACTGTGGTAGAATTTACCGCGCTGGAATGTGTCGTGGTGGAATTTGTCGTAGTAAAATATACCTTAAACCGAAACGTCGTTTTAATATTTGATTAGTTCGGTTATCAGTGTTGGCGTGTTGTATTTGTTGGCTATGTTTGGTTTACATAAAATAAAATTAGTCTAATTAATCACCTAAACAAGATTAGAAATAATGAAGAATTATACAAACTGCTTAACAACTCGCTGGTTTTTCTTTCTATACTACCCCTGTTTATTTTCTGTCTATCTTTGAGTAGATTAATTGAAGTAGTTTTTAGTTATTTTTCTCCTTTTCTTCTTTGTCATATTAGCAATATGATATTTTGTTTTAAACCAGGGCTTCTTAAACTATGGGTCGCGACCCCAAATGGGGTCGCCTAAAATAATTTTGGGGTGGCGCAACAAATTAGCATTTTGTGCTTTGTGCCGCAAAACTTTGAAAACCCCAGTAGTGCCGCGGAACTTTTGGAAAAAAGTATGGTTATTGCACATGTAATCGGCAAATCAGAGAATTTAGGGACAAAAATTGACAAATTGGAGCTTGATTCTGAGTGCGGACCTTTTTTTTTAGAGAACACTGAAGTTGGCGACGAAAATAGATAAATCGCAGTTCGATTCTGAGTGAAGACTTTTTTTTAGAGATCACCATAATTTTGGGAGGAAAATACGGAATAAGGAGATCGATTCAAAGTGAAGACCTTTTTTTTAGAGATCATTATGATTTTCGGAGAAAAATTGCAAAGTGCGAGATCAAAATCCTCTTTTGTTTTTAGAGAACACCAATTTTTGAGAATTCTTGCCTCGGGTCCCTAATTTTAAATATCCACCACTAATTGGGGTCACACAAAATTTTATTTTTTAAAACGGGGTCGCAGAACAAAAAGTTTAAACAATTAGATTTATACAATGGCGTTCGCAGAATTTTGTTATGGGAAGCGGTTGAAAGCCGAAAACACAACCATTATAATTCATGATGTCTTTTACAAATGAAAGGCCTAGTGCAACAAAAAAGGAGCCACTTTTAAAGATTCACTAAAAAAAACAATTAAAAATATCTATTTACCTTTAATATTACTGTTTTATCTTTATTTTTATCCTCCTGACTCCATGATGTACAAGAAATTGTCTGTGCCACTATACATAGAGAAACTGTCAAGCTATAACATCGACCTGCTTTTGGAGATGGCAAGATATTGCTTCCGGAAGAAATTCTTTTTAGATATTTTTTATCTTTATGATCAAAATTTAGGATTGCTTACTGAGACTACCAAGCAGGAAAAGTGCCGTAAAGTGTTTTTCTAAACGACACAGCAGAATGGCGAGAGTAGGCTTTGAACCGCGACGGTTTCAATCCAGTTTGCCATCAATCATAGCGCTATTAACCATTTAAACACCCTGCCTACAAATGTAAAATAAGGTAACGATCTTTTTTTTGCTCTTCATTTTTTTCTAGCCCTAATTTTCTTTTAATCAAATAAATTTTTCACTTTATTTTAACCGTTTTTATGCTATTTTAGTGCTGCTATGAACTTTTAAAATCATTCTTCAAAGATTTTTAAGCTCCAACCCTTCCCTTTCCGCGTGTACGTCTATAGATTCATTGATCACAACTTTTTAACCGGTTGTTAAACGGGTCCTAGACAGCGTGGTCGAGTGTTTAGAGTGTGGTGATCATGATGAAAACGGCTGCAGTTGAAAACCTACTTCTATGTCCTTGGGAAAGACGCTTTACGGCGCTTTCCCCCGCTTGGCGGTCTGGGCAAGCAGTGGAAATTTCAATCATATCTCTATAAAATTAAAAACCAAAATAAAAAATTCAATCTTGGTATCTCCGTAAGATGGTCGGGTAATTGCGTCCTTAGTATAGCACCTCCGACGCTTTTTCTGCAGGGCAGGAGTAAGTAAATAGAAATGACAACAAAAAAATACACAAACTATAGTGGTGGGCAAACGTTGTAACACAGAGGTCCACCACCATCTCTTTTTTATAAACAGTTGCAGGCCGAAATAAATAAATATATAAATAGGATGTTCAAATTATTGCATACGTAAATTTCATTACAACAAGAACTTGTTTGCTGCATTTAAGGAAAAATACTTGGGATTAAATAATGAATTTTTTTTGGAGGAAGGGTTCGATCACTAAAATTAAAGATTAAAACAAGTTTTTTCACTGTAATTCTGTACCGATTGCGGCCCAGGAGATACTTGCAAAAAAAATTGGCTCCTAGCGTGTAAAATTTGGGCACCTGTGATGTAATCCTAACTGTTAGTGATTTAAGAATTGCATCATTTTATACAACTGCACTCCTGCCATATCGATCTCCAAAAAATTTTAAATAAAAATTTTATTAATCGTGTCGCGGGCCATATTCTGGGAATTCACTGGTTATGTTTTGCACAGGTCTGAATTATATTATTGTATAGCCTACTATGTGTCACACTTCATTCCTAATAATTTTAATCATGGCGATATAGCTTATTTTCTGCCTTAAAATGATTCAAAATTGTGTTATAACGCAAAAATCCCTTGGGCAAGGGATAATCGCTTTTGTACTGTTTTTAATTATCCGCTTGCAGTTGTTCGACTGCAACTTTTTTTTTTCTTCCGCCAGACGGTGATGACGTAATGCACTTTGTCTGTATCGTATGACCGAGTTAATGGTATGTTCTGGAATGTTCTCACTTACCATGGAAAATGCGTTCTAATTTTAACGCTCGTGACCGAAGCGTTTTTCGAGATAACTCTAGCCGATTTGCATCATGTGACCTTTTGTCTATGTATATGTACGCTCGCTCGATTGAAGGCATGCGACGACGAGAGAAGAGAGTTAAGCGTTGATTTGGCGTGGAGTGCGGCGAAGGATTCTTTGATCGTACTACAGTGATAAGTGTTGAATTTATTTTGCCAATGTTTGAGTTGTGATAAGTGTTGAATTTATTTTGCCAATGTTTTGGAGTTTTGTTCTAAGAAGGTAAAATCATTTGTGTTGATCGAATTAAGTCGTAGCGTTGATTTTTGCTTTGCAGTGGCAGAGCGCTGAAGAGAATTTTCGTCAGTTGCGAGTCGTAAATTTTATAATATATTTGTTTTAGTTAGAGACAGTGGTCTCTGTTTGTTTGCGGAGGAAGGTTTTCAACGAATCAATCAGAACTTAGCCAAAACCAACTGTATAAAAGCTTCAGGCTCATAGCAAACTACTTCTTGAGCCGGAATAAAATAAAATTAGACACAGCTTTGTTTTAGCGCAGGTATTCGGGTTACCTTGCTCAACTGGTCCCTTAGGATTTCCAAAAAAAGTCTGTGATACTATTGTACCCGCTTTAAGTCTCCGAGCAACATTAGTGTAAATATTTCAACGGCAAAGGTGTTTGGGTAAAAACATTCAAAGCACTACCAGATTTGTTCGTTGCCGAAAGTAAAAATTTAAATAAAGTTTTTTTGTAATCAGATTAGCTTGTAATAGATGGGCCTGATCAGAATAAAAATCTTCATTGGAATATACAAAGAAAGTCGCAAAATAGATTTATAGATTAAAGAGAGCAAAACTATAGATTAAAGAAGTTTGACTCTAAGCTTTTGTTACCACTTCTAATTGCGGCAAAGCTGGTCAATTGAGTGTTTTCTCAAGTAAATTGCAAAACTCATCACAATAACAACAAATAAAAAAAATATCAAAAAATGTCAGGTTCCGAGACCAATTTAAAAAACACGAGACCGAGACCACATCACCTCGAGACGGAGACCATCAGCAAAAGGCCGAGACCGAGACGAGACTGAGACCGCAAAAAATTGATCTCCAGACCGATCTCGAAACTTCCATCACTGCGCACCGACGAGCTGGTGCTATTATGAAGAAATAGAGTAATATCTTTTGGAGGGAGGCCAATTTTTTATTTATTTTATTGGAGCCTGGTGCGGCCGCTTCTTTCGCACACTATTAAAGCCATCACTGGGGACTGAACAGCGTCACCTTCTTCTTGAAAATTCAAATAAAGACAAAAAAGTTCTTCATTTGATTTGAAGGCAGTTTTGTCTCCAAATTTCAAATGAAGAAGACTTTATTTGGAAAATGTGAAAATTGCGGAAAAGGGTTGAAAAGTAAAGTCCACAGTGCTCTCTACTTATTGGTCTACAATCTTTTTATTAATACTTTTAATCATGTCTCTTTGTTTAATTTATAATAAATCTTTTTTTCTAAATTTTCATTGTAATGCTTGTACTTTTCAAGAATGTTTGGCGGGCAGCTTCATCTTAACACTTGATTTTGTCAACAAATTCAATTTTATATAAAAGCTTCTCAATTTTAGAGTAAAGTTTGTAATTGTTTTTTTTTTTGCTAGCATGTCTCAAAGTTTTTAGCTTATCAAACCGAGTTCTACGATGCATTTGCAGAATTTCTAACTGATGCAAACAGTTGAAGTTTTTTACCTTCAATAAATAATTTCGTGCTTCTTATAAGAATGATGTTTTAATTTGCTTAATATATTTTACGTAATGCAATTAGCTACTTTTCCGATGAGTATTTTGTTATGAAGTTGTATAACCGATAGAACGTGTTCGTCAATAAATAAAATGAATGACATTCCACGTCCAATCGATCGTGATTACTTACGCTAACTGTTCTATGGAATAGAATGATCAACCTATAAACGACTGAGCGTCTTCAAATAATCACAATTGGTCGTCCTAAAAGTGAATTGCGTCACGTATGACGTCTCGGTGGCGGTTTCACAGCTATGACATGTGATTGAAATTTTCTTGTTAGTGAGATTTTGAATTTGCTAGCCGTTAAAAGCAATCGTGTTGCTTCTTACATTCTGACTTTAATTATAACGACAACAACAGGGACAATAGCAAGCGCTTTATAATTGTGGGACTGAAATGGTAGTCACGGGTCAGGAAACATGCATTCATATATTTTCATCTGTATATTTATCCGTTTTACTCACAGGAAAGCGTCGGAGGAACTATACTAAGGGAACTGTCAAGTGAAAGGAAGTACACACAAAAATATCTGAAAGACACAAAAAATATCGCTGCCGTTGAAATTTTTTATTTAGAGATGTGACTGAAATTTAGATTTGCTTGCGAATAAGCGGAAACACAACAGAAATCGATTGTATGCGTCATCAATACAACGCTTTAACTTCTCTACCATGCTGCCTCATATGCTGCCTTTGAATTTAAAAATATATTGCTTTTCAATGCAAGAAAATATTTCATTTCAATAAATTTTTTTTATTGTTTTATTGTGACATTTTTTTGGACTAAAGTTGTTGTGATCATATTTTTTACGTTATAATCAAGTTACCATGTTCTGCTTATTTCTACGATTTGTGCTTTTTTTAAAAAACCTGTTTATTTGAAAATTACAGTAAATGCTTAATTTTTATTACTATTGATACTGTTATCCAGTGATAACAGTATCAATAATTCCTCAGTGCTTTTTAACTGGGTGTACTTTTTTCCCCAGGCTTTGCTATGACTTTTTACAGGCACACCGGCTTGATGCTTAGTTATTTAAAATCGCAGTTTGCTTTAGTTTTCTTTTAAGCAGAGTGTGAATCGGAGTCAGGAGTCGTCTTTTTTTTTTTTGATCATGACTCCGATATATTAGTACGCGCTAGCTTAGTTCGAAGACGATACGTCTGAAGAACGAATGTCATCTAAGCTTTAAGGGTTGTTAAGCAATTCAAAAACACGAGCGTTCATTAATGGTTCAAACTTCTCTAACAAACGCTTTAACTTATGCGTCAGTAACAAGTCATGTTTTCATTGGTTCTTCATTTATCTTACAAAAATTGAAACGGAACTTTAAAGTTGCAAACCATAAAGTAGGGTGATTTTTGCTAAAAGTTTGAAAAATTTTGTGTCCCAGATGTCAGTTTGCTGCTGATACTGAGGAGACTTCATTTGGTTAAAATTGGTTAATACTGTAAATATTAAAGGGAGTTTTTGGACCAGCGTTTATACAGGGTGTTCCATAAGTCTAGGGAAATTTTTAAATTAAGATTTAAAACATATAAATACGAGATTTTGAAAAATTCTTTAACTATAAATATTTGTATTGGTTATATTTTAGTTTTGTAAAATTTCTTTTAAAAATGATTTCAATCGATTTGCGAAAAACGATTTTGAAAATGCATTCCCAAGGATACAAAGTCACGCTCATCTCAAGAATTCTAAACATGCCCAATTCAACTGTCTGGAACATTATCAGAAAATTCCAAACAACAAAGGAATTTGCAAATTGCCTCGAACAGGTCGTCCAAGATGCATGAGAACTCCGAAAAAAATCAAAGTCATAAGGGAAAGAGTTCGAAGAAACCCAAAAAAGATCAATGAAAAAAAAGTTCATCCCTTAGAATATTTTCTTCGGTTAGACCTGAAGCAATCTTCCTCTTTTTTCTTAATGTATGAAAGAGCAGCATGAAAGAGAACAAGCCTGTGTTAACCATCTCTTTTTCTTCGGAGTCGGACGAGCGGCTGTTCTGGTTGTGGTCGGAACTAGAAGATCTTTCGCAGCTGTTGACTTTAATGGCAGCTTTTCTTTTCAGGAACTCTTTCGTCGACTGTATCGAAGCTTCTTTCAATAAAGCTCTCTTTTCGTTGGTTTCTAACCAGTCGGCTTTAAATCGTGGGTCTAAAAACATCGCAAGTCGAAAATCTTCCTGATTGAGACAAGGGTTCAACCTTGTGTTAACCTGATCAAGTAAGATACCAGGCAAGATTTGGCAGATGTGCAGTTTCAATATCATCTCTTCTATCGACTTTTTCAGGCCGATGACAACAGCACACACATTGCTGATTGTAACTTTGCTCTCTCCTTCAACTTGAGACATCGCTTCTTCAGATGGACTCCGCACGTCAACCAGTTCTGTAATAACAACAAGCCCTGTAATGCTTAATTTTAAGGTGCTCTTTTCCTTCTCAGACTTTGACAATTCTCCAACGGCCGCATTCAATACATCTTTGCCTGCCTTTGCAAATGACCGGAGCATTTTCAGAGACAAATTCTATCTCGTCTGATTTTTTTTCATTACGTAAAGATTCTTCTTACGAAGAAATTCGCTTGCTATTAAAGATAAGTTTATACTTTTCAAAGAAAATCTAACCTTTGGTCCGCCGATTTAAAGCGAAAACCGTTCCTTATTCATTTTGAATTCAGGGGCAAAAGCGACACCGTTTTTAAAAAAGTATTCACCGTGTAAGCGCAAGCTTGTTTATTGGTTTGGTGGACTCGACTCTTAGAAATAAGCAGAACATGGTAACTTGATTATGACGTAAAAAAACTGATTGAAACAGCTTTAGTCCAAAAAAATGTCACAATAAAACAATAAAAAAAATTTATTGAAATGAAATATCTTCTTGCATTGAAAAGCAATATATTTTTAAATTCAAAGGCAGCATATGAGGCAGCATGGTAGAGGAGTTAAAGCGTTGTATTGATGACGCACACAATCGATTTCTGTTGTGTCTCCGCTTATTCGCAAGCAAATCTAAATTTCAGTCACATCTCTAAATAAAAAATTTCAACGGCAGCGATATTTTTTGTGTCTTTCAGATATTTTTGTGTGTACTTCCTATCACTTGACAGTTCCCTTAGTATAGTTCTTCCGACGCTTTCCTGTGAGTAAAACGGATAAATATACAGATGAAAATATATGAATGCATGTTTCCTGACCCGTGACTACCATTTCAGTCCCACAATTATAAAGCGCTTGCTATTGTCCCTGTTGTTGTCGTTATAATTAAAGTCAGAATGTAAGAAGCAACACGATTGCTTTTAACGGCTAGCAAATTCAAAATCTCACTAACAAGAAAATTTCAATCACATGTCATAGCTGTGAAACCGCCACCGAGACGTCATACGTGACGCAATTCACTTTTAGGACGACCAATTGTGATTATTTGAAGACGCTCAGTCTTTTATAGGTTGATCATTCTATTCTATAGGAGAGTTACTGTGCGTAATCACGATCGTTACCGTAAGTAATCACGATCGACGTGGAATGTCATTCAGTTTATTTATTTACGAACACGTTCTATCGGCTATAAAACCTCATAACGAAGTCGCTTCGTCGAAATACTTCTCGAAGAAGCTGATTGCATTACATCAAAGTTGTTAAATAGTGATTAAAACGTCAAATCTTATAAAAAGCATGAAGTTATTCATTCAAGGTAAAAAACTTCAACTGTTTGCATTAATTAGAAATTCTGTAAATGCATCGTAGGACTCGGTTCGATAAGCTAAAACTTGATTAGAGACAGGCTAGCAAAAGAAAAGAAACTATTACAAACTTTACTTTAGAATCGAGAAGCTTTTACATAAAATCGAATTTATTGACAAAATTAAGTGTCAAGATGAAGCTCCTGGGCAAACATTCTTGAAAAATACAAGCATTACAATAAAGATAAAAAAATAAGGACTTATTATGAATTAAACAAAGAGACATGATCAAAAATATTAATAAGAAAATCGTAAACAAAAAAAATAGAGAGCGCTGCAGACTTTATCATTCAGCTCTCTTTCCGAAATTTTTACATTTCCCCAACAAAATCTTCTTTATTTGACAATAAGAGAAAAAACTGCCTTCAAATCGAATTAAGAACTTTTTTGTCTTTATTTCAGTTTTCAAGAAAAACTTTATTTTGAGTTTTTAAAATGCAAAAAAACGTGACGCTGCTCAGTCCCTCATATAAAACAAAGGGATATGTCTTTGAAAAAAATTTATTTTAATGACGTAAGACTTAAATTTTGCAGACAAAAAAATTTTAAGATTCACTGTAATATTCAGAAACATTACCAAATAATACAAATTCGAAAAGTTTTGTTATTTCTATAAAATGACAAAAAATTCCGGAAAATTTGTTCAATAAGAAACATGTAACTGTATTCTATTGGTTCATATCTTATGCGTAATGTTTACAAATGTTGCCGTGGCTATTAAATTTTTTGTGCTTAGGCATAATTAAAGTCTTTCTCTTACAAATGCTGCAAATTAACTTTAACCCTAACCTAAGTGCAGGAAAAAGCTTGTTGGTAAACAGGCGCACGGTCCTAGGGGTATTCAACACGTTGTAAAAAAAATTATTGTAAGGCTACGTATGTACCATAATCGTTATACGAGCCGGGGGAAAAAGAAAAGCAATTGCTACCCCAAGTCTAGAAAATTTGGTCAAAATCAACATTTTTTGCGCAACGACAATAAATTATTTGGGCAAAACTAACTTTTTTGGGGACTGAAAGCGAATACTTGCCCATGACAAAGTTTCCAAGTCTAAAAAGTTGATCGAGATTTGAGGTGAAAACCTAATTCTTTAGGAAAAAAAGGAAAAAGATTAGACAAGGTTTCAAAGTGATAAAGTTTTTTTCGTCTTCGCCAAGCATTTTCAGGCAAAAATGTGTGAGATTTTGTCTGAACTTTTGCAAAGCTACAATATTATGATTCCGGCAAACGTCAATAAAATTTAGGAAAAACTGTATTGTCTCCGCCCAAAGTTTTTTGGCTGGTACGGCTATGTGTATAATTTTATTAAAATTAATCAGTTTTTTCACAAAATCAATCAGTTTTTTTTACTATCTTTCGCTACAAACTTAGCCTTTTTCTCTGACCGTAACTGTATTGATGTATTGCAAAGTATTGCAAAGTATTGCAAAGAATTATTAAAGATGATAACCTCTTTCAAGCAACATTTAATCCAATTGAAAAATGTTAGGGTAGTAGAATTACTATGACACGAACTGATTGATAAATTTATTGAACGAATAAGCAAGCTATCAACAAAATTGATTTTGTGATTTTTATTCAAGCGGTCTGAAGCTAACATTGGTTTTTATTGTTGTGCACAACTGTAACACATCCCTCATAATAAACGCTTTTTTAAAATAGCCATTTTTTTATTGCTTTTTTTATTTTATTTTTTTATTTTTTTTAATGTAATACAATCTCGTAGTTAACGGTTTCTTCGTTTTCTTTCGTTAGACAAAATTCGATTGAAGCAGAATAGCCATTGTGCAATGGCAAGCGTTTGGTTATGATAACCTTAAAAAGTGCAGATTTACTGCTGAAATCGTACAAACTTGTAGGTTCCAAGGTATTAGTGAAATTATTTGCAAAAGATCAACCACATACGCCTTCACAGAAACTGGGATCTCATAAGGATTATTAATTACTTTAATATTAGTTTCTACCAACAAACGTGTGATTTCATCATTTTCGGATGATTGTATCAGTTTATTCTCTACCTCAGTACTTCCCAAAATTCTGCCACTGACGTACACCTGGATGCCATTTAAGTTACTCGCGTACTTTTTCTCAAATACTGGGCTTAGAATATGCACATAGTCGTACCAAACAAAAAAAACTTTGGGGAGCAATACAGTTTTTCCCAAATTTTATTGGCAAGTGACCAAATCATGATCGTGTAGCTTAGCAAAAGTTGAGGTGGAATGTCACAGATTTTCGTCTCAAAATTTTGACAAACACTAAAAAACAGTCATCACTTAAAAATGTGTCCAATTTTTCCATTTTGGTTCCAAAATGCTGGAGATTTCTAAAAAAAAAGGTCACCACCTCAAATCTTAATCTGCTATGCTCATTTAACATATAAAAATTAAGTAAATTAAAACAAAACACTAGTTACATACAGAAAATAGCTATCTATGTGTTTAAACAAGTGGTTGGTGGTACAGAATTTGATAAGAGCCACAAAAAACTCATCTCTAAGCTTTTCGTCCGACTTTTTCAAAAGATAAACGTCGGAATGAAGGAAAGAAAATTCAATTGATTTTTTAATAAAGCTGAACGAAGATGATTGGATATTTGAGAGAAGCGTCACAACACATGATCAACGCAAGAGTCTCAAGTTGTAAACAAACTCTTTTTGGTGCCATAAACTTGGCTTGCAAGATTTGATGTAAACGGGTTATAAAGCAAATAAATGAAAAGACGAACTGCCAAATGAAAGAGTATTAATTTTTATCATTATAATTTTTGGCGCGTAGGGTTATCTAAAAGGTGTTGACCAATTGCGGATTCCCTAAACATGACTGGGGTTGAAGATTTGCCAAATGAGTGAAAATGTTACGAGAGTTTGGAATTTGGCCAGTTCTAATAAATTTTGGCACATGTTGACGAATTCTGTCCTGTAATAGTTGCAATGTGCGGCCTACATACCGACTATCACAGTGGCCCGAAAAATTATGAACTAACATTGCTCAAAAACGAAACAGGCAACACATTCTTTTTGATTGCAGAAAGAAATGGGCAAGATGTAAAAATAACACGATGTTCTGCTGCAAAAAAGCATTTTTCCATATAGGCTTTGATTTTACTTCCATGTCTGAAGAAAACAATTCCCAACCAGGGCAGATGATGATAGGCAGGGCATTTCTTTACTGTGTGTGAAGTAAGTGATGTAAAATCTTTTAGTTTATGGGCAAATGTTTTCTCAATGACGTGGTCGGGGTAGCCATTCAATAAGTAGTATTAAAGAAATTTTTTTAAGTTCAGCTTGCAGCTTGCAGCTTGCAGTCTGAGCAGATCATCAAGGCACGATGTACAAGGGTGGAAATTAAACTGATTTTCCTTTTTCCAGGGCTAAAGGGTTTCCAGTTCAGGTATTGTCTTGTAAATGTGAGCTTACGGTAAATAGATGTAATAAATCTAGAGCCCATCTTTTCGACCTGTACATCAATAAAAGGAAGAGATTGATTAACTTATTTTTTAAACGTAAACTGCAAAGAAGGGTACAAGGAGTTTAATTGATAAAAAAAACTCATCACAATCACTTTCACTATAAAAGATAGCAAAAGTATTGTCCATGTAGCGATAGTATATCGGTAGTTTCTTCACTCTTCCAAACAATAAAGATTTATAAAACCGACAAAAAAGTTAGCCAGCACAAAATTCAAGGAGGAGTCATTGGCTACACCATCTATTTGACGGTACACGACATTGTTGAAACTGAATTTAACAGATTTAGTCGCTGTTTGCATGAATTCAATAAAAACTTTATGCAGAAAAGACGGAGCTATAAGGTCACTATCAAAAGGGCGTCAGCACAAATATTAATAATCTCTGCCAGGGGAACATTAGTAAAAAGACTGGATATATAAACAAAGCAGAGGAAAGCAGAAGGGGGCAAATCAAACTGTCTAATTATTTGATAAAAAGTAAAGGAATCTTGAATGCAGTTAGTGGAATATAAGAGTAGGACAGGATCAAGAATAGACGTAAGCCACTTTGCTAAGAAGTGCTCAGTTAAGCCAATCATGGATAGAATCTATCGTAATGGTAAATCTTCTTTATGAGTCTTGGGTAATCCTTACGACCGAAGTTGTTGTGATCCGGTTGGTCTAATGGCTTTGTAGACACTAGATGGTAGTAGACAATTTTTTTCCATTGTAGCAGTTGACGTTGTATTTAGGACTCTTTTCGGCAAATCTTCAACCCCAGTCATGTATAGTGAATTCTCGATTGGTCAACACCTTTTAGATAACCCTATGTGCGCCAAAAATTAAAGTGACAAAAAATTTATTATTATTTCATTTAGTCGTTCGTCTTTTCATTCATCTGTTTTTGAAGCCGTTTACATCAAATCATGCAAGCCAAGTTTATGCTGCCAAAAAACGTTTATTTATAACTTGAAAACCTTGCGCTGAATATGTGTTTTGAGGCCTTTCTCAAACATCCAATCATCTTCGTTCAGCTTTATTAAAAAATTAATTAAATTTTTCTTTCCTTCATTCCGACGTTTATCTTCTGAAGAGTGTCAGACAAAAAGCTTCGAGATGAGTTTTTTGTTGACTACTATCTATGTGTCTTTTATGCGCTTAAACTGGCGACATTTTTAATGAAGCACAAGAACAGTTTCTCGAGTTAAAATTTAACTCAGCAGCCAAGGACAAGTTTGAAGTGCTGGACTTTGAGGCGTTTTGGGCCAAATACCTTCCCGTTTGCCATCTTATTACTACGGCACACTAGTAAATTCTGAGTTTACCTGCGGCACACTTACTTCATGAAGGCGAAAGCCTACTTAATACACTCTTTAAATTTACATACAGAAATTTTATTTACTTCGATTTGATCTCATATTTCGCTATTTTTCTCCCAAAATCATGGTGATCTCTAAAAAAACATATACAACAAAATGAAACTATATGCGGTATTTTTAAGGGGGGCCCGAGGCAACTGCCTCATTCGCCTCACCCAATATCCACCATTGACTCTATGGCTTTCCGTCAGAAACACAAAAATTTCGCGGCACACTTTAATCCCTTTCAGGGCACACAGTTTGGGAAACCCTGCTCTATAGTATGAAGTTTTTTTCATAATTGTGACCTGATTAGCTAAAATATAATTTATTACATTGAGCAAATTATCTCTATTCCGTTCGTTACGGGACTTCAGATGTTTTTTGCTGATTAAAAATTCTGACTTTAAAACAACGCACAGCGTATATAAATTAGGACTTGCGCATTTGCTGGAGCATTGTGACGTAATCAAGAAGCATCAAAGGGTTTTTAACTTTTTGAAGACGGGGCTTTTATCCAATAGCTGCGCCATTTTTGGAGTTTTTCAAGAATTAAGCAATATTTAAATATACGTAATTTCCTCATTAATTATAAAAAAATTGTTTAAATTTTATATCATTGAAAAGATAATTTTTTCCCAAGTACAATGATGTAAAATTTTTAAAAATTTGTTCAAAAACAAGTTTGCAATAAACAAAATAAGAAGCCCCACTTTTCCTTTCAAAAAATCCCTTTTTCCCAATAATTACAGCTAGCGACAAGATAATTCAAATTTTAAAGTCGCTACGTGTCGCTAGAGTTCTACTCTGTCTGGCGAAAAAAATTTCGTCTGAATAATTTGCAAAGCGCGCGCCTGTGCTCAATTTATCTCCCATGGGAATTTGGCGAAAGGCACATTATTTACTAGAAAAACCATATTTTGAACTTTATCTGAGTGTGTGTGCTTGCGTGCCATTGTTTGAATCTTTGCGCGGCTTTGACTTTGATCTAGAAAAAAAGTTTCTGGTTTTCTTCGTGACAATTTATAAAGAAGAGATGGCAAGCTCATAGCTTACATTAGCTTGTTCAGCAAAGTAAGGTAGGATTTTGTAATTTATTAAATTCTTATGTAACAAATTTTGATCGACTGATGTATTTTTGCTGAAGCATAAAACTACACCGGGTAATATGTTTTAGCAAAATATTTTCAATTGGCTGATATACAATTTGCAACTTTAGCAAATAAAAATTTATAAATGAATTTTTTAATGCAAATATTGAAATGTTCTTTGTGACAAGCAATAAACCATTTTTACAAATGGAAGGTCACTGTGGATATGGCACAGCAATCCTTCATAATTTTTCATTTTTAATTTCCATATTTGTCCTCGTAACACACGAAAAAGCTTCGCAAACGCTATAAATAGAGCAACTGTCAAGCAAGTATTATGACCTGCTTCCAGAGACTCCAAGATATTGCAGTCCGATTCCGAGCTATTGAAGCATATAATTTATAATTTAGAAAAACGAGGGACCCGCAACTTAGACGAAACATTTGGTGTTCAAAAATCTGTTTTTGAAATAACATATAGAACCAAAAACCAGTTTTTAAAAAATATATTATTTCTAAAATTTACTTGATTGATACTGTTTGTATATATTCTTTACTTCATAAAGGTTTATTAATCTTAGTCTCATACAAAAAAAACTTTTTTTATAATTATGACCTGATTAGTAAATTATAATTTATTAAATTGAACAACTTATCTCTATACGGTTCGTAACAGAGCTTTCAGATGTTTTTTTTGCTGATTAGAAATTCTGACTTCGGATCAAAGCGCAGCCGTATATAAACGGGCGTGAGCTTGGGTATTGTGACGTAACAGAGGGTTTTTTAGGAAGTTTAGACAAAACAATTTGCCGTGTTTCTTTTTTTGCTCACTTTGAGTCACGTGACATGAGCCCAAATTGGCTGACCCGTCTTCAAAGAGTTAAGGAAGTTTAGCCAAAAAAAATTTGCCGAATTTGTTTTTCTGCTAACTTTGAGTCACGTGGTATGCCTAAATTTAAGTCTCCCTTAAGAAAAATTAGGTAAAATTTTTTTCGAAAAATATTCTGGTCTCGATTTCGGTCTCGATTTCGATAGTTTCTCGTCTCGGTCTTAAACCTTGACCGAGACCGAGACCGAGACCGTAAAATTTTTTCGAGACCAAGACCGAGATCGAGACCGGAAAATTTTACAAAAATTGTTCATTTTTTTTATTTATTGATCCAAAAATTTTTTTTAATATTCTAAGATTACATTCTAAATTAAAAAAACATCTCAAGTTGGAAAGACCTTCATGTTTTAAAATATATTAGAGCCTACAGAAATTATATTTATAACTAGACACAATTCAACAAATTATTTTATTAGAACAATGGTAACCCGTCGGCTTTCTTATTTACAAACTGTATTCATGATTTCCCAATGTTGCCGTTTGGAAACATTTAGCAAAAATGGTAAAACAACCTACTTAAAAATTATTCATCGACACAAAAATGAGTATGCAAAGACACAAAATGGTTTTAATTTGATTTTAGATTATAACTCAAACGTGCTTAATTCACATCCAGTTTTTAGATAGCTAAAAAAACTTGAAACTACCCAGAAAATCAAGCACAGTTCCAACCCTGGCTCCGACACATATTTCAATAAATAATTTTTTTTGATTTGCTGTAGTTTCAAGTAGGGTTGTGGAGTCGGAGGAATTTTTTCTGACTTCAACTTCGGCTCTAACCATTCGAAATTTTCCGATTCTAACTTCGACTCCTGAACATCTAAACAAACGACTCCTACTCCAGAACATTTAAAAAACGACTCCAACTCCCGAAACCCACTCCAGCAGTTCTAAAAGCACGACTCCAACTCCGACTCCTTCTCCAAAACGTTCGAATCCGGCGACCCCGACTCCACAACCTTGATTACGTCACATTTTTAAAATTTAAAAATGAAAAGCCGACCCTCTTTTTAAAATTTGTAGCCTGAGCTGTTTAATGTTAAGATTTGATATCAGTTCTTCAAAAAAGTACTTGAGAAAAATATTTGACGAAAGTTGAATTTTGATGAAGTAATGAAAACTTATTTGATGAACATTTTCATGATTTTCATCAAATAAGTTTTCATTACTTCATCAAAATTCAACTTATTTGATGAAAATTCACAACTGACGTTGTGAATTTTGTGAACTTTCTTTGCAACTAATTTAGTGCAACTAAACAAAATATATTTTATTTAGTTGCTGCTTCCTTATTCACAATCTTTGTTTCTACTTGCACCATAAGTAATTTCAAATTGATTGGGAATAAATATAAAAATAAATAAATAAATAATAATCGAGTAAATTATTTTGAATTACAAGTCACAAAATAAAGCTAAAAATTTTAATTATTTAAAGCCCGACAGATTGTATGTAAACATAGAATACAAAATTTAATACAGAAACTCAAAAAAAGAAAAATAAGAAATAAAACTAAAACTATTCTTTTAATCTACTACTATACGAGGGTGAGTCAAAAAGTTTTCACACAAATGCCATAAAATTTCTATTTTTTAAATGATTATATTTATTTTTCAACATAAGCTCCATTATTGTTTATACGGTTTTGTAATCTATGTTTCCACCTACAAATCCCTCCCTTGTAGAATTCTGGGGGCTGTCTCTAACACCAGGTAATCACTTGCCTTTTTGCTTCTTCTAAGGATCCAAATCGGGTACCTTTGAGAGATTCTTTTAGTTTCGGAAACAGAAAAAAAGTCAGAAGAAGCTAAATCCTAACTATGAGGTGGGTGTGGAAGTGTTTCCCATTGAAATTTGCGTAATAGGGCCCTACAGACCTCGAAGAATGAGCAAGGGCATTGTCGTGATGAAACAAAATCTGATTGTGCAATTTTCCTCGGCGTTTTTTGGCTCAGGATGTCTTCAACTTCTTTAAGACGTCTTCATAATAGCTTGAGGTAACTGTTTTCGTACCTTCTAAAAAGTAGATCAAGATTATTCCTTCACACTTCCAAAAAATTGTGGCCATGACCTTTTCGACAGATCTTTCTGCTTTGAATTTAACAGGTCCTGGTGCTCCCTTCGGATGCCATTCTTTTGATTGAATTTTGTTTTTTGGATCAAATTGATAGATCCACGTTTTATCTCCGGTGTGGCATCGCTTGAAAAAAATAGTTTCATTTGCTTCCATCTTTGTCAAAATTGCTAAGGAAAGATCAGCCATTTAATTCAGTTGATTTTCCTGCAACGCTTTTGGGACCCAACGTGCTGAAAGCTTGCTCAAGCAAAGATATTTTAAGAAAGAATTAAAAATGCAGATAGAATCTTCAATTTCCACTGCATTGGCGATTTCATCGATAGTAACTCTTCTATCTGCTTCAACTAGATTCTACATAAGCCTGATGTTTTCTTGATTTTTTGAGGTGGAGGGTCTCCCCTCTCTTGAATCATCTTCAAGTTGCTCCCTTCCTTCCTTGAAGCGTTTAATCCAATCATAAACGACTGCTCTACATAGTGTGGACTCACCATAAACCTGCTGTGAAGCTTCAATGATCTTAACTGGTTTTTAATTAAGTCTAGTCAAAAATTTAATGTTTGCTTGACACTTCTTTCCCATAGTATTGACATTGACACTTCTTTTCTATAGTATCATAATACTGCACAATTTATTCTTTCAATCGATATTTTCACGTTCTATTTTTAGTTATTTTAAGTTATTTTTATCAATTTATTTACAATTGGCTCATTTACTTGACTTTTCAACGATTAATTTACCTATGTGAACCCTTCTTACGACATAAAAAGGAAAAAAAGGAAAAAAAAAAATTTGTGTGAACAAAACGTTTTGAACAAATTATGCATTTTTACCCGCCTTATTTTGAAATCATATTCTTATGGGGGTAGTGATTAAATGACGATTGTCTCTTCCTACCTCCCGCATCACGCTTTTGTATTGTTGTTGTTTTGTTTTGCAATTGTATTCACTTGTTTTGTTACTTTCTGTATTTTTTCATCGGCAGCATTTTTTGCAATGTTTGAGACAATTCTTTGTTTTCTCTTTTTTTTAAAGAAAATTGTGATTTGTGATGCAAATAAAAATAAATTCTCTCTCTCTCTCTCTCTCTGCTCTTATTTCAAAATTTGCCATTTTAACGCACAAAAATACAAAACATTTCAAACACAACAAATCGTAATGCTGCAAATAGATAGAATAATAAAACTTTTCAAGAAAAACTATAAAATTTATTAGGGAAACCCTAAAGGTATGTTTTAACATGAAAAAATCGTAAGATTTTGCACATTTTGAAAATATCGCATTTGTCTGAGAACTTTTTGACTCCCCTCGTATATATGCCGGCCCGCAACCAGAAAGAAACCAAGAAAAGCGACACAGTCCCTAGCATTTACAAAATTGCTATAGTTTTAACAATCAAGTGCTAAGTTCCAATTTCACCATAATAAAGCTTGTTTTTGTTTTCCAATTTTAACTCCACTAACTTCAATCTTTAATGCAAAATCATACATTGCTGGAACATATTTTTAGAGAATTCCATTCCATGCCTGTAAGCACATCCATATACTTATTTGATTACATTGGCCTGTTGCCGTTGGTATTTCGCAAGAACAAGAATGCTATTTTTTTCTGATTGTTCAGGGAAAACGACTCTGATTCTTGACTCCGACTCCCATAAACCTAAAAAAACAACTGCAGTTCCGATTCCGACTCCAGCAAAACTAAAAAAACGATTCCGGCTCCGACTCTGATTCCACAAACCTGGTTTTAAGGTATTCGTCACCATTTTTGTGACAATTAAAATCAGCTAACGTTCTTTAATAACTTGAAGCTTATTAAAGATACGTAATTTGGGCTGGATGGAAGCAAAGCCTGTTACCAAAAACCGATGACGGTGCTGCTTTTTTAACGCTAGTATTTGGGATTATCAAGCGCCCTTATTGAATCTTTACGTTTTCTTTATTTAAAATTTTCAGTTATAATGGCGGGATTTCTTTAGTAGAGAGAAAATATAATGGCTGCAGCAGGCTTCCTTAAAAACGTCGTAAAAGTCGGCTTCCGAAGCAAAAATTAAGCATTCTTTCATAGTAGCACCATGAAAGCTTAAAAATTGTTCAATTCAAGAGCAGACTTCTTTTTGGAGGGATTTCACTTAATGTTTTTTGTTGAAAGATGATTGGATACCAAAAAACAAATTTATTATTCAAAATAGAATTCTATGCAAGTGAAGATAAAAACAAGGTTTCGATTACTTTAATTTTTTTTCCCAAATAATTTCTTATAAAGTGGCCTCCTATTCTTTTTTCTAGCCGTCACTGTTTGGCGGGCTAAAACAACCATTGTACAGTAATAAGTAATAACCAACAAGAAATATTTTATTATTGTCTTTTCTAGTCTTTTAAAGTTAAAGTTGTGTATTGCAATGTAGTTACACCGAAGACATCACCCAAGTTTCTATACGAAATATTTCTACTATAATTACTTTTTATGACTTTTTCTGCTGCAGGCTTACAAACGATTTTGCAAAATTATATAAAATGACTATGAATACGAAAAGATATGCTGTTGTAATTACCGGCTTTTTTGAAATATTATGCGTCGGTCAAACAATTTTTGGGTGGAGCTCAATGGAGTTTATATTGACAAATGAAGGATTTTTTAATTCATCTTGCAAAAAATTGAACTATTTAAATTCAACATTCAACGAAACTACTAAACATTTGTGTAAAGATCAAAAAATCAGTTTGGAACTGATTTACACTTTGTCTTTAATACTATGGGGTTTTGGCAGTTTAGTATTAGGAGCAATCATGGATCGATTTGGGACTCGGATTTTACGACATTGTTCCGCTCTGATGTATATAATCAGTTGTTTAGTCATTGCTTTTACAAATCAAAACTCATCTTGGCTGCTTTATCCGGGTTTCATTGGCATATCTGTGGCTGGTATTGGCTTGTACGCTTCGAATGTTCAAATATCAAACTTATTCGATAAAAATGCTGGTTTAGTTGTGAACTTGCTTTATGGGGCAAACATTGGAAGTATCAGTGTGTTTGCTTGTGCAAAAACTTTTTATCAAATTGGAATATCACTAAGAAATATTTTCATATTTCTATCAGCAATAGGAATACTGATAACAATTCGAACATATTTTTTAATGCCAAAAACCAACATTTCCAATGACGATTTACAACCAAATTCGAACAATGAAATAAGCCGTCTTGTTAATGAAGAAACATTATTAACAAAGAAATATGTTCGTACAGAATTGAAGTCTTCAATTTTAAATTCCGTTTTTTTGTTGGCAGTATTTTCAGCAACAGTTATTACATTGCGACAAACATTTTTTATTGAAGAACTAAATTATTTGCTTTTTAATTGGTACTCTAAGCGTCCTAATTTTATCAGTTTGCAACTCAACGTTTTCGGTTATTTTCAAATTTTTGGAATAGTTTTCATGCCATTATTTGGAAAATTTTATGATTTGCTTGTAAGACATTTTAGTCAAAAATTGTCTCATCTGCAAGCAAAGTTAAAATCTTTATCGATAACATGTTTATTGACTATTTCATTTACAATTCTTTATTCCATTTTTAATTTAATTTCATCACCAGCGTTGCAATATTTCACTTATAGTTTGATTGTTTTATCATATCCAGCTAATTTCGAGTTATTAATAATTCAGTGTTTTCCAGATAAATATTTCGGGACGCTTTACGGAATAGCGTCGGTTACAACAGGACTATCGCTATCCATACAATACGGACTTTATTACATTGCTTTAAGAGTTTTTAAAGGTAGCTTTACAGCAGTAAATATTTTTGTGTTGGGATTAAGCGTAACGTTATTGATTCATCCAATTAATTTGTATCGTTGCTCTAAAAAAGCTACAAATTGTTAATGACAGTTTCTAAATGAAATTGATTTACTTGCAAAATTCATGATAAAACAAAGGCTATTTTGCTTCATAATTCCAAAATATTTTTCATTTAATGAAAAAAGAATTAATAGATAGATGTAAAATATATACACGTGATGCAATTAAATTGGAGAATAGCGATAACAAAGACATAACTCAAAACTTTTTTTCTGATATTTATTAGAAAATTATCAGAATGAAAGAGAAATCAAACCAAAACGAATAATGTAAAAAAGGAGAAAAGTTAGACGTATCTCATTGGTCGAAAAATTTGACCAAAAACATGAAGTAAAGGTAACATGATAGTTTAAAGCTGTTAAAAATTTTTTCAGTTTGCATCATGAGTTTAATTTAAAAAATCCAACAAAAGCAACATGTAAAGTAAATAAATAAAACGTTATTATTTTACTTTATCAAAGACTTTCCTGATAATTGTGGCCAGTAATGGCTTTAGTAAGGTGGGAACGAAGCGGCCGTACCGTTTCCCCCTAAAAAGCGTCAAAAAGTAGCCTTCTCTATCGGCACTTTAACTTTATGACGAAAGGAAGGATTACGTACTTGATTGTAACTGATGACCTTTTTTTAGAAATCACTTTATTTTGAGACAAAATAAACTTGGTACATTTAAAAGTGGCTCCCTCTTTTGTAAGGCCGTCACTGATTATGACTTTGTAATATATCACTTTGCAAAAAGTGATGCATGAAAATATCTCAATTTTCACCAATAATTTTGGTATAAATATCATATAAATTTTACGGTTTTTGTAATCAACTCTATGTACCAATAGTTTTTAAGTTTTTGCAGTAGTTGATCATTGTTTGAAGAATTCTTTTTTTATTAAATTCAAACCCAATACACCATAAAAACAATGTCCAAAAGGAAATTTATTGGATTTTTTTAGGAGACATAAAAAGAATATATACAATTATAATATAGACTTAAATTATAAATAAACAATTACAATGCAAAATATAACAATAAATAAATACTCAAGTTGGTTAATAAATTTCAAGTTTGGGAAAGTTTTTTCAATAAAAAATTTGAATTTGGTTTTTTATCTTTTATCATTTTGTTTTGTTTGAAAATTATTGCTTATTGTTTTTACTATTAATAAGCGTGCATTTTAAACTGAAATATGATAAGCTAGCTCATCTCTGTTGTGGCCTCGCATGGAATGTAAATGTTTATCTATAAAAATTTTTGATAAGCTAATCAGTAAATCTACTTACAAGCGGAAGTAGTCACTTACCGCGTAAGTTTGCGTCGAAAGTAATTCTTTACGCTAGTTCTCGCGCCGCAATTATTTTAACCATAATTGAAGCGCAAGTTTAATCTGGCATATATTTACAAGAACTTTAAGACATTCTTAGTCCTTCACAACATTGCTTCCTTTGCATTATTTTTATTTCGAAATGTAATTCTTTTAAATTACACGAGTAGCGTCAAAGCAAAAAGCTAAATCTTATTATATTGATTTTAGACCCGGGATCGGCAACCTACAGCTCGTGGGCCGGATGCGGTCCGCCAAGTACAATTATCCGGCCCGCAATTTCTTAACCAAAGTTCCTATAAAATACAAGTTATGAAACTGATTGTAATCATTGAAACGTCATAAAACTCCATATTTTTTTATTCGTTTGTAAATCTGGTAGGAGAAGCATCACGTAAAGCATGGGTGTCCAAGCTTTTTTCCAGGAGGGCCAGATTTGATAATGTAAAGTGACCGAGGGCCAACAACCTTTGATGATACTATTTTGCACAATAAAAGCATATTAGTGTGGAGTAATTTAATGTTGTCATTTTTACAACTAAACAACGTACAAGTTAAATCACTTTGTTCTACAACACATTATCTGCACTTCTACTAAAAATTGAAACATCCAGAAACTAAAACACAGCTGCGTTAATGTGAAGGATGAAACTGTAATCTTGATTTCAATATACGGGTCAAGTCTGGTTCGAGAGTAGTGGTATTTAAGCGAAAAATATCACGTAGGTGGGAGTCACTCAGTTTTGATCTCAAGCAATTCTTGCTTAAGTTCATAACCGAGAATGTCTGCTCACACAAATATGTTGAGCCGAACAAGCTTAATATTTTCTTTGTAAATGTTCGTATTTCTGGAAACTTGCTTTTATCCAGCTGCTGGTAAAAAGATACGGAAGAAAGATGTAGCAGTCGGCTGCAGCACTCGTTGTGGCACTGAAGCTCAATTAGCTCTGGCTGCAGATTTTTCGGAGCTTCATCAGAATCCACGCTGAAAAGAGAAATGAATAGCAATATTTCTTTTTAAATTGCGGCAACATCCCGAAAGCTGTCGTTGAAATCACTGGCAAGGTGTATCAGGGCTTCCGCATATTTTTATGTCTTCACACACGTACTACCAATAGTGACATCCCGCAAAGCTGGAAAATAGGTTGTGCAGGGCTGCGTTTGTGACAAATGTCAATAAAAAAGTTGTAGTTTTGTTTTAAACGCTTTTATGTGCGAGTATAGCTCGCTGACCAGCCCTTGAAGGTTAATGTTCAGCGCATTTAAGTGCTTTGTTATATTAACCAAAAAAGCCAAGTCTGCTATCCACACAGTATCTGACAGCTTCTCCTCTAAGCCTCTAAGCAAGAAAAATTGCTGCAGAGCTGATCCCATGCTGAGTCACCTAACATCGTTGTAATATAATACATCTTCATATTCAGCCTCAATGTCATGCAGGAACTGGCGGTGGCATAAAGCTTTAGACCGGATGAAATTAATCGCCTTTGCTACTGGCTTCATGACATGAGCAAATGGTAGATGCTTGGCGCAAAGAACTTGCTGATAAATGATGCAATGAAGCTTAACAGCGTCGCCTCCTTCATCACTGACTTTTTACAGATACGTGTGGACAGTCCACTTTGTTCACAAGCCATAGCAGGCGTACCGTCTGTTATGATTCCACTGACCTTGCTCCATGGTAGTTTCATGTTATCAACAGCTGAACAAACATTATAAAATAGATCAGCTTCTCTTGCTTGGTCTTTGAGACTTTTGAGGTCTGGTAGCTTTTCTTTTATGTTCATGTCACTATCAACATCTCTCAAAAAATAATCAGTAATTGAGCAGTATCCAATAGGTCTGTATTTTCATCGCAGAAAAGAAATCAAAGTTCATCGCAGAAAAGAAATCAAAGAGAAAAGAAATCAAAGTTTAATGACTTCTCTCTCAGTTGTCTTCGAACATCTGTAGACAGCTCTTTGATTCTCCGTGCCACAGTATTCCGAGCAAGGCAAACGTTGGCGAAGTCCTTCTCTTTTGGAGACAAATGCGTTCTGCCATTTTCATAACACAGGTTTTAACAAACTGATCTTCTGAAAATGGTTTGCTGTGTTTTGCAATTAACAAACCTACTTCAAGACTTGCTTTAGTAATGCTTTCATTTGACTCGTGAGCTTGTTTAAAGTAGAGCAACTGTTGGGTGGCTGAACTGTCCTCCAGTTGCTTCGCTTTTTCTGCACGATCAGCCTTTGATAGCTTGTTGAATGTGCTTAATACAAAATTTAAAGCCAAATTATTTTTAGTATTGTTAGCAAAAACCAGGTTGTTTATCGGTGGAAATTAGCGGCAATTCAGCAGAATTTTTACTGATTTTTTAAATAGGCTTTAAATTAGTTTTTCGAGAATTTAATATAGAAGTTGTTGCCGCCTGGTTATTAAAATAACAACGCAAAAACAATGGAGAAACGATGATCGGCGATCATTACGTAGGATTGGGAATAAGGTAGAAAACAATAAAAACAAAAAAATTATTTCTTACCTTTGTTCAACGTCGTCGGGCACCAGACCAAACTTAAATCTTACGTATATAGGCTATATATATAATTTTGTTTTTTTTAAATCTTACTTATATTATTTTTTTAAACCCAAAGTTAAAACATGGGCGCCAATTATTACAAAAAAAAATTTTACAAGTATTTAAATTATTTACAATTATTTACATTTACATTATTTACATACAATTATTACATCACGTCGGGGTTACCAAAATGTTAGGATTAGGAGTTTTGATTTTTAAACTAACCCTAACACAATATAACCAAAACCCGTATCAAATAAACTTTATTGAATTATAGCATTATCATGTTATGCATTATTTTGTCTCCTGTCTCCCCAAATCGTACAGCCACGTTATTATATATAGTGAGCATGACTGAATGTACAAATCACCGACCGTGGGACACAGAAACGCTTTCACACAAAATTTCACACGATGAATATTATGAGAAGCGGGGCACGACCGATAAAACAAAGCATAAGCCGAGCAGGCCGCAACCACACATTCGGCATACACAAATCACGACACACTTCTAAGAAATGATTTGCGACGCTTCTAAGTGCCAAAATCGTTCTCAGCACGCAAAAAAAAAACGATAAATTAGTCTCGAAAAATGGCCTAAAGTAATGTTGGACCTTATCTATAAATTTACCAAATTTTTTTATTGATAAAAACACTAATTAAAATTAGTTGTATTTATGCATACAATATTAATCACTTTCTATAATTGCAACAAAATAATGACATACAAAACAAAAAATTTACAAACAATAGTAATAAAAAATACAATTTTTTTCTTTTTGTAGCAAATGCTTCATGTACAATAGAAACCAATGGAACACAAAATCCAGTCTACAAATATTTTACCATTAACCAAACTTATATGGAAATTTTCACTTTTTTTCAAGGTTTTCAATTGATTCATATACAATTTATTCGTTTACTTAACTTACAAGACTTGATTGCAGCTTTTTTGTAAGGGGTTAAGCAATTTTCAATATTGACATTATCGTGGGTGCATTTTTTATGTTGACAATTTTCAATATCGTGGGTGCATTTTTTATGTTGAAAATTCTTGCATGAAAATTCTTAGCTTGCTTACAAAATTTTGAATTTTAAATTTTAAAATTTTGAGTCTTAAAACTTTAAATTTCTTAGCTTGTTTACTTAAAATTTTTTAAATTTTATTTTATTCGTTAAATTTTAAATTTTAAATTTATATTTTATTTTATTCGTTATTTTATATTTACTTTATTCGTAATAATTACTTTTGGCTCTTAACTAATTAGTTTTTTTTTCGTGCGTTTTTTCGTGCGTTTTTCCATCTTATTGGTTTGTGAGGTGATCTGATAAAAACAACTGCTTAGCCAAAGTTAAAATTTTATATATTGTCATTCTGAAAAAAATTGAATTAGAAATTATTTAGGTAAAGTATTTTGATTTCAAATGACAATTTTAAAAGGTAACCAAATATAAAATAAGTTAAATGGCTTCTCAGATTAAATTTAATTGTGATTATCAGTTGGTCTATCTTGCACAAACAATCACAATATTAAATGGTTTTGACAATATTTTACAACATTTTATTGTTTTTACAAATTTAGTTTAAAGCTAGTTTATTGCAAGTTTTCATTGCATATTTACATTCCTTCAACACAAAAATCTTCAAAAGATTTAATTAAAGCAGCATAAGCTGAAAATATTAAATAAATAATTGGCTGCTTTATAATATATTAATACATTAACAAATTTGTTTTTTTAAGTTAGTATTTTTTTTGACTCATTTGCCTAAAAGTAAACATAATTTTTATTTTTTTACAAACTTTGTTAGCTTTCAAATGTAATCTAAATTTTTTTGTAAAAATTAAGGTATTCTTATTTCACAAAGATTCATATTACCAGCATTTCTTAATCTTTTTTGTGTTAAAAAACCATAACTAAAGCTTCTCTTTTTAATAATGTTTTAGGTCATAGATTTTTCGATTCTTATGATAAAACTTGTTGTACATTGTAGAATCGGCATAATTCTTGAGATTTAACATTATTTTGCTCGACTGAGTTAATTGTTATTGCTATATGTATATATTCAATAAAAAAATTATTTTTGTTGTTGTTGTTGCTATGTAATCAGTACAAATTTGTTTTTAATGCTAAAAAAAGATCAGATTTTTGTCTGTGACAGTATCCTACCTATTTAATCAGTTCAATTTTAATTCTGTTGAAAATATATTTTAACAATTTTTTTTTTTTAAACTATCAAGACTATGGCACGAATGTTTATTATGTTTGTGGTGGAAAAGTTTTAAAAATATACCTCTAATAAATTGTGTGCATGCTAACAGTAGTACAACAACTAATAACTTTCAAATTCGAACCAAGTTTGAGTCCTTTTCAAAAAAACTCAAACCGATTTCAAGTCCAAGACTACCAAAAATGATGTAATTTTAGTATTAGTTCATGAAAGCAGGAATTGTAGTCTACGAAATCCGAATTTTCAAAACCATTTTTCCAAGTCGTTTCTATCCATTGCATATAGCCTAGCTTACTAAGCACACAAAACCAATTCCAAATCAACAATTATTGATTTGAGGACTTGGGTCGAGTCCTTGTTTTTGTAAAAAAGATTCAAATCGATTTTAAGCAATGATAAAATTCAAAAATTAAAAAAATAAACAGGTTCTTTCCCCTATAGTATAGAATTTATGAATAATAGATTTTTTCATTATCAGAGATATAAAAATACAGAGATTACGTTTAAATAAGAACGCGCTCGCTGAACGTTATGACATTCATAAGAACGTGTTCGCGCAAACCGGTGCAAACTCCCTGAATCCCATTACTGAATTCAAGTCTGTCCAAGACGTCTTCAAGTAAAAAAAAAAAGGATTTTAGTCATAAGCATATGAATGGGAGGAAGGAGTTTAAAAGTGACCTCCCCCTTTGAAAAATGAAGGATAAGCAGACCAATTAAAAGACAATAGAGCAGTAAAAAAGTGTAGAAAAAAAAGGTTTTCACATTATTTTAATTTTTATACTAATTGTGTTTTTGGTTTGTAAACCCGGTGCTACGACAGTTGATCAAACGACGGTTTATGAAACGGCAGTTGATCGAACGGCACTTTATCGAAATGACAGTTGATAAAAAAAAAAGATTTATTTTTGTATTTTGTTATTGTAAATTAGACTCATAAAAAGCAGAGGCCAACAGTAAGATGACAATTTTTTTTTATTTTTTATAATTTTTTGCCGATGTCAAGGTCAAGGTTTTTTAACCAAGTCTGTGAGCAAAGCATTTTTAAGGGGGCAACAAGTAGATCTTTTGTCATGGTTATGTTTTGTTAGATGCTTATTGCTATCATTTTTTTGCATTCTTTTTACGTAGTCAGTTATTTTGAGGTTGAATTCTTGTAGACCTCTTGCAGAAATCAGTGACAGATTCACAGAAAAGATCTTATTTTTAGAGATTTATGATTTTGGGACAAAAAATCAAACCGGGACAGATTTAAAGTACTATGTTTTTGAGACAAAAACTGACAAAATTGGGATAGATTCAAAGTTGTAAATTTTCTCTTTCATTATTTGATTAAATGTGGTTTGGATTAAATGTCATTTCAATCAGGTGTCGTTCAATTGACCGGGTCACGTGTAAATCTTTCATGATAACTTTCTGTATATGCCACTGATTTGAGTTATTTCAAGTTTTGTATCAGAATCAATTTTTTCCCAATTTTTCGTAGCCTATCTTTCTAGATGGCATTGATAAAATGGTAATCGAATTCTTGTGACCTCATTTGTTGCGGGCCCAATTTGGATTTTGCCTCAGGCCCCTAATTTGAATATCTATCACAGTTGTTTGTTCCTGTTGCGCAAAAGCCTGAACAATCTTGCCAAATTAATCATCCGTGTTGCTAAGCAGATGAGTCATAGATTGAACACAGAGAACTGTAAGAGAACTTTCCGACTCGATGCTTTCATTACTAGCGCCTTGCCTGTACCCGGCTTGTTCAAAATAGCGTGCCCAGAACAATTTGGTTGTGCTTAAACCTTGCGAACGGATTTAAGACAACTGGCCGTAGCCTAACTTACTAGTTGGTTGCAGCCAGTCGGTTGTGGCCAGTTGGCGCATTCCGCCTGCGGAATGCAATATAACGCGTTTTTACTTGTGCAGGGACAAGTGGGTCTCGTTCTTTCCTCCCATTGCGAATGTGTCACAATTGCACAAACCAGAGATAACGTTTTTCTGAATGTCAGATGCATTGGGGATTGGGCATTACAAGCAGCACAAGGTTGGACAGTTTTGGACAAAAAAAAACAGTGGTGGCTTGGTATGTTGCTGAGAGCATCTGATCCAGAAAATACAATAGCGATTTGTAGTAAAAATAAATAAACCAAGGGGACCAGCTCTATGTAGGGTAATTCTGGGTAAAACGCGACACGTTTTAAAATTATTGTAAATATTTTTTAGAATATGTTAAAACGACAAACTTTTGGCGTTGACTAACATTGTTTAAGTACCCCTGACTAAGCTTACCGCAAAAAAATCAAAAATAATTTTTATCTACTGCTCATATTTAATGCATTAGTAGTAGTAGTAGTATTTATTTTTATCGCGTCCAAAATTGGCAATTAATCAACGGAATGAAAATACACTAACAAAAAAAAAGCGACGAGGTGAAGCGAAAGACCATTATTAGTAGCCTGATGGCCACTCGGTCGCCGAGTCTGCTTCACCTCATAGTAAAAGAAATTAGTACTATAAGCAACAAAAACAAAACAATTACACATTAAAATAAACGTATAATGACACATCAGAATAACAATAGTAATATAAAAAAATAAAAATAAATAAAAAAAAATAAATAAATAAATTAGAAGTTTTTTTTTTTAAATGCAAGCAAGGAAAATAAACATATATAACAACTAGGAAAAAAAAAACAAAAAATAATATTTATAACAGCACTGATGGAGAACCAAAAAATGAAGAATATATAAAAGTAACAAGAATTTGAAAAAGAGACTAGAAAATCAAGTGATTGTAACACAATGTAAATAGACGATTCAACCAAATGTTATAATAGCAACAAAAACAAACAACGAGGATGTGCAATAAAAGTTTTATTTTTGACGATTTAAGAAGAAAAAAGTAACAAGAATGAAAAGTTTATTTTAATATTACGTAACTGTTACCAAATACAAAAATGTTTACACAACACAATCAAATTTGAAATGAAAAAAAAACAGATCAGGCTAAGCGAGTCATTGATTAAAATGAGTACCAAGAAAATGTTGTTTGAGCAATTTACTTGAGTGGTTAATGGAAGTTGTTATTAATTTATTTCTTAAACATTTAGGTAGATCGTTCCAGATTTTAGCTCCAATAACTCTAAGGGATTGATCAGTTTTGTGATAAAAGGTTCTAGGTACATAATACTCATTTGAAACAGAACTTCTAGTGTAATGGGTGTGGACGGAGGACACCTTTACAAAACTTTTTAGGTATTCCTCACAAAATTGGGGCAACTTGTTAGAGTGAAACTTAACCATAAATTTAGCTATTTCGAATTTAAAAATTTTATTAAGCCTCAAAAAGTTTAATTTTTGAAAAAGAGGTTGTAACCGAACTTTTTTACCAAATTTTTTACTTAAAATTTTAATAATACGATTTTGTTTAATCTGTAGTCTATTTAGTACCGTTTTTGAGGTGTTTCCCCAGCATATAATTGCATATTGTAAATGTGAGTAAACTAAGCTGTAATAAACTGGTGTAAGTGTGTTACTGGGAAGATATTTGCAGAGTTTTGAAAAGGCACCGGTGGCGGCTGAGAGCTTTGCTTCCACGTGTTCAACATGCTTGTGCCATTTAAGTTTATCATCCAAATGAACTCCAAGATATTTAATACGAGTACATTTTGTCTGCAATATATCAGAGCCGTCTATTTGAATAGCGATATTCTTATTACTTTTACTAAAATATAGATATTTGGTTTTCCTTAAATTTAGCTATAGTCGGTTGAGTTTAAGCCAATGATTAAGTTTCGGTAATTCTGCATTTAATTTGGTTTGCAAAGTATTTGCATTTTTGTGAGATAGTGTGAAAACACTGTCATCCGCATACAAGGTTGCTTTTAGATTTGAACATAAAGATATATCATTTATGTAAATCAAAAACAGTAAAGGTCCCAAAACACTCCCTTGAGGGACTCCAATATTGATATCTAAATAGGAGGATGAGAAACCGTCACCGCAAACAAGTTGTTTACGATTAGTAAGATAAGACCTAATCAAATCATTAGCAAAACCTCGAATACCGTATTGAGTGAGCTTATACAAAAGAATTTCGTGATTTACTGTGTCAAACGCTTTTGCCAAATCAATAAATAAAGCGCAAATATTCATGTTGTTGTCTAATTCTGTTAATATATATTCTCGTAGATGTGTTATAGCTAAAGTTGTGGAGTAGTTTTCCCGAAAACCGAATTGTGTTGGCGAAAAGACCTCAAATCTATTCCAAAAATTTACAAGTCGCTTTTTTATTATTGTTTCAAAAACTTTATTAAATGCAGTTAGGATAGATATCGGGCGATAGTTTTTTACTTCGCTTTTTATACCTCCTTTGAACAAAGGAGTAACGCGGGCAATTTTAAGTTCATCGTAATAATGCCCTTTTTCTAAACCCAAATTGAAGATAATGGTTAGATAAGGACTTAAAATATGCTTGGCTGCTTTGATCAATTTTGTAGGAATATCATCAATTCCTGATGCCTTGTTTGGCTTAAATTTGTTTATAATGCTTATAACTTCGTATTCGTCAGTAGGGTTTAAAAAGATGGAATTTTGAACTCTATGTCCACAGAAAGTATCAGTAAGCGATTGATTTGCCCCACCGACAATGCTATTTGCCATATCATGGCCAATGCTGCAGAAGTATTTGTTTAATTCACGACAAATTTCACTCGGTTTACTTATCATATTTCCTTTAACACTTATTTGAGTCGGTAAAGAGTTAGATTTTGGCGAGTTTTTACGAATTATTTTGTTGACCACTTTCCATGTTGTAGAGGAATCTCTACTATTTTTAACCAATTTTTGGAAATAGATTGCTTTACTGGACTCTTTTACATGAGTCAGTTTATTTCGAAAAGACTTATAACGTTTAAAATCTTTTACATCCAAAGATTTTTTAAATTTCTTATAAAGCCTATTTTGTTGCTTTATCGAAGTTAGGATACCTTTGGTTATCCACGGTTTTTTAGCGGACTTGTATTGATTTCTAGATTGGCGAGTTTTAGGAAAAAGATTATTCGTTACTTTTGTCATGCAAGTGGTCAGATCAGAAATGTTCGTTGGGACGTTTTTTTTTAGAGTTGAGTCCAGTTCGTTAAGAAAATTTTCAATTTTTTCGGGTAATATTTTCCTTATCAAGGGCCTCCTAGTGTTTTTTCTTTTTAATGGAAGATTTAGTCCGACGAAAATTTAATAATGATCAGATATATCGCATTCAATAACTGCGGTTGTGAATATTTCATTAAACATAGAACAATCTATATAAATGTGATCTAGAATCGATTTTCTAGAAAAGGACACTCTGGTAGGGCATGTAACCAATTGCTCACAACCAAGACTAGAGATGCCATTTACGTAGAGTTTAACGTCAATTGATGTGTCATGGCAATTGTAGTCAATGTTGAAATGTCCAAGCACCACAAACTTGTTGTAAATTTTTAAACTAATAATATTGTTTTGAAATTTGCTAAAAAATAGTTTCAAATTTGATTTAGGATGTCTGTAGACAGACCCAACAACTATTTTATTCTTATCACTGATAGTGACCTCCGTCCACACGTCCTCACAACCATCAATTTTTAAATTCAATGTATGAAGTTCGCAGCTTTTTAATGATTCGACAACGTAAACACCAGCACCACCTGCTTTGGTATTGGAATGATTACAAAAAAAATTATACCCGGGTAAGGAGACAAGTTCGACGTTACTGGCATTAGTTCTGGTTTCACTTATACAAATAATGTCAGGTTTTGGAGCAAAATTATCTAAAAAATCTTCTAGTTTTTCAATATTTTTGACTAAACTTATCATGTTTAGGTGACAAATGGTTAAGCCAATTAACCCATTGCAATTTGATTTAAAGTGTTTCGTTAAATCATCAATTTCATTGAAAGTTAGACACAAAGGTTTGTCTGGATTACCCCATGGGTAATTTTGTTGTGGGTCATTACCATCGAATACGCTTTTTCGTAGGTTATCTCATATAAAAAGTAACAGACATTACTTCACAACTTACTTAAATCATTTTCATTATGAATAATGAACGACGAAGAATCTTCATTTTTTCGAACATAAATTTTGCCATTCATTGTCCAGATGTATGTGTAGTTCAAATTTTTTGCTGTTTGCTTAGTCAGCCACAGCAATCTTTTTCTCTCTTGCGTAAGGTTTTCGTTAATGAACAATTTCTTCATACCAGAAATAGGATAATCCGTTTCTTTTAGATGCTTTGCAGCAATGCGTTTGCCATAAATCTCGTTGCGCAAGTTCCTATTAATGAACCGTGCAATGTAGCAGGCGGATCTGCAACCTTCGCGTGTCGCTTCGGCGGAAGTCTGTGCGCTGTTGATATGTCCGATTTCTTTACGTCTACACCAACCAAATTGCTGATTTTTGTAACTAACTCAATAGCATCTTCGTTTTCAGTTAAAGGAATGCCTTGAAATTCAAGGTTTTGTCTGCGGCTATATTGATCAATCCCATCTAGCTTGACGGCTTCATCATTGGTTTTCTTGTCTAAAACGTCTGCTTTTTCCCTCAGTATTTTCATATCTTCATTTTGCTTTTCATTTATTGCCTTCAGTTTGTTATGGTTAAATTTCAAATCTTCATAACTGTTCATTAAAATTTTCAACTCATCACTTTGATTTCGATTTATTTCCAAGATTTCATCATATTGAGTTGAAATAAAAGTTTGACTTTTTTTCAACTCTGAAATTTCTGTTTTCAGTACAGCTATTTCCGCTTCGAAAATGGATTTAAAATCTTGCTTAATTTCTTCACAAATTGTAGCTAATTGCTTTTTAAATATTTCGGCTGTTCTATTTGCGCAGCTGTTTAAAAACTTTTCGTCTGCAGCTAAAACCGATGTAGAAGATTTTGATTTTTCTTTTGACATGACGTAATTAAAATTAGCTGTTTCTTTCAGAGCTTTGCAAAACACGTCTGCACTCTTCAACTGTAAATTTCAACTGCCGAATATTACAACCGTAAATTACAACAACCGTAAATTACAACCGTAAATTACAACAACTGCCATTAATTTAAGAAGATTTGTACAATGACTCGTTTTGCCCCAAAGTAGAGGTAAAATAGATCAGTCTGATACCGCCAAAATAAAGGTCAGGATTGAATGTAAATAAGATTATCAAACAACAAAAAGGAGCCAAAACCAAATTTGTAATTAACGGAAGTCCAAAACACTAACATACTAAAAGAAAATAACCATTAAGCACATAGCAATCAATCAAGATAGAAGTCACTTAGAGCGCAAATCACAGACCACTGTTGGGAACCAGTTTGTCCACTACAAAGTTTGTGTAGCCACTCTCTGCATCTGCTACATTGTATCCAAATCTCGCCAGGTCTAGAATCATGCCACCATTCATTGCACACAATACATTGACTGTCTAAAGTAGCCAATTTTTTCTAAATTTTCAAAGCTTAGGTTGCATTGGTTTTTTCTTCATTTAAGATTAAGTCGTTTTTTTGGGTAATTAAGTTTCTTTTTAGATTTTGTTGTTTTGAAAATTTTTTTATTACCGAGTTTTTTCTTGTATGGAGTGCCAGTTCTTCTCTTTTAGAAATTTCTGATTCTTCTCCCATAGATTTTTTTTTGACTGTAAAACTGGCATTGACATGACGTCACAAAAGCTAATGGAGGAGTTGGTGCTTGATGCAGGTCGAGGAGCATAGCTTTCCTGCTTGGTTTGAGAAGTGCATGGTACTTAGTGTAGAAGTTGATTCTAACTGCTACTTAAAAACATTGCCAGTCTGTATACAGTTGTATTAAACAAATTTATTGCAGAGAAAATGTAGAAAGGTTATAAAGAAATTACTGAAGATGTAAATTAGAGTATCAGCAAAGTGCACGAACACAATATCAATACAATAAAGAGACAAGAAACAACCAAATAACAACCAGGGGCGCCAGAAGCGGGGGGAGGGCAGGGGGGCAATTGCCCCCCCTGCCTTTTAATATTCTGAAAACACGGGGGCACAAGGGGGCAGATTGTGCCTTTTGAAATTTGTCTTAAAGAAATATTTTTAGATCTGCTCTACATTTAACCTATGTAATCTCGATCACCATCAAATGCAACGATCTTTCTAAAATTAAAGACATCCGTAAATCATGGTACAATAATAAAAGTCGCGAAAATCGTAAGTTTTAGATAGTGATGGATTTTGGGTGAGGCGAATGAGGCAGATGCTTGTTTAGGGTGAAAGAACGATTTTGAGTGAAGACCTTTAATTTTGGGACGAAATAAGAAAATCAGAGATCGACTACAAGTGAAGACCTTTTTTTTTTTTTTAAACAACACTATGATTTTGGGGCGAAAGCAGGAGAATTGGAGATCGACTACAAGTAAAGACCTTTTTTTTAGAGAATACGCTAATTCGATTGCGACATGGTTGCTATAAACGACTTTTGTTGGAGTGCCTTTTTAACAAAAAGTGCCCTTTTTTTGAAATTTGCCCCCCCTGGAAAAAAAACGGCGCCCCTGATGACAACCGATATGAAATCCGATATAAAACCATTGTAACAACCGATACAGGACAGTTGGCAACTAAAACAAGAGAAAAATACTTATTAAAATTCAGCCACCAACTGTGTGTAAATTTCTACGAGGTATTTATCAAAACCCAAAAAAATGTAACTTAACTTGAATAAGTACATAAATGACAATTATTACCTTGTATGAAGCGAGCGACTTAGTTATGAAACCACAAAGTAGAAGCCAACTACTGCTGCAATTTAAAACCTTGCCACTAGCAGCGGCCACGTATCCGAAAAGAATGAAAATAAGAAATCCCACGTCAACCACAACACCCCAAGCGGACGCACGAGCGCCACGCTGCATAATTATTAATTTTAATGCGGTAACAGTGAAATTAACACTTATACTTAGTTGCCATGAAGAGCAGGTGGGTTCCTCTTTTGCAGTGGATAAATTTGCTGATGTTGCAGTCTCAGAAAGCAGTTGTTGAGATGGTGTGTCATCTTCACATCTTGGATCATCTACAAAATCACTTGAAGGCAAAATCTGCACATTGTAAGGATGTATTCCAGTGCATTTAAAGTTATTTATTGCATTCTTAAGTGTAGCTGATTTTAAGTAAGCTGTCTTAAAAAGTTCACCAAGATTTTCAACAGTTATGCGTCGACCAGTATGAGATTGCATTCATGATTGGCAAGCAGCATTAAAAGCTGATTTTAGGGATTTGAAAAAGGTTCGGTCAAGAGACTGTAATTTGCGACTGGTGTGTGGAGGTAGAGGTAACAAAATAACCCCACTATCTCTTGCAAAATTGATTAAATCCAAATTTTTAGTATGGGTTTTGTGGCCATCCATTATAATTAAAAGTGGGTAAGATTTACTTGGCTGTATAAACTACACAAAATGTTTTAGATAAGCCATAAAGCTAGTTGCATCAATCCAACCATTTTCAGTATGCTCACTAACTGACGGAAACGATGCCTCCCTGTTGATAACAAACTTAAATTGGCCCACGTAGTTTAATTAACAAACAATTTCAAGCATTACGCGGGAATCACTGAGAAAAAAGAATTCGCCTCGTTATTTTTTCAATAAAAAATGCAACCACGATAAATTCACAATTGAATGCATATCAGCACATTTGGATTAAACAAGTAAACAAATGGATCAATTATTTGAAAATGTCAAAAAGCATTAAAGTTTCAAAAGGCCCTTGCTATTACCCAGCTGCACAACTTCCTCACGACGGTAAAATAAATCTTCGTTGGAAAGGCGATTTGTGTCACAAAACAATGAGATAAATTGTAAAAGTTTCATAAATTTAATTACTGGAATGTAGAAATAATTTTAAATGTTTTTTTAAATTTATTAAATAACGTTATTTTCAGGTCAAGAATAACCCAGCCTCTAAGGTTGTTCAAATCAGAGCAGCCTTGGTGCCGGTCCCAAGCCCGGATAAATGGGGAGGGTTGCGACAGGAAGGGCATCCGGCGTAAAACACAGCCAAATATTTTTTTTTAAATGCGCGTTGTAAAATCTAACTTCATACCGGATCGGTCGAGGCCCGGGAAAACAACGACCGTTACCAGTGACTGGGCACCAAGGGTTACTGGTGGACATGCTACTTGGATGCAAAGAAGAGGTGGAAAACAGCGGAGAAGAAGGAAGGAGAGAAATGAAGAGAGGAAGAAAGCTAAGAAGATCAAGCTGAGGGTTGCTACATTAAATGTTGGAACCATGACTGGTAAAGGAAGAGAAGTGGCGGATCTTATGGAACGAAGAGGGGTGGACATACTGTGTGTGCAGGAAACTCGCTGGAAGGGGGAGAGAGCAAGATGCATAGGTGGAGGATATAAAATGTGGTACTGTGGAAGTGGAAACAAAAAGAATGGTGTAGGAATCATATTGAAAAAGGAGCATGTGGACAGGGTAGTGGAATTATGGAGGGTATCAGAAAGGATAATATGCTTGAAGATGGAGCTTGATGGTGTTATGTTGAATGTCATCAGTGCATATGCGCCACAGGTGGGGTGCATACGTGAAGAAAAGGAAACATTCTGGCTGGACCTAGATGAGACAGTGGAAAAGATACCAAGGAATGAAAGAATTGTGGTGGGAGCAGACCTGAATGGGCATGTAGGAGAAGGGAATAATGGTGATGAAGAATGCATGGGCAGACACGGATTAGGGAAAAGAAATAATGAAGGACAAGCAGTGGTGGATTTTGCTAAGAGAAGGGAACTAGCAATCACCAACACATATTTTGTAAAGAAACCGGCACATAGAGTCACCTACAGCAGTGGCGGACGCAGTTCGCAGGTGGATTATATCATGGTGAGAAGACAAAGAATCAAGGAGGTGGTGGATACAAAAGTTGTTGTAGGTGAAAGTGTAGCAAAACAGCACAGAATAGTGGTCAGTGCAATAATCATCTGGACAAAGTGGAGGAAAGCACCAAAACTAGTGAAGAGAATAAAATGGTGGAAATTAAAGGACTCGAAAGTGAACAGTAAATTCAAAATGGATGTGATTGAAAGCGGAATACTTAGTGGACAGGAACACTGGCAAACAATAGCTGAAATGATACGGAGCATTGCCAGAAAGGAACTGGGTGAAACATCAGGAAAAGTTAGCCCGGCAGGTAGACAGGAAACGTGGTGGTGGAACCAGGAAGTACAAGAGAAGCTAAAGGATAAGAAAAAAGCTAAAAAGGCATGGGATACCATCAGAGATGATGCAAGCAAGTTGGCATATAAAACTGCAATAAAGCAAGCTAAGAGAGAAGTGGCAAAGGCAAGAAACAAGGCATATGAGGAACTGTATGAAAAACTGGAAACAAAGGAGGGGGAAAATGAGGTGTTCAAAATAGCAAAGCAGAAAAACAGACAAAGCAAGGATGTTCAACAAGTAAGAGTAATCAAGAGTAAAACTGGGGAGATTCTGATGGAAGAAGAGAAAGTGAAACAGAGATGGAAGGAGTATTTCGACAACTTACTCAACCATGAAAAACCTAGAGAAAGAAGAGAAACGAGAACAGAAGAGAGAGAAAGGGACGTGGAAGATATCTCTGGAGAAGAAGTCAGGACTGGGTTGAGGAGGATGAAGAAGGGAAAGGCTCAAGGACCTGATGACATACCAGTGGAAGCATGGATTGCTCTAGGCAATAAAGGTGTGGAGTTTTTAGTGAAGTTTTTCAACAGACTCTTGCGAGGAGAGAAGATGCCAGATGAATGGAGGAGGAGCGTGCTTGTACCTTTGTACAAAGGTAAAGGAGACATCAAAGAATGTGGAAACTACCGGGGGATCAAGTTGATGAGCCACACTATGAAATTGTGGGAGAGGATAATAGAAGCAAGGATAAGGAAGGAGGTGACAATTGCTGAGCAACAATTTGGGTTCATGCCAGGAAGGAGTACCACCGATGCAATCTTTTGTCTAAGGATGCTGTTGGAAAAATGGACTGAAGGGCAGAAGGCAGTGCACTGTGCCTTTATTGACCTGGAGAAAGCATACGACAGGGTACCCAGAGAAGAACTGTGGGAATGCTTGCGGTTAGCTGAAACATCAGAGTGCTACATAAGGATTATCCAGGATATGTACGACGGAGCGACAACAACTGTGAGAAGTGCAGCAGGGTTGACTGAAGAATTTAAGGTAGGTGTTGGACTCCACCAAGGTTCAGCACTCAGCCCATTTCTTTTTGTTGTCATTATGGACAGGCTGACGGAGAACATCAGGAAGGACGCACCATGGGATATGCTGTTTGCAGATGACATAGTTCTGTGTAGACAAAATCATAGGGAGCTAGAGGAGGACCTGGAGATTTGGAGAAATGCACTGGAGAGAAGAGGCCTGAAAGTGAGCCGGAGCAAGACAGAATATATGAGGGTTGGGGGTGTGGATGATGGAGAAGAGTTGAAGTTGCAAGAAGAAAAGGTAAAGAAAGCCAAAAACTTCAAATACCTGGGGTCAATAGTTAGTAATGATGGAAGATGTGAAGAAGAAGTAAGGAGAAGGATCCAAGCAGGATGGATGAGTTGGAGGAAGGTATCTGGAGTTCTGTGCGACAGGAAGCTATCAGCAAAGGTTAAGGGTAAAATATACAAGAGTGTTGTTAGACCAGCCATGCTTTATGGAATGGAAACGGTGGCAGTGACTGAACGGCAAATGGGAAAAATGGAAGTTGCAGAGTTGAAAATGGTGAGATGGGCACTGGGAGTGACAAGAAAGGACAAGATAAGAAATGAATATGTGAGAGGGACTGCAAAAATTGCAAAGCTGGGAGAAAAACTTCGGAATGTGAGGCTACGTTGGTATGGACATGTAAAAAGGAGAGAAGAAGACTACGTGGGGAAAAGGATGATGGAGATGGCGGTGCCAGGCAGAAGGAAAAGAGGAAGGCCAAGGAGAAGGTGGATGGATTTGGTGAGAGAAGACATGGAAAGGGTTGGAGCTAGGGAAGGAGATGAAGTAGACCGAGTGAAATGGAGATTACTATCGCGCTGTGGCGACCCCGAGTAGGGAGAAGCCGAAAGAAGAAGAAGATTTTCAGGTCAAGAATAATAGAATTCCAAATTTTTGGTCCTGTATCTTTGATTGATCTCTGGTTTCATTTAGTTTTAAACAGAAGACTGCTAAGACGATTTTTTAGTGAAAATCTTAGCAAATTAAAAATAACTACCAAAATTTTAGAGAAAAATTAAGTTTGTAAGAAAAAATAATTTTAGCTGTTTCAAACTCAAACAGTTTAGCCATAACAAAACATTGGATTTAATTTATAGAGGTTTAAAGATATTTGACCAATGAGAGGAGGTAACAATATGAATTCCATTATTTTGCAATATTTTTAATTTGTCTAGATATGTCGGATAACTGCTACCTTAAGCAACAAAGCCATAATTAAGATGAGAATTAATAAGCGAACAATATAACTTCAATAATGCCAAGCTGGGTAAAAGTATTTCAATTTATTTGAAATTTCAAGTTGTCCGGCTATTTTTGTTTCAAGATTTTTTATGCTCGTGAAAGTTTAATACGTAGATTATCAAATATAATTCCTAAATATTTTGCCTTGTAAACTATTTTAATTTCACCTACTGGACTTTGAATATTTAAAGCAACATTTGGAAACTTAAGTTTTGGTACAATGATTAACAGCTGCGATTTTTTGGAATTTAGCGTTATACAACTTGCAGATATCCAATTGCAAATATTATTAAGTTCTGATTTGAATTGGTTTTGTAGAGTATTAATAGACGGCGCCACCATCAGTAGACAAGTGTCATCTGCAAATAAACGAGGAGTACAATCAACATTGTAAGGAATATCATTAACATATAGTAAAAAAGAATGAAGCAGTCCAAGGACGGAGCCTCGGGAAACTCCAATAGAATTTAGGGAAGGATTTGTATTATTAATTGCAACATATTGATTTCTGTTTATTAAAAAAGAGTCGAAAAAGTTGTTAACTATTCCTCTTATTCCATAACCGTTAAGTGACCGATTGGTGTAGGGTTTAGTTTGGGAGAGTTGTTTAATTGCAGTCCTCAAGCAGTAAGACGAAAATGCAGTTATAAATAATTCTGTTTGTTGAATTTTTACATACTTTTGCTATTTTAAAAATCAACCTGATGGTACACCAAGCATGGAAAATAGAAAAAAATAGTGCTTGCAACTATAAAGCTTTATGGAAAATCATCACTTATGCAAATGTCACAATAACTTGCTGTCTGCAGTGCTAGTAATATTTTATCAGTCTTCCAAGTAAAAGGAAATTCAAAGTACAAAGAATAAAATTGTAGTACGTGAACTCAGCGGTATTTGGCGAGAAATTGATTAATCAAAAAGTTTGTTTTGTGTTGATTAATGATGATAGTGTAAATGAGGAAGCTGCAAAGAGTGATTTATATAGGCTGCATGTTTCCGTTTTAACTAAAGATGTTTCAAAGTATTTTGCATCGAATTGCTTTAAATAAAAGTTGCCAAAAAGTTTACGTCTGCTTTATATTTACATTTACCTTGTGTTTTCGAGATTATTATTATTGGCGGAAATCAAGAAAGAGGTTTTATGAAGATAAAATATTGACAAAAAACAAAAGCAAATTTTTTACTATTTTCTATTTTTATAGTCAGAAAATAATAATTTTTCAAAAACTTGGGGAGTTTAAATATTTTGAAAACAAGTAAGCCTATATATATATATATATATATATAAATAAATAACAGTAAAAGTGGCAAGACTGCCAGTAAAGAACTCAATGAAAACTCAGAGCATTAAATTAAGTTAAATTACAGAAGCCACGTAAAAAATTTTTATTGAAACCTCAACAGTCTGTTTCGCCTATTCGGCTCATCAGGAGATGATTGTAAATACAGACGAAATGTACATAGTTAAGATGGCAAAACGCACGAAAAAACGCACGAAAAAAAAACTAATTAGTTAAGAGCCAAAAGTAATTATTACGAATAAAGTAAATATAAAATAACGAATAAAATAAAATATAAATTTAAAATTTAAAATTTAACGAATAAAATAAAATTTAAAAAATTTTAAGTAAACAAGCTAAGAAATTTAAAGTTTTAAGACTCAAAATTTTAAAATTTAAAATTCAAAATTTTGTAAGCAAGCTAAGAATTTTCATCTACGTATCTGACCCTGCGAGAACTGACTGGCGATCAAATTACAGACGCGCGGTAGGTAGTGGAAGAGAAAGAACATTTTAAAACAAGGGAGTAGCGAGGCGTGAACGGACAGCGAGGAAATGGCTATAAAGGAAATCAGGGAAGTGCAAAAATAGATATAGTGGGAACACGACAACAATGAGCAAGCTCGGCGTAAATGGGGGGAAAGAATAGGAGATTGCAAATATAATAATCAAAAAATTGAATTACAGTAAAAATAAAAATAAAATTTAAAAAGTTTTTTTTTAAATATTAAATCGGGCTAGACTTTCTTCAGTTTAAATTTGTTCCGGTGTCGGCATTTGGAGACAAACTCAGATCGCTTGTTTAAGAGCGTGCGCTGGTCGGCTTGCAAGATGGCGAGTTTCTCTGCTAAGGAGAGGCTGCAACGTTTAGCCCCGCTGGTATATGTAAATGATTTGCAAACAATTGACCAAGTTATTCGCAGTTGGATTCCTTTATCTTTGTACTTCCATATTGTTTTAGAAAGTTCTGTGGTGTTTGCTTTGTCTCGGAAATTAATTAAAGAAAAAGGGATTTTGCAAATGAAATGGCTGAAGATGGGAGTTTTTCTGTGATTAAGGGGTAGAAATCAACAATATCAAATTTGAGAAATTTGCAGTCTTTTTTGTCGGGGATATTTTGGAGCCAATTTATTACGGTAGATGAGTTTCGCCCTTGATTTAGGTGTTTTTTGGAGCGGATTGCACGGTTGATGTTGTCTAAAAGGTGTTTGCTAACGATACCAATTTCGGATTTGGCCGTGTTGATCAGGCGGCATTCGATGTTCTTGGGGAAGTTGGGTTTGTGGTCCTTGATTGTGATAAAGGCGCTTTTATTTGAGTATTGCTCGATGCGGTTGTCGAGTTCCAGATTGGTCGCAATTGATTTAGCTTCTTCGTTGATGTTTTTGATGACTTGATTGCTGGCTTTTTTGTATTTTCCGGTTATGTTGTCATTTAGTAGTTTCTTGTATTCGGATACTAGCATTATGTATAGGTTTGTTATTTTATCAGCTGGTACAAATACTTTTGGGGGAATTTCGAATACTTTTTATATAGAATACTTTTTGCATCTTGGAATTTATTTTTAACAGGTTTAGACTGTATACGTCGGACCATTTCGTAAATGTCGTGTTCAAAGCTTTTCAGGCCCTCGTGTTGAGGGGGTTGCTTCGGTCTTAAAGCCATAAGTTGGTTTGTTGTTTTCTTTGTTTTGATCGCTGGTGTCGAAGAAAAAGGCCTTTCATCTCAGGCGTTTGATGAAACTATCTAGCTTGTCCAACAGGGATTGGAGATAGAATCGTCTGCTATCCAAATTATCCAACATTCAAGAAAATCACTTCTGTTCAACGAAAAAGAAGCTTGGATAAAAAACAGAAATTCACTATTTGACGTCACTATGGGATCTTTCGATGGTGCCGAAATATGCGAACTAGTTGGACTATTTATTTTAAACAAGCTATTAAATATCATCCCCGCGAAAGATCTCGGTTTATATCGCGACGACGGACTCACAGTCCTTAGAAATAAATCTGGACCTAAAATGGAACGAACCAGGAAAAACATAATCAAAGCTTTCCAAGAAATCGAACTAAACATCACGGCCGAAACCAACCTAATCCAAACAGACTTCCTAGATGTAACCTTCAACATCAACTCAAACAAATTCTTCTCTTATTGTAAACCCAACGACCACCCTTTATACATCAACAACCAATCTAACCCTCCACCATCAATCAGAAAACAACTACCAGACATGATCAACGACAGGATCACTAAATTGTCACACAACCAAGACTCATTCAACCAAGCATCCCTTTTATATGTCGAAGCTCTAAAGAACAGCGGTTACAAAGACAGCATGAAATATTCAATACAACAAAGCAGCTTCAATAGAATCGGAAAACGACAAACAGAGAAAAAAATGCACAAATAAAAATAAAGAAAAGAAACGTTATCTGGTTCAACCCTTCCTACAACAAAGAAGTACAGACCAACATAGGAAAAGCATTTTTTAACCTTATAAACAAACATTTCCCCACATACCACAAACTCCACAAAATATGTAATAAATTTAACGTAAAGTTAAGCTACAGTTGTATGCCAAACATGATGAGCATCATCAACAATCAAAATAGAAACTCCTGCACTCCCAAACCAACGACAAAGATTTACTATGTAACTACAGAAACTTTCCCAACTGCCCACTCAATAGAAATTGCCGAACAAAATCCATCATTTACAAAGCATCCATCAGTGCTCCCAACTCACCCACACAACATTATTTTGGCTGCTGCGAAGCTGAATTCAAGACCCGGTTTTATAATCACCGACAATCCTTTAATCACCGAGACAAAGCAAACGCCACAGAACTTTCTAAAACAATATGGAAGTACAAAGATAAAGGAATCCAACTGCGAATAACTTGGTCAATTGTTTGCAAATCATTTACATATACCAGCGGGGCTAAACGTTGCAGCCTCTCCTTAGCAGAGAAACTCGCCATCTTGCAAGCCGACCAGCGCACGCTCTTAAACAAGCGATCTGAGTTTGTCTCCAAATGCCGACACCGGAACAAATTTAAACTGAAGAAAGTCTAGCCCGATTTAATATTTAAAAAAAAAACTTTTTAAATTTTATTTTTATTTTTACTGTAATTCAATTTTTTGATTATTATATTTGCAATCTCCTATTCTTCCCCCCCATTTACGCCGAGCTTGCTCATTGTTGTCGTGTTCCCACTATATCTATTTTTGCACTTCCCTGATTTCCTTTATAGCCATTTCCTCGCTGTCCGTTCACGCCTCGCTACTCCCTTGTTTTAAAATGTTCTTTCTCTTCCACTACCTACCGCGCGTCTGTAATTTGATCGCCAGTCAGTTCTCGCAGGGTCAGATACGTAGATGAAAATTCTTAGCTTGCTTACAAAATTTTGAATTTTAAATTTTAAAATTTTGAGTCTTAAAACTTTAAATTTCTTAGCTTGTTTACGTATTAGGTCTCCAAAATTAGGTCTACATAATGTTGTCTTTATAATAGATAAAGTATTAGGTCTCCATAATATGGTCTCTATAATATAATCCCCATAATATTGGCTCTCCATATAGGATCTCGGATAGGTCTATATACCTATCTATATATACATTATGGAGACTATATTATAGAAACCTAATTATAGAGACTATAGATTATGGAGACCTAATACAGAGACGTTATATTATTTATATATACTGTATATATATAGACCCTCTCGGGAGACCCTGTACAAAGATACTGTATATATATATAAAAGTTTTTGCAAAACGAAATTGATTGCAAAAAAAGAATTTGATTGCAAAAACAACAAATTTGATTGAAAAAACAACGAATTAAATCGAAAAACTCTATTTACAGGTAGTCTAAAAATCTAAAGTAAGATTTGAAACGCAAAACCTAATTTTTTTGTTAAATGAAGCACATACGTAACATAACCAGACCATCTTTAAATATTCAAATAAATTCTTTGAGGTATTCTAGAAAATTATAATATTCTTACAGTATTTGTTTTTGAAAATGCAATAGTTGTAGGACTATAATTAACAAAAAAACTTACAGTAAAAATTATATCTCAAAATTCTTTATTTACCAATAAAAATAAAGTTTGTCGACATAACTATTTTTGGTCGATACACGATTAAAATTGATCGACACAAGATTAAATTTGATCGGTACATAACTAAAATTGGTCGACACAGAACTAAATTTGATCGGTAGTGACTAAAATTAATCGACACATGATTAAAATTGATCGGTAGAGGACTATAGTAGATCGAAAAACACTGTACTTTAAATTTTTTTAATTTTATTTTATTCGTTAAATTTTAAATTTTAAATTTTAAATTTTATTTTATCCGTTATTTTATATTTACTTTATTCGTAATAATTACTTTTGGCTCTTAACTAATTAGTTTTTTTCGTGCGTTTTTTCGTGCGTTTTGCCATCTTAACTATGTACATTTCGTCTGTTTTTAGAATCACCTCCTGATGAGCCGAAAAGGCGAAACAGACTGTTGAGGTTTCAATAAAAATTTTTTACGTGGCTTCTGTGATTTAACTATATATATCTGCATACAAAATTTATTCAATCACTGTTTAAAAACCACAACAGTCTGTTTCATCCTTAGAATCGTCAGGTGGTTACTTATTCAAAGAGAATTTATTAAAAGTTACTTATTTTATTTGAATAAGTAACCACCTAACGATTCCAAGAATGAAACCTACTGTGTGGTTTTTTAACAGTGATTGAATAAATTCTGTATTAATTTGCTCTGATTTTTTTCATTGAGCACTCTGCGGGGAAGATCGATTCACTCCTGCAATATACGAGTATATACACACATATTGCAGGAGTGAATCGATCTTTATTTACACATATTGACCGCTTGAATAAAAATCATGAATCGATTCATTATTTACACAATATATATACACACATATTGCAGGAGTGAAACGTATTCTATTTGAATAAGTAACCACCTGACGAATCTTAGGATGAAACGGACCGTTGTGGTTTTTAAACAGTGATTAAATAAATTTTGTATATACACACATATATATATTACAGAATATGTAATTGGTGTCTCAAAGTTAAAGCAGTAATTTATTAATTTATTATTTAATTATAATATGTTTATTTTTTGTGCTTAACTAAACTTATTAACCTGTTTTTTTTTAATTTTGCTGCAAAATAAAGCAAATTTACGGTTTTTATCTGATGTAGCCTATATACTGTAGTTCATATTTTCGTATGCGCAATGCTATATTTTAGATTTACTTTCTGGTAGGGTTTGATCTGCGAGATGGGTTATGATGATGGCAGCGTAGTCAAGTGGTTGTTTGAGCGTCGTTTTGATGACGCATGCAATTGAAATGGTCATGAAAATTATTGAAAATTATGAAAATTACAATAAAAATTATCAAATTTATTACAATAATTAAAACATTAAAGATGCACAAAGTCATTCATTGAAGGTAAAAACTTCAACTGTTTGCATTAGTTGGAAATTCTGCAAATGCATCGTAGAACCCGTTTTGATAAGCTGAAACTTGATTAGGGACAGGTTAGCAAAAAAAAAAAAAAACAATTACAAATTTTAATCCAGAATTGAGAAGCTTTTATATAAAATCGAATTTATTGACAAAATTAAGGGTCAAGATGAAGCTCCCTGGCAAACAGTTTTGTGTAGTAAGCATTACAATAAAGAAAAAAATAAGGACTTATTATGAATTAAACAAAGAAACAGGATCAAAAATATTAATAAGAAGATCGTAAACAAAAAAATAGAGAGCGCTGCAGATTTTATCTCTCAGCTCCCTTTTCGGAATTGTTACATTTCCCCACCAAAATCTTCTTTATTTGACAATAAGAGACAAAACTGCCTTTAAATCGAATGAAGACCTTTTCTGTCTTTATTTCAGTTTTCAAGAAAAACTTTATTTTGAGTTATTAAAATACCAAAGAACGTGACGCTGCTCAGTCCCTCATATAAAGCAAAGTGACATGTCTTTGAAAAAAATTTATTTTAATGACGTAAGGCTTAAGTTTTGCAGATAAAAAAATTTTAAGATTCACTGTAATACTCGGAAACATTACCAAATAATACAAATTCGAAAAGCTTTGTTATTTCTATAAGATGACAAAAAATTCCAGGAAATTTGTTCAATATAAAAACATGTAACTGTATTCTATTGATTCATAGCTTATGCGTAAAGTTCACAAATGTTGCCGTGGCTATTAAATTTTTTGTGCTTAGGCATAATTCAATTATTTAACTTCTTTGTGGACTGAAAGCGAATACTTGCCCAAGACAAAGTTTCTAAGTCTAAAAAGTTAATGGAGATTTGAGGTGAAAACCTATTTTTTTTGGTTTTCACTAGTTTTTTGGGACAAAAAAGGAAAAAAATTAGACAAGGTTTCAAAGTGATGAATTTTTTTAGTCTTTGCCATGCATTTTCAGACAAAAATGTGTGAGACAACTTTTGCAAAGCTACAATATTATGATTCCGGCAAACGTCAATAAAATTTAGGAAAAACTGTATTGTCTCCGCCCAAAGTTTTTTTGCTGATACGGCTACGTCTATAGTGCTATTGAAATTAATCAGTTTTTTTACTAAATCAATCAGTTTTTCTTAAATCAATCAGTTTGTTTTACTATCTTTAGCTACAAACTTATTCTTTTTCTCTGTGCGTAACTACATTGATGTATTGCAAAGAATTAATAAAGATGATAACCTCTTCCAAGCAACATTTAATCCAATTGAAAATTTTTAGAGTAGTAAAATTGTTATAACATGAAATGATCGACAAATTTATAGAACGAATAAGCAGGCTATCAACAAAATTGATTTTGTGATTTTTATTCAAGCGGTCTGAAGCTAACATTGGTTTTCATTGTTGTGCACAACTGTAACACATCCCTTAAAATAAACACTTTTTCAAAATAGCTATTTTTCTATTTTATTTTTTTATTTTTTTTGATGTAATACAATCTCGTAGTTAACGGTTTCTTCGTTTTCTTTCGTAAGACAAAATTCGATTGAAGCAGATTAGCCGTTGTGCAATGGCAAGCGTTCGGTTATGATAACCTTAAAAAGTTCAGATTTACTGCTGAAGTCGTACAAAGCTGTACGTTTAAAGGTATTAGTGAAATTATTTGCAAAAGATCAACCACCTTCGCCTTCACAGAAACTGGGATCACATAAGGATTATTAATTACTTTAATATTGGAAGTTTGAGAAAGTTAAACACGTATTCAGCGCAAGGTTTTCAAGTTGTAAATAAACTCTTTTTGTCAGCATGAACTTGGCTTGCATGATTTGATGTAACGGATTATAAAGCAGATAAATAAAAAGACGAACGCCCAAATGAAAGAATAGTAAATTTTTGATCATTATAATTTTTTGCGCACCTAGGGTTATCTAAAAGGTCTTGACCAAACGCGGATTCACTAAACATGACTGGAGTTGAAGATTTGCTAAATAAGTAAAAATATTGCAAGAGTTTGGAATTTGGCAAATTCTAATCAATTTTGGAACATGTTGACAAGCTCTGTCCTGTAATCGTTGCGATGTGCGGCCTACGTACCGACTATCACAGTGGCACAAAAATTATGAACTACATTGCTTAAAAGCGAAGCAGGCAACACATCCTTTTTTGATTGCAGTAAGAAGTGCGCAAGATGTAAAAAATAACACGTTGTTCTGTTTCAAAGAAGCATTTTTCCACGCTGGCTTTAATTTTATTTTCATGTCTGACCGAAAGAATTCCGAACCAGGGCAGATGATGATAGAGTTTTTTAATTTTTTTATTTTATTTTTTTAGAAAGGGAATTTCTTCACCGTATGTGAAGTAGGTGATGCAAAATCTTTTACTATACGAGCAAATGTTTTCTCAATGACGTGATCGGGGTAGCCATTCATAAGTAGAATTGAAAAAATTCTTGTAAGTTCAGCTTGCAGTGCAACGTCTGAGCAGATCATTAAAATACAAGGGTGGAAATTAAACTGATTTTCCTTTTTCCAGGGCTAAAGGATTTCTAGTTCAGGTATATTCTTGTAAATGTGGGTTTACGGTAAACAGATGTAATAAGTTTATAGCCCACCTTTTCCACCTGTACATCAAGAAAAGGAAGAGATCGATTAACTTCTTTTTTAAACGTAAGCTGCAAAAAAGACAAGGAGTTTAATTGATGAAGAAACTCATCAAAATCGTTTTCACTGTCAAAGATAGCAAAAGTATTGTCCACGTAGCGATAGTACATCGGTGGTTTCTTTACTCTTCTGAGCAATAAAGATTCATAAAAACCGACAAAAATGTTAGCCAGCACAGGACCCAAGGGGAACCCATCGCTACACCATCTATTTGTCGGTACATGACGTTGATGAAACTGAATTTAACAGATTTAGTCGCTGTTTGCATGAGTTCAATAAAAACTTTACGCGGAAAAGACGAGCTATAAGGTCACTATCAAAAGGGCGTCAGCACAAATATTAATAATCTCTGCCAGGGGAACATTAGTAAAAAGACTGGATATATAAACAAAGCAGAGGAAAGCAGAAGGGGGCAAATCTTCAACCTCAGTCATGTTTAGTGAATTCTCGATTGGTCAACACTTTTTAGATAATCCGATGTGCACTAAAAGTTATGGTGATAAGAAATTTACCATTCTTTCATTTGGCCGTTCGTCTTTTTATTTATTTGTTTTATAACCCGTTTACATCAAATCATGCAAGCCAAGTTCATGCTGCCAAAAAGAGTTTATTTACAACTTGAAAACCTTGCGCTGAATACGTGTTTAACTTTCTCAAACATCCAATCATCTTTGTTTAGCTTTATTAAAAAATCAATTAAATTTTTCTTTCCTTCATTTCGACGTTTATCTCTTGACGAGTCTTGAACAAAAAGCTTCGAGATGAGTTTTTTGTTGACTACTATGTGTCTTTTTATGCGCTTTAACTGGTGCTAATAATAAGAAAATACTAAAAAGCATTTTGCAGTAAACAAAATGCCAGAGTGATGAAATTATAAAGTTACTCGTTTACCCCCAAGAATTATCACGCGTACCCCACTTTGGCAAACGCTGCTCTACCTCATACTTCCGTAAACAATCTTTCAAAAATAGAATTTCTTGTCTCAATTGCTCATAACCACACTCGCGAATTTCTTAAACCTTATTAATTTTGAAGTTGTAATGTAATTTTGATTTGATGCTTAAAAACCCTCCACTTGCAATAAAACCAAGTCAAGTTGAGACATATTGTAATTTGGTTTTCAGGATGTGCATCCTGTCTCGCTTCTAAAACCGTAAGTAAAAATTTGAGAGGTTGCCCGACTAAAAATTTAAACAAATTTTAATTCATGTATAGTTGAAATTTCATTTCCTTTAAAGCAGTGCTTCTTAACCTTTTTCTCTTTATTACTCACGTTTAGTTTCAAGTGAATTTCAGTAACAGACAGACAAACCAATTTATTTACGAGGATTGTGAAAACAAAACGTAAAAAGAAACACAGTTAATATACTTATTTGACAAAACAACAATGTACGACAATTTGTAACAAACACATTTATAAAATGTGATAAAATAAGAAAAAATAAAGTAAATAAATAGAATAAATAATAATAAAAAAAAAGACAATCTCGACGGAGACTGCGAAGAGACCGGTTAAGGTCATCAAGTCAAGCAGTCACCGAAAAAACTAATGGGCTAGTAGTGCACAGCAATTAGTTGCAAGGATTGTACGTAAGTAGGTTATCAACAGTATAATTGCAATAAAAATGATTTAAAATTAAACTTAAATTTGTGAAATGATTGATTTTGTAGTTCAATAGGGATAGAGATCTAAATTTTTGTTCCTTGAAATTTTATTGATTTTTGGCAACGCGACGTAGAGAATTTAGGAACATATAAAGCATTATTAGAGTGAGATCTGGTAGGGCGGTTGTGAATTTGGCGGGTTGTAGTAAAGAAGAAAGATAATCGGACAGTACTTTTTGGGAGTGCTGGTACATAATTTTAGCGATTTCATAAATATACAAATCTGGTAATTTTAAGATTTTTAGTTTGCAATAATATGGCGAAACGGACGTTTTTGGTGAAATGTTGAAAATTATATGAATGGATTTATTTTGAAGACATTGTTTAAGTTAGGATGGAAACGTACTTCCCCAAATTGGTAGAGCATACAATAGATGAGGGTGTATCAAAGAGAAGTAAAGAAGTTTAAGAGCAGATAACGGAAGAATATGTCGCAATTTTTGAAGGATACCAACTGCCTTAGCTAACTTGGTTTCAGATTGGAGAATGTGAGTTTTAAAATTTAATTAATTTATCATCTAATAACACTCCGAGGTTTTTGCATATTTGGCTAGAATTTATTTTGGAATTTCCGTAAGGAAGATTTAGATTTAAACCAGGTACGTTAAGTTTGGGAGCTATTGGTAGTATAAACGACTTTTGTGAATTAATTTGAATTTTGTTTGCATTACCAGTCTTTTAGGCGAGACACTTCGATTGCGCAGATGTTTTCCAGAGATGTAAGGGAAGAGTGATTTAAAACAAGCAAGTATCATCAGCAAATAAACGGGAGATAGTATGAAGCGCATTGGGGAGATCATTGACATAGATTAAGAAGAGAAGTGGTCCAAGAATTGAGCCTTGAGGAACGCCAATATTAATAGCTTTATATGAAGAAGATGCATTGTTTATAGTTACTAATTGTTGTCTTCGATAGAGATAATTTTCGATTAGTAAATGAGCTGGCCTCTTATGCCATAGTGATACAATTTGTCTCGTAAAATTTTGTGACAGACTGTGTCAAAAGCTTTACAAAAATCCATAAATATTAAAGCAGTGTAATGTTTGTTGCTTATGGCATCATATGCGTTAGTTAATATGTCCATCAAGGCGTGGATTACACTGTGGTTTTCTCTAAAACCGTACTGATTAGGATATAAAATTTTATTTTTACAAAAAAATTTAGTAAAGCGATTTTTTATCAATTTTTCCAAAATTTTTGATAAGTTAGGAAGTAAGGCTATTGGGCGATAATTGCCTATATTATCTTTATTACCTGATTTAAAAATAGGAATCACTTTGGCAGTTTTAAAGATATGGGGAAAAATACCTAGTTCAAGAGCTTTTCCAAAATAGACAGCTAATATGGGTGCTAGAACAAATGCTCCTATACGTAAAAAAAATTACTAATGTTATCACATCCGCAAGCTTTCGACGGGTTTGTTGAAAGTAACATGTAAAAAATTTCGTTAGCCGTTGGAGGTTCTAGGACAATAGAGTTTAAAACTGGGTTTTTGAGATAAGCAGAGTAATTGGTGTTGCTTTGATTTTCCATATTTTTACCTAAACTATTCCCGATTTCCACAAAATATTTATTAAATTCTTCTATATCAGGTGGATGATCAATAAATTTATTATCGACGTTAATGTTTTTAACGAAAGAGTTAACAGTTTTACGAGGAATAAGTGAATTAATTATTTGCCACACTTTTTTCGGATTGGAGTTATGTTTAGAAATATATTCCGTGTAATACATTTTTTTTGGACAATTTTTTTAACTCTTGTTAATTTGTTAGAGTATTTTTTAAAAAATTGTTTTTCAAAGGCATTAACCGTTAAAAAGTAAGTGCGGTATAGCTTTTGTTTATATTTAATAGAAGTAATTATACCTCTTGTCAGCCAAGGCTTTTGACTGAAACGCCTCCATTTTCTAGAAACAGTTTTCATTGATACATGTTTATCGATAACTGCTTCTATATTTGCTATAAGTTATTAAAGTGCGTATCAAAATTTGTTGATGTTATTGGTAGATTAGTGAATTCATAGATTATTGGTTCTAAAGTATGGTGTAGGTCATGGCGAAATGCATCTTCTTCAACATTACTAATATTGCGATATGTTGTGTTGGTTTTTATGATTGGAGTGGCATACGATAAAGAGGAGATAGAGCAGAAGATAGGAAGGTGGTCAGAGATGTGAAACTTTAATATTCCAGGGGTAATTTTATCCTTAACAATGTTGGTTATTATATGGTCGATTGCTATTTGAGATGGGCTTGCAATGCGAGTGGGTTTATTTATGCAGCACGTAAATCCGTTGCTGTAAAATGTTTCCAAATATTGGTGCAATAAAGGGATATACTAATCGCTGCACATGTTTATGTTGACATCACCCATAATAATAACGTTCTTATTACAACGGTTTTGCATTTGAAGTGACTCATCAAGCGCATCATAGAATTGAGAATGATTGTTGTGAGGATGACGATAGATTACAGCAAAATATACGGGGATTTTATGTTTGGAAAACTAATGTTCAACCACAGATCTTCACAACCGTTGACTCCAAGTTTAAGGGTTTTATTAACTGTGAAGTTTAAATGATCAAAAATATATGCACCAACATCACCAGCTTTTGTTGGGGAAGAGCAATGAATAAAGGTATAACCAGGAATAGTAATGTTTGTAGAAGGTTCAATATTTATACGGTTTCCGAAATAAACACAATACTGAGGGGCTGGTCTAATTGTGAAAGAAAACCAAATAAATCATCAAAATGTGCTTGAAGCGAAGATATATTTAGATGAAGAAATAGATGACAGGAATCTTTTTTAATACTATTATTCAATCTAGTTAAGTCAAAATAGTCGCAGGGATTAACATTGGAACTAAGAGAGTTAGAAATAAAATCAGTTAAGATTTGTTGGTTTAAATCGATGGTGACTGCTTGACTATAAGAATCACAGCAATTAGTAGCTGCACACATAACGTCAGTCGCGCAAAAAACTCAGCAGTTGCCAGATAACAGTGACCAGAGTGAGAAAACGACAAATACATTGATATGAGGCAGACAATGTAATCAAGTTGCAATATTAACTAGCACAAAAAGAACTGGTTCGAGACTCAGGGAGGACAAGCATTAATTCAGATTTGCACAGTCGAATGCAAGACATTCATTAGGAAAGCGGGATTTATGATCTTACCGATACAAAAGCAGCTTATTTTCAAATAATTTAGTGAAAATGGTGATCTACAAGCTAAAATATTTGTTCCTTGAATGAGCGAGATAAATATCTAAATAAGTACATAGACTATAGTAATTATTATAGAAATTTATTAGCAACAGGCTACCGTTTATCTTAAACAAATGAAAGTATATTATTAAATTGTGGCTGTTTTGTACATAAACGAAACATAATTATATATAAGAATATTGTATATAAAATACGCAAAAATTCAATAGTGATAAGCATTTTCTGCAGATACTTTAACGTTATCTATATACAAGCAGTAGTGGCCATTTTCTGCTCTCCAGCTTGTTTTTTTCTTTAGAGCTTTGGCCTTTTTAAAAGCAGGTAATAAAGCTTTACGTTTAAGTTGAAATTGCTTGGGCAAATGTTCTGTAATATACACAGAGTTTTGCTGGTTCAATTTTCTTGCATTGTTAAATTGTTTCAAATTTTTCAAACTACCAAATATTAAACGCTTGTCGTTTGTATTAGTTAACTTAATAAATAAGTCGGTTTACCTTTATCCCATTCTTGAGGACAGAATGTTGGGGCAAGCGGTGATAATCGGCAAGCATTAAAGCAGAAGGATCTTTTATTTGCAAACCACGTTTCATAAAATCTTGCACTAGCTGTAAGGCAGTTTCTCGCTTTTCCCAAACACCCGTATCGGTTTCTTCAATTCCATTAATAGTAAGTTAAATTGCTTTTCATAAGACTCCTGCATAACATCTTTAGCGAGCTGATCAACTTGTTGCTGTTCAATTTTAAATGCAGTTCGTTCAAACCGCTGTCATCTGCTTTTGTTTTAAGTTCCTGTTGAAATTTAGAGATTTTATCTTCAACTAGATATTCCAATTTAGTTATGCGCCGATCAAAGTTTTCTAGTTTTTCATTTAGCTTGTCACTTCTTTCTGAGATATTACCAACTGCTTTAAGTACTTCATTCAGTTTTCTTTCTATATTGCTATTCATAGTTATTTTTGCTTTTTACCTCTGTTGAAAGTAGAAATTTTCTGGTAAACTGCTAGTCTACAACTCAGAGATTACGCGCGTCCATCCACTACACAGCAAATTTACTGAATGAATCCACTACTTGAAATCTTAAAACTAAACTAAACCGGATCAAACCTGTTCTAAGCAGCAGAATTTAAAATTTCAACCAATAGAAAATAACAATTTAAAACACTTATAAATTTTGCTGTAGTGATTTTTGTTCTTTTTTTTTAACAAACAACGCAACATTGGAATTGATTTTTAAAATTTAACATCGATCTATTTCATGCTTTTTTTCAAGAAAATAATGCTTGAAAATGCTAATTTACAGAAAGTAGTAAAGGGGAGGAAATAAACAATACCAAAGGCTTTGTCGTACAAATCGCGACAATTCGAGGCTTTATTTTTGATGGTCTCACCGGCGGATGTAGAATTTGTTTGTATTCACAATTTCTCAAGATTTTTGCTCTGGCCAACGTCGCTAAAAATTTTTTCACATCGTTTGCGGTAGAATAGTGGAATTACAAATAAACTGGCTATAACATGTTTGGTGAAATACGTAATTCGTTTATTCGCTTTATGATATTGATATATATTTTGCTTTTCATGAACATCATTGCGGGCAGGCGAAAAATGCGCCATTAGTCAGTGATAAGAAAATCATTAAACAATTGAAAGCTAATCCAAGAATTTATCCCTGGTGTTTTCTTCTAAATATCTCTGGCGGATGAATTACGAATAATCTACTCCATAATCTCTTTTACAAATCTTCTTTATCTTCTGGAAAATCAGAACGGATTTCTTGTAAATGTCATCACTGGGACATTATGTTCAAACTCTAGAAAGTAGAGTAAAATTTATCAATCAGCGAATCTAATTCACTTTGAACGTCAATCACTACACTCAATATATTTGCAACGCCGTTCCAATGACACCAGTTTCTGTTTTCATTGACCAAGAGTTACGCTTTGCCAAAGCTCTCAATCGAGGAATCTCTTTTCTTTGTTTCGGCACATTAGAATCCATACCCTGCAACTGAAAGTTGAGTAATTAGGGATAAGGTTTAATCTTTGCAAATAATCGAAAGAGTCAAGTATTGAAAGAACTTTTTTTTTATTGTTCACAATTATTACGACCTCAATAAATTTAATATCTACCTTAATTGCAGCATTGAGTTTTTACTCAAGCGATTTGCAGATCGTTCGTGAAACTGACGCTTCTCGGTGTATAATAAAGTTTTTATAAAGTTTATAAGCACTGCATTATTCACATAATATTGTTGAGAATTCAACGGCACTACTGTTAAAATTGCTTTCATAATCATCTGATGACTAATAAATTATTTTCACGAGATAGCCGATTAAAAGCCAGTTGATGACTGATTTTTCGACCTGAAACTCTGCCTTTCCCGACTTGTGGGAAATTACCCACAGGTTAAGAACCCATGCTTTAAAGTGTGTCAAATTTTCAGTGTTTATCTTTTGAGGTAAAACATCTTCATCATGCGTAAATCTGGGTACAACTACTGCCATTATCGAAAATATTCTGTGCCATACTCAGATGTCATAATACTTAACTCGTTTACGACAAATTTAAGTCACGAATTAAACCCAGGTTGATTTAAATCAAGGTCCGTTTGTTTAAGGTAGTTAAAATGATCTTGAAGGATTATCTTTGTTTCCCAATGTTATTTAAATAGCAATTTGTAACTTTTATCGTTTCAATTTAAGTCTAAGGTTACTTATTTTAGTGTAGTTGCCTGTGTTTGGGACACCAGTTCAGATTGATTCAAATTTCAGAGATTTGTGCGGTGGAATTGAAAATGATAAACCTAGTAGCGGAATAGAGGAGACCGGGGTAAGTTGTAACATACGCATTTGTCAAAGTATAACATAAACCAACAAAATTTTAAATAGCCCCAAATAACAGTCATATTAAGACCGATTGCTAGCAAATTAAATTTTTTAGTTCTAATGACTAAAAATAGTTTATTGTTAAAACAAGCTTTTTGAGTAGAAAAAGTAAATTTTTCCAAATTTCATTTTCGTCTTCTGAAAAGATAGCGGGTGCGATTTTATTGAAATGTTTTATAGAAGTCGAAACATAAAACAATAGGCTATTAAATGCCTAACAATACTTAGCAACTAAAATTTAGCTCTTTGAGATATTAACAAAAACTTGACTAAGTATGAGGTGGGGTAAGTTGTAACATAGGCTGATGGGGCAAGTTGTAACACATATTTTTGTGCATAGGTTTACTAGCTTACATTAAAAATAACTTCGGCAGCTATAAATGTGAATAATATAAGAAATTATAAAAAAAAAGACTAACAGGAACACCAGCTCATCATTACAAGACAATTTAAGAGCTGCTGCAGCAGTTGTGTAATTTAAAAGAAATTAATAAGGGGAGTAGCAAAACAATGGTATTTGCCATGTAAAACTCTACAAAGTGCTTAAAAAACTTAAAGGTAGGCTAGGTCCTTGGTGCAAAACAAAAAAGGTCTAAAAAGTGTGCCATACTAACGGACACACCAGAAAAGGACAGTCTGTTACAGCTTCAAACAAAGAAAGAACAATTTTTGAAAAAACACTGAAAGCAAAAGAGTAGTTTTGCATTACTTTAACAGTAGTCTGATGAAGAGTGGGTGGTACAATGCTATGGTTACCTAAAGTGGTCACATTTAGCTTGTGCCAAAGATTTGAAAACATATTTTTGTCACAAATGTGATTCTGAAATTTATGATTGGGCTAATCCAGCAGTGAAAAAAATTGTTTTAGCATTTTTAGGCAACGGGCAAATATCTTATTTTTTGTGCTTGATACTCATGTCTATGACTTGGCTATGTGTGATTTCGTTGTGTTTACTTTTTCATATTGTTATATTCTTCAAATTACGGAAACATTTATTAGTGATTTTGTTGCTGTTATAACTTACCCCAACTGGTGTTACAACTTACCCCTTTGACGGGGCACATTGTAACGCTTTTTATAAATATTTAAATCGTAATTTTAACCACTAAGCTTTGAAAATTATTAATTTATTTTTTTGATATTAGCTAAACAGTGATCTAAATTTTTCATATTAAACAAGAATTTTGAAAAAAAATTTATTGTGAGAAAAATAGCAAAGAGAAAAAAAAAGTGTTGCTACGTCCCGGTCTCCCCTAAAAGAAATGACAAGTAAAGCATTAAAATAACTTTATAAAGATAAAAATTCTACCGACCAAGTGGTGTACAAATAGAGCAATCTGTTCAGATTGTGCTTGCGCCTAGTGGGTTATGTTTAAGAGATTGAAGCTCTTGGACAGCCCAATTGTAACGTATTTGCAGTTGTATAGCTTCGTGTAAAATGCAATGGTTGGTTTAGTAGAATAATAGGTATTCAGATTGTAAGGAGACAAAAAGAAAAACAATAAAAGAGGTTCTTCAGGGGTGATGAGGGAGTCTTCCAGACGTACTGTATTTTCGACAAAACTAAAATGTTCAGGATTGACATTGCGGCGATGTTTAATTGATGTTTTTGTCAATTTCAAAGTCAATTTCAAAAGTCAATTGTTGTATTTGTATTTTTCGTTAGAACAACATTATTTAACATATAAAATATAAAAATTCACAAAACTTTAATGTAAAATTTTTGTCCTAAATTCATAATTTCTTTTCTTATGGAGATTTTTTCTGGCTGGGAACCTCTGGCTTAATACTAGTTTTTATCTTTTGTCATATTTTGCTCGTTAATCATTTGTCATTAATACGCGAATGACAGGGTTTAATTTTTACACCTAGTATTTGGGATTACCGAAACATTTATTTAACTCTTAGTTTTTTTCATCTTAAGTTTTAGTTTTACCGACCTAACATTTTCGATTTTACAATTTTTTTTAACAAGCAACAACCAACAATTCGACTTTTTTTAACACAATCACACTCTCACACAGTAAATTTAACATGTTTTAAATTGATCGTTTTTGTGTGACAAACTTGTTTTGCGGATTTTTATAATAATTACTGTTTATGATTTCTTTAGCTATAAAACCATTTTCACAAAGTTTTTAAAAAATGTCTTGGAAAAGATACACTGTTGCAATTACTGGCTTTTTTGAAATATTATGCGTCGGTGGAACAATAATGGGATGGAGCTCGATGGAGTTCATATTGACAAATGAAGGATTTTTTAATTCATCTTGCAAAAAATTGAACTATTTAAATTCAACATTCAACGAAACTACTAAACACTTGTGTGAAAATCAAAAGTTCAATTTAGAACTGATTTATACCTTATCATTGATAATATTGCGTCTAAGCAGTTTGGGATTGGGAGCAATCATGGACCGATTTGGGACTCGAATTTTACGACATTTTTCAACTCTGATGTATATAATCAGTTGTTTAGTTATTGCTTTTACAAATCAAAACTCATCTTGGCTGCTTTATCCGGGTTTTATTGGTATATCTGTGGCTGGTATTGGCTTGTACGTTTCGAACGTTCAAATATCAAACTTATTTGATAAAAGTGGTGGTTTAGTTGTGAACTTGCTTTATGGAGCTTACATTGGAAGCATTGGTGTGTTTACTTGTGCAAAAACTTTTTATCAAATTGGAATATCACTAAGAGATATTTTTATATTTTTATCAGCAATAGGAATACTGATAATAATTCGAACATATTTTTTAATGCCAAAAATTAACATTTCTGATGATAATTTACAGCCATATTCGAACAATGAAACGCATTCTTCTCAAACTGAAACAAGTCGTCTTGTACATGAAGAAACTATATTAACAAAGAAATATGTTGGTACAGAATTGAAGTCTTCAATTTTAAATTCCTTTTTTTTGTTGGCAGTATTTTCAGCAACAGTGATAGCATTGCGACAAACATTTTTTGTTGAAGAGTTGAACTCCATGCTTTTTAATTGGTACTCTAAGCGTCCTGATTTTATTAGTTTACAACTCAGTGTTTTTGGTTATCTTCAAATTTTTGTAATAGTTTATGTGCCATTATTTGGAAAATTTTATGATTTGCTTGTAAAACATTTTAGTCAAAAATTGTCTCTTTTGCAAGCAAAGTTGAGATCTTTATCGATAACATGTTTATTGACTATTTCATTTACAATTCTTTATTCTATTTTTACTTTAATTTCATCACCAGCGTTACAATATTTCACTTATGGTTTGATTGTTTTATCATATCCAGCTAATTTCGAGTTATTAATAGTTCAGTGTTTTCCAGATAAATATTTCGGGACACTTTTCGGAATAGCGTTAGTTACAACAGGACTATTGCTAACCATACAATATGGACTTTATTACATTGCTTTAAGAGTTTTTAAAGGTAGTTTTACAGCAGTAAATATTTTTGTGTTGGGATTAAGCGTAACGTTATTGATTCATCCAATTAATTTGTATCGTTGCTCTAAAAAAGCCACAAATTGTTAATGACAGTTTCTAAATGAGATTGATTTACTTGCAAAATTCATGGTAAAACAAAGGCTATTTAGCTTCATAATTCTAAAATATTTTTCCTTTAATAAAAAATGAATTAATAGATAGATGTAAAATATATAAATAATTTATTATTACGTAGCCAAACTGCAATCGAAAAATATAATAATCGTAATAGACGTGTTGCGATTGAATTGGAGAATAACGATAACGAAGACATAACTCAAAACTTTTTGTCTGATGTTTATTAGAAAATTATCAGAATAAAAGAGAAATCAAACCAAAATGCATAATGTGAAAAAGGAAAAAAAAAATTGACGCATCTCATTGGTCGAAAAATTTGACCAATTACATGAAGTAAAGGTAGCATGATGTTTTAAAGCTGTTAAATTTTTTCAGTTTGCGTCATGAGTTTAATTCAAAAAATTCAACAAAAGCAACATGTAAAGTAAATAAATCGTTATTATTTTACATTATAAAGACTTTCCTAATAATTATGGCCAGTAATGGCTTCAGTACGGTGGGAACGGAGCGGTCGTACCATCCCCCCTAAAAAGCGTCAAAAAGTGGCCTCCTCTATCGGCACTTTAACTTTAGGACGAAAGTAAAGGCCCGTTTCCACTACGAGCGTGGAAAAGAGCATTCTTTGTTTCTTTTATTGATCTTCGATTGAAGCGAGCGGTTAAAATTGAAGCGAGCGCAAAAAAAATCAAAGAACAAACAAAGAATGCTCTTTTCCACGCTTGTAGTGGAAACGGGCCTTAAGGATTACGTACTTGATTGTAAGTGATGACCTTTTTTTAGAAATCACTTTATTTTGGGACAAAATAAACTTGGTACATTAAAAATTTGCTCCCTCTTTTGTAAGGCCATCACTGATTACGACTTTATACTATATCGCTTTGCAAAAAGTGATGCATGAAAATATCTCAATTTTCACCAATAATGTTTGCATAAATACCATATAAATTTTACGGTTCTTGTAATCATCTCTATGTACCAATAGTTTTTAAGTTTTTGCAGTAGTTGATCATTGTTTGAAGAATTCTTTTTTTTATTAAATTCAAACCCAATACACCATGAAAACGATGTCCAAAAGAAAATTTAATGGATTTTTTTAGGAGACATAAAAAGAATATCTACAATTATAATATAGTCTTAAATTATAAGTAAACAATTACAATGCAAAATATAAAAATAAATAAATACTCAAGTTGGTTAATAAATTTCAATTTTGGGAAAGTTTTTTCAAAAAAAAATTTGAATTTGGTTTTTTATCTTTTATGTATTTTATTTTGTTTTATTTGAAAATTATTGTTTATTGTTTTTACTATTAATAAGCGTACATTTTAAACTGAAATATAATAAGCTAACTCATCTCAGTGGTGGCCTCGCATGGAATATAAATGTTTATGTATATAACTTTTTGATAAGCTAATCAATAGATCTACTTAGGAGCGGAAGTAGTCACTTACGGCGCAAGTTTGCGTCGTCTGGCATATATTTACAAGAAATTTAAGAAATTTTTAGTCTGTCAAACCATTGTTTCCTTTTCATTATTTTTGTTTCGAAATGTAGTTCTTTTAAGTTACGCGAGTAAAGACAAAGCAAAAAGCTAAATCTTGTTATATTGACTTTAGACCCGGGTCGGCAACCTACTGCTCGAGGGCCGGATGCGGTCCGCCAAGTACAATTATCCGACCCGCAACCTCTTGACCAAAGTTCCTATAAAATACAAATTATAAAACTGATTGTAACCATTGAAATGTCACAAACCTCCATTTTGTTTCATTCGTTTGTAAATCTGGTAAAAGCATCACGTAAAGCAATGATTCATATGTAATTTGTTTTGTTTTTTCCACGAAAAAGTTGATTTTGAGTTTGTAATCTATAAAACTATAAAAATGATCGTCTTAAAGTGAATAAAAAAAATAACGTTTTAAGTTGGTGAAAATCAAAATATGTGCTTGAAGTACGGGAAAAAACTGTGAACGTTTCATCTTTCAAAAATGTTTTTTTCCACTAAATAAAATTATTAACATCATTAATACTTCAGTACCTAATATTCTTGGTTTGATTATTGCTAATCCAATTGAACAATTTTATTAAAGCGTGACGTATAAAAACTTAGATAAAAATATTTGACTTATTTGAAATGAGATTCTCGAAAACTTTTAAAAAGTCAAAACATCGATGGCAGAGGACAACGACGTCCCGAGCATCTTTGTAGGTCAAGTTCAATCGCCTTATGAATTGGTGATGAGCAATTCCTTTTGTCTCTTTTCAAATGGGATTGCACTTTAACATCGAATTGTGAGTATGCAGATCACGTTTTATTGGCGTGACCTAATACATCAAGCACCACATGAAACACGAGTTTTGACAATTTTGAATGACAAAACTCAATGCTGGCTCAACACTCTTGTTTCCTGTATCTGATCCGGGCAGTACAGCATCATGTGGTTATAAAAAAATAAAAAAAAATGCTCTTTATAATTTATTAAAATTCTAGAATTTCATATCAAATAAACTTTTCTAGCAGTAATTTTTTTTAGGACAAACGAAACACGTATAAGCACAGCCGAACCTGCCGGGGGGGGGGGTGCAAATGCCCTCTCAAGTCTAAAAAAATTAAAACAAAATTAGAATTTTTTGGGCAGCGACAAGAAAACATTTGTGCAATATTAGAATTTTTTAGGGAGCAATAGCAAAAATTGGGCAAATCAGACATATTAGAGCAGCAACAAGGAATTGTGTTAGCAAGATTTAAAATGAAAACCTCTTTTTTCGAGATGACTATGTTTTTGGATGGAAAATCGAGAAATCAGAAACAAATTCTAAGTGAAAACCTTTGTTGTTTTTTTGTTTTCACCATAAATTTTAGACGAATTTTCTTCCGCCCAGCAGATGTAACTGTCATTTTCAAGTGATTGGATTGATGTTTTAGTAGTGATTGGATTGATGAAGAGGAAGCAACTAAGTCGGCTACCCAAGCAATAGCATTACGCAAAATACGATTTTCTTAAAATTTAAATGCAAACTTTTCATAATTTGTATGCGGCAAGGTCCTCTAAAAAAGGTTACTACGCTGTACTGCGCGCGGCAGCGTACGCTGCGCGGTTGACATCATTACTGCCTTTTCCTGCCTATATTAATACATTAAATACAAGTTGGCTAAATGAAACAAAAATGGCGACACGGATGAGCAGTTTCATAGCTTGTATTTTATAGGAACTTTGCTCTTAACAAATTTTGGTAACTACAGGAAACCTACTTATTTGAATCTTTTCTTCCTGCAATATCTGATCTTTTGTTTTTCTATACGTGAATAATTGTCATTGCTCCATCACAATCAAAATTTTTGAATGCAAGTGGTTTCGTTCGATACTTTTAGTTTTGTCAAATTTATTTCGACATATCACAATTGAACCAAAAATTTGTGGTAAGTTTTGATGTTAAAACTTAAAAGTCTCGTCACTAACATACCAGTCAATTTTACGCTTTCAGCCTTCCCCCCACTTGACAAAGAAAATATTCCTTTGAGACGTATTCTTGCTTCGCAGCATAGTTTTAATTATCAAGCGGCAGTTTGGCTAAATGATGTGATTGTGATGAGTTTTGCAATTTACTGAAAAATAACGCTCAATTGACCAGCTTTGCCGAAATTTGAAGTGGTAAAAAGCTTAAAGATAAAAGAGTCAAACTTCAAAAGTAAGATTCTAAATTTAGAAATCAAAATTTCTAAATCTTTATTTTGCGACTTTCTTCGTTTATTCCAATGAAGATTTTTATTGTGATTAGGCCCATGTGTAACAAGCTAATCCAATTACAAAAACCTTTGTTTAAATTTTTTCCTTTCGGCAACAAACAAGTCTGGAAAAGCTTTAAATGTGTCTAGCCACACTTTGCCGTTGAAACATTTAAATACACCAAATTAATCCAATTCTGTAAGAATCAAGTACTGTAACTTGATTACGTAAGCTAGTTTTTTAAATACTAGATTTACAACAGCAAGGTAGATTATGTAGTTTTAATTTAGCCTAAATACAGCAGTAACCTCAAAGAGCGAACAAGGATTTTTAAATGCTGTTCGTCACTTTCAATCCACACCTAGTTACCTACCTTAAAATTTAGTACGCCTGCCAAACATTGCTTTAATAGTATGTTTTAAAGAAGATTAAATATGACAAAAAATGACTTTAACGTTAACTGGAAGCTAAAGTTTTTATGTATTCAGTTAGATTAGATTAGAATTAGACTCCAATAGTGATAACGCTATGCTAGCGATAAATTGCGCGGAGACTTAAAGGGGGTACAATAGTATACAATAGTTCAGACGTGTGCAAAATATGACCTGTGAATGCCCAGAATGTGGCCCGCGACACGATTAATAAAATTTTTATTTCAAATTTTTTTGGAGTTCGATATGGCAGGAGTGCAGTTATATAAAATGGCGCAATTCTTAAATCACGAATTGTTAGGATTACACCACGGGTGCCAACTTTTACGCGAGTATCTCCTGAGAGCCAAATTTTTTGCAAGTATCTCCTGGGCCGCAATCGGTACAGAATTACAGTGATCAAAATTGTTTTGGTCTTTAATTTTAATGATCGAATCCCTTCCTCCCAAAAAACTTAGTATTTGATCCTATGTATTTTTTTCTAAATGAAGCAAACAAGTTCTTGCAATAATTTAAATATCCTAACGCCTGTGATTGTTTATAAAAGTGAAGAGGTGGTGGCCTCCGAGTTACAATGTTTGCCCATCCTTGCAGTTTCTTTATTTTTTTTTATTGTTATTTGTATTTTTATTCTTCTGCCTCGCAGAAAAAGCGTCGGAGGCGCTATACAAAGGACAAGCAATTACCCCCACCCTCTTTCAAAGATGCCAAGATATTGCTGCATGGTTGAAATTTTTATTTTGCTTTATAGTTTTACAGAGATATGACTAAAATTTAGAACTGCTTGCTAAGACCGCCAAGCAGGGCAAAGCGCCGTAAAACGTCTTTCCCAAGGACATAACATAATTGCACGAGTAAATTTTTAACCGCGGCCGTTTTGATCATAATCATCACGCTCTAAACACTCGACCACGCTGGCCGGGACCCGTTTAACAACTGGTTAAAAAGTCGTGATCACTGAATCCATAGGCGAAGGAGAAGAATCGGGACTTAAAAAAACTCCATGAAAAATTATCGTTAAAGATTCATAGTAGCACTAAAGCAGCTTAAAAACTGTTAAAATAAAGTGAAAAATTTAATTACTTAAAACAGAATTAGGGCTAGAAAAAAATGAAGAGCAAAAACAAAAATCTTCACCTTATTTTATATTTTTTGGCAGCGTGTTTGAGAGGTTAATAGCGTTGTGATTAATGGCGAACGTGATTGAAATCGTCGCGGTTCAAAACCTACTCTCGCCATTCTGTTGTGTCCTTGAGAAAAACACTTTACGGCATTTTCCCTGCTTGGTGGCCATAGTACGCAGTCCAAAATTTTGATCCTTAAAGATAAAAAATATCTAAAAAATTTCAATCAAACAGTCTTCGCATCTTGGCATCTCCAACTTGGCAAAACAAAACAATCTTGGCATCTCCAAAAGCAGGTCAATGTAATTGCTTGATAGTTGCTCTATCAATAGTGGCACCGACAATATCCTGTGAGTCAGGAGTCAGAAGGATAAAAATAAAGATAGAATAATAATATCACAGACAAATAAATAATTTTAATTGTTTTTTTAACTGAATATTTGAAAGTGACTTTTTTTTGTTGCACCAGGCTTCCCTTTTGTAAAAGACATAACGAATTATAGAGATCGTGTTTTGGGCTCTCAACTGCCCCCCATAATAACTTTCTTCAAATACCATTTATGAATCTAATAGCTTAAAATAAAATAACAAATTGCTAATAAGACAAAGTAGAAAAGGAGAAAAATAACTAAAAACTATTGATACTTTAATTAACCTCCCAAAGATGACAGAAAATTAACAGGGGTAATACAGAAAGAAAAATCAGCGAGTTGTTAAGCAGCTTTAACTCATTTGTATAAGTCGTCATTATTTTTAATTTTTTTACATGATAAATTAGACTAATTCTATCCTATGTAAATCAAAAATAGCAACAATTACAACACACCAACACAGATAATCAAATTGATGAAATATTGGGATGAAGTTTTGGTTCTAGCTATATTTCAATACGGTAAATTCCACTACGGCACATTCCAGCGCGGTAAATTTCGCCACGATAACCTCTATTTTATCCCGGTATATTCCACCACGATATCACACCATATTAAATGTTCGTTTAATTTGATGATTGTTGTTGATTTATCACGGTATAAGTTGCCAAGTACAAAGTACAGTTGTTGACAAGTACATTTATTACCCTAACTCTAACACTAGCCCCTAATCCTAACCCTAACTCTAACCTAACCGTAACCCCTAAACCTAACTAATCCCATGCTGGAATATATCGAGTTGGAATTTAGCTATGACGGAATTTACCGGGGAACAATTTTCGTAATGAGCGTGCATTCAGCGTTTTCGAGTTTTGAAAAAAATTTTAATGAATATTTATTAAAAATTTGTTTAATCAAAATGTAGTCTTAAATTACTATTTAAAAAATAGAAATTTATTGTTTTTGGAATGATTAATAATGGATTATATTTTTGTAAAAATTTTTGGTCTCTGTCTCGATTGTTTCTGATATCGGTCCGAACCTTAGGTCTCAAAATTTGCCGCTCTCGATCTTGGTCTCGATGTTTGTGGTCTCGACTACATCAATGTTTGAGATAACCAAAAAATTTAGTCTGAAGAAACAGACACCGAGCGATCGGTAAAAAACACTGAAAAGATGAAAACAAGGAAAAGACAATCATCTAGCCTAAAGCGAGTTTGATTGGTTAACTACCAAGACGTTGGCATAGCAACAATAACTTGGTTCTGTCAACATTCAAAAAACCCTAAAATTTGATTGATGGAATAATGTTTGACAGAAAGGCTAATTATATATTTTCCCAGAGCATTGGAAAAGTAATCAGAAATAAGTCAGAGTTGGGTGGATAGATGGAAGAAGCTTGTATAGTGAGCATAGAATCAATTTCGTATATAGCGGACAAATATCGCTGGTCCCGACTTGTCCGTTACGAGCTTCACGCTGCCTAGGACCTAATTATAGTCTTTCAGCAAGAAGCATAACCTGGCGAATAGAAGAGATGCCCGAGAACCGGAAATTCAGCCAAAAAGATTACTTTAAAAAACTGCAGTTCTTAAGAATAACTTTTTATGAGAGCACAACTACGGCAGACACGGTTCAGCTGGCAGTATTTGTGCGTGGAATAAAAGCTTTTTATGTTTTTGAAGAGTTTTTAGAACTGATTCCTATCGAGACTACTATTACAAGAACCGATATTCTGAAGGTATTACTTAATTGCTTTGAAGCTAAGAATCTGAATCTTTTCAGTCTGGTAAATACGGTTCAGCTGGCAGTATTTGTACGTGGAATAAAAACTTTTCATGTTCTTGAAGAGTTTGTGGAACTAATTCCTATCAAGATTTCTACTACAGGAGCTGATATTCTGAAGACATTACTTAATTGCTTTGAAGCCAAGAATCTGAATCTCTTCAGACTGGTGTCAATAACAACTGATGATGTCGCATCAATGATAGGAAAAAATAAGAGAGTCATGTCTCTGCTTTATAAACGCATAAAAAACAACGGATTTAATAACAGCATTATAAAATTTCAGTGTCTTATTCACCAGAAACCATTGTGTGCAAAGGTAACAATAAGTTTAAGGTTTGAAGAATAACGTCTGAATTGTGGAATCGGTCAAAAGTTTTGTAAGTATTATCTGCTTACTTTGAACGATAAGCAGTTGAAGCAGCAGGAAGAGTTGAAACATTATTTTTTCACAAAAACCAGTTAATTAAAGTATAAAGGCCAGTGATGAAGATCTCAAGACCGGTCTTAAGACCAACTTTCAGGGTCTCGGTCTCGGCCCTTTGCTGGCAGTCTCGGTCTTGGTCTCGTAATGACCTGGTCTCGGTCTCGTACTTTTTAAATTGGTCTCGAGACCGGACATTTTTTGATATTTTTGTTATTTGGTGTGGTTATGATGATTTACTGCTTTCGTTACCATAAATAATTTCCCTTGCGAAATGAAATTTAAAGCCTTTTATTGCCTCGCAAAATTTTTGAGTAAACATAGTCAATAAATGGTTTAGTTCAGTGGTTCTTAACCGGGGAAGCACGCCTCCCCTGGGGGACGTACGTAACTTTTCAAGGGGGTGCAATTGTTAAAATGTTTTGCAACACATTCTTTATTAATCTTGATAATGAAAATGACAGGAAACTTGACCTCAGCAAGAATCGAATTGAACAACGGAATCCAGCAAGCTTTTTTTAATTGGATTTTGCTCTCACAAACGGTAACTGTGAGTCCCAATTAAACCACAAATAAAAACTCATTTATTTGATTTAAAAAAAAATTAATCAAATAAAATTCTCCCTTACATAAAAAGCAAAAAACATTTTACGGTGCGAAATATGCGACATTTTTGATGAAGCAAGAACAGTTTCTCGAGTTGAAATTTAACTCAGCAGCCAAGGACAAATTTAAAGTGCTGGACTTTAGGCGTTTTGGGCCAAATACCTTCCCATTTACCATTTTATTACTACGGCACACTAATAAATTCTGAGTTTACCTACGGCACACTTACTTTATGAAGGCGAAAACCTACTTAATACACTCTTTAATTACATACAGAAATTATATTCACTTCGATTTGATCTCATATTTCGCTATTTTTTCCCAAAATTATTGTGATCTCTAAAAAATCAAAAAAAAGTCTTTACTTCGATTTGATCTCATATTTCGCTCTCCCAAAATTATGGTGATCTCTAAAAAAACATATACAACAAAATGAAACTATATGCAGTATTTTCAAGGGGGGCCCGAGGCAACTGCCTCATTCGCCTCACCCAATATCCACCATTGACTCTATGGCTTTCCGTCAAAAACACAAAAATTTCGCGGCACGTTGGTGTGCCATGGCACACAGTTTGGGAAACCCTGCTCTATAGTATAAAGTTTTTTTTTCATAATTGTGACCTGATTAGCTAAAATATAATTTATTACATTGAGCAAATTATCTCTATTCCGTTCGTTACGGGGCTTTAGATGTTTTTTGCTGATTAAAAATTCTGACTTCAAAGCAACGCACAGCGTATATAAATTAGGACTTGCGCATTTTCTGGGGTATTGTGATGTAAGCAAGAAACATCAAAGGGTTTTTCAGGAAGTTTAGCCAAAACAAATTTGCCGAGTTTGTTTTTCTGCTCACTTTGAGTCATGTGACATGCCTAAATTTAGGTCTCCCTTAAGAAAAATTAGGTAAATTCTTTTACGAAAAATATTCTGGTCTCGATCTCGGTCTCGATCTCGATAGTTTCTCGTCTCGTTCTCGAACTTAGGTCTCGAATCATATGGTCTCGACTACATCGCTGATAAAGGCATCTCTAAAGTTAAGGCTGTGCAATTTTAAATTTTTCTATTTAGATACAATTCAACTATTGTATACAGCTATATCCAACATATGCAAAAAATTTTTTTGTACCAGCGTGTAAGTTTTTTTAAAGGAGCTATAATAGGACAGAAATTGGTTGGTTTTATCTATGCCATCCAAATTTTTATTGTAATCCGCAACGCAAGCAGGTTTTTCCTTGATTCCATAACGAGTGGTTATATCAATCATTGAGTGTTTGTGCTGTATGCCAATCATTAGCACCTCCTCCTTATCTTTTCACTTGCGGGCATAAACTGGACTCTTCCTTCTCCTGCTAGATTTACCAAACTTCAGCTTTTTCTTTATCACATGTTGGGGATTCCCCTGCTGTTAGTCCTTAGAGTACCACCAGAATGGGTTTTCCTTTTACCAAGCATACTGGAAAGTGAAATGCTGTCATTAAAATTATCCATATAAAGAAGGTGTCCTTTATCTACAAATGGTCCTATCAATTTTATTACCACTTTTTCGCAATGCTATTTTCCTTCTTCTTTTTCACCAACAATCGTTTTTCTTGAATAAATTAACGAATCAATCATAAATCTATTTGGCTGGCATAGTTCGTAAATTTTAATTGCAAATTTATGTTTTTTTCTTTTTTCTTTTTATACATTGGCGAAATCAAAAGTTTGACTCGCCATGCCTTCATTGATTCATTTATACACAGATTCATTCTAGAATAATAATCTTTTTTAATATTTGATGAGAACATTTCAATAATTTTATTTATTTTTTGAGTGGGGCCTTTATTATCTAGGTCACTTTTTATACGTAAATTTTTTTTTATTGATCAAAACCTTCTCCAACTCATTGTTTATGGGAAAAAAGGATCAAGGAATGTACTGAATCCAATTGAATATAAATAAAAAGTGGGTTGCCACATGTTGACTACTTTTTAAAGAAGAAGTTACCAAAGTACAAACAAACACTAGCAATTTCATGGCCAAATGATTAACAATTGGATACAACTATTTATAAATGCTGCAACTTTGACGGGTGTTTTGTCATGAAGCTTTCGTGATAGCTTATTTTATGACGGCAGTAGACGTCATGTGCAATTGCACCCGATTAAGATTTGAAGGGTGAGCGTCAATGTGTTAAAAGCGTGTACTGGATTAAGGGACCAATAAAAATTTTTTTCTCGACTTGGGTTCAACGTGTAAAAAAGTTCGAAAACCACGGTCTATTTTGACATCGAATTGTTGGTCAATTTCCTCACTTGATCAACTTTTTTTGTACCGAGAAACCTTTAGTTCAAATTGTAGGTCATTTGCAGCATTCATTTGTTTGTTCACGTAGTATTGACGGCCTTAAAAAACATGGCCTACACACTGAATTACGCTACTTTGTTTTTGTAAAATAATAAAAACTCCCAAAAGATTCTAATTTTAGCTTCTTTGTTGTTGTCTTGAGAATCAGAATTTAAAAAGTCTCACAATTGTAAACGGCCAGCCAATTCAAGATTTCCCAAACAAAAACTTTGTTCAAATAATAAACCAAGCGCGGATGACGTCATACATGACGTAACTCATTTTCAGCACGACCAATCGTGATTATTTGAAAACACTCAAACTTTCATAGGTTGATCATTCGAGGAGAGCTACCGTATGTGATCACGATCGACAGGACGTGGAAAGTCATTTAAGTTCATTTATTTACGAACCTATTCTATCGGCTATACAACCGCATAACGAAGTCGCTTCTTCAAAATACTTTTTGAAAAAGCAGCTCATTGCGTTACATCAAACTTATATTAATTAAAACATGAATCTTTCAAGATGCACGAAATCATTCAATGAAAGTGAAAAAAGTTAACTTTTAGAATCGGTTTAAAATTTTTCTGCAAATGTATTCTAGAACTCAGTCGGATAGGCTGCTGATTCATATCAGAGTCAAACTAGCAAACAAGTATTTATAAACTTAAGTTTAATATTTAAGAAAATTTTATATAAAACGTAATCTACAAATTGAAAAAAAAAGGTGTCAATATAAAATTTTTGGTGAATATTTTTCAATGTAAGCAATACAAGCTAAAGGTAAAAAACATGAAATTAATAAATTTGCCCATTTATGATACTTAACAAACTTAGATGAATGTAAACATTTTTTATGTGCTTGTTATATTTTCATATATATCAAAAACTTAACCTTTGTCAAAAAACTAATTCTTAAATTTCTTGATAGTTTTTTTAAATTTTAACATTTTCTTTCGGGAACATTCGAAAGTCAAGGCTAGTAAAAAATTTTTTTAGAAATTTTTTGAAAACTGAACAAATTTCTACGATATTTTATCATATATGAAAATTAGCAGTCGAAGTTAAACAAAAATTTTGATTTTTTGAAATTGGGCAATGAAAGTTGCTTTGATCGATAAGTTTAAATTAATGGCGTACCGAGGATTCTTAAAAAGGGAGGCTCATACTACCACAGCCAAATATGCTTAGTGGATAAATATGTTTACGTAGTAGCAAAAAAAGGTCTTCACTTTGAATCGGTCCCGAAATTGATAAATTTTGTCGCGAAAAAGAAATGTTCTTTAAGAAAAAAAAAGGTTTTCACTTTAAATCGATCACGGATTTCATGATTTTCGTCTCTGAGGACTTCTGATGTCTGGGAAAGCCAAAAAGGGGTCTGCTCATCAAATCTGTCTTTCTTTTCTGCGAAAAAAATCTCCAATGGGGGCATGGCACCAAAATTGCTTTTCAACATATGATAAACCTACATATTATTGATCTCCAAGGGTAGGGTCATGGCACTTTCTACAAATAACAATACCCATGTTCAATAAAAAAAAAAAACAACTCTTAACCCTTAGAAATAATATTTGGTTTACGTTTTCTCATTTATGATTTTTGTGAAGCGCATTCTCGGAGTGAGGTTACACAGTAATGTAGTCGAGACCGAGACTCAATAATTTTTTCGAGACCAAGACCGAGACGGAGACCGAAACATTTTACGAAAATATTGTTCATTTTCAATTATTCCTTGATCCATTATCCATGATTACATTCTAAATTAAAAAAACATCTCAAGTTGGAAAGACCTTCATGCTTTAAAATATATTAGAGCCTACAGAAATTATATTTATAACTAGACACAATTCAACAAATTATTTCATTAGAACAATGGTAACCCGTCGGCTTTCTTATTTACAAACTGTATTCATGATTTCCCAATGTTGCCGTTTGGAAACATTTAGCAAAAATGGTAAAACAACCTACTTAAAAATTATTCATCAAAATAAAAATGGGTATGCAAAGACACAAAATGGTTTTAATTTAATTTTAGATTATAACTCAAACGTGCTTAATTCACATCCAGTTTTTAGATAGCTAAAAAAACTTGAAACTAACCAGAAAATCAAGCACAGTTCCAACCCCGGCTCCGACACATATTTCAATAAATAACTTTTTTTTTGATTTTCTGTAGTTTCAAGCAAGGTTGGGAGTCGGAGGAATTTTTTCCGACTCCAACTTCGCTCTAACTATTAGAAATTTTGCGATTCCGACTCCACCCGTTTAAAATTTTCCGACTCCAACTTCGACTCCTGAACATCTAAAAAAACGACTCCGACTCCAGAACATTTAAAAAACGACTCCAACTCCCGACACCCACTCCAGCAATTCTAAAAGCACGAATCCAACTCCGACTCCTTCTCCAAAACGTAGGAATCCGGCGACCCCGACTCGACAACCTTGATTACGTCACATTTTAAAAGTTTTAAAAATGAAAAGCCGACCCTCTTTTTAAAATCTGTATCTCGTTTTAATAATAAAATTAATTAATAAACAAAATACGTTATTAAAATTCACAACTGACGTTGTGCATTTAATAACGTATTTTGTTTAGTTGCTGCTTCCTTATTCACAATCTTTGTTTCTACTTGCACCATGAATAATTTCAAGTTGATTGGGAATAAATATAAAAATAAATAAATAAGTAATATTCGAGTAAATTATTTTGAATTACAAGTCACAAAATAAAGCCAAAAATTTTAATTATTTAAAGCCCGACAGACTGTATGTACTCGTAAATATAGAATACAAAATTTGATACAGAAACTCAAAAAATGTAAAATTTTGAGAAATAAAACTAAACTATTCTTTTTATCTACTACTATACGAGGGTGAGTCAAAAAGTTCTCAGACAAATGCCATAAAATTTTTATTTTTTAAATGATTATATTTATTTTTTAACATAAGCTCCATTATTGTCTATACACTTTTGTAATCTATGTTTCCACCTACAAATCTCTTCCTTGTAGAATTCTGGGGGCTGTCTCTGACACCAGGTAATCACTTGCCTTTTTGCTTCTTCTAAGGATCCAAATCGGGTAGCCTATCTTTGAGAGATTCTTTTAGTTTCGGAAACAAAAAAAAGTCAGAAGGAGCTAAATCCGAGCTATGAGGTGGGTGTGGAAGTGTTTTCCATCGAAATTCGCGTAATAGGACCGTACAGCCCTCAAAGAATAAGTAGGGGCATTGTCGTGATGAAACAAAATCTGATTGTACAATTTTCCTTGTCGTTTTTTTGGCTAAGGATGTCTTCAACTTCTTTAAAACGTCTTCATAATAGCTTGAGTTAACTGTTTTTTTACCTTTTAAAAAGTAGATCAAAATAATTCCTTCACAGTCCCAAAAAGTTGTGGCCATGATATTTTCACCAGATCTTTTTGCTTTGAATTTAACAGGTTCTGTTGTTCCCTTCGGATGGCACCCTTTTAATTGAATTTTGTTTTCTGGATCAAATTGATAGATCACGTTTTATCTCCGGTGTGGCAGCGCTTAAAAAAAATGGTTTCATTTGCTTCCATCTTTATCAAAATTGCTAAGAAAAGATCAACCCTTTGATTCAGTTGATTTTCTTGCAACGTTTTTGGGACCCAACGCGTTGAAAGCTTGCTCAAGCAAAGAGATCTTAAGTAAGAATTGAAAATGCAGATCTATGTTCGATTCCCACTGCATTGGCGATTTCATCGGTAGTAACTCTTCCATCTTATTCAACTAGATTCTGCACAAACCTGATGTTTTCTTGATTTTTTGAGGTGGAGGGTCTCCCCCTCTTGAATCATCTTCAAGTTGCTCCCTTCCCTCATTGAAGCGTTTAATCTAATCATAAACAACTGCTCTACATGGTGCGGACTCACCATAAACCCGTTGTGAAGCTTTAATGATCTTAACTGGTTTCCAATTAAGTTTAGTCAAAAATTTAATGTTTGCTCTTATTTCAAAATTTGCCATTTTAAGGCACAAAAATTTCAAACACAACGAATCGTAATGCTGCAAATAGATAGAATAATGAAAATTTTCAAGATTATTAGGGAAACCCTAAAGGTATGTTTTAACATAAAAAAGTCGTAAGATTTTGTACATTTTGAAAATATGGCATTTGTCTGAGAACTTTTTGACTCACCCTCGTATATATGCCGGCCCGCAACCAGAAAGAAACCAAGAAAAGTGACACAGTCCCTAGCATTTACAAAATTGCTATAGTTTTAACAATCAAGTGCTAAGTTCCAATTTCATCATAACAAAGCTTGTTTTTGTTTTTTCAATTTTAACTCCAATAACCTCAATCTTTAATGCAAAATTATATATTGCTGGGACATTTTTAGAGATTTCCATTGCATGCCCGTAAGCACATCCATATACTTATTTGATTACGTTGGCCTGTTGCCGTTGGTATAACGCAAGAACAAGAATGCAATTTTTTTCTGATTGTTCAGGGAAAACGACTCTGATTCTTGACTCTGACTCCCATAAACCTGAAAAACGACTGCAGTTTCGACTCCAACTCCAGCAAAACTAAAAAACGATTCCGACTCCGACTCCGATACCACAAACCTGGTTTCAAGCTATTCGTCACCATTTTCGTGACAATTTTTCGTGACAATTAGCTAACGTTCCTTTAATAACTTGAAACTTATTAAAAATAATTTGTGCTGGATGGAAGTAAGACCTGTTACCAAGGACCGATGACGGTGCTACTTTTTTAACGCTAATATTTGGGATTATCAAGCACCCTTATTAAATCTTTACGTTTTCTTTATTTAAAATTTTCAGTTATAATGGCGGGATTCTATTAGTAGAGAGAAAATATAATGGCTGCAGCAGGCTTCCTTAAAAACGTCGTAAAAGTTGGCTTCCGAAGCAAAAATTAAGCATTCTTTCATAGTTGCACCATGGCAGCTTAAAAATTGTTCAATTCAAGAGCAGACTTCTTTTTGGGAGGATTTTACTTAATGTTCTTTGTTTAAAGATGATTGGATACAAAAAAACAAATTCATTATTCAAAATAGAATTCTATGCAAGTGAAGATAAAAACAAGGTTTCGATTACTTTAATTTTTTTTCCCAAATAATTTCTTATATAGTAGCCTCCTAGTTTTTTTCTAGCCGTCACTGTTTGGCGGGCTAAGACAACCATTGTACAGTAATAAGCAATAACCAACAAGAAATATTTTATTATTGTCTCTTCTAGTCTTTTAAAGTTAAAGTTGTTTATTACAATGTAGTTACACCAAAGACACCATCCAAGTTTCTATACGAAATATTTCTACTATAATTACTTTTTATGACTTTTTCTGCTGCAGGCATACAAACGTTTATACAAAATTATATAAAATGACTATGAATACGAAAAGATATGCTGTTGTAATTACCGGCTTTTTTGAAATATTATGCGTCGGACAAACAATTTTTGGGTGGAGCTCAATGGAGTTCATATTGACAAATGAAGGATTTTTTAATTCATCTTGCAAAAAATTGAACTACGAGTATTTAAATTCAACATTCAACGAAACTACTAAACATTTGTGTAAAGATCAAAAAATCAGTTTGGAACTGATTTACACTTTGTCTTTAATACTATGGGGTTTTGGCAGTTTAGTGTTAGGAGCAATCATGGATCGATTTGGGACTCGGATTTTACGACATTGTTCAGCTCTAATGTATATAATCAGTTGTTTAGTCATTGCTTTTACAAATCGAGACTCATCTTGGCTGCTTTATCCGGGTTTCATTGGTATATCTGTGGCTGGTATTGGCTTGTACGCTTCAAACGTTCAAATATCAAACTTATTCGATAAAAATGCTGGTTTAGTTGTAAACTTGCTTTATGGGGCAAACATTGGAAGTATCAGTGTGTTTGCTTGTGCAAAAACTTTTTATCAAATTGGAATATCACTAAGAGATATTTTCATATTTTTATCAGCAATAGGAATACCGATAACAATTCGAACTTATTTTTTAATGCCGAAAACTAATATTTCCGATGACGATTTACAACCAAATTCGAACAATGAAATAAGCCGTCTCGTTAATCAAGAAACTATATTAACAAAGAAATATGTTGGTACAGAATTGAAGTCTTCAATTTTAAATTTCGTTTTTTTGTTGGCAGTATTTTCAGCAACAGTTATTTTATTGCGACAAACATTTTTTATTGAAGAATTAAATTATTTGCTTTTTAATTGGTATTCTAAGCGTCCTAATTTTATCAGTTTGCAGCTCAACGTTTTTGGTTATCTTCAAATTTTTGGAATAGTTTTCATGCCATTATTTGGAAAATTTTATGATTTGCTTGTAAAACATTTTAGTCAAAAATTGTCTCATCTGCAAGCAAAGTTAAAATCTTTATCGATAACATGTTTATTGACTATTTCATTTACAATTCTTTATTCCATTTTTAATTTAATTTCATCACCAGTGTTACAATATTTCACTTATGGTTTGATTGTTTTATCATATCCAGCTAATTTCGAGTTATTAATAATTCAGTGTTTTCCAGATAAATATTTCGGGACGCTTTACGGAATAGCGTTAGTTACAACAGGACTATCGCTACCCATACAATATGGACTTTATTACATTGCTTTAAGAGTTTTTAAAGGTAGCTTTACAGCAGTAAATATTTTTGTGTTGGGATTAAGCGTAACGTTATTGATTCATCCAATTAATTTGTATCGTTGCTCTAAAAAAGCTATTAATGACAGTTTCTAAATGAGATTGATTTACTTGCGAAATCCATGATAAAACAAAGGCTATTTAGCTTCATAATTCCAAAATATTTTTCCTTTAATAAAAAAAGAATTAATTGATAGATGTAAAATATATACACGTGATGCAAATTAATTGGAGAATAGCGATAACAAAGACGTAACTGAAAACTTCTTTTCTGATATTTATCAGAAAATTATCAGAATGAAAAAGAAATCAAACCAAAATCTTCTTCTTCTCCTTTCTGCCTTTCCCTTCAGTCAGGGGTGGCCACAGCGTATCATCATCTTCCAAACCTTTCTGTCTTCAACATCCGTCTCCTTTGCACCAACTTCCTCCATATCTTCTTTCACTACATCTACAAATCTTCTCTTTGGTCTCCCTTTTCTCCTCTTTCCCGGTAACTCCATTTCCATTTCCTTTCTTCCTACATACTCTTGGTCTCTCCTCATGACATGTTCATACCACCTCAGCTTGCCATCCCTCATCTTTATTCCTAACCATTTTACCTTAATCGTTTCTAATCTTGTCTTTTCTCGACACTCCCATAGCAAATCTCAACATTTTTATCTCTGCAACTTCCATCTCTTCTACTTGTTTCTTTGTGACTGCCACCGTCTCAAGTCCATACACTATTGTTAGTCTTACCACTGAACTGTACACTTTTCCTTTTATTCTAGCTGGTAGTCTCCTGTCGCAGATTACTCCCGATACTTTTCTCCATCCATTCCATCCTGTCTGTACTCTCTTCTTTACCTCCTCCTCACAACCACCACTTTCTTGCACCATTGATCTTAAATACTTAATCAAACCAAAATAAATATATGTAAAAAAGAAAAAAACATAGACGTATCTCATTGGTCGAAAAATTTCACCAAAAACATAAAGTAAAAGTAACTTGATAGTTTAAAGCTGTTAAAATTTCTTTTAGTTTGCATCATAAATTTAATTTAAGAAATTTAACAAAAGCAACATGTAAAGTAAATAAATAAAATGTTACAATTTTACTTTATCAAAGACATTCCCAGTGATTATGGCCAGTTATGAATTAGTAGTGTGGGAACGGAGTGGCCGTACGTCAAAAAGTAGCCCCCTCTCTGCACTTTAACTTTAGGACGAAATTAAGGATTACGTACTTGATTGAAAGTGATGACTTCTTTTATAGAAATCACTTTATTTTGGGACGAAAATAACTTGGCACACTAAAATTGGCCCCCTTTTTGTAAAGCCATCACTGATTACATAGGCGTACCAGCCGAAAAAATTTGGAGGGCGATAAAGTTTTTTCCAAATTTTGTGACATTAGCCCGAATCTTGTTTTTCTAGTATTTTACGGACAGAACAAAAGAATTGCCTTGAGATTCTAAAAAGATGATAAAAAAAAACAGGTCTTCACTTGGAATCAGTCTCTGATTTTTCGATTTTTCTCCTTAGATCGTGGTGTTCTTTAAAAAAAAAGGTTTTCACCTAAATTTAGTAACTATTTTCTGCTATTAATTATTGTCGCTGCCCTAAAATTCCTAATTTTGCCCAAATTTTTCATATCGCTGCCCGAAAAATTCTGGCTTTGCCCAAATATTTTGTTTTCACTGCCCAAAAAACTCTTATTTTGCCCAAATTTTGGAAACTTGGGGGCAAAAATTTTCCTGCTTTCCCCCGGCAGATACGGCTTTATATTTTATCGCTTTGTAAAAAGTGATGCATGAAAGTATCTCTATTTTCATCAATAATTTTGGCATAAATATCATATAGATTTAAATTTATGATTTTTGTAAACACCGCTATGCACCAATAGTTTTTAAGTTTTTGCAGTAGTTTGTCATTGTTTTAAAGAATTCTTTTTTCATGTATATATGTATAAAACTTTTTGATAAGCTAATCAGTAAGTCTATTTAAAAGCAGAGGTAGTCACTTGGGCGTAAGTTTGCATCGAAAGTAATGTTTTGCGTTAGTTTTCGCGCCGCAATTATTTCAACCATTTTCGAAGGGCAAGTTTAATGTGGCATGTATTTACAAGAACTTTAAGAAATTCATAGTCTGTCACAAAATTGCTTCCTTTCTATTATTTTTGTTTCGAAAAGTAGTTTTTTTAAATTACGCGAATAGCGTCAAAGAAAAACTATTAATTTGTGTTCCGGACGGTTAATTTGCAGCATTGTTTATGTGTGATACGATTGTGACGTCAACGCCCTTTTTCTTTCGTGGCTGCTTGGTGATTGCCTTCAGTCATTTATTCAGCGCACGTGCTTGAAAAAGAGTGGTAAAATTATTGAATTATTTTTTGCACTGCCTTCGTTAACTGTATTAAACCTTAAAAGAGTTACAAGTTAGTGTGAAGTTGAATCTCGCTAGCTGACAACGAGATTCTTTAATACGGACAAGGCTAGCAATTCTGTCAGGTCCAATTTGTTATATTGACTTTAGACCAGGGGTCGGCAACTTACAGCTCGCGGGCCGGATGCGATCCGCCAAGTAAAATTTTCCAGCCCACAACCTCCTAACCAAAGTTCCTATAAAATACAAGTTATGAAACTGATTGTAAACATTGAAACGTCACAAACCGCCATTTTGTTTCATTCGCTTGTAAATCTTGTATTGAGAAGCATCACGTAAAGCAGGGATTTTCAACCTGTGATACGCGAGCTTTTCAAGTGGTACGCGAAATGTTTTCCAAAAATGCAAAAAGCATTTGTTTCCACAGAGTTCCCACACAAATTCTTTTGCTTCTCAACTGTAATAAGTTACATGTATACATGTAAGCTACAGTGGTGGCCAAAAGTTTAGCATCAACTAAAGATTTTTAAAAAATAGCATATATAGTAGAACCTCGCAGTAGAGTGCCTCGTTGTACGAGAAATTCGCTTTGCGAGCGGCTATTCGTAAAAATTTTTTCTCATACGACGAGTAAAATTTCGTAGTACGAGCGATCGTAGGCCCTCAACGTCCAGGGAACTCGAAATTCGATTTTGAAGTTTGTAATTCTATAAAAACTTGAAAAACTTAAAACTTACCTAAAGTATATACAGTACATATCAAGCTTTTCAGAATAGAAAAGTCTATACACAACTGGTTTCAACTACGTCATAAGCAGCTATTGTTACGTCGTTTGCATCTAATAAAGCCAATTATTGTGCGTATTCTGCTGGAAGCTTAAAGGTTACTATGTAGTCTACTCTGCAAAAAGCAGTATGGTAGTTGACATGTTGCTGAAATAACTTATAGACAATGTGTTGCTTACTTTTAATGTGGTAAATTATACGTTTTATCAATGGAATCGCCCAACACCAGTTTGCAGGCGGTTGAGCTTAACCCAAGCTGCTCGGGGTAAGCCCATCCCACAGGCCTGGCACCGGTCCCGGGCACAAAAGCACGGAGCCTGGAAGCATTTTCACAATACTCCGTTTTCCATTTGTGATTTGTCCATTCAAAAGCGCGGATGCCAAGTCTGGCAAGGTTGTCCAAAAGATTCCGTGCAGCTGGCATAAACAGGCGTCTGGATCTTAGTCTCACTTGGCGAGTATCTGAGGACTCACTTAAAAGACCATACAAGATATGATCGGGGTCCAGAAATCCACGGTGAGCCAAGGAGAGTGTCGCTCCCAGTGGGCGAAGTTCAGCTGGCTGGATGCCTGAGATTACAGGTAGGTGGTCTGTTGGAGTGGGACGCATGCATCCAGTGAATATGCGCAAGGCGTCGTTCAAGACACTGTCGATGAAGCGAGTGTGAGCACTGCGACACCACACTGGCGCACAGTACTCAGCTGTTGAGTAGACTAGAGATAAGGCGGCTATGCGTAGTGTTTTAGCACCAGCACCCCATCCCGAGCCCATGAGTCACCTCAACAGTGTCGTCGTCGTCGTTTGAAGGGCATCCACTCCAGGTCATACACAAACAGGACTGGGGCCGAGGGTTTATCCTTTTACTACCCCAGATTGCTGCACTGCCTGAATCAGATGCTGGCAGTGGTGTTATTAAGCCAGCATCGAGTTTCGTCATCCAAAACCGTCAGACCTCGTGCTCCATGTGGTGCCCCAGCAGTGTGACGCGCGAGGATAGTTTTTTGCGCAGTGGCACTAAATAGTGACGAAACGTGAGCGATCTGTCCAGTTTTACCCCAAGATAAGTAGGGATTGGACAGAACAGTAAAAGTCTACCGTTGTTGTAGACCTTTAACTCACGTTTGGCCTCTCGGTTATTTAAGTGAAAGGCTACCTTCACCGTCTTAGTGTGACTGAGCTTCAACCTCCAAATCTGGAGATACGCTAAAAGTGTAGACATGTCTTGGCTTAAAGTCCCATCCAAGTCCTTCCAGTTTCTAGAAGAGTGCAACAATGGTAGATCATCAGCATAAGCAAACTTTCTGGAAATCATGGAAGGAAGATCGCAGGTATAGATGTTAAATAGGAGGGGAGCCAACACCGATCCCTGAGGAACACCGTTTTTAAGACGGCGTAGCCTTCTTTGCTTGCTGTCACCGGTAGTAAGGGTGAAACTTCGATTTCGAACAAGCTCCATAATCATTCTGGCCATGTGTTTATTGGGAAGTTGTCTCAGCAGCTTGCAGGTAAGGCCACGGTGCCAGACAATGTCATTAGCAGCTGTCAGATCGACAAATACGGCACCGGCCTTCTTTTTAGCCTCAAAAGAATCCTCGATGTTCTGCGTTAACAGAAAAAAATTGATCTACGGTTGACTTCCCGCGTCGGAACCAAGCCTGCTCTTTAGGGAACAGTGAATCGATTAATGGTTCAACGCGGGCGTAGGTAAGCCTCTCGAGGATCTTGTAGGAGACACCAAGCAGAGATATCGGTCGATAACTCTTTGGGTCATCCATGGCCTTTGTTAGTTTTGGGATCGCGGCCACAAGCGCTCTTCTCCAAATCTTGGGAATTTTGAGTCGGTGCAAACAGGAAGAAATGAAGTCACGTAACCAGGACTTCAAAGCAGCTCCAGCATGGAGTATAAGCTCTGAGCAGATGGAATCAGGTCCTGGAGCTTTACCTGGTTTTAAATGTTGGAGGGCAGCAGCAAATTCTCTCTGTGAAAAATTGTCAGAGATATTTTCTGCGTCTGGTGTTGTGGTCCTCCAAAGGTCAGACACTTCTTGAGAGACAAGTCAAGATGACTTGCGGTCAACAACCTTTGATCTCCCATTTCTAACCAGCTGAGATGCAATAGCAACCGCCTGAAACGGGACAGTGACGAGGAGAGTGTCGTGACCTACCATTAAGGTTGTTCAAAATACTCCACGCTTTTCGACTAGAGTGCGAGAAGTCAATGCTCCCAACTGCCTCGGACCATCGATTCCTCCGATTTTTGTCAAGTTTGGAAAGCAGAGCTGTAGCAGCCAAACTTGAGTTGTCTTCCTGAGTAGACTGTAGAAAGGTTTTATAAAGGGATTCACACTCTGCATCCCAACACGGAATGTAGTTATTTTGATACCCGCGTGGAATAGTCTTTTTGGCTGCTTTCTTAATGGTGTTACAGAAGTCCTGGTAAGCTGCATCCATATCAAGTGAATCAGGAGGCAAAAGTCTTTGCGAATTTATTCGTCAAAGCCTTGCGGAAGTTCCATCGCCTAACAGGCATGCTTGGCACTGCCATAGCAAACCTCGGTGGTGTAATAAAGGAAGGTCGATGTTGTGACCTGGGGAACTTTTCAAGGACACGTCTATTTGGTAAGCGACTGTTTGGACCTACGCTAGCGAAAGCTAGATCTGAATTGGTGCCAGTGTTCCAGTAGTCGGAATAAAAACTGGCAGCGTCCTTGGTATTATATAGGAGGGCAAGGCAATTAATATTTTCCCAGCCAGCCAAGCACTCACCGTCCGGACTGTTGTCATCGTAACCCCAGTCAGCATGACGACAGTTAAAATCGCCAGCGTAAAGACAGGGGTGAGGAAACACTGGGAGATCCAGGGTTCGCAATCCCGTTGGCGGTGGTTTGTAGACTTTGACTATTTTATAGCCATCAACGTCCACACACAGCCATTTGATCTCCGATGTCGGTGGAGATTGGTCCAAAAGCGTGTATTTCAGTCGCTCGTGGACAAACGTGGCAAGGCCATGCTTCCTGCTTAAAAAAGACCCAGCTAGTTGGTAATTCGGAAGTACCAACTTCTTTGCATCAGTGCAGTGGATCTCCTGCAATAGGATGACGAGTGCCTTAGACTGCATAGAGAGGTGATGAAGAACGTTCATCTTGCTTGCAGTGAGGCCTTCGATGTTCAGCTGAAGAATGGTGGATCTTCGGAACTTGGCAATGTGCCCTGAAAAGGGCAGTTTTATCCTGACATTGCCCAGTCCTGAAAAGGACGTTTTCCGAATAGCAGACCCACACTGAACATCGGAATGGGTGGATACCCTTTCGTTTCGGTAGGTTCGGTTTCGGTCTGTCATCCTTAACACCAATAAACAGACTTACTCACGGCCCAGACTGCGAGAAAGCACCTACAATCTGGGCCTTTGCAAAAGTGAAAATTATTTGAAATAATATAGAAACTATACAGCAAACTTAATCTTGTAATTTAATTGTCTGTTTATATGTTAAGCATATAATTATTTAAATTAAAAAAAAACTGCATAATCAACTAATGGTAACGTACAGTTTTCGACAGCATACTTTAAAAATGCAAAAATTAGACTGGCAAAACTAAGTTAATCTGTGCACGAACAATGACAAACAATTACTTCTCTTAAAGGCATACATTTCTAAAAGGCCCGTTTCCACTACAGAACAGAACAGAACAGAATTTATTGTTTTGCCTTTAAGATAGAAAATAACACAGCGAGAAACAAGGAATTGACAATTTAAGGCAAGGAAGCATTGAATAACCGTGAGGCTTTCTAGTTAAGATGCTCCCCTGTCGGATTATTAATTGATCGATTTCATTTTATGGTTTGTTAGTTATTCAGATTAATTAAACTTATTAGTAGTAATGATATAACAAAATGATCACCAGAAATACAAATAATTACGGTACATAGTATGATAATATAAACATATACAATAACATAAACACAATACGATAATACGATAACACGATAATATAAATTGTAAAGTATACGTTAAAAATATTATGTAAACGTAAAAATAACAACATTTTGTACATATTCTTACTGCTGCATAGGCAACAAATTAGACTTTACTGTATATCATCATTGCTTATAATTGTTGATCAGATGTTGTTTTAACAATTTGGTAAATGCATGTATATGATGTGATAATTTAATAAAATTTGGTAAATCATTGTAATATTTTGCACCCCTATATTGTAGTGTTCTCTGACCAACTGTTCTTTGTTTTCTCTGTATGTAATAATTACTTTGGATAGCATTCCTAGTGTTGTATGTATGGATTGCATTGATTTTACAAAATTTGTTTAAAAAAATATTTGGGAGTAGATTACGTTTATACCGGAACATAAATGTACATATTTCAAGAATATGCATGTCATGTACAAGCGCCTACAAGCGTGGAAAAGAGCATTCTTTCTTTTATTGAACTTTTCGCACTTAAAATTGAAGCGAGCGCTAAGCAAAGCAAAAAAGATCAATAAAACAAACAAAGAATAATCTTTTTTACGCTTGTTGTGGAAACGGCCTTAACGTGGAAGACGCCTTTTGTGTTCTCTGTGTGCAAAACTAGGACAATAAAGTTTGTTATAATAAAGATCCATCCATTATCTGAAACTGTCTTTATACCCTTTAATTAAATGTAGAAAAAGTGGGAGTATATGCAGTGGTGGCCTTACAAAGGAAGGGCCCGGAGCAAGAAAAATAGGGGGCACTTTTGCAGTTTTTTTGCTCCTAAATATAATGATTTCCACAAAAAAAAGTCATCACTTTCAATCAAGTACGTCATCACTTTGTTCCTGCTTTTGTCCCAAACTTAAGGTGCAGACAGGGGGGCCACCGTCATGGTGCTTCTATGAAGAAATAGAGCAATATTTTGCTTAGTGGTCCGGTGCGGCCGCTCCGTACGCACCGCACACCCCACCGACCGTGATTTAAATAATTCTGTTTTATTCCATGAAAATTTGCCACTTTGTAGCAAATGATAACACACGTAAACTTTATATGATGCTTTTTGGTGCTGTAAAAAAAATGCATGTACGTCCGACTTGACCAAATTAGAAATGGACGAGAGCTAGTGAAGTGGTTCGTAAATGCTCGAGATCGTGGGGGCAATCGTGCAAAAAGAAATTGGGCAAAAAAAAGCGAAGTAGCACCTTTTTAAAAGTTAATAAAATTCAATCCTTTCCAAGCTTGACTTTTTGTGTGTTTTGATTTCTGTTTATATTTTTTATGTTTTTTTTGTAGTTTAAATAAATTTTGTCATTTTTAAAGGATTTAAAATTAACAGTTTGAAGATAAAAAGAAGCGAAAATGTGTGTTAAGTATAGTAGCAAACAAGCGAAGTGTAGGTTTCTCAGCATTTTTACAAAAATGCTTGTTGTTTATCGGTTGTTAAGAAACTAATTACCTCAGACAAACATACTTAAGTTTCAGCTGTAATACTACTTCGTAAAAAGTTTACAGAAATATAAAAAATATACTTTTAACAACAAGTATGTACAAACTTTTGAGGGCTATCCTTAATGCCCAGCGAAATACTGAAAACAACAAGTTAGATCTCACATAAGCACCAACTGGGGCCCAATAGTTTATTCAGAATGCATACCTCGCACTACTCAGGGCAATGTATAATTTTGTGGACTGTCCCAGTTAGTTTCTAATTGTATAATGCAAAAAAATTAGGAAACTTCGGTGAATAGCACATGTGGGTACCAATCGGGGCCCAATACAGTTTTAGATCATCCCACTTGGTTTCCAACTAGTTACCATAAACAAACCAGGAATTTCGCAGTGAAAAAAACAAATGGGCCAATTGGGACCCATTAATATTTCTAGATTAGCCCAGTTGGTTTCCAACTAAATACCGCTAAAAAACCAAACAATTCCCAATAAAAGTCAAATTGGGAACCAATTGGTACCCAATCGGGGCCCAGTTGTTCTGGTGGGCTATAACACTTGGTGCCCAGTTGGATACCGCAGACAAATACGTGGGTTTCCCAGAACCGCTATGATAGCCCAGTTGGTTACCAACTGGGTCCCAACTTGTTCTGCTCACTGGGGTAACTTTATGCATGACCCACATACGAGACAAAGGAAAACAATTGCTTTTTTAAGTCAACTTAATTTAGTTTAGTTGAGTTTATTTGCCGCAAATGAAGGCTTGATATAATAATACAAATTGCAACAGGTTGGTTGCAAAAGGGACTGCGAGGTCTTCAAGTCAAGAAATCACCCTTTAAAAATACAAGGGATTTACAAGCTGTGTGTCAAAACTGAAAAATTGAATAAGTATAAACAAAAATAACAAAAAAAAGCAACATCAAGATTAGCTGAAGACCAACCAAGCAATAAAGAAAAAAACACAATAAAATATATAAGCATGGTCGTACCTGGCGGGGGCAGGAGCGCATTTCGTCCGAGAATCTCAGACAATTTTTTTGTTCTATCCGTGAAGTAATAGAATATTATGATTTGGGCAAATGTCACAAAATTTGGGCAAAACTCCATTGCTCCTAAATTTTTTTGGGCTGGTAGCCTATGTATGTAAGTGATTTAACTTCAATTTTTGGTACAATAAAAAACTATAAATGCAAGTTTTTGTTGAGCAGAATCGTAATTAAGTTGTCTAAAGAGAAGTTGGCTTGTCCAAAAATTTAAAGAAATCCGATTGCTTTCTTCGTTTTCGAAGTGCTGAACTTTTTGGATAAGGTCAGCCAAATCTCCCGGAGTCTAACAACCACCCTTATATTTAAAAATGCGTATCTCTGAGCCCAGCAAGAAAAACTATAGTTGCAGACTGAGATGGAGACGAATTTATTTTTCATCTGCGGTTAAATTTGAGCGCAGCAACTTAGTGGAATATCAATAAAACGTATTCAGCAAAACTTACATCTTGTTCATTCAGCAAAATTATGGTCACTAACTGACGGAACCGATGACTCCTTATTGATAACAAACTTGAATCGGCCCACGTAGTTTAATCAACAAACTCTTAAAAAAATTAATTTCAAGCATTACGCGGGAATCACTGAGAAAAAAGAAGTCGCCTCGTTATTTTTTTAATAAAAAAATGCACCCACGATAAATTCACAATTGGATACACATCAGCACATTTGGACTAAACAAGTAAACAAATGGATCAATTATTTGAAAACGTCAAAAAGCATTAAAGTTTCAAAAGACCCTCGCTATTACCCAGCTGCACAACTTCCTCACGACGGTAATGAATCTTCGTTGGAAAGGCGATTTGTGTCGCGAAACAATGAAATAAATTGTAAAAGTTTCATAAATTTAATCACTGGAATGTAGAAATAATTTTAAATGTTTTTTTAAATTTATTAAATAACGTTATTTTCAGGTCAAGAATAATAGAATTCCAAATTTTTGGTCCTTTATCTTTGATTGATCTCTGGTTTCGTTTAGTTTTAAACAGAAAATTGCTAAGACGATTTTTTAGTGAAAATCTTAGCAAATTAAAAATAACTACCAAAATTTTAGAGAAAAATTAGTAAGAAAAAAATTTGTAAGAAAAAAACAATTTTAGCTGTTTCAAACTCAAACAGTTTAGCCATAACAAAACATTGGATTTAATTTATAGAGGTTTAAAGATAGCTGACCAATGAGAGGAGGTAACAATATGAATCGCTATCATTTTGAAATATTTTTAATTTGTCTATATATGTCGGATAATTCTGCTACCTTAAGCAACAAAGCCATAATTAAGATGAGAATTAATAAGCAAACAATATAACTTCAATAATGCCAAGCTGGGTAAAAGTATTTCAATTTATTTGAAATTTCAAGTTGTCCGGCTATTTTTGTTTCAAGATTTTTTATGCTCGTAAAAGTTTAATAGATTATCAAATATAATTCCTTAATATTTTGCCTTGTAAACAATTTTAATTTTACCTGCTGGACTTTGAATATTTAAAGCAACATTTGGAAACTTAAGTTTTGTTAAAATGAATAATAGCTGCGATTTTTTGGAATTTAGCGTTATACGAGTCGCAGATATCTAATTGCAAATGTTATTAAGTTCTGATTTGAATTATTTTTATAGAGTATTAATAGACAGCGCCACCATCAGTAGACAAGTGTCATCTGCAAATAAACGAGTACAATCAACATTGTAAGGAATATCATTAACATATAGTAAAAAAGAATTAAGCGGTCCAAGGTTGGAGCCTCGGGAAACTCCTATATTTATAGAATTTAGGGAAGGATTTGTATTATTAATTGCAGCATATTGATTTCTGTTTGTTAAAAAAGAGTCGAAAAAGTTGTTAACTATTTCTCTTATTCCATAACCGTTAAGTGACCGATTGGCGTAGGGTTTACTTTGGGATAGTTGTTTAATTGCAGTCCTCAAGCAGTAAGACGAAAATGCAGTTATAAATGATTCTGTTTGTTGCATTTTTACATACTTTTGCTATTTTAAAAATCAACCTGATGGTACACCAAGCAAGGAAGATAGAAAAAATAGTGCTTGCAACTATATAGCTTTATGGAAAATCGTCACTTATGCAAATGTCACAATAACTTGCTATCTGCAGTGCTAGTAATATTTTATAAGTCTTCCAAGTAAAAGGAAAGTCAAAGTACAAAGAACAAAATTGTAGTACGTGAACTTAGCGGTATTTGGAGAGAAATTGATTAATCAAAAAGTTTGTTTTGTGTTGATTAACGATGATGGCGTGAATGAGGAAGCTGCAAAGATTGATTTACATAGGCTGCATGTTTCCGTTTTAACTAAAGGTATTTCAAAGTATTTTGCATCGAATTACTTTAAATAAAAGTTGTAAAAAAAGTTTACGTCTGCTTTATATTTACATTTACCTTGTGTTTTCGAGATTATTATTATTGGTGGAAATCAAGAAAGAGGTTTTATGAAGATAAAATATTGACAAAAAAACAAAAGCAAATTTTTTCGCTATTTCCTATTTTTATCATCAGAAAATATTAATTTTTCAAAAACATGTGGAATTTAAATATTTTGAAAACAAGTCTTGCCACTTTTACTATTATATATATATACATATATATATAATATAATATATAATAGTAAAAGTGGCAAGACTGTCAGTAAAGAGCTCATTGAAAACTCAGAGCTTTAAATTAAGTTGAATTATAGAAGCCACGTAAAAAATTTTTATTGAAACCTCAACTGTCTGTTTTGCTTTTTCGGCTCATCAGGAGGTGATTCTAAATACAGACGAAAAGTACGAAGTTAAGATGGTAAAACGCACGAAAAAAACGCACGAAAAAAACTAATTAGTTAAGAGCCAAAAGTAATTGTTACGAATAAAGTAAATATAAAATAACGAATAAAATAAAATTTAAAAAATTTCAAGTAAACAAGTTAAGAAATTTAATTTTTAAAACCTCAAATTTTAAAATTTAAAATTCAAAATTTTGTATGCAAGCTAAGCATTTTCATCTACGTATCTGACGCTGCAAGAACTGACTGGACTGGCGATCAATTTACAGACGCGCAGTAGATAGTGGGAGAGAAAGAACATTGTAAAACAAGGAAGTAGCGAGGCGTGAACGGACAGCGAGGAAATGGCTATAGAGGAAATCAGGGAAGTGCAAAAATAGATATAGTGGGAACACGACAACAATGAGCAAGCACGGCGTAAACGGTGGTAGGGGATTGCAAATACGTATAATAATCAAAAAATCGAATTAAAAATAAAAATAAAATTTAAAAAGTTTTTTTTTAAATATTAAATCGAGCTAGACTTTCTTTAGTTTAAATTTGTTCCGGTGTCGGCATTTGGAGACAAACTCGGATCGCTTGTTCAAGAGCGTGCGCTGGTCGGCTTGCAAGATGGCGAGTTTTTCCGCTAAGCAGAGGTTGCAACGTTTAGGCCCGCTGGTGTATGCAAATGATTTGCAAACAATTGACCAAGTTATTCGCGTTTGATTCCTTTATCTTTGTATTTCCATATTGTTTTGGAAAGTTCTGTGGCGTTTGCTTTGTCTCGGTGATTAAAGGATTGTCGGTGATTATAAAACCGGGTCTTGAATTCAGTTTTGCAGCAATCCAAAATAATGTTGGGTGGGTGAGTTGGGAACACTGATGGATGCTTTGTAAATGATGGATTTTGTTCGGCAAGTGAGCAGTTGGGAAGGTTTCTGCAGTTGCATGGTAAATCTTTGTCGTTGGTGTGGGGGTGCAGAAGTTTCTTATTGTGATTCTTGATGATGCTCATCATGTTTGGCATACAACTGTAGCTTAACTTTACGTTAAATTTATTACATATTTTGTGGAGTTTGTGGTGTACGGGGAAATGTTTGTTTATAAGGTTAAAAAATGCTTTTCCAATGTTGGTCTGTACTTCTTCGTTGTAGGGAGGGTTGAACCAGATAACGTTTTCTTTTTCTTTTATTTTTATTTGTGCATTTTTTTTCTCTGTTTGTCGTTTTCCGATTCTACTGAAGCTGCATCAACTGTGCAATCCGCTCCAAAAAACACCTAAATCAATGGCGAAACTCATCTACCGTAATAAATTGGCTCCAAAATATCCCCGACAAAAAAGACTGCAAATTCCTCAAATTTGATATTGTTCATTTCTACCCCTCAATCACAGAAAAACTCCTATCTGCAGCCATTTCATTTGCAAAATCCCTTCACCCAAATCGATGATGATGCTATCCAAATTATCCAACATTCAAGAAAATCACTTCTGTTAAACGAAAAAGAAGCTTGGATAAAAAACAGAAATTCACTATTTGACGTCACTATGGGATCCTTCGATGGTGCCGAAATATGCAAACTAGTTGGACGATTTATTTTAAACAAGCTATCAAATATTATCCCCGCGAAAGATCTCGGTTTATATCACGACGACGGACTCGCCGTCCTTAGAAATAAAGGACCTGAAATGGAACGAACCAGGAAAAACATAATCAAAGCTTTCCAAGAAATCAAACTAAACATCACGGCCGAAACCAACCTATTCTAAACAGACTTCCTAGATGTAACCTTCAACATCAATTCAAACAAATTCTCCCCTTACCGTAAACCTAACGACCACCCTTTATATATCAACAACCAATCTAACCATCCACCATCAATCAGAAAACAACTACCAGACATGATCAACGACAGGATCACAAAATTGTCACACAACCAAGATTCATTCAAC